>CM036906.1:154042795-155242795 GCA_020800305.1 Porphyrio hochstetteri | reverse complement strand
ACGGAAGGTATGTGTTTTAAAACAAGAGCTTGGCTCTCTTCAGCTCCTTTTCTCTCCTACCAAACCCTGCACTGAAGGTTCAACATTGAACAGCTCATGTCACAAACATTGCCATGGCAACAGGTCAGTTTACAAACAGGACAAAGACAGGATAGGGTCAGGCAGAGGCAGGCAGGATATCCCACGGGCATGCTCCCACCTTACACCAGGAATTGAGGCTGCAAAAGGAAAACATAATATAGTTGTGGGACTTAGGATGCAACAACCCTCGCTCCCTCAGGTTCAGTTACTGTAACCAGGGTTACAGTAACTGAACCAAGCTCATCTGGACTCAAAGTCATCTGGGCTATTTCAGCTGGCTGATTCTGCCATTTCTTCTTTGGTCTTACACTGAGACATGGGAGTCAGGGAAGGAAAGCTGCTACATACCTGACTCTGAGGGTCCTGAATTTACTCCCACAAGTTAAAAGTTAACAATAAATCAAATTAAATGTAAATGCAACTCTTTTTGCAGCACTATTTTACAGAATATTCCACACCTTTTGAGGGTATCTTCTTTTTTTTTATTTTTAAAATCACCCTTTTTACCTAGAATAAAGGCATGGAAATATGCAAAGGAAACCAGTCAAATGATTACATTCCTGCAATAGTATTCTATTGACCCCACTTAACAGTACCACTAGTAGCAGCCAAGCTGTATGCAGTTCAAGATTTTATGGGTTAACAATAGTATTGCTGCCAACAGAAGTTAGATACTCTATGCCTGCTTCCATTCAGATTAGATTCATAAGGAGACATTTTACACCTAAGATGTTTCTACATGCCTGTATTGTTAGTTACCACTTAACTACCTTTTCCTTTAGATACAATCTAAGCATCTGCTGAAATTCACCAGGGAGAATGTTTTCACCAAGCTTTCCACCATAATATTCCATTTATAATATTAAATCACTCCAGTTTTATATGTGCATTCAATATAAAAATAATCAAAAAGTAGAAACCAAAACCAGTTTACTCCTTAGTAAACTAGGACCATCCATAGAGTCTGAAATATGAAAGCTCTATCTGGTTCATTTAAGAACATCTCCATAAGCTTCAGAGCCAAGGAAGATTAGATAATGCACAGGCACCGGCAACAAATTCCCTGCAAAATCTTCCTAAAGATGGAAATATAGTCAGAATTAGGTCACTTTACACAGGCCCTAAACAATTTTCTTATCCAAAGCCACCTGTCATAGATAACCTACTGCTACAAAAAAAAAGAAAAACAAAACAAAGCAAAACACCCAAAACCAACAAACAGTACTTTTATTCCCACTGAATGCATTTCATAGAAATTTTACCTGGAAAGAGCCATTCTTTGTGTTGTAAAAAAATAGGGCTTTGTTTCTAAATTTTAGCTTAATTCTTCACTGATTGCAGAATACTATAAGCAAATATTTATTTTTACTATTTTATTGGGATTTTTCTCGGTCTTTTTATCTGCTATGCTCCAGTAACTGAGTTGAAAAGAGCATCAGTGCAGCAGAAAATCTAACAAAAAGTTATTCCTAGTATTTTACAAAATAGAGTACAACACAGATGATCTAAAAAGTAAATTAGAAAAATAGCAAGTATCATACAGGCCTGTGAAATAACGTAAATTATAAAATCAAGAATTTCGATACATTCTCCATTTATAATTTTGTCTATTCTGACTTAACACACATGACAACCTATTTTGAATCATTAAGTGTAGCAAAATCTGAAAATCTGTACACTGCTTTTTAGGTCGGGTTTTGCTTGGGTTTTTTTTTGATGGACTGTTACACTAGCAAAATATTTTTTCTAGATAAGCTAAAATCCACTTCTTTTTGACAAGGTGATAATTGTGGTATGTTTGTAAACACAGAGTTGACTAAACAAGGTGTCCATAAAGACCTAACAAAAATAACATAAGTAATTTTAAAAGATACACTAGTTATCTTGGAATAAAACTTCAGTGAGAAAGATGTCTTAAAACCAAAGTGTAGCACATTAGTATCATAATTCAGACACATTACAAGATTATGAATCTTCAGTAGACATAACAGCAGGGGATCGCTGAACTTGCAGGTGAAGGTCAGTTGCAGTCATTTGAGCCCACAGGGTTCAATGTCCTACAGCCACACATTGCCATGTCACTTCATGTGGGCTCGTGTGCTGCTCAAAACCATGCCTGATAAGAATTTCACACCAATCCAGGTTATCACTGTGTTTAAATGCACTCTCATCCACCCTCAGATATCTATAACCTGAATTGTACCAGTTTTGTACTTCCTGGTTTATATCATACATTGTTTTACCATAAATACATCAAACTTTTATGTAAATATACAGGAAAAATACAGAACAAGATCATAACTATTTTTTTTCCTAAAACATCAATAATATGGACTGTGGTCAGAATCAGTTATTAATCCAATCCAGAAACTACCAACATAAAACACACAACTACCACACTCGGTCTGCATTGTAAGCAAATTCTGACATATTTATTACTTCTACGTTTCAAAGAAAGAGAAACATATTTTGCTAAGCACTGTGCATTCTCTTCCTCCTATTTTAAAGGAGGACCAATCAAATAGTTTTAAAGTATACAGTCTTAGGTCCTGTTTAAAGCTACATGTTTTTCTTAATTGTATGATTAATTATATACAAGCTTTAGTTTTCTATCTTCTTGTATGTATTAATACATTGATTTCTTACATTTTTCACCTTGGTTGCTTACCTTCACTGAACAGTAATTTTAAATATTTGTTTGGATTTTAAAATTAATAAACAAGTTATACACTCCCCTTATTAGAAAAAGGGGCAAAAAAATGGCTTTCCATAATGTAGGCAAAGATAACTGCTTCTTCCTAGAAAATAGCAAAGAAATCTTCAGGATCTGGCATGAGGTTTAGATGTCAACTAACTAGTAACATTACAATATATTAGCACATTTGCTATAGCCACTGAGACTAACGTATAGGTCAGTAGCAGGCAAAGACTGATTAAAAGAATGTATATAGTGCACATCAAAAGCTTCTTCAGCTAATAGCAGCAGCATCCCTGACAGGACAATACTGACAGACAGCATCAACTAAAGAAAAATCTTACTCTGGTGACCTAGAAAATTTGAAGTCATTTACAGCTCAAGGTGTGAACCTTTTATATTTTTGTCCGTAGGTAAAAGATGAAGCACATCAGCCCTATCAAGACGTGTCCTTGTATAATACAGAGCACAAAAACCACCTGCACTTCCCCCCAGTACTGATGTTTATTTATAAATACATCACTGAACACTGTAAATATTTAATGTCTGTTGGTAAAATTAAACAAAGTGGTACTGTAGTTTGCATAACTAGAACTGTGTGACTGTCTAATTCAAAACCCAGAGATATTTCAAAGACAACTTCTTTATTTCAACAATACTTCATACATCAGAGGCTGTTCAGAAAGGTGGATTATTACAATGGAAATTGTAAGGGGATAAGAAGTATGTTTCAGACCTTGCTCCAAATCTCTTTGAAGGCTTTTATTCACAGGGAAGTTACTAGAAAGCAAGGATATGAATTTACAAACATCTATTTTGCATTTATTGGTGACCCCAAAGTGAATGTGGAAACTCTCGGAGTGCACTACTTTCAGAAGATCATGTTTCCAAGTATGAAGCCTATAGTCTGTTTTACTCCTGTCATGGTTAAGCTTGGGCTGGCGCTGAGCACCAGGCAGCCACTTGCTCACTCCTTTACCCTGGTGTGATGGGGGAGGGAATCAGGAAACAAGGAGGAAACAATAAAAGAAGGTAAAACCCGTGGGTTAGGACAAGACTGTTTACTAGGACTTGAAAAGGAGGGGAAAATAACACCAACACTAGTAAAAGAATACACAAAGCAGGTGGTACACAATACAATTTGCTCACTGCCCAGAACCTGACACCCAGCCAGTCCCCAAGTAGCAGTCCTCCCTTCCTGGCCAGCTTACATACTAAGCAATACGGTGACATGGAAAGGCATATCCCCTTGGCTGGTTTGGGTCAGCTGTCCTGGCTCTGTCCCCTCCCAAGTTCTTGTCAAAATTAAGTCTTGTTCCAGGTGAAAACAAAAACATTAGCCACCCCTTATTTTGTACCATTAAATGCCCAGATCCTACACTTGCCAATTAATCACCACCACTCTCCCTATCTTTGAGTTATATACATATTCACACAGATATAATTCCTTAGGTCTACAGGTCATCCCTTCAAAATGTCAGTTGAGTTCATTTAATCTATGTCTTTAGACTACATCTATCATAACAGTCAGAGCAGGAGAGATGGTGTATGCTGAATCCAGAGCTCACGGATGGTGTATCAGGCATGCTACATGCCCACAGGCTGCAGGTTGAGGATGTCAGTTTTGAGGAATTTGTTGGGGACTGGTTGCTGAAGTCAGTTCTGGTTTCATCACCTCTGCACGTTGCTTGTTTTCAAAGTTCATTAATTTGGGTGATTCTCACTGTAGTACAATTGTTATGGCATTTAGCAATTGTAGCAGTGATGACATACAGTAGCAGACTTATTTAGTAATTAACAAAATACAATTTAATTTACTGGCTGTCTTCAACCAAAATCAGATGCCCCTGAGGTGCACATCAGACTTCCTCATACTTCCACATCAACCACCAAGTGCACCAAGGACCCTGAGCAAAAGCAATCCCACAAATGGGTTTGCCTTTGCTTAGTAGAGATAACCCAGACCATCTTATCCTACATATTCTTCATGCACACCATGGGGACTTTATCCCATTTTATAGTGTGTGGCAGTTTCAATTGGGCAGGGCCAGCACGATTGGTTAACTAGAGTTAACTAACCACGTGGCCTCTGCTAAATGTGTACCCCAATGTTTGAGGGTCCCACCACCCAGCACTGAGGGTGCTCTCAGTGTAGTCTTTAGCACCCTGTTCTACCGCATGATTTTCCCAGAGCCTGGTGCGTGGTGGGGGCTGTGATACACCCACTCAATGCTGTGCTCTTTGGCCCAGGTGTCTAGGAGCTTTTTTCAGAAAAAAACCACAAAAAAAGATCCCCCTGTAACCCCAACTCCAAAACTCCAGGGGTCAACCTCAAGTCTTCCCTGGTGCTTTCTGCCAGACTCCAGTTAGGGCCATTCTCCAGTTAGGGCCATTCTCCCAGGCTGCTGTGTAAAGCACATTCTTTATGTCTGGTCCTGCCTGGATTGGCTCAAGGGCTCCTGTGTATTCTGTTTCCTGATTGATCTGTTCGAAGGCTTGTCACTGCTCAGGGTCCCATTGGAAATCGTTCCTCTCCCAGGCCCTCGGAGAGAGAGGGCTTACAATCGCATTGTAATTTGGAATATGCATCCTCCAGAAGCCCAAAACACAAAACTTATGTTTCCTTTTTGTTAATTGGTGGAGACACAGCTATTGTTTTGTTGATCATATTTATTGGCACCTGCTGATGCCCATCTTGCCATTTTATTCTTAAAAACTACATCTCCTGTGCAGGTCCCCTGACTCTAACTTTGCTTTACAGCAAAACCAGCATTCAGAAGGACAGGACTATTTTCTTCCCTTTCCCAGAAACTTCCTCTGCTGTGTTGCCCCATTTGATGACATTATCAGTATATTGGCAGGTGCCCCAGAGCTCCACCCTGTTCTGGTGCAGTCTGGATCAGTCCACAGTAAACAGTGGGGCTGTGTTTCCACCCCTGGGGCAGTCAATGCCAGGTGTACCGGCTGCTGTGGAAGCAAACGGTGGCTGCACTCTGCTGCCAAAGGGATCGAGAAGAAATGCACTGGCTTTATCAGTTGCAGCATATCACACGGCTGCCTTTGACTCCAGTCCATACTGAAGTTCCAGCACATCTGGCATGGCAGCACTCACGGGCAGTGTGACTTCATTCAGGTCACAGTAATCTACTGGCAGTCTCCACTCTCTGTTAGACTTTCACACTGGACTGTTGAAGGGTGCGTGGGTTCCGCTGATCACTCCCTGCCTCTCCAGTTGACAAATCAGATCCTGGTGCAATATTGCCACCAGCACAATATTGTGGTAGCAATTGACACCTGTTGTTCTTTGACCCCACAACAGAAGAGTACTCCAAGAGCCCTGGCAAAGCAGACAATTGCTCCATTTCCTTTGTTTCCAAGGCAGCTATGTCAAAAGCCCACCAGTAGACCTTTTGGGTCCCTCTCCTGAGGTAGCCTATGCCCAGAATGCATGGAGCCTCTGGGTCAGTAACAATGAGACTTGCTTGAGCCTCCTGCAGAGTCAACTGTTGGGCTCCCCCTGCCACTCCATAAATACAGATGGGTTCTGCCCCTTCATGGCTCGATAGCATTAGGGTACACTGGGCACTGGTATCCACTAGGGCCTTGTACTCCTATGGATCTGATGTGCCAGGCCATCAGATCCACACAGTCTAATAAACCTGGTTGTCCCTCCCCTCCCCCTGGCTGGAAGCAGGGCCCTTCTAATTTGGCTGATAGTACTCATTATTCACTTCTTGTAAAAATAACTTAGAAGTCACTTCAAAAGGATCACAAGTACAATCAGGCCTCCCACTTGGTCTAGGGAACTTCTTGCTGGAAACTGGAGTGACATTTTTCCTAGAAAGATCCCCTTTTGTGATTTGTTTTTCCTTCCAGCTCATATACATTTGCCTGCCTCTAGGGCTGAGGTAGGTTTTCAACCCCACTTCCTCCATGGTCAAACAGGTAAAACCACAGGGTGCCTCTATATCCTCTCTCTTGAGCAGAGTAATGCAATAGCAGAGATACTGGTCCATACAGGTGGGGAATAGGACATAGTCTCTTTGAGTAGCTGGACCTTCTAGGACAGTTCCTCCACAGCCAGGATGAGGCTGAGGAAGACTTTCTTTGTATTGTCAGTTGGCCAGCCACTTCACCCACTGTTGGTGCCTCTTCACCTTTCAAGCTCACCTTTCTAGCTCACTACTGCCAATGAGCTGGTGTATAACAATAGTGCACTCTGTACAAGCTTCAACCACATCGGTCAAGTATACTGGACATCATCTGGATCCATAGGTAACTGCGTTATCCAGGTCAGAAAAAAACATCTCCCCACAGCTAATTCCCTCAGGAACTGGATAACTCTCTCCATTGTGGTCTGCTTGTCTGGAAGACATATATCATCTTCGCTGAAGGGCTATCTTTCCCTCACACCTGACAGAAGTTGCCTCCAGAGGCTGAGTTTGTGTCCCTTTTCCAATTGCTTTGTCAATGTTCCCATCCCTAGACAGGGATCCCAGCTGCTTGCACTCCCTACCCTCTAATTCCAGGCTACTGGCCCCGTTAACCCAGCATCACAAAGGTAACAATGTTCTCACCTGGATGGCAGCTAAAATATTTTCTCATAGCTCGCAACTCACTCAGGGACAGGGATCAGGTGATACCTCTGGTTCTCTTTCTCCTGTTATCGTGATGGTCCTAGTTCATTGTCATCCCTTACTAAGTGAACTGATTTTTTTGTGCATGTCTTTGTAGGGTGATTGATACCAGTATGGGTCAGTTTTTTGGCTCTGCTGTGGTGTCTGGCACTAGGGTTGGAGTAGCTACAGCGCCTGTCCATCTGTTCTCCCTCTCTTCTCCCTGAGGGTGCTGCTGACTATCAAGCAGTGTTTGGTAGACTCTGGCCATGGCCCAGCACAATGCTGTGAGCTGTGCCTCTCTGGAACAGCGACAGCGCTTTCCTTTCACATATTCTGTCACTTTATCGGGGTCCTGCAGTTGTTCAGAAGTGAAGTTCCAAACCATAGGCAGTGAGAAGTTCTCAAGATACCTGCCCATATATTCCCACATGCCATGCCATCCCTGACTAGTCAGTCTTGGGGCAGATCTCTGGGTGGTATTCTTAAAACAGCTTTTTTTAACTCTAAACAAGACCTGAAACACATTGAGGAAACACAGTAAATAGAAACATGCTGGCTTGAATATCCCAGGGTATTCAAAATTCTCAAAAGCTGCTGTAACCAGCCTGAAAGAAAAAGGGAAGGTGAAAGAGCAGGAGAAAGTATATCCCCAGCCTCCATCCCATCTTCCCCATAGACTAGGACTGACTATTAATCAATTCTGAGAGATGCCATCCAAAGTACAGGTATGACAGCAGTGCCACATCCAGATATCAGTTTAACCTCATGGCCAGGGATGTTATCAGATCATTAGTCAGTATTATACAGTACAGCAAGATGAGAATCCTGACCCCCATCCCAGAGGTGACAGCGCAGCAGGGAACACATACAGCAAGTACGGGCTTACATGCCACAGCCACGTGAACAAACCAAACACCTTAGTGACCGGCGACGGTTTGACTAATATAATAAATGTGTTTGACAACTTGGTTTTAACACACTGCTATCGGATCTGTCATTATCTCAACCTTCCTGGCCCTGAGCTGAGCACCAAAAAACGACTGTCGTGGTTTAGCCCCAACATGTGCTGAGCACCACATGGCTGCTTGTTAAAAAAAAAAAAAAAAAAAAAAAAGGTAAAACCCGTGGGTTGGGACAAGGACAGTTTACTAGGAGAGCAAAAGGAGGAAACATAACACCACTACCACCAGCAATAAAAGAATATACAAAGTGGGTGGTACACAATGGAATTTGCTCACTGCCCAGAACCTGACATCCAGAGAGTCCCCAAGCAGTGATTCCCCCTCCCCTGCCAGCTCCCCCCTTGCATACTGAGCATCCCCTTGGCTAGTTCGGGTCAGCTGTCGTGGCTCTGTCCCACCCCAGCTTTTTGTGACAATTAACTCTATCCCAGCCAAAAACCAGGACAACTACACTGCTTCATGAAACATACCAGCTGGCAAGTGGTCACAGCATTCAGCCAGGTAAAATGAGTGACAGTGCAACAGACCAGATTCTGAAAGTGTAATCTCTGTAAAGTTTTCAGTATCAGCACAATGCTAAGTTTCTTGTGTCTCCTAAACTCTAACGTGTCTCCTCTTTTCTTCCCCATCCTTTTCTTCCTAGTGTATCTTAACAAATCCCCGCCTGCTGTTACTGTAAGGTCAAGCACACTACCCATCACCCTGCATCTGCCACCTCAATAAGCTGGAGAAAAATAGTGCTGAGTCTGCTGCGAAGAAGACACATGGTCCCCGTTTAGAAGAGTCCATCCAGTCCCATTTAAGTATCAGTATCTCTGGAATCGTTTAACGGCTGCAACTCATGCGGTTCTACTCAGCGCCAAGTAAGGTGCTGACACAGCAGTGCTGGATGCAGACAAAACCCTGAAACTTTATGCATGATGTAGGACCCACAGATCTCAGCGTGATGCTCTCCCATCTGCTTTTCTGTCCCAGCTCGGAAAACCCTACGGGCAAGGCTGTGATTCAGCCCACCGGACTTTGGGGAAAAAACCACCAGGCACCGCGGGCAACCCCGACCCCGGGCCAGCGCTCTCCCCTCCGCCGCGGCACTCTGCCGGCAGCTGGGGGAGCACGGCGGACGCCCAGGGACCTGCCGTCCCGGAGCTCTCTGACTGCCACGGGAAGGCACGCTGCCCCGTCCCATCGCCGGACCGCCGACAGGCTAGCCGGGCCGGTCTCCCTCCCAAGCGTCGCTCGCAGGAAGGACCCCGAGCCGCAGCTTGCCGGTGGTCGACGAGCAGCTCGGCTCCCGGGCTGTAACGAAGCAGGGCGCTCCAAACGCCCCCCTTCCCGGGCTGCGGAGATACCTCGGGGCCGCCCGACAGAGCTGCGTCGGGAAAGCCGGTCCTGCGCCGCCGTCCCTGAGCGCGGCGCGCTCCCGAACGCCGGCGAGGACGCGCCTCCGTCCCCTCCTGCGCGCTCCCGGCGGCAGGGGCTGACCGAGCCGCGCAGCGCCCCCCTGCCCTGCCCTGCCCTGTTCTGTTCTGCCCTGCCCTGCTCTGCCCTCCCCTCCCCGCTGCCGGGTCCAGCAGCTGCCCTCGGCGCTCCCCCGCTCACGGCCCACAGGGGGTCGGGCTGCGCGCACACGTGTCCCCGCCCCCTCCCGCACTCACCCGCCGCCCTGTACGTGGTGCCCCCGTCACAGGGGGTGGGGGGGATTGGGCCGGGCGGAGCCGCACGTCGACTTCACGTCAGCGCTGATGCAGCCGCGCCGCTATGGGGGCGCTGAGGAAATGGCGTCTGCGGCGACTCCCAGCCCCAGCGGCCGCGGAAGGAGGAGGAGCCGGGGTTTAGGCGGCTCCACCGATTGGCCACGGGGCGCCCAACGGCTGACGCGTTGACCAACCGCCACCACGAGGTTGCCGGCAGCGTCTCTCATTGGCTGGGGGGGCGGGACGAAGTGCGCGGAGTGGGGAAGGGGCGGGTCCGGGCGCTGCTGTGGGGAGGGCAGCAGCCGGCAGCCGGCAGGGCTCCTGGCGCAGGTCGTTGTGGGGCGCGAGTCGCTGTTTCTCAGGCCGGGGCGCCCTCGGCAGTCGATCGGGGAGGGCGGCCACGCACCCCGGATGGGGGTTGCGCTCGGGGCGTGCGATAGCAGGGGCGCGGTGCCGCCCGAGCTCCGCCGATAAGAGCCCTTGGCTGGGCCGCGGCGGAGGGGCCTCCCCGCCGAGGCCGGGCTGGCGCTGTCCCCAAGCCGTGCCCGGGGAAGGGGGCACCGCGCGAGCCGCTGGTTGCCGCCTCGGCGGTGCCGGAGCAGCGAGGTAGAAAGGAACTTGCTGAGGCAGCGGCGGGCGGGACAGGCAGCCCGCCAAGTCGGTGCTCGCTTTCACATTGCCCTTGCGCCCCTTGTTCCCCGCCGCGCGTTGTGCCTTTGGAAGCGGGGCACCGCGTTTTGCGTGTGTCCGGCGGCACGGGTCGGAGGCTGCCAGGCGGGGACGGGCTGGAGCTACGTGCGCGCCGCCCCGCTCCGCTCCCTGCCACGGGGTGCGTGCGAATGTCATGAGTCATGTTTGGTTTGTTCTGTGTGTTTGAGCAGTCCCGTTCCGGGAAATAGAAGGCCCGTGTTCTCGGTGTTAATGGTGTTAACACGCCATTAATGCTTCGGCCCTGCGTTCTGTTACCAGCGGTGTTTTAACCTCGTGTGTCTCAGCGCCCTTCAGTGCCTCGCCAAGCAGTTTCAGCAGGGATTGTACTGCTGTGTATGTTAAATTACACGTCTCTACGTCACTCCACTTGCCTTCTGAAGCTATGTAATGTATTCACCCGTTTTTATGTATTTTTTTTCTGTGGGAAGCTATTCGGTAGTGTGCTACATAAGAGTGAAACCCCTGAGCTAACTTCACACGGCTCATTGTGACTGAAGAATTGGAGGATGTGTGTGTCAGGATTGGTAATACATCTGTACAGGTCAAACAGTCAGTCTTATTCATGGAGTGAAGCAAACCTAGGTATTGATTTCCTGTGTTTGAAAAAAGCCAAATAACTCTTACCTTCGACTTTGGGAGAGACTATTTGCTAAGGTTTCTGCCTTTAAGTGTTTGTTCATGTGCCTCAGAAGTTATTTAACACAGCTATCAAAATCACAATCCAGTGCAAAGAATGCAAAGTTTAAAATCTCCCTATTGCTTATGCAAGTCTTCAGTTTTCATCCTACATTTCCTTTGTTGAAATACTGTACAACATCCCCTTCCTGTTTTGAGTTCTGTTTCCCTCCTTTTGCTTGTTGCATATATTTTATCTGTCTTTTCAGATTTTTAGGTGGGAGTTTCTTTTCCCACCGTTAATAACCCATCTGGTTTGACAGCTAACTGCTAGGGACAAAATTATTAGGCAAATTCATCAAAATATGTTTCCTAAAAAAACTCCCAGTCAGTTAGAAAATATTTGATAGAACAATGAGATAATGAAATGAGCAGGCAAGTGTAAAAGTAGTGAGAATAACTGTGGGATACTCCGGAAGAAATTCAGTCTTTGCTTAGCATAGTCAAAAAGCCAAAAGTATCTAGGAGCACCTCAAAAATATTTTTGAAGGTAGAAGTCTGATTACAGGCAGGAAGAAATTTCTAATGAGTGTCTTAAGTGATGGAAGCCCCTGAAGCAGGCTATTTATAAACAAACTGAGAATTTCCATGGAACTCTTACAGTGTGGACACGGAAAAGCAGTTATTTTCTTTTAGTTTTCAAGTCATAAGCAGCTTGGAAATGTTTACCTAAGAATTTATTGCTATTTATACCTCTTTTCTCTGATAGTTTAATGAAGTGTATCAAAGGAGGGAGTGAACTGCCAAAGGGATTTAGTCCTCAGTGATAACCAAGATGACTAACTTCAGCTCTCAACATGGTCTCCAGGTCCTGCCAGGGTTTAGAGTGGCCACAGGGCTCATGGTCTGGAAGAGGAGGGCAATGAAGCGTGGCAGGGTTAGGGCACTGTATTTGGTAGCTGAGGCCAAAACGACCTTTGCTACAAAGTGCATCACTGACTAAAATTGTTCCAAAATGGTTCTAATTCAGTTGCTATTAATCCCTGATATGAGCCAATTTAATTTCAAATGCTAAGACCAAAAGCAATCCATAAGAAGACTGCACAATGTTGTCATAATTTACATGAGGAGGTACTGAACATAAATTTGATCTCCAGGCACTTTGCTGACATCAGAGCAACTACCTAGGTTGTCTTTTCTCACTGACCTGAAATATTCAACCTGATGCTCTGTCCTGCAGATTCAAGAAAGCAGCAGTGATTCAGTTCCTTGTTCATCCTTTCTTGGCTTTGGTGGGCAAAGTCAGAAGTTCTGTAAAGAGAAGTTAAAGATGTAACTGACAGAAAACTGTGAATTTAAGCAACCCCTGTTTGCCTCTGACATCTCATTCCCACCCCTCAATTACATCCCTACTGCTGCTTAGGCATCCCAGAACCCTGTCTGGGGAAGTATTTTAAGTTGGAAACAATATATCAAGAAATAATGTTTCTTTCAGCCTGGATCAATGCCCAACTCTAGTCCACTGCAATACTACCTCAACTGAGGGATGGCTAGGTGTGGACAGGGAGTACACCAGAAGAAACATAATGCCCATTGCAGAAAGCATAACTACTTCACCAACAATGTGACAGCCATGGATATAGCCTCCAGATAACTGATTTTACATATTGGGTCTTCACAGCTATCTTTTAAACAGATCTTTGAAGAAATAGGCTTAAAAGAACTTGGTGCATTTCATTTACAATGTTTTGTTGTAAAAAGCTCATACATTGACATGGTGTAAGTCAAGACAGAAAAAGTGATAAGCTACTCCTATTGTAGCAAATCCTTTGCAATTAAGATTCAGGCATTTGAAGATAAAATAGATTAGACAGACAAAAGGCAGCCTATTTGAAATAATCCTGATTTTTAATAACTTTTCTTGGATTATCCATTAAAGAAATGATTCTAGTATTGCTATCTTGGCCGATGTTTAAATGTTTGTTCTGTGATTTGGTATGTTCCATACATCTCTGTTTAACTCCTGCCACACATACACATCCTAAACATTTAGGAATGATAACATAAAACTTTCTGGTTAAAGAAATCTGTTTTTTCAATTTGTGTCTGAAATGCCCTAAGAGGTATTTATATGAAAAAAACCAATAACTTTGAGGTAGCTTATTATGCCAAAAGTAATTCCTACTGAATGCTGAACTAAAAGAAGTCCAGTAAACATCGTCCCATGTAACACTTCATGAAGCTCCCTATTAGGCTTTCCTAACAGTGTTCTGCTTTTCTTCACTTCTGCAGTCTGATATTTTATGCCTACTAAAGATTGCATGTTTATAACTGTTGTCAGAGGTCATAAATTAATTCCTTATTGGGTATGTGAACCTAGAAGAGACCGAATTACCATAAAATAATTGCACCACAGATCTCTTGACAGATCACTCCAGTTTTAGCTGGTCATTAAATAACCCTACCTCTCACTTTTCACTGCCCCTAAAGGAATAAAAGGACAAGTGCAGAACTTGCAGAGTGGTGACAGGGAAGTGCAGTCAACACGCAGCCACTGTTTTCACAACTTATTTTGTAAGGGTGATGAAAGTCAGAGGTAACCAATACCCTCATGCTGCAACAGAATCCTGATCCGTCTAAAACAGAGAACAGATTAGGCAAGAAGTATGCTGTAATCTGTATAAAATATAGAATACTGTAATGAATGTAAAATGTAAGACTAATCATTTCTTTTACATATTTTTTCTATAAACTGCTAGCAGTCCTTGAAAAATATGCGTTTCCTTTGGCTTACGGATAGAAACAGAAAAGGCAAATATTGAACAATATTGTGAACAGTAAAAGCTTTGTAAATTGCTTTTTTTCCGAATGTACACAGGTTTTAAAAAATGCTACACATCTGTAGGATTACAAATAAATAGTTATGTTTCCTTTCCTAAACTACATTAAGACTGAAGTAAGACACAGTGACTGCATGAGTAGTGTAAGAGCAAATCACTGATCCTTTTATTTTTTGCTACTACCCATCACAGGAGCCTCTGAAAATTGATCCTGACTAAATTCTTGCTGTGGTAAGGTACTACCTTGACCTTTGTGGGTTGCAGTAGCCAGAGGCACAGGAAGGAATAACCTTGAGGAGTCCCAGGTATGGCTTAGTGGGAAGTCTGGCCTAACAGCTGTGAGGCTTTGCAGTACCTCAGCAAGCTCAGCACTGCCTTGTTTCATGTAAATAACAGGATTTCTTTATTTGGAAGGCTTGGAGGTTATTGTCGAAAGGTGCATCGAGTACTAGTTCCATTTGAAAAAATATTATTACTTTGATTTTCTTGGGTTTGTAATGATTTGATTTTGTATAATAACTTGCAGTAATGCTGCAATATTTTACACCCCAAAGCACAGTTGTGCAGTCTGAAATAAAGTATTTCAATGTGGTTTGTTTGTATTTGGTGTTGGGGGTGTTACTATTTTAGGATTTGTAATCAGAAATGTAATTTTATAAATAGTAAACAGGAATAACAAGTGATACACTACTATCTGATGTGTCATTGAATGATTTGGGTTGGAAGTGACCTCAAAGCTCTTGTAGTCCCACCCCCCTGCCATGGGCAGGGACACCCTCTGCTAGCCCAGGTTGCCCAAAGCCCCATCCAATCTGGCCTTGAACACTGCCAGGGAAGGGGCAGCCACAGCTTCTCTGGGCAGCCTGTGCCAGGGCCTCACCTCCCTCACAGGGAAGCTTTTGTTTCCCAATATCCAGTGTAAATCTCCCCTCTTTAAGCTTAAAAGCATTACCCCTGTCTTAGCACCACACTCCCTGATAAACAATCCCTCTCCAGCTTTCCTGTAGGACACTTCAGGTATTGGAAAGCTGCTATGATGTCTCCCTGGAGACAAACCCAACACAAAAACCCAATTCTCTCAACCTGTCTTCATAAGAGAAGTGCTCCAGTGCTCTGATCATCTTTGTGGCCCTCCTCTGGACTCACTCCAACAGCTCCATTTCCTTCTTTCGTTGGGAAAGGAGAGGTACTTACTGATGCACCAAAACATGCCGAAGTAAATCAGAGTACACCAGTAGCTAAACTGTGGTCACATTATTAATCACTGCTTGAATAACAACGAAAACTAAAATGATTTTTCAATGTGTAGTTAGATATTTGGTGTGGTAATTGTAGGACAAGTTTATGAGAAGGAGAATTGACACCATTCATGGTGTTATCTGCCATTCCTACGTCAGGTCTTCAGCACTCTTTTCTCCCCACACGCTGAAACCAGAATGAAGGAAAAAAAGCGGAAACCCATAGTTAAGCAAATAACTTGACATTCTATTAGTTGCTGTACACTCATTTGTCACCTACTCATTTAATTATAGAAGTTATGGTGGTGGAAAAGTAATACTCTGACTGGGTAACAGTGTAAGGTCACTGAAATGTGTAAAGGGTTGACTGGCAAGTTCAGGATACATGAAGGATGGTATTTCTGCTGCAGCAGATAAAAAGAATGGTGACTGTCATCTAGTACATGAGTCTTATTTCCTCTGCTGATTAATGAACTTGCCCTACATAATAGTTTCCTCATAACATGAACATAAAGCATACTTCACAGTATTCTTAACCACTGACAATTTATTACTGTTTGTGGAGATCTTTTAAATTCTTTGGTGAAAAGTGTAAGGCCTGTATAAAGCATTGTTTTGTACTGATACTGTACTGGTGCCACTTTCCAAACAACCATTTGAGTTCTATTTAAAATTTAAATATATAAAACTTTACTATTAAAAATCTTCTGAATAGGCTGTGCTAAAGAATTGAGAAACTACCTTAAATAATGTGCTAAAGGGTTTTGATTCCAGCTTTTCAAGGCTTCAAAGACAGACATGGAAAACAGAGTTTGCCAGTATGAAAAGTTTCCTGAAAGGTTTAGAAAGGCTCAGGTAGCTTACTGTGAGTATACTGTATGCCAGGAATGTCGATACCCCAAACTGTGTGCAAACAATCATGTTTTGTGTCCCATAAAGAAAGTTAAGCTGCTGCAATAATGTGTCAGGCACTAAGGAGACACTGAGAAACTACCTTATATCAAGGTGAATGACATCAACCATTGAGATAATGCAGTAAAAGACAAACACATAGGGATCTCGTTTAAAAATATGCAATGGAAATATTAAAAAAGTACTAAGTAGAATTTGCATTTAGTTAGCAGTTTGGCTGCAGACCAGTACTACTAGTCTGGTACTAAATCTAATGTTTTCAGTGGGGGGAGGATGTTTTTGTTGGTGGTAGATGGTTGTAAATGACAGTAAAGAGCAAGAATGAGGAATAAAAAATGAAAGCAAAAGCAGCTGAATGAATGGAACTCATGAGATGCAAAGTAAAGAGAAAGAAGAGGTACAAGTGAAAAATAATTAAATGGATCTAGTATTCAGTATAACAGGAGATTAGCAGGATGTTCAGAGTGCCTTTTGTGACACAGCTTTTGTGTTTCTTTCATGTCAAGTGCTGTTAGTTCTTAATCACTGGTAACACACATAAATGGTTTAAGCAACATATTTTTCCTGAAGAGGAAATCTCTTTTATCAAATGCTAGCTGAACTAATCTAGCTCCTTGATGATGCTATTTTGCCAGCTGGCTTTTTTATGAACTGTGCTTTTACACACATTTACACATTTACACATTACAGGTTTCAGTCTCTATTAAGTATGAAAAATATGGTTTACCAAACTATTTGAGAGACAAATAGATGCATTTATAAAATAATTTCTCCAAAAAATCCAACCTGAGGAAACTCAGTGGAACGATGTCTAGTTTAATTTAGAATTTTTTTGCTTAGAAATAGGCACTAGATGTTTCCCATTTATCATACTTTAGTGAAGACAGGTATTAGTCGCTCTTTTTTTATTTTTTTCCCCTTTTATTTTCCTGGAAACAGCAGCTCTGCAAATTGAACCTTGTCTCAAAGCAAAGCTGTGTTGTCTGAGATTCATCATCACTAAGGGCTGTGCAGCCACCAAGTTCAAATGTTGTTCTTCCACAGATGTGTATTTATACATACTCCCCCTCCGCCCCCGATGTCAGGGAGCAGTATGCTGGGGTTTACGTTTTTAGTATAGCAGTGGAACCACTCAAGATTTAGATTTAGATGACTATTTTCTCCAAAACACTGTGCCTAGCAAGCTAAAAGGAGCAGACTTACTTCCTCTGCCAGTATCTGTTGAGCAATACCCGTTTCCCTGTGTGACAAGCTTCGCCTCGTGAGGATCATTTTAATATGATATTACTAGGTATCTTTGATAAAAGCAGCCATACTGCTAAAAATGCGGGACGAACCCCTTCGTGAAGGCAGCGGCACCATTTCTGAATTAACGGGGAAGGAGAGGGGTTTAGAATCGGCCTGGCTATGGTGTTCAGCTTGGTTCACTGCTGACAAACAGATTTCTTAACGATGAATGGGGAGAGGCAAAAATAACTTCCCCTGGAACTGAGTGTCCTTCCCCTGCACAGTGCCCTCCCGCGGCGCTTCATTCCCCTCGTGCAGCCGACGGAGATGACGCACGACGCTTTCGCTGCCACCGCACCTCTGTGCGTGAAAACTGCGAACGGCAGATTATTTACATAGTCAGCTGCAGGGGTAGTCTCATGTTCAAACTAAACCCCTGAAGGCAAGATCCCAGTACTTAATTCAAACCCACGCAGGTAGTGACGGCCAGGACCCCTCGGCTTCCAGCAAGTCAGGAAAAAAGTCACAGAAGAGCTTCACTGGAGGCTCTTTTTTTCCTTTTCACAGTTTGCTTAGATTACCAATGTGATAAATAGGAACACGGGAACCTCTTAACTGCCAAATTACTTGTCTGTTAGTAAATTATTCCCTCTAATTCCACCCAGGCCCTAACAAGTACCGGAGGTACCTGCGTTTGATACACTCCCCAAACACAAAGAATATACAGCCTTGTAATGGAGCAAATGAGAACTCCAAAAGCTTGCACTATTCTGATACCTGATGTGTGCAGCTATTTTATATCTGAAAAGTCCTCAGATTCCAAGTCACTGCATTATAGAAGTTTTACAACTCACTGATCTTCAAGTACGAGTTCTAAATATCCAAATTTGCTCATCAATAATCTTACAGAACAATTTTTTTAAGCAATTTTATTTATTTTTTGTCAAAAAATACAGGAAAGGAAATTTTTCTAGGATTGCTCATACATATGGATAATTGAACTGCTTAGTTACAATAACATGAAAGCATGTTGGAGTCCCTTTATGATAATGAGGGAAAAAATCGTATTTGTGACTATTTCTTTTCAAGCAATCTGAGACCCAGGGGCAGGCCAGAAAAATCTGGGAGTTGAAATAAGCAGTTGATTGTTAACTAATGAATTTTGCTCATTTAGCAACAGCAGCTCAACTCCTGTTTGGTTTCCTATTTCATAAACAGAATTATGCAGATTTCATTAAGTCTTAGTGTAGGGTGTACAAGCATTAACTAAAGTATTTTTTATGTATTCAGCACTGCCTTCTAGTGGGCATATTTGTAGTGAGCTTCTGTTTCATACAATGAATTAAAGGGGTTGAAGCAGGGAAAATAATCATACATTTAAAATTCTTCATAAACTTAGAAAAATGAAAGCTACAAGAACAATACTTTGTGTGTATTTTTATAATAACAGTATATTTAGTTTATACATTTATATATATTTTGGATGTCACCACATGAAAGACAAACAGCTATAATAAAAGTCTAGATTAAAACTAGCTGTAATGAAATAGAAGTTCATTCCTGCTTTCATTTACCTTGGTTTTAGAAAAAAAAAAATCTTCTTTTAAAATTATTTTATCTGCACCAATAAGACAGACTAACTCATTTAGTGAAAATTTAATGTAACATGAATGTAATATGAAAAATTCAGCATAAACCTTGTGTACAAACTAAGGAGTGTGGTTGCAAGGGAAGGAGATGGATAAATTGCTCAGAATTTTTGCAAATATGCTCCTTTCTAAATGAAAAAGGCTAAAGCATGTTACTGTGAAGATGGGATTTAAAATCGGAGGCAACAAGAGCAGACAGCAACTTGGAAGGCCTCTGGAAATGAAGTGGCGGTGGGGAATGTGGGCTGTTCACTGCCAGTTCAGACTGCAGTCTGTAAACAAGCTCTTAAATAACGCAGCAGGTCATATTGTGGCACATTTCATACAGTGTTTGTATTATCATAGGCCTGTGGGATTCCTAAATTTGGAGCAAAATAATACAGTATTAGCTGTAGCATAAACACAAACAAAACAGGCAGCTCCTGCCAGAAGAATTTATTATGTAAGAGAAAAGAAAACAAGTTAATACCAATGGACAGAGAAACATGCGTATCAGGTAAGAGAAAGCAAACACATGTAAACAACAGGGGGACTTCAGGAAACACTGCAACACCAGTGAGAATGATGGACAGGTTTCATAGCAGATGTAATCATGGAAACATTTGTGTATGTGGTGTGGCGAGGTTTTAAAGTACAAATTAACCTGTGGAGCTCACTTCTGTAAGCAACAACTGATAAAGAATTGATAGGAATTCACTGTGAAAGAGTTGTCTTCTCCATAGAACCATCACATGGTGGAAACTCAGTCACCCACCCGTAACCCTCTTGCTACAGCTGCCAAAAGGTAACTCTGAGCCCAGGCTAAGCAGGATTTAAAGTAGTGCTGGACTTGTCTGCCATCAAGAAATGAGGCAAGACACAGCTAAGGTTGCTGAACATGCCATTCATTGATCACGCTTTCTCAAAAGGCAACTTTCTTAGCTGGCATTAGCAGGCTTCATTCACCTGATCTGCAACTGGGCTTCAGCACATAGGAACAGCCCTGCCACAGAGTCAACTCACTGATGCATTGATCACCTAACCACTCGTGTAAAGCACCAGTGCTGCACATGAGCTTTAGTTGTTCTGAGCAGATATGTGAGACTGATTTCTTCATGGAGTGCAGGAGAACCTCTCTGTTCTTTTGGATATGCAGGCAGCACTGTGGGAGTGACGAGGTGACTTAAGCAGCACACAGAGCAGAGCTCACATCTTGCTCACCTCAGGCTCCTGCCAATACCCCTGCATGTAGTTTTAGGCAGTGGTTCTCTGGACAGCCTTGACAAAGAAAAATGATGAAGAGTATCCAGGTTTTACAAAGTTTGGGGAGTTGGAAGTTGTTGCTTCCTAAATACATTTAAATTAGAGAACAATTTTTAAATACCTTACATAAAAAATGATAAGGAATGTTCATGTTCTTCCTCCCAATTGTCTTCCACTCGTGGTTCCCCACCTGCAGTCTTGCAGAACAGCATTGACAGAAGAGGTAAAGATCTGGTACCTACTTAAAGTCTCTGGAAATTGTGAATATTCATCATCTCAGAAAATCAACATGATTCTCCCCTGCTGTGAACACCCAAAAAGATTAAATTTGAAAATACCTCCCTCCCTCTATCTGTTTCCAGTTTGCAACAGTGAACTTGGAGCACTACTTCCTCATGTAACAGAAACTTAGAAAATACGTGCTGTGTGAAGTGTGGGTAATGTACAGACAAAGATACTGCCCCTTGACTTGCGATATCTAATATGATCATTACACAGCATGATTAAGTAGCATAATTTAATTGTCCCAGGGTGTACCTTAACTTCTAGGAACTTAATTTTACAAGCTCATTTCTAATGCTAATAATGAGAAAAGCTGTCAGTCCTGTGAAAAGGAGAAAGTGCCACAGATATAATGTAACACTTTCAGAAAATAACAAGCAATCGAAAGCTGGGAGTTCTGCCCGCCCAGCAGAGAGTTAAACAGCAACATAGATAAAGGGGGTTTATGTCAAAAATAGAGAAATTTGAATTGTGCTTAAGATGTCTAGAAGGAGTTAATAAAACTAAGTAAAACCCAGAGAAAATTAAGTCATAATGAACAAGTTCTAAGCACTGGAAATGAAACAGGCAAGGGCTTGATTTGAGAACAGAAAAAGCAATTATTTTGATAAGAGTTTTGAGTAATTTCAACCACGGAGAGCTTTCTGAAATAAATGTCTTTTCCAGAAAACTATATCTCTGTACGTACGAATGCTGTATACTCTTAATGGATCCTTTTCTTTAGCCTTAATAAAGCATAAATATTGATGCAGAGATGTTTCAGTTGACCCTCTGTAGCATGCATGGGTTTTATGTAACACTTTTTGCATTAGCGCTTTCGATTTGTCAGTGAGGTGCCGCGGATGCCCGGGTATCCGTGACATCCCATCCGCCCTGGTTAGGTTTTCTATGTCACAGAAATCTGCCCTCAATACTTTTTACATTCCAGATTCAGATTTTCAAAAGTGAAGCGTAAGATTCTATACCACCCTGGCAGGAACAACGTTGGATCACCTATATTTAGTAGCAGGTACTAGAGGGTCCGAAACTGGTCTGGCTGGTATTAATATACGTGTTTTAAAACAAGACACTTCAGGTGCAGTTTATGTGAACCGGTCTCGCTAGATTTGCTTTATAATGGAGCTTTGGATGCTATTTATCCCATCCTACTGTAGAAATCTAAAATGAGGTAAATTACTTGCCTGCTTGTCTCAATATGAAAGGGGGATCTCAACCGACTAGCTCAGCTCTAGACATCTACTTTGTAGGTGCAGAATTAGCCTATTTTTGGATCTCTTTACTTCATCTTTAGAAAAAAAATTAAAAAATCACCCTGATATTGCTCACTACAGGAAGGCAAATGTCCTGAATGATCTCTGCAGTGAATGGGTGGGGAGGAGATTTCCAGAAAACATTCTGTGTGTTTATCATGTTGTGAGCATTTTTGTCTTTCAATGCTCTTTAGCTGCAAATGTGACACAACACATCTGTACGAAAGACTTGCTGGTGCTGAGGACTGGATATTCACACAGATTTCCAGAGGTTTCCCTTCACAGTCTTGATCCCATGAGCATTAACTGATCAGATGTACTATCTGCTGATGTAAATGCCTGATTATTACATCATTTTGCACAATTATTTTTTTGGAGTCGCTTTTCAGAACACAACCTCACAGAACCAGCTGTGTGTTTCCAGTGTTGCTATTTTCAGGTGGAAAGGAAAAAGAGTACTTGAGGATCTTGTAAAGAAGCACAGAGGTATGAAAACTCTCTTGCATAATAGGAGCAGCTATGGCATTTCCATAATTAAACAAATAAACATGTGGGCTGAAATCAAACACAGATTCCCCCTCTGGCCGGAAACATATTCCAAAAAACAGAAAAAAAAAGTTATAAAATTGTTATAGTTTGAGTGATGCAGCAATTATATTAGTAATTACTGAATTGAGTATTTTTTCTGATAGTTAATTTTTATATTGTTCTCCTACCCCTCGCATACCAGAACTTCCTAAAATCAAATCAGAATAGCTAAATTTATAGTGGGCTATTTTAAACATTTTTTGAACATGGTTACCTTTGACAAAGGAAATAAAATCATGTATTTAGAAGTATTTTATATGATATAATGGCACACTTGCACATAAGGAAGAAAATGGTAAGTAGATTATAGAATAGCATAAGGAGATTCTACACATTTCTTTGTAATCTAGTAATTGTTGAAGGGTTGTTGAAGGATTGAAGATTGCTTAAAAGCCATCTTTATCCACAGAAGGTACAGTAGCCCAGTTACTAAAAAGTTGTTTGAGTATGTAGGAAAGGATGCGTTCGGGGCCATCAGAACATGAAAACTAGATTTCCAGAAGGAATATACAACACACTGGTACAAGAAAACTCAAGCATGAGTTTCTGTAACATGGAGCATTAAACTAACCCACAGTTCATTTGGAGAGAGGGAGGAGAAATAGGCTTCAGGAATCAGATCCTGCTCTTAGGAATTACAATAGGCACCCCTCTGCGAAACAGCTCATAGAGCCACGGTAAACACAGGGAAAAGTTACACATTTGCATCTAACTTGTTATGGCTTTACATATTTTCTGATGTGCTTTGGAACCATTTTCTCATCTTGTCAGTCCTGCAGCCTTTCTTCCCGTGAAACCTGGCTGTATCTCTGTGCCAGCCTCAGGAAACAGGCCCCCATTTCCCTGCAAAATGAAAGGAAGCAGACTTGTTACTGCAAGTAAAAGGAGAGGCAGTTGCGATTGCCGTGCGGTCCTGACTCGCTGCACGTCTCACAGGTGTCTGCACACCCAGATCCAGGTCACCGCTGACACGGGAAATAAGGTGCGCTCACAGCACACCAGGACGTTAAACCACTTCGCCTCCACGCTGATTTTACGTAGTTATTTTGCGTTAAACGTTTTCTGTTGGGTCTTCCGCCAGAGACGGCAAAGCCAGCGGCGAGCGCCCCGCCGAGGCAGCTGAAGCGGGCGGCCCGGCCCGGCCCGGCCCGGCCCCGCCGCCGCGCGGGGCTCTTCTCACTTCAGCCCGCGCTGGAAATAGTTTACTCATGCTCGGAAGTCGCTGCGGGGAGGCAGGGCCGGGCTGGCGGGCGCCTACTCCCTCGGCACGGCTCCTCAGCGGTACGGGCACACCTCCGCCCCCTGAGGAAGCGGAGGCCTCCTCGGGCGAAGCCCAGGGGCCCGAGACAACCCACGCTCGGGGACCGGGCCCCGCTGGTGCCTGCAGAGCAGCACAGGGGCCGGAGAGGCGGCCCACGCTTGGGGGCCAGGCGGCTCGCTGCCCGCCGAACTCTATCGGCGCCCGCGCGGCGGCCCGGCCCTCTCGCCCCAAGCGGGAGGGCTGCGCGCGTGCGCCGAGGGGGAAGCGTCACCAATGGCGGAGCAACGCCTGCGCGAGGGCCTGATGGGACATGCGCCATCCCGCCGCGGGCCAACTCGTTGCGGGTAATTACGACCGCCCGCGCTTGCCGTAGGTGGGCCGTACCAATCTCCTCTCCTCAGGCGGGGGGCGGAAAGTGACGGTGCGCCGGGACCCGTCGGCCCCCGCCCATCTTGTCGCCGACGGGGAGAGCCCGGGGGCGGCGGCGCGCGGCGGGTGAGGAAGCGGCGCGGCGGCAGCGAGGAGGGCGCGGGGCCCCGCCGCACCCCGGTCCGGCAGTGGCCGCGCCGGCAGAGGGGCGGGGCGCGAGCGGCTCGGGTAATGGCAGCGCTGTGAGGACGGAGCGGGGCAGGGACCGCGGCAGCAGGGCAGGGAGCGAGGGAGGCCGGCGGGCGGGCGTCGCTGACTCGGGGCCCTTGCCGCCAGGTAACTCCCCCTCGCCCGGCACGGCCGGGAGTGCCGCTGGGCTGAGAGGAGGGCGCCCCGCGCCCGAGGGGGGAGGCGGCGGTCCCCGTCCCCGCGCGCTGCGGGCGCCCGGGCCGGGTGCGTGCGGGGGCGCTGAGGCCCTGCCTCCCCGCCCAAGCGGGAGCGCCTCCCGGCCCCCTGCCCGCCGCCCCGCCGGGCCGTCCCCGCCGGGGTCTGTCACTCTGCCGGGCCCGCCCCGAGCACCCGTCCCTCGGCGGCGTTTATTTGGCAGCACCCTCCCCCCGCGAGGGGCCGGCGCGGTGTGGGGAGGGGGGGAGCCGCGGGCCGGGTCCTGCCCCGGCCCGGCGGGCTGGGTGTGGTGCAGCGTCTCCGGCGGGGCTGGTCGTCGCTCCTCGCCGCGTCCTCGGGCGGTTTCGCTTTTGTTTTGGCGGTGGGCGAGGGAAGGTGGGGTGCGCACGTCCCCGGCCTGCCGGAGGGGCCGTGGGGCGCGGGGCCCTCCCGCTGGCGCCGGGCGAGGCAGGGGTGTCGGGGCGCGGGGAGGTGGCAGGCGACGCTCGGGACTCCTGCCCTTGGCTGCTCTCCCACCCCTGGCTCGTAAGACTATTTCTCGATGTGGTTAAATTGGTTGGTAATTTGGGGAATGTTTTGACGCTGGCCAAAAAACCTACTTGGACTTCCACGGACGCTCAGCATGACGGTGGTGTGGTTTAAAGGCTGAAGCGGTGGAAGCAACATCCTTTCGTTATCCTCGTGTGTCAATATGTTTCAACAATGCCTGCTCACCTTAGGGCTTGTCAGACAGGAATGGTTTCCCACTCCCTGAGCAGCATAAACCCTAGGGTAGATATTCTGCGCTGCTACCCTTTTCACCACGGAGGTTGCTTGTGTGCACACAAGGCGTTTGATACTCTAAGCTGGTGAGCTTGTGTGCTGCAGACTCCAAAGCGTAGGCTGACCCCCCAAATCCCAGCGTTTTACCGAAAAAGTTATACAACACCTGTTAATGTGTCTGTAAAACAAGCTTAAACTCATATTGATCCGGTTTAAGAGACAACAACGAAAGTCGTAAGAGAATGCCAAATAGGTCAGCTCAATCTCAAACTAATTGACACTAGAATGCCTTTACGAGTATACAGGTGCGTAGTGCTTTATAGATTGTTAGGTTTTGGTGATGCTGAGCACAGTGTTACTCATTCTGTGTGAATATTGGGAGAATCTTGTCTTCATCCCTCCTTTTTCCCTTCAGTGTTGTGCACTGAAGTATAAAGTGTATCTTGGAAAGAGCAAGCTGTAACGATGCTCAACAAAGTATAACTTCATTATTGCAAGAGTTTCTTAGGATTCTTAATTTTTGTGGACCATGATTATTTTTTCTCAGGGTCAGCTGAAAATATTAATGTTTTCCAGAGGAAGAATTACTACTACATCTTTTAGAAGACTGCTTGGTTTTGTTTGGGGTTGGTTTTTTTTCACTCCTGGAAGCCAAGCTTTACTGTTTGTTTTTTTGTTTTGTTTTTTTCAACTCCCTTTCTTTGATGTGTGTCTGGATTTTTTGTCAGTTCTCGCTGGTTTTCTGTGTAGCAGCCAACATACATGGATTGGAGTTTGTGTTTTTTTTTAATTTTGAGAAGTGGTAATAGCCGTGTGGCAAATACAACAAACGTTTCTATGGACTGAAAATATTTATGCTCACTGAGCTATAATTACACTTAAAAAGGTTTCTTCGTAAAACCTTAGGATAATACCACTTCCTTTATATTACTTGGTTGCCACTCAGTTTCTTTATGAAATCAAAGCAAATGTGGGTTGGGGTATAATACATCGATTACAATTTAAATGGAAACTGTTGTGTTGCAGGTAGAGGAAAGCAGCCCTCTGCGGTTTCTGAATTCACAGCACTTGTGGAGCTTGGTTAGTTAGGGTGGCATTTTGCATGCGTAACAGCATACAAGTTGCATCTATTTTGGTTTTTGTGCTTTTTACCCCTAAACGAGGAAGCTATATATACTGCAGTATGAGAGAACTAATCTGCCTGAGAAAAGTAAAGAGGTGGCAGTGGTTAAGGTGGTAAGCTCCTTTCTAAATAGTTTTTCAGTGATACAATTCTTTGCCATATAGAGGTTTGTCTCTTATGCTAAAAGTCTGTTACCAGCTTTCTCTTTCACATGAAAATTTGGGAAGACAAAAGTCACTTTTCCATCTATTTAAAATGGAAAAAGAAGTATTTTTTGGCTTTTTAGTCTTACAGTTTTGTGTTTCTGAATAGGAACTAGACTTGCTTTGTGTGTGGCATGTCCCACATAAAGTCCTTTCTAGATTGGGTTCATAGGATAGAGACAAACAGAAACGAAGAGGCCTTCATAGTTGTGTTTCTTGGGACCCCTTTTTTAAAAAAAATTACCTTTTTTACAGCTTTATTTCAATAATTTAATGTGTTTCAGTATTTTTGATATAAGATTACTAACACAACTTCTGTATTTTCAAGCCATGCCTTATTTGAAAGAATTAATGTGTCTTGTTGCACAGAGCAACAAGCTGCACCCTCTACGTAACACTCTGTGTTTAGATGTGTTTTCTTCTCGTCACCCTGATCAAAGCTTTTGGGTTTTGTGGCTTTTTAAATATAACACCAAAAATGTCTCATGAAAGCTTTAGGTCAACATAGACTACAAACTGACAATAGTATTTTAAAATACACTGGTAATATGTTCAGCATGTTCCTGCCCAAAATTCTCTCAGTTACAGCTGAAAGATTCTTTGCATAAACGTGAACAAACAAAAAGTTACAGGAAAGTTGTTTTCTTCCTGTATCATTGTTAAATGGGCGACTTGGTAAGGTAATGAACTTCATGAGGCACAATGTTAGATAAATTGGTGTTATGTTATAGGCCATTTGTGCAACGTTAGTGTTCCATAATGTTAAAAATAAGGAATTGTGAGCATGATTTCTGGAGGTAGGGGAAGCAGGATGGATGTTACTAGTGCTGCTGTATAGTGATGTTGCAACAGTGTGCAAAGTTTAAATCGAAAAATTCAAAGGAAATGTATTTTTTAAAATTATTGTGCAATGTTGTCTGATGTTTAATTCTACAGATCAACACTAAAGCCCCACAATGTCCTTGAAACCACGAGTAGTTGACTTTGATGAAACCTGGAACAAACTCCTAACAACAATTAAAGCTGTTGTTATGTTGGATTATGTTGAAAGAGCAACGTGGAATGATCGCTTCTCGTATCCTTTAAGTGAAAGTCTGCCTGACTTACCGTGTTTATGTGATGTGTTGAGCACGGAGCAGGCCTGTGTTATGTAACAGTGTCAGTGGTCTTGCTGGGGAGCCTGTTGCAAGGCTGTATCTGTTGTCAAGCCTGTGGGTCAGCGGTTATGTTGAAAGGGGTGGGAAATTCTGCATATTTGGGAAGTAACCTATGGGAAAGTCACCATGGTAATAGAAAGTAAACTTTTGAGTTTTACTCCCTTTTAGTAGCTCTTATGCTATAGCTGTTCATAGAAGAATGTGCCCTGAATTTCCCCTATTCTGATAGCGAGTTTTATTGCATGCTAAAGTGTATGTGTAGCAGGGGAAATACCTGAGACCCAGAATGCACGTTTTTAAATTTGAGGGGGTGGTGAGGTGGTTCTGTTTAAAGATGTTTCTCTCTTCCTTGCACTTGTAACTGTACTGATGACTATCATATTAGACATTTCCCTCAACTGTCACTGTCTCTCTATTAATGACAGTTATGTTTAAAAACATTTACTCTTTCTAGGTGTGATTGTTTGGTCTTGCTGTTCAAGTCACAACTGTATGTATATTGTTGTAGTGAAAGGTTTGCGTGTTTTAGGAGATTTACGTTCCAGTAGACTACTTATAAAAGATGTGTAACTGTTCTAACCAGTTAGTACCTTGTATCTATGTAGTTGTTAGTTGTTACAGTGTTGTGAAGAATTAAGAGAATTGTAGGAAGCTTTGCAGCTGTTCTGCAGCAGTTTGACTGAGTTTGCTTTAATTATAGGAGGAAAGAATGGATTAGACTTACTGATTTGTTAATTTTGGGTGAAAAAAGGAACTCCTGAGAAGATTCATATACATAGTTTTTTACAATTTAAGCTTATTCTGTGTGCAGGAGCTGGACTCAGAAGTATCTTTCTGCATGTGTTACAATTTCTCAGAATTCTTTCCCATGTGCCCGTGTTCTGAGCCTATGCCTGTGTATAAATACTTAGTTGCTCATAGTCCTAGTGGAGCCTTGTTCTGTGGACAACGATCTTTAAGGAGCTGTTACATTGAAAATCTTTGTAATTAATTTCTGGGGGCGGGAGTTTTCACCTTGTCTTGGGGTCAGGTTCAATGTCTCCCAAATTTACTGAATTTTTGAATGAATTGTGTGCTATGTCCTCAAAAATTGTGCTGTAGTCATTCTTTCTGAGTGGTTTTTGTGATGAGTATGTCAGACTTGATGTGGTAAACTTCTGTGGTTTAAAGCTCTAAACATTTAAACAAGGGCACCTAAAACAGATTCAAGTCTAAAATAATAATCGAGGTGTTGGATTGATGCCTCTTGTGACACTGTTTCGCTTGGAACTCGTTATTGTGGAGGCCTTGTACACAAGTCTGCTGTTGATCCTCTTTTGGGATTTACTGCAGTCGACTGAACATCAGACTGTAACACTTATGAATAGCAGACTCAGGAAGCAGTCTTGGAAGAACTGTTCGGCATGTAATTCTTAGGCCCTGACTTACTATCATTTCTTAATTATGTTCCTTGGAAGGTGGCATTATTAGCGCCTAATTTGGCACAGGCAGGAGCCTTTTGGCTTATTCTCTATGGCTGAATGGCCGGAGCAGCTTGTGCGACTTGTTCCAGCTTAAATGTTGGCTGTTTTGTACTTCTCATACCCTTAACCAAACTCAGTGTTTTAACATAAACTGCTCACCGAGTATTAAATGACTTGGGGAAACTGGCAGTTCTGTACAGCTGGTGTGAAAGGTTTTTCCAGGTTTTAGATACAAGAAGAAAACTGAAGTATTAATGATACAATTTAGTAAAGTGTGGCATTTAAAAAAGAACAGGATGTCTTTTTTTAGCTTTTTATTGTCTGTTGAGTTCAATCTGTTTCTAGGCATCTGCAGGGATATTAGCTATTTGTCTTGCTGCTTAATAAGCACAATAAAAAGGTGCCATAATTTAAACTGTGCCAATGCAGTTCATACTACAATCAATGAAATAACCTGTACCACCTGATCTTTGTACTCTCTTTGTAGGTGAAACAATGATGTGGAAACAAAAGATAAGATACAGCAAAGAATCACAATTTCAGTCTACAGCAGTGTATTCTAAGAGGTGTTTACTTTCTCTTGCTCTGCTTGATACGCCTGGGATCAAGTGGTGTACACAGGCTAAAGGTGTTTTAGGGGTGAGAGGCTTGTATTGTGCATATTCCACTTTGAGAACTAATTTTTGCCTCACTAGTTCCCTAGAACTTGAATAATAGTGTTTTCTTTGTAACTTTCATGGTCAATTTATTGTTAAACATAGTTTATCTTTAAATATAGCTTATATCTGAAACTTGAAATGTTAGAATGGCAGTGAGCTGGGAACCACAAGTCTGGAAGAGTTAAAATGTTCTGGAAAAGATCACTTGAAAGACCATATGTCACTTTAAATAAACGGTGAGTCATCCTGAGACACCTTTGACCTTCGGGTTTCCTTTCAGGTTCTCCACAGAAAGAAATGTTTCTGGAGTTGTTTCATTGTCTGGTAAATGAGTGACAGTTACACCTCTTTTTTTGTGATATTATTCACAATGCTTTGTGTAACTTTCCAGACATTAATAGTTCAGTAGGCTAGGGAGTGCCCTTTAGGTTAAGGGGTTGATCAAGCTTGATTAGAGAGTTCATCTGTAGTTTGATAACTGCCTTTAGCAGTAGAACTTTTTTGAACATCAGGATCTTTCTGTGGTTGTCTTGGATTTTCCAGCAGCCAAATGAATAGGATGAACCATACCCAGGGAGAAAGGTAGCCACACTGCAAACAGAACTGTTTTAAAAGTATGCAGCATGGCCATTTGCCTTTTTCCTTTTGTTCTGCATGTTTGTTCTCCTTCCTCTAATTCCCTGTCTTAGAAGGACCCTATGATGGGCCAGAAACTTCTAAACATTTATCATTAACATAAGAACCAACCCAAAGATTAGGAAAAGTAAACAAAGTTCATACAATTGTGATTTTTTTTTTTTTCTTTTTTTTTTTTTTTCCCCTGACAGTCCTCAAGTGCTCTATGAATTTGGACTCGGTGTCAAAAGAAGACCAACAATCACAGAAGCTTCCCAAAAGCTTTGCTTTGGTCTTCTAGAGAAAATCTTTTCAAAACTTTCTGTTAATATATGGTCTGAAGAAGATGCTTTTTTAACCCTGAGGACAGGGGGGTTGTGAGCTTTTATGACCTTGGATACGTGTTTTTTGTTGATGGTATTTTTTTTTTTCAATATTTCCTTCTTTCTTTTTCCCTGTAGTTTGAAAATACTTCAGTTTCCCATTGCTGGGTAATGCCCCTCAAATAGCAGCTATGGGAGCACTTAAATGGCACAAGGCTTTTTCGAGGCCTTGCTCTCAGCACAGTGTAAAGGCCCCTAAGCAAAAATTTGGCTTCAGCTTCCTTTGACCTTTCTCATCCTGAAAAATTTATGTGGTGAACTGGAAGGGCAAATGGCTTTCACCACTAAAGATAAGCCATGGAATAGTAAGGGCTGCTTCTTGACCTTCTAAGGGACAGCAGCACAGAAGAAATGTGCTTGAAGTTTATGGAGAGAAATACCAGTGATGATCAATGATTCATCTCCCTGGAAGGTGTTTTGTTTGGGTTGTTGGGGCTTTTTTTTTTTTTTTAAAGAATTTCACAACATTTTGATCAATACACTTAAATTTGGATTCTGGACTAGAAAGGTGTCATTAGATGAACAAGCTAGTACAAATTGAGCAAGAACCTGAACCTTCTGTAGCTAAGCTAGTCTGTAACATGTTTTTGAGACTCATGGTAGCTCTTTTTGTAGAAAACCAGAGAAACTTTTACCCAGCAAGTAGAATTTGGTGTTTGATTTTTATCATTTGCCTGATACAGAAGAACGTGTGAGGTTCCTATGGAAGTGTTTCTGCGGTTAAGCTGTTAGTTTCAGCAGACACTCACAGTGTCCTATTTCAAGAAAGAATACTAGATTCAACTTTCTTCATTTGCAAGAACATGTGCCCCTTTCTAGAAATAAGGAAAAGCGTCTTTAAAAGATACGCATTTTCATGAAGGAGTAGGGATACTATTTTAACTATTAAATAGGTTCATTGCAGTTAAGAAACTTGTTAACCACAGTAATGGTCATCTGGACTCCTAACTGGATCCTGGGGCACAGAGGCTAAATACAGTCAGATATATTTATCTGCTGCTTTTGTCAGATAAGCTGTAATTATTATTTTTTTGGTGCTGTTATGGTGAAGAGTGCCTGTTTTCTCTGACTTCAGAGTAGTTCTTGTAGCAGAAATCTGTAACAGTTTTGGTGATTCCAGTAATACAGTTGTGGATCTGGAGAGAAAAGTCATGTCCCTGTGCTTGTGAGTAGCTTCCAAGGATTTTGCAATTTACGTTCTCTCACATAGTCTTACCTGCATAGTGAAGAGGCTTGTGTTTTGAATGATGCTGGGGATGTGTTTGACTACAAACCATCCTTACACTGACAGAGTTTGTTTGATGGAGGGGAAGGAATGTGTAAAAACAAAAACAAAAAACCAACCCAAAAAACTCCAAACCAAAACAAGCCCACCAAACAAACAACCCCCCCCACCAAAACAAACAAACAAAAATCCCCCAAAAACCCACTCCACAACAAAAAAACCAAACTCAAACAAAATACCCCTAGAAACCAAACAAAGCCCACAACAAACAACCCTACAATTTTCTTTACAGTCTATTTAAGAAGACTGTAATGTGAAGGTGAAATGTTAATGCTACTAGCTAGTGTTACAAAGCAGTGAATGTTGCTAGTTCTGTCTGTTGGGGTTTCCATTTAATGCTTATTGCCATTCCAAGGAGAGTTCTGTTGAAGGTGATCTGTATGGATTAAATAACTGTACTCAAGTTTGGACTCTGACTAGTCTCTCTGAGATTCCAGTTGTCAAATAAAGGCTTTATCCATTTGGTTGTCCTACTTCGGGATCTTCTGTTTTGAGTACTACTTGTGTATAAAAAATGAAACATGCTTTTGGGAAAAACTGTGTGCTGAAAGCTTGACACTGTAGAGTCAGCAGGTGGCTTGTCAACTGTCCTTATGTCTTCTATTTCCTTTTACACAGGGATGTGGGGCTTTTTTTAAGATAGGCTAGAGGAAAGCAGATCTTTTGTCTTTTCTTCATTAAAGTGTTTACCTTAATCTATACTAAATTTCTATTTCTGGCATGGCTGGCTTTATAAAATGCCTAGATTTAGCAGATAGTCATGATGTTTTAATTTTGGTTTTTTTAGAACTAGTTTGTTTGCTACAGTTGTTCCCCTGAGGCTTGATTTAATCCTTGCTTGACTTGTATGAAAGCAAAGCTCTTACCTTGTCAGGAAAGAGTAGATGATTATCAAGTGACTTTTTTTTTTTTTTTTAAATTTCATATTAACCTAAAACTCAAAGCTGTACCTCTGCAAAGTACAGGGATAAAATCACCTTAAGGGGTTGAACTGTTTGCTGCTGGCCATTTAAGTGAGCAAGTATAACTTCTGTGTGGCTGTGATCTAAACAGGATTACTGAAATGATAATGTTTAAAAACAAAACAAAGCTTTTGCATCCACAGCACCCTTGTGATGAGGTAATTTCCAGTGTCCCACAAAATTGTTTTACCTGTTAAGTTGTGGGGAATATGCAAGCACAGTAAATTGTTTTGGGCTTGGGGGAGAAAAGCTTGACATCATCTTCACTTCATGTGTGTTCTGCTCTATACTTGGCTAATCACATTCTTAACCCGATTAGCATTTTTTTCCATTAACCAAAAAAGAACCTGTTTCACACTGACTGCAGATACAGAGGAAGAATTTTGGATAAAAGCTGCTTTTGCACTGTGAGATGATGATGTTATTCATAGATGCCAAATAAATGTTAGAAGGCATATCAAGGTGGGAGTGCCGGCAGTTCTAGGGTCTTAGCTCTAGTATTCCCTCACCTTCCACTGTTTAAAATTTAGTGTTGACACTGAAGACTTAGATTCTGCACAAATCAGGACTTAGCTAATATATATATATATAAAAATCTTCTGTGTAAACTAAAATCAATGTGTGGGAATAAAAAATGTTCTGTAGATGTTAAATTTTGTTGATAAGTCTTCACGCTTTAAGTAGATACAGACCTTGACTCTGAGCCCAGAGACATTTATGCTTTGTGTGTGGCCTATCCTGAACCTCTTGGAGAGAGACTTTATACTGAGACTAAAATTTTTCTGGAAAATCATGTACGCCATTTGCACAAGGTAACCTATACAGTTACTGGTATACATCTAGGTACTGTCTGACCTTTTTTGACTCCAGGGGAGGGTTTTGTTTGTTATGGAAATCATAGGTAACAGTTCCAGAGATGCCATGTGTATATATATCTTTATCTGATCTATGCAACACAAATATGACACAACACAATGTAGACAGATACCTGTCTACATACAACAAAAAAGAAAACTTTTTTTTTTTAAGCCAACAATTACGATTTATATAAAATATTCTTTGGCTCTTTAACTTCTTCCTTTTTTGTTGAATGCTTATAATCAAACAAGTTATGGAAGTGTCTTCATTTTCTGAATGTGCTGTAGTTTGGCATTAGCCTTCTGTTATGGCATAAAAGTATCTGCACTAGTGTCTTGGAAACTATATGTTCTACTAAAGAAAACTTCTAAAATAAATGGGAAATAACAAAAATGCCTGGGAGTGGAGGAATTAATGACAAATTATTTATTATGCCAAATAACAATACCTGTATGCCTGTGTAGCAGTGAATTAACTTATGTGTCATCAGCTAAGACAGCTAATTTAAACAGAATCATGATTCATCATGTTGAATATGTAAGATGAATTAGCAGTCTCCTGTTTCAGTAAAAAGAAAAGTAGATTTAACAAAGATGTCCATCTGTCTTTGTATAGGGAATGAAGAATTGCAAACTCTGGGTAGTACAGCTGACTGGCTTGATGCTGGTTTTTTGAGCTTCGATAATTGTGTATTTGAGAAGATAGGGTAGACATCTTAACTGGTAGTTCCACTGGTTGCAGAGAGGATACCTCTGATATGTTGGATAGGCTAAATCAGTTCACTAAAGTGGCAGGCAGCTTGGCCAAAAAAAGTTTTTCTTCATTTATTTGGTGAGCTGACTGAGCTTGCTTAGGATAACCAGGCAGGTACCAGCACAGTAGAAGCTGTGGGAAATAGTGGGAAGCATACATCTGTGTTTGAATTGGTTATCCACAATTGTCTCTTGAAATAACATTGAAAAACCTTTGGTAAATTCATACTGCAAAGGGAAGCACTCCAGATTCTGTTTTGCCTACTATTTTTACTCCTTTACATTACTTTTGCATGGGCTTCTTTGCTTCTTGAGCCAAAATTTAAAAAATTAAAAGCTCAAGAGAATTATAGTTGAATTCCTAGGATCTCATCCTCCTTTACAAATCATAATAGTTTAAATTGTTGAACTTATTCCTTTGAAGTATGAATATATTTTGAGAAGTTCAGTGCATCAGCAAGTTTGATGATTCACTTAAATTCCAAAAGATTTGGGCCCAAATTTGCAGAACTTTAGACATGTTTACATTTGCACATATCTGCACTGTGTTAAACTAGTTTTGTTCCAGGGTTCTTGGTAAGTATAAGGGCTTACCTAACCAATAAGGCATACTGGTTTTAAGCCGTAATAGTTGGGCAACTCCTCCAGTGTGCGTGTGGCTGCATGAATTTAAAATTCATCTCTGTCAGTGAAGGAAGAGTTATCACACCAATATGATGTGAGATTATGAGCCGTGCTTATTCAAGCTGGTATTTCTATAAAGATGAATAGAAAATGATACATTACAAAGATGTATGATTGTTTGGTCATTCTGTGATTGTTGTTTTTAAATGCAAAATAAAGCAACTTTATTGTTGTAGCTGGCTTACCAAGACTTTGTAGTCCAAAGATTGGTTAGTTTTCTGGTCACTGCAATGTTATTTTTAGACTGGTTAAAGTTTAGGTGTAGTCTTAATTTTGAATATGGGATCATTTTTCTGAAATCATAATCCTGTTGTAACTTTCTATGCATGCTATGATCATACTAATTTTAGTGGGGGATGTGTGTGTCTTCACAGAGAGTTCTGGAAGCTGAAGAACAAGTACTGGTTATGTATCACAGATACTGGGAAGAGTATAGCAAAGGGGCAGACTATATGGACTGTTTATACAGGTAAGTTTTGCAAATGTGTTGTTAAACTTCTGGAATTATCTATGCAGCTTAAGTCTAAGAATGTTGCTTAAGGTGAGCAATAGCTGAATATGCCTCAGGTCACTTTTGGAGACAGTACAGTTAGGGCAGCAGGACAACAGAAAAAAGGAGTAATGCTCCAGCAGGTTTTCCTGTGTGCTGCTCCTTACCACTGAATTAATTACTTAAGAAAATTCCTACTGTTTTTTCATTACTAATATATCCTAGCTCTGCTGTTTCTAATATTGCAGCACCAAATATGTTGGTGCTAATCAACCCTGCAGTGAAGTAGCTCATAGTCCTAGGTGTTCTTCTACCAGGATGGCATTATACCGAAGTGTCCAGTTGAGCCAGCATGGTTTGTTTCAAAGCTTAGCCACGTACCTTGGCACAACCACAGCTTTCTCTTCCAGAAGAGCCTATACTCTTTGGGTCCATTCTTTTCAGGTGAATGAACTGCAGCGATTGGAGAGGGAATAAGATTTCTCCTTATTTCTTTTCTGAGAACTTCATAAACCAGTAGACTGTATGCGGGCAATCAGTTTTATTGGGTTTTTTGTGTTTAGTAATTTACAGTCAAGTCTATAAATAAAACCACAACTAACCCACTGCTATTTTTATACATCTACTGTTTCCTGAATTGTGAGCATGTTTTGTTGCTACTAGTCATAGCTTAAACACATAAAACTCATCCATTCATGAGTTGCTAGAATAACTACAGTGATGTGGCTCTGGATTTGCTAGAATTTGGATTTTAATTCCACTCTGACAGTAGATTGAACATTCCAGCATCCGCTAAGCATGTGATACCCAGCAGGCCAATATAACTTCAGAGGCACTGTTAATATCGTACTTACAGGATGGGATGCTGTGAGGATTTACAAAGGATTTCAAGGCCTTTACTATTAAGTTAGGAGATACATGTGTGATCTTGTAGAATCTGTGAAATTTTCAGTCACAGTCTGGGAACAGGTTTGATGGAGTCCATCCCAGGCTTGCAAATTTTAGTTCCATAATGTGTCACTGACTTAACTGGAGACCTGATATGGAGTGGGGGGTGGCAGGGGAAGTCCTGTTTAATGTGTACCAATGTCACTGATTCTACTTTGTGTAATTTTTTCTGAGCAATTGAGTGCCTCTGGTCATAAACCAACAAATTAAAATACTCCTCCAGCAGTGTGAACCTGATTTTTTTTTGTTTTACTGTTAAACAATCTAGAGCATTTTTTTACAGACACTTACTATGCACATGAACCAACCTGTACATGTATGTGAGCTCATTAGAGTGGCATTCAGCTATCAGTGAAGCCAAGTTCTCAAACTGAAGTTATTTAATGCCAGCTCTGCCCATTCTGACTCTTTATTTTTCTGCTAAGCATGTTATGTTTTAGTCCAGAAAATGTACTTGTTAGGTGTTCTGTTGGAAATATTTTTACTGCAAAGTTATATATCTGAGTTTTGTCATAACTATCTTTTAAAAGTCACTGAAGGATATGATGGTGAAAGTATGTTTTTTCTTAGCAGTAATAAAACATACATTTTAATGAGAACTAAAAGATATCTTACATGAAGGCAAGAAATAATTCAATGCTTAATTAGTAGTCATAACTTTCATGCATTGGAGACACTTATTTCACTTTTTTGTGGAGTTTTTGGGGTTTTTTGAGGGAATGTTGAGTTAAAGGACTTTTGAAGGCTGTAAGACGTTTTTTATAAAGCAGTTGGGGTTCTTTTCTTACTTGCATGCCCATTCTGAAAAGAGTACCATAAGTTAAGTCAACTCTGTTGCATCCCAGGATCTAAGTACAGTGGTTCTGCTGCTTTTAGTACAGGTCCTGTGAAGTCACCACTGCATGTTTTCATCAAAACGTTCTTTAAATAAAGAAGGTGTGAGCAAAGCTCTGAAGGTCATCATCCATTTTAGCCTTATGCTCAGAGTAGGGCTAGCTTCAAAGCTAGGCCACGTTGCTGAAGTCAAATTCTGGGCTCCTTTAAGGGTAGAATTTGCTGCCTGTGAGCAGCCTGTTTTAGTGCTTGATTACTGTCATTCTAAAAAATTCTCCCGTATGTCTGTTTGGAATTTGTCATGCTGCAACTTGTGTCCATAGCTTGGCTTTTCTCTGTGCCTCTGTGAGAAGAGTTCATTTTACGTATACCTCATCCTCTGCCCCTGTTTCAGTGAGCTTTCTCCAGACTCTTCCGTTTGTCCAGAGCTGTTGTATTTGAGTACTCAGAACTGGTCATAACATTTCAGGTGTGTCCTCACAAGTGCTGAGGGAACAATCACCTCCCTACTTGTTGGTACACCTTTGCTAGTGCAGCCAAGACAGTGGTTGGTTTACTGTTGGCTCTGTGAGATGCACTGCTAATTTAGTGCTTTCCCAGGAGGAGCACTGTTCATAACTGGTCCCTGGATAGATCTAGCCCCACTGACCATAGGAATGCACATGGAAATTATTGAAAACATTAATACAGTTGCTAATTCTTGTTACATGGAAATGCACCCGTCTATAATTTTGTCATATGGTGACATACCCATTCTGTAGCTTGCCAAGCAGTTTAATTGTGCAAGTGGCATGTTGAAGGAATTCTTAAAAACCAAACTGAATGCTCCTGACAATGAACTTGTCATAATTAGTCCTAGCTAATTAGTTACGGGTTTTTTTTAATTGCCTCCTACACATCAGAAGAATGAATGATATTGCCACATAGGGTCGTTATCCATTCCTCTGCCCATGAGCACTTCTGGTGGCCTATGAAAATCATCAGCAGGGTTCTCTGCAGATTCTGGAAGCAATTTACTCGGCACTTGGTTGGTTTATTCCTGTATCCTGTTCCGCTAGACTCACATACCATTTTGGGGATCAGAATAGAAGTCGGATTGTGTGTGTAGAAGGGGCTGGGGGAGGGGGAAAGAAAGAGTGCTTACCCAAAAGTTTCTTCTCCATCTTTGGAGAGTTGCCAGGCAAGTAAAAAATTGAATAGAGGGAGTCTCCCCTTTTGGCTTGGTGTGGTAGTTCTAGAAATATATATAATCAAGTGTGGTGGTGTGTGATGTCACATCATGGAAGGGCACACTTAAAGGAGGTAAATTCTTTTAGCTTCATCATGGAGAACATAAGATAACAACCAGGAGATGACTAGAGACAGGTGCACTTGTAGATTCATTACATTCACACTAAACTTCACAATTTCTGTTTTGCCAACACCATAATTCAAACTCCTAAACCCAAATAAAACATTAAAAGAAAAAAAATGTCTGTCCCACAAAGACACTGTGGGATACTGAGGTGTGGGAACAGTGCTTTGGGAACATGGTAACTGTATCTAGAATAATAATCTGTGGTTACAGTGTTGACCTTGGTTAATCTAAAAGTATCAAATACATGGCAGCTACCAGGTAACCTCTCCCCAGTAATTAGCTACCCTTAAAATTGTTAAATTAGTTCCTACAATTTGGGGGGGTTTTGTTGTGTTGTTTGGGTTTTTTCTGAATTCCTTGCACAATGACTTATCCTTTTATTTGCTGAATTATCAAGTCTATCAAGTCAAGAAGATTTGGCAACAAAATATATTCATTTACTAACATTTTTCCAGTGTTTAGATGGAACACAGTATTCAGTATTCCCCTGTAAAATAGATATTTGTCTTCTGGAGTGGAAGCTTGGTTGGGTGTGTTTTTGAGGTTTGGGTACTGAAACAGATATTGCTTTGCTAATACCATGAAAAGAAATAAGCTCAATTTTCTCATCTTGTTTGCTATTTTCCACGTCAGTAGGGCATAAACCTGCACAGCTACACTCTCAGGTAATTGGACCTGAGCTGTGTGCACAGGTATTTCTAACTTTCACCTGAAAGTTCTGTCTCAATAGTAGTAAGAGTCTGTGGGTAATTTCTGGTGTTATCAATTCAAACCCAGCCCTTGACTCCACAGTAAATTACAGGTGAACCTTATGGATTGTCTTTTGAAAGTAAGAAATAGAGGTGCAGTATTTGAAGTAATTAAAGGTGAAAAGTGGTTTATGGCTTCAGTGGAGAAGCTGCTTTGAGATTATACTATTTCCATGCCTCTTACTTGTGTTTAGTTCTGGAAGTTGCTAGTACGGGTAGGTGAAGGAGAGAGGAAATGTGGGCAAGTTTGGTTTTGAGGCAGAGCGTGGTGATGCTGTGGCCACAAGAGGTTCTGCCTGCCCACTTCTTGCCAACCCCTTTTTGTCCGAATCAGGTAGGTCTCTGCAGGGGTACCAAATCTAGGTCAAACTTGTTTATTTACTTGGGGTTACCTTAGTTTTAGGGTGGATCAGTTGCCCAATGTGCTGATGGAAGAGAGAGGGTGTTCATGAGGAGAGCATAGGGCTTTTCTTTTTTAGCAAGCTTAACAGGAAAGATTGGCAGCTGTTGGCTTTGTTCACACGGCAGAGTTGTGGGGGGAATATCCTCACCTGCATGCCTGCTTGAGGCTTGTGTGCCAGCTATTCTGGATGTCCACACAAGCTCTGTATGAAATGCCAAGCCTGTAGCTGCCTACACATGCCTGCGTTTACAATTTATGATGATTATTGATGGTAGCAGAGCAGTTTGCTTTACTCTGTAAGGCTCTGAAGTCTGGAAGAAGGTTAGGCCACTGTATTCCAGCTTGTCTCCACTGCACTATCACAAATCTGCCTTCTTTGGACTCTGAATTCTTTCAGTTACAGGTGTATCCATAGTGGCGTTTCTCCTTTTCTTCTTTGCTTGTCATTTGCCTTCCTGCCCAAAGTATTCAGATATACAGTGCAGCTTCTGAAGCCTGAGTCTCTTGAAGCACTTCAGTGGTTTGGCTCTCTGGTGTTTGAAACTGGACATCTCAAAACTGCTATGTGGATGGGAGGGTTTTTTTTAAACAACAAAACCACTCAGTTACCCTATTTAAGCACTAACATAACAAAAACTAGAAGTGTAGTTATGGAAGATACTAGATTTTTTTTTTCCTCATTATTTGGGAAAGAGAAGGAGAATGGTTCAGTTGAAAGAAAGACAATAACATTTTTTTAAGGGAATACTGAGAAATAAAGGGGACATTTTTCCTTGTGGGACACAAGGAAAACATTTTCTGTTCTTTATAAAAACTGTGCATATGATAGTAAGTACTGAAATTTTAAAAACCCCAAAACTAACCATTTATAATATTTGTTCTTTAGTACTGTTAATTAAAAGAATTTCTGCAAATTCTTCTGTTAGCTTTGGAATTTGTAATACAGCTGTTTGCTGATTACCATGACCTGAGTAATGGGTCATAGCTGACAAAATTTTGCCCCATTATTTTTGTGGTTTAGCCTGAGAGAAATGAAAAATAATAATCAGTACAGATAAAAATAAATTTTACTGAAAAATATTTGATACTCAAAGATGTTATTCTATCATTACAGTGATAGTAGTTTGTTTATTTTTAATATGAGTTGTCTTGGAATTTAGCAGTTGCTCTGTGTGTACATGTATGAGTAATGTGGCAGTGTATGTTAAAATGTTGACATCTTACACAAGTATATTGCACACCCAGAAGACGCTGTGTGGAGATCAGGATGCTGTTGGAGATCTTAATTATGAACTCTAAACTGTTTTAATAGGATGTAGGGTTTTTAAATGGAAGTCATTAATATTTTAAGAATTTCCTACCAGTAGCAATTGTTTTGCTTAAAAGAGTTTCTTTTGTGATGTGGAAGATATTACACAATTCCAAATTTATTAAGAAAAGAAGAAAAAAGCTTAAATTTTGCCTGTTTTGATTAGATTATTGCTATTTCTTTAGGTACCTCAACACACAGTTTATTAAGAAGAACAAATTGACTGAAGCTGACCTTCAGTATGGTTATGGAGGGGTGGATATGAATGAACCATTGATGGAAATAGGAGAGGTAGGTATCTGAAAGTGGGAGTGTTTCAGAAGTGGTACAAGTTCAGCTTTGTCTTTAAATTCTTATGTTTTCTGTCACAGAATCTGAGTTAAATACAGTAGAAGTTGTAAGCACAAAACATTTTGTAAAATGAAATTATAGCTTTGATGGAGAAAAATCTAGCTTCCCAGCAGTTGTTCCTAGGATGGTATATCCTTAGCTTCATCATTTGGGCAGGTTATGGGGAGGGTCCAGATTCTTAAACTGTAGCTGTCAGTCTTTGTTTTTTGATGAAGCTGTTTGGATGATGATGTCTGGTATTCTACCAACGAGTTTTTCATTATCTCACTCTCCAGGACTCCTTCCACTTCTCTGTACTAAACACTGTCTTTGTTATCTGCAGTAGTGGGAGGTAAATTTTGGATCTTGAGACCATAAAGTTAATCTCTGTTCATTACTGGTGTAAGATTAGGTTTATGGCAGTACCTCCTTTGCCTTGAAAAGGAATGGAGGCTTGAGTCCTACACTCAAGTAGTTTAATGCATTAAATTGCAGCACTGTTTTTGATGAATTAATTGCCCCAAAAATAAAAGTAGTTCAGATTTCTTGACCTACCAGGCACTTGCCAAGTTTATCCACTTTTTTCTGAGAGCATTTTCTGTTTTGTGTTCTTGTTCAGGATTCGATCTTTTATTCTTGGATTGCAGGAGGGGCTTTGACAAAAGTCTTTATCTCTGTTGTTCATTGCTTTAGAATGGAGGGAATTATTGTTTACCCCTTTTTTAGATGAAACATATGATCTGTCCTTTATGTACCCAAGAATAAATGTGCTTATATATATATATATGGTTCTCCTCAGTCTCAGCATGAATTTACAGAAATAATGCCCAGTATCTATAGGAGCAGAACTGTTTTCTCTACGTACTGAAGTTTCTGCCTCAGCATCACTCCTGTGTATCACTCCTGTGTGCTAATGAAACTTTGGAAGCTCTTCAGTAATCTTAAGCAAGTACATGCTTGCTTAGTTCTCCTGGGGGGTGTAACAGGAAGTACATACAAGAGACTGGAGGTGCATATCTGATGTGTATGGGCATGGCTTCAAACAGTTTATCCCGATAAGCTTTCCAGACATTCAGTAATTGTACTGGGAAGAATACAGGATGAGATCAGTTGATGAAGGTTGTCTGCCAGTGCTTGCAAGAGACTGATTTCTTTTTTTTTTATCCTGTATGCTATGAATGCATGGTGAAGAATACTACTTTTTTTGAGTTGAGCTCCCATCACTGATTTCAGACTTCTGATTTTTCAGTGGTTGTATGGGAGCCCTGAGCTAGAAGGTAGTTAAGATGTTATATGTTATTTCCCCCATCATGGGGCAGCAGTTTCTAGAAAATGAAGGAAACTGCTGCATTCTATATTGTTGATCTAGGTGGAGAAGCAAGATCAGTCCCTCTCTTCAATGAGAGAAAAGTCTCTTGAACTAATACATCAAGTTGCTGGATTTACCTCTCTCTAGTTTACTTGACAAGAAAATTCCAACAGGCAACTTGAAGCAATTTTAGGTCAGCAGATCATATGTGTGAGGGACCATGTGCATTTCAGAGACCACATTGCAGGAGAGTCACCTGAGGTCATCTCCTTTGCTTTATAGTAACAAAATGTGTCAGTCCTTTTTTTATTCTCCACAACTAGCTTCTTTCAGCATTCTCTGCTGGATGAGTTCCTAATGCCTTAGGAAACCTTAGCTTTCCTCTAAATATTCTACTACTACTCCTCACAAGTCAAGACAGTGAAAATCAATCCTAAGACAACTTTGATTTCAAAATGTTACTTGTCTCTTGATTAATCAAGCAAACTGTTACGTCTTCTTTTTACCTGCTTATGATGTCTTTGGGTCAGCTTTATTTCCCAGACTTCCTCATTTTTAGAAGTATTGGTGTCTACAACACATTGAAACACATCAGGTAGAAAAGTGTTACATATTACCATGCAGTTGTTTTGTTTATATGTACACTCAAAACTTGCCCTCGTAGCCAACACGCTTATCATCCTTATATGCATTTGAGAATCCTTGATAGAATGGAACCAAAGAATACATCAGTCCTGCTGGATGTGTGGGAAGCATGCACTCAGACACTGTCTGACTAGAAACTCTGATGCTGCTAATGTACAGATCTGTGTTACCTATCTGAATGCAGTCAGGTGATCTAGAAGAAAAAATTTTATTAATATATTGGTAAATTGGGGTGGCAAAGAAAATAATTTTAAAGGGAGAAAGAAGAGGGTAGCTAATAATTTAATTTTTAAAATTCTGACCAGGGAATTGTATCATCTTTGGTTCTGTTTTGGAAGTTGTTTTTTTGGGGTTTTTATTGATGTAACCTTGTCTTGTGTCCTGACAGCTAGCTCTTGATATGTGGAGAAAACTAATGATTGAGCCTCTGCAGGCCATCCTTATTCGGATGCTCCTCCGAGAAATGAAAAAGTGAGTGCTTGATTACTTTTCTACTTTGACACAATGTAGAGGTATTGCACTTTTTTTACTTTGAGCAGTCTTGGGACTTTTTGCCTAGCTTTTTTATTTTGTTTTTGAAGGTAGCTTCTTACCTGATGATGATGTTCAATCAGCTTTTCATTGTGGCCACATACGTACAGTTTTCATGTGTAGAACAAGACTCTGAAAAGAAAATCATCAATTCACTGTAGCCCGAAGGTAGTGACCTTTTCTGTTCCAGCAGCCCTTCTTATCAGTGGGGTTGGGGAGTAGTTAGGATAATTCACCAGGTCCCATAGGGTGTCTTTCACCTTTTTTCCCACCTGGTGACTGCGTATGGCTTCTGTGCTGTCAGTAAACCTAAGGACCAGGACTTACGCAAGGATTGCCAAAGCCAGAAAAGCTATGTGGCTTTGCCTGAGACCCAAAACAATTCTTGCTTATCTTCCAGGAAGACTAAGCTTCTGGGTTTCTATTGTTCTGATGAATGACTTCACATTCTTGGTGCTTTACTTGAATAAAATGGCAGTATTTTCTTTTTCCACTTTGAGGAAAATTTATTTATTTCTCTCTCTTTGTTACTTTTAAACTAAGATCCTGGCAGTTACCGGACTTAAAGCTTTTTATGCTTCGATTTAAAACCTTTATCCTATTTGTCTCCTAAAAGATCTTTTTATTTATGAGTAAACAGAAATTGTGTGTAGTTGTTAGTTCTGTAAGCTTCTACACTTTTAATACAGGATAGGGTGGCTCTGGAGTTGCCTAATGACCAGGTTGTTTGGGTTTAAGTGGCTGTGTGACTGACTCAGGTGCCCAGACTACTGTAGGTAAACCGAAAAAAGTTGAGGCAATTTCTGATTGAGGTGCCTTGGACATGCACATAGTCAGCCTAAAGTTGTATTTAATATATTCTTTTTTTTCCTTCCTGAATTAAATTTTTGATGACTTAAGTAACTGACATGATGTCCCTCTCTGGTGTTTCTGAAGCCAGGAATGATTTACTTCCTGGCAGTTGATGAACCGTGGTTCCTTTGTAACCAGTGCAAATACTGCTTTGTCCATGTTTACTGTAGCAATGTATTTTTACTAAATGAAGATAGAAGATTCTCTAATTAATGGTGAAGAAAATCTGCTTTGTTACATTAAGCAGAATGACATTGAAGACTCATTTTGGTCAATCTATGTATGTAACTGGTGGGTGGGAGTGGAAGTCTGTGCTCAAACCTTTTCCAACAGACATCTGATGCCTCTTGGTATGTATTTACCTCGAGGCCAACTGCAGACCTCAAGGGTATTTAGATTAAGACTATCATTGGCTCCCTGGGGTGTTAGATCTTGAGGCTGTAACAAGTTGATGTTGTTTGCGATTAAACCATTTTGAAAGTTTTAAATAAAACTTGTCATTGTCTCTAATGGTTGGGTCTGTATTTTTTTTCCCTCTGCTATTAAGGATTTTTCCGTGTGATCTCAAAGAAGTGAATTCAATTCTTGTTTCTCAAAATATACATCTAACAATTCATATTTAGTTAGTTATAGCCACTCTGTGATCTGCCTATTTGTGGAATGAACTACATAAGAGAAAATTTACTATATCTCATTCTTCCTGGTATCATGAATTATTGGGCTTGCTATGATTATTCTGAAACAGCTGTTAAATGTCTTTAGCATTGAGTTTCAGCAGCTCAGGGATTAAACAATAGCTTTGAACAAATGGATATCAATAAGGTACATCTGTCAAAGGTAAAAGAATATGCATGGCAAAATTATAACCTAGAAAATATATTAAAATTACTAATACATGTATATACTTCAGAAGGCATTTAATCAAGAGGCTTCTTAGTGTAGAACTTAAGTGTGTGCATAGTTTAATTTATTAAAATATTTTAAAAAATACAAAATGTAAGTAGAATAGACAGTTGAACTTATAACTGCAGGGGGAGCAGAGCCACAGATTTTGCTTTCAGGTTTCATTTTATCAATGTATTTAACTGAAATTTTAAAAAGGCTTTTGACAAATTTTATGCACATCAACTTTTAGCTATAAACTTGTGCAATACACTCTGCATTACAATTAACAAAACTTTTTGGTAGATGAAAAAAATACAAGTAGTAATTTGTGGTTCATCTGAACAGGATGACTAAACTGATCAAAGAGTTTTAATGCCAAAATGGATCAGGCTGTGCCCTACTACCTTTCTTATGCCAAATTTGGTGCTCATCTAGTTGTTTAGTGAACCACCTCAAGCTCTAGTATTACAGAAAACCATGTTAGCTAATATTTCTCCTGATTGGCATGATGAGTCAGTTCAGCAAAGAATTAGATGAATGCCCAAGCAACATGAGAGAGATAGAGAGAGGCCCATGACTGAACAGAAGGGAGCAGGATTAGACCCCTTGAACAGGAGAGAATTGTTAAATCACTTAAACCTGTCTTGTCTGACTGCACTCCTCTTAATATAGAGTTCTGAATATAACACACTTTCTCCCCCCTCCCTCTAGCCCAAGCACTCTTCCTACAAGGCAAGCTGAATATCAACTTAAGCATTTTTGTTTCAACACAACAGGAAGCCGACAAGATCTTGAATTGTGAGAAAATTCATCTATGAAATTCTTAAACAGAAATAATTTGGAAATTACTCAGGTGCTATCTCAAATGACAGTGTGATTAGACTAACCAGGAGAGGCTTCACTACTAAAGATAACTAACACTTTTTCTAACTAACTGAACCTATTCCTGTCTAAGTTGATACATTATTTATACCATTTGTTTGAAAGGAAAGCTATTGGAAGTTAATTACTCTTTAAAAAGTGTTCCAAGCAGGCTTTTCTAGTTCAAAGTGAATCCTGCAATTAGTTGGTCTTGATAGGCCATTGGTCTCAAACAGCAGAGCGTATCTCTTGAATGATGGAATCTTCTTTTAATGAATATAGTATCATTTTACATTAAACTTTAAATTGTCCTATGGGGCTATAGTAGGACACTGTACAATACATGTTAAACTTCCACTGTTAGTTTTAGTCTTAAGATAGGAACAATGGCCCAACATCCTTGAGTTTCATGTTTTGTAGTTTTCTCCATTTCTTTTGAAAATAAGAAACTGCAGCAGCAGAATTAGTGGAACTTGTATTTCTAATGGTTTGTCTTTGTCTAGATTCCCTAGCAATCATAGTAATTCCCTTCTAGTTTCACAGGATCTCCTGTGATATCCCTGCTTCAAACTGGGAGGTAGCCACTCTGTAGCCATATGTTTCCACCTTACTTGCTGACTACTGCCAAGAAGGAAAATGTACACTTAATAGAGTTAATTTGTGACCAAGGTGGGGTCACAAATTTCTCTCATTTTAATTTCGTAGATACTCTTATTACTAAAACTTTAATGAAAATAATTCTTGAAACTTCCAACAAGTTTTGTTGAAACTAGCCATTTGCATTACAGGTTTGTGGGAGCAGAATGCTATGGCTGTAAATCACAAACCTGAAGATGCTGCCAAAGGGGACAGTGTGATAGTTTTGTGACATGGTATTTATCTTGGAAATAGTGTAGCTTTTCAGACAGAACTACATTATAAACTTCATCATGGGCCTGCCACTAAGTTTTGTTGTACATATATAATACCCACTGAGGAAACTTACGCTAAACTACTAAAAAGTTCTGTAAGTTTAGGGGGGGGGAGGGAAATAAGGAATGTGGGCATCTGTTTAAATAAATAAATTAATGCATACATGATCCTGGCAGTTGTTCTAAACTTGTCACTTGATTGGCAACTGCATCCTCACTGCCTCCATATTCTGAAGAGGGTTTAAATTCTCTTTGCTGTGTACTACTTGCCACCAAAAAGGCAGACAAGGCTGGTTCCATATTGCGTTTCCTTTCGTCTGTCGCCTTCATGCCATCTGGATGCTGCTTCAAAAGCCTGTCTCCTCCCTTGCAGCTCTTCCATGGACCATATTAACTCCTCTACTTTTGCAGCTTTTTTTCCTAATGATACATTGACCTTCAAATCCCCTGGGCCTGACCTTTGCTGCTCTTCCTGCATCAGTGTGGACTAAGGTCTGTGAACTGAGCAGAAGGGAGCTGGGTCTTCATCTATTATTACAGTGATGCTTCTTGTGTTTGTGTCATCAGTATCTCTCCAGGTCCAGAACCCTGTGTGCTAGAGATCAACTGGACTATTTCTTGGCATAGCCCCGCTTTGTGATATGCTGGACTTGTAGTTATATAGCTCTGTGATACGGTGCTGTGTGCATAGGTTGTGTGCATCCTGCAGCTCACCATGGGCCTGGGCCCCATCAGGATGGAGCTGTGTCCAGCTCCTTGCTTTCTGTGACATGCTGCTGCCTGTGCCATCGTATACCCAGACGTAGCAGAGAGATGTTGACAAGAATGCAGGCTGTGATTGCATGTACCCAAACCCAGATTTACTCTATTGGTTTAGCTACCAGAACCAGAGGAAACCTCCCTGTCCCCTGGGGGTAAAAAAAAAAAAATCAGACATCCCTGTTGGCACAGTTACCCATTATGTCAGCTCATTTGTAGCGGGTGACCAAGCTGTATAAAGGGTACAGTGACTGCTCGTCATCTGTTAGAGAGCTAGTTCTTTCCACCTGTTATCAGCTTAAGTTTTTGGGTCTTAGGACCCAGTAGTGTTTAAAATCAGTACACATAATTAACAGTTTCATGAACATACAGATGTGGTCTGGTGTATGTAATACAAGGACTACTGATGAGGCTGTCCTGATAAACCTCCCTAGCTCTTGGGTATCTGGAGTCCAAAATGAATGGAATTGGCAAAATTATTTCTCCCCTATTCCCTCCCATGGTATGTTAAGTGTGTGGTAATGTTTCTGTTTGAAATATTTTTGCTGGCTTTACTTTTTTTAAAATCGCTTCTGTAAATGACTCCTGTACTGACATAGGTTTCTAACAGGCCTTGTTTTGTGTTTGCAGTGCAGTCTGGGTAAAGTTAAAGTTCTTATTCTGTATACAGATACATGGGGTACATATGTATTTAAAAAAGAAAAACCTTGGAATTCCAACTGCTGCTGCTGCTTAAGTCTAAATACACTTTTATAAATCGTATTTTAGTCCTATTTAACACCTCAGGAATTAAGGAATACCTTTTATTTCTTTATAAAGTATATGTGAAATGTGGTCTTTTTTAGAACAGTTCATATTTTAAGAAACTCTGCTGCTCTTGAGTGTGGGTCTGTTTTTTCCAATCTTTGCAAAGGAATGAACACTAATGTTTTTTAGCATGCAAAGCACTTGTTTTAATTACTTTTGTTTTCAACTGAATGGGCTAAAGATAATATTTTCTTCACTTGAACATGCTCATTTGATGCTAGGCTTGACTGGAAAAATGAGGTTTTCTTTTCCAACGTATGATTAAAAATTGTGATGATGTGCCAAATATTTGTTCCGTTTGACATCTGTGTGTTGATTAATAGATATTCAGAAAATAAAATGTAGCATGCCTCTTGGTAGGATGTTGGCAAAAATTTGGGTTTTTTGCAGGGGCAAGAGGGTGAAGGAAGCCTATTTGGTAAAGGCTACAGATACAAGATGGAACTTACTGTAATTTGGAGTACTTGCATCCTTAGCAAACACTTGGAAATTTCATGACCCGTAAATGCTTTTGAATAATTTATGAATTGCTGTCTCAACAATTTAAGTGTATAGGAGAGAAAGAAGAGCACATTTTTATTTTAAGATGAATCTTCAATTTTGCCAATCTAAACAGAGGAATTTACTTGGAAGTGTTTTCATCCAATATTATTTCATTTTACTATTAGATGTTACACTAGATACCTATGTTCTCATGAATGTCTGCTTTGCCTGTTTCAGTGATCGCTGTGGAGAAGACCCAAACCAGAAAGTAATCCATGGGGTTATTAACTCCTTTGTTCATGTTGAACAGTATAAGAAAAAATTCCCCCTAAAGGTAGATACTCATTTCTGATTTACATTTTTTATTTTTAATGTTAACTTACGTTATTTGTGCTTTAAAAAAAATTCTCCCTTTTAGTTTTATCAGGAAATTTTTGAGTGTCCTTTTCTGAATGAAACAGGGGAGTATTATAAACAAGAAGCTTCAAATTTATTGCAAGAGTCAAATTGCTCACAATACATGGAGAAGGTAAGAGATTGTTCTGTATTCGTGCAATATCTATAAATCTAATACTATCAATTTACTGATGGTACGTGCATTCCTGTGCAGTTCCCATGGTCGTTCTTAGTTTAAACTTCATGAAAGTATACAACGGTGCTTTCTGGTTGTATACTTGGCTATGGTTGGGCTGTCAGCTTTAAAATATTTCATAATAAATGAAAAAAAAGAAAAAGAAGACAAAGCCCAAACCACGTATTGGATTGATCAGAATTGCTTCCTCATTTTCCTTCTGTTTATAGTAGCATAAGATGAGAGTTTTAGCAATGATGGTTGAAGAAGACTATATGGTAGAGTTGTTATAGACTGTTGTTTAAAATCAGATACTCTTGAGGTGATTTTTTTTTTTGTTCTACTTTGTGTTGTATGAAGTCAAGTTGTGGTTAAGTTACTTGTAATTCTTAGACCTTGCTTGAGAAAGCAAAGATTTGCTACAAGACTAGGAGTCAGTCCTTGGTGCTATGCTGTCTCCACCGATAAGATAGAAGGGTTGAGCAGAAGGCTGTGAGATTGCTTTTAACCATAAGGAGCATAAGCTAATGGTAGTACACCTGAGGTGAAATTCAGGGACAGGTTGAACTCAGTTAAACCAAAAGAAATGCAGATTCATTTTGTCTCACTAGTAGTCTGCAGCTGCATTACTCTCCCTAGACTCCCCTCATATTCATTGAATCCAGGTACTTTTATGTTAGTATTCACATGACTCATTTTGTGATAATACCTGTTTCTTTCATTGAACTTACAAAGAGTTTATATTAATAGCTCAGATACCTTCTGAGCAGATGCGTGCATATGAGCAGATGGGTTAGGAAGAGTAAAGTGATTTCTATACAGTTAGGCATTGTGGTGAAACTCTCACAGAAGGAATAAGAAGTGTGATAGGAGATATGGGGGAAGTCTGGTCACAAAGTTGAAGGGATGGAGAAATTCTGAGAAGAGTACTACTGAGTACTGTTAGACATCCAGTACTGACTGAGCCTAGTTAGTACTTGGAGTAGATTATATTCAGCAACAGCTCAATTCAAATAAGCAAACTTAATTTTTCAGCATCCCAGATGAGTTCTTTTTAATCTTGGTTACATATTCATGTGTCTTACTCTGCATGCGTACACTGTTACATATATACGATTCTCTATTGATTGTTGGTATTTCATCAGCTCTCAGTTTAAAAACTTGTCTGTAGGTTTTAGGTAGATTAAAAGATGAAGAAATGCGGTGTCGGAAATACTTGCATCCCAGCTCATATGGCAAAGTGATTCATGAATGCCAACAGAGAATGGTAGCTGATCACTTACAGTTTCTACATGCAGAATGTCACAATATTATCAGACAAGAGAAAAGAAGTGGTAAGTCTCAATTGTCACTAAAATCCTGAAGTGTTTTTGGGGTGTTTTTTTAATTCATTTAGCATTGCAATTTACTGTCTTTATTCAGTGACCTTCTATGTGCTTAAGCATTTTCAACAAATATATGTTACTTATGTAGAAAGCCCAATTCAATCCTGAACAATGGTTTTCTTTTACCAAGTAATTCATATTCATTCTTCCAAACATATAGTCAAAACCTTTTACTGTTAACAGCCTTTCTTTCGGCCAATACTCTTGTCTTAGTCAGCTCAAAACCACACTTTAGTCCTGTGTCCTGTAGAATTGATCATATTTTATGCATGTGTTTTCATTTGTAAACCAATGGCTCTGTCTTTACAGATTTCTTCATCGTCATTTGACAGGTCATGATTATAAAACATCTTGGCTTCTTACCATAGTGATATTTTATTGTCCTGATTCTTTTGTGACCTCTCTGCCCAAATCCTTTTTGCAGAAGCAGATGCTCTTATAGTTATATTCTCTGCCTGACTAAAAGAATTTTGCTTCTTGATCACTAAATGCTTCTTGTCCTTGAAATAATGCCTATACTTGCATGGAAGATGGTATTATTATGTTAAACAAATTCTTTTTCACAGTCAAACTCAAACTGTATCTAATAATAGCATTCAGTTTCCAGAGAGTTCTGCAAAATTGATCAGAGCTTGGATGCTTTTTTTGGAGGAAAAAAAAATCATAAATAGCCCTACTCTTTCCTTTTTTATCTTTTGTCAGTGATCCAGTGTGTTATATTTTTTTTTTCAAACCAGTTGGTCTTGTTTCAGTCTGAAAAGTTCCATGTGAAATTATGATATTATATTAAGTGTTGATTTTTAGTGTTTCTAAGCATATTCTATAAAAATGTATCTCTGTTACAGACATGGCAAATATGTATACTCTACTTCGTGCTGTGTCAAGTGGTTTACCTCATATGATTCAGGAACTACAAAACCATATCCATGATGAGGGCCTTAGAGCAACCAGCAATCTTTCTCAGGAAAATGTGAGTCTCCTTAGGCAGCTGAAATTACCTATTTGATTAACATTCCTGATGAAATGTTTACCCTTTTCTTTTTAGTCTATTCTGGTCTTTTAATTTTTGTCTATATGAAATTGGTTTGGAACATTATGGATAAATTGTAACTTCTGATCAGCACGCTTAGCTGTGCAACACATATCTATCCTGAGAGCTGATTGTTGTGATCTAACCAGAAACAACTACAACTAGATATTTCTCATTGTTGTTTGTTTAATGCTGTCATGGCAAGTAGGTCCTTTTGTTCCATGTATGTATTTTTTCCTGAATTTCTCTAAGTCAGTGGCATTTGCTGTTCTGGTACATTAGGAACTGGTGATTCCATTTAGTTTAATTATATGTTATTTGTAAAGACTTGGCATCCTGTCCTGATTTCAGTGTGGTGTTTTTCACTAATAGCTTTGTAGTCTCATATTTTTGTGTAATTTCTGAATATACTGTATCATAATTATTTTGCTAAAGTGCATTACAGTTTTTTCAGTTCATATGTATTTAAATTAATTCCATTTTTGTTCCTTTAGCATTGCTCTTCAGAAACAAACAAACAAGCTTTCATTTGACATTATATTTGCACATGTATACATCTTGCTGTCTAGATCTGTGCTCGCTTTAGGATGGTGACTTTAGCCATCCAGTGTTTCTGTCTATAATAATACATAGATATAAACTGTTGTAAATTCACTCTTTCATTGACCATACAGGAGAGCTTTTACTCTTCCATAACTCCTGTAAGCACACTGAAAAAGGACTGAAGTCTTTAGTAGTATGGTTTGCTTTCAAATTATTTGTAAGTTTATTGACCTTCTATCAAACTCATGGTACCTATACAGCCAAGTGAATGCAGAGCCACTAGGGTGATGAATATTCACAGCCTTATGTAGATAATTTTAATAATGTGAAATACCTGCTCCACTGTGTGGATTAAGTACTTTGTCATCAAAACATTTCTAATATGTGACTGGAGAATGCACCTGGGGAGTCATGTAGTGCAGCTGGTGCATTGCACACCCTTGCATGGCCAGCTTGTCTGCACAGAGACTAATTCTTATTAGCCATTTCTATACAAAACATTATGCTGAGAAGTGGCACGTTAAATTTGATCAGTAAGTGTCCTATGTGGGAAAATTCAAAGGGCTCATCCAGATTTTCTGTCTCTGAAGTCAGTGTTTAGGAGAAGTACCAGTTTACTTTGGTAGCTTTGTGGCTTGATTTCTGTATTTACGTGTTAGCATGAATGATTTTTGAAAGGGCTAAGAAATTGGTTTAGGTCATGATGGAAAAGAGTAGACAGTCATATCTGTCTTTGATAGCGTGATTGTAAATGTAGTCATAGAGTTTTTATTTCCAGAACGTGTTCAGGAACAGTGGTGTGAGAGTACAACAATGCAGAATCAATCCTCTCAAAGACTTAATCACTTTTCTTTTTAAATCTTATCAAAAAGAATCATTAAGAAAAATGTACAGCTAATCTATGTATGTTTATATGTGGATAATACTGTTTTTTCTCATTAACTTGCTCTCTGTTTTATCTGCCTTTTTTAGATGCCAACTCAGTTTGTGGAGTCAGTTTTGGAAGTACATAGTAAATTTGTTCAACTCATCAACACTGTTTTGAATGGTGATCAACACTTTATGAGTGCCCTTGACAAGGTAACTTCTACTTACATAAAAAAAGCATTGGAAAACAAAATGCAGGACTCTGTTTCAGGCTCACCAAAATTCTTCACAGCATCAACACATGTTCAAAGATAGAGTTCTTATGCAGTTTTCCTAGTTCAGAAAAGTAATGGAACAAAAGACAATCCAATATTAGTGGAAAAGGTATGTAGAAAGGAGACCACTTTCACACTTAGGTGTTTTCTGAAAGAAAGCCCTTTCTTTTCCTCATAATTCAAAACACAAAAACAGAGCTGACCTGTTTAATGTAAATTTAAGTGCAGATGATAAAAAGCCAAATTGTGGGGTTTGGAAAGTTTGGTAACATGTGCATTTGAACCTGAATTTGCTTGCTGCCATAATGTTTAAACTCTGAATGCCAGTTGTATTACTTACATAGAATCTACAAAGAATACCTGGAAACTTAAATTACTTCAGTCACTGTCACAATAGCTAGTTTTTTCCAGCAGAGAATTGCACTTAAGGTTAAGTAAACCTATTTAGGAAAAAAGTCTTGCTACTCTTTTCTCTGAAATGCATGGATGTGAAGATATTAAGGATAACAGTTCTCATTGTTACAAATTTTAATAATAAGTGTTGTTGTTTTTGTTAGTATTGTTATTATGTTCTGCAAACATACCTGGGCTCTTGAGGGATTAGGTGGCTCCTCCTCAAACAAGAAGTGCATTTTATGTAATCCACTTGTTAATTTCCCACTTTTTCCTCTGTGTCCTTGTATCTTTTTCCTAGAGAACATGCGTCCTACTTTCCTATCTATAATTCTCTGTCGCAGGATGCATGCATAAATTTATTTTGCTCTTTTGTGGTATTTACAGTATTTGTAGCTTGTAGTTAGGGATAGCCTAAACTTTGATAATTTTCAGCCCAGGTTAATCTGGAAATACAGTGATGGAGATACCAGTAAAAATATCAGTAGTAGTTACCCATCTGTATTTGTGATACTGAGAAAACAATCCGCTAGTATTTTAAAACAAAAGCTTATTTCAGTACCCTAGTCTATTTCTGTCTCAATTGCAATTCGTATCATGTACCAGAAGGTGGAGTAATACGAGATTGACAGCTGCACATAGGTACTTTTTACTTAAATAAATTCTTCACTTCAGTGATCTTTGTTACAATAAATACTTCAAATCTTTATCTGCTGTCATTTTTTTCATGGTGGATATAAAAGTTGCTACTGTTGACCGCAGTAAAGTTTCATATTTCATGCCAGGTCGTTCATTCCTTTCTCACAGGGGTTCTAGGGACCTATTGCCAAATATTGGATTGTCAGGACATTGTTACAGCAGAGATGCATGACAGTTCTTGATAGTAATAACAATAATAGGTGTTCTTCTTCCATAGAAGGAACTATAATTTGTAGGAACTATGATGATGCAGTGTTTTGGGCTCGGTATTATTTTAAAATGTTAATTTAATTGCAATAAGTAGTTTAGAAACTAATCTTGATGATTCTGATGTCTTTGTTTACAGTATCAAATTCTACACTGCTGTTACCTCCTTCCTTTTCACTGTCATTGTTTTCAGGCTTTCTTAAACTTCCGTATTTTTTGTAATGCACTGCTTTGAATTTCCACTTTCAACATTATTTTTTCTCCTCTTTAGTCTTACCAAAAGTCTAACAGCGAAAAGATCGTTTCCTTCCTTACTGTTGTGAGCACACCATTTATGTTTTTGAGCTTAAGCTGCTGCCAGTGTGCTGCTGCTCAAACCTGCTTTGTCTGCCATTTTTACTCAGTTTCTTTCCATCTATACTTTTGGATGATACATACTGCTGTATACCAAAATATTCATACTTTTACCTTATAAGTTTCTAATCATAATTTAAATTGTTCTCCTGGTCTCTGCAATTAACTTCTGTTCCTTTACTCTTACCACTTAAACCTTGACTTAAAAATGTTCAACGTGCAAATTCTGAGAGAGTAGTCATTCAGACCCTTTTAGTCATTGTTTCTTTTTTGATCCCCTTTTGTGTAGTTGAGTTTTACAGAGTCTCAGATGGTCTTTGCCCTGAATGGGTTTTTTTGCTTTCTTCAAATTTCATAAAGGAGAAAGTTTTGAGTCATTTACAGTTTTACTCTTTGCTCTGTGTTCTTCTGTAGGCTTTGACATCAGTAGTTAACTATAGGGAGCCCAAGTCGATTTGCAAAGCACCTGAGTTGGTAAGTGATACATATTATTGTCGAAAGGAATAATACTTTTTTATGACTGTCAAATGAACTGGTGTAGGGTCCTTCACATGACTATCCATTTCTCACAGCGAGTCAGTCTCAGGTGTGTGTTTCAGTAGTGATAAATAACAACCTGCAGACACATTTTGTGGGTGTGCAAAATTGGTGCACTTGTAACATTTGGTACAGAATCTGTATTTTCCGTGGATGCCATATGTATCATTTGCCTGTGAATACAGCCCTTGAGATAGAACGTGGGACTACAGACTGTGACTTAGTTCATGCTTTAACTTTTGTGTAGAAGCTTGTACTACCTTGGCATACGTTTGTTCTCAAGCTTGACAAGTAGGTTTGGGTTTGTTTTCTCTTTTTTTTTAACTTGAGCTGGCCAAATACTGTGACAACTTGTTGAAGAAATCAGCGAAAGGAATGACAGAGAATGAAGTAGAAGACAAACTTACAAGTTTCATTACTGTTTTCAAATACATTGATGACAAAGATGTATTCCAAAAGGTAACTTCATACAGAGCAAATGTTAAAACGTTCTATTTAAAGTATACTTAAAGAATGTGGTTATGCTTTTAAAAATCCTCATATCTGATCTTTTATGCAGTTCTATGCCAGAATGTTGGCAAAAAGATTAATTCACGGATTGTCTATGTCTATGGATTCTGAAGAAGCCATGATTAATAAACTAAAGGTAATACAGTATTTCTAATGTAGAATAAACGAACATAGGAACATGTAATGTTGTAAGAGAGCAGCAGAGGGTGCCAGAGAGAATTTAGCAAAAGTAGTGTGTGAAAGCTATATGGCCAAGTAAAGCCTATGCTTCTGAGGGTTTTATGAAGCTGTGTGTATTTTTGTTAAATGTGTTTTCAAATAATTTATATTTACATTATAAAAGTACCAAGGACTTTCATAAACTAGCTCTATATTTCAATTTTATAAAATAACATTGTTCGTGTAAGTCAATGTATAGAAAGTAAAAGTAAGATAAATCTTATCTTTTAAAATGGTTATTTTCTACTGTAACTAATGTTCTCTGTAAATATTATAATAACTAGATTTTCATATTTTAGTAGTGAATGTGCATAATTTATATAATAAATACTCTTTCACTGTGAAACCTGTTACAATATTTCTTCACAGCAAGCCTGTGGTTATGAATTTACCAGCAAGCTCCATCGAATGTATACAGACATGAGTGTTAGTGCTGATCTCAACAATAAATTCAACAACTTTATCAAAAACCAGGACACGATTATAGATTTGGGAATTAGTTTTCAGATATATGTTCTACAGGTACTAATGTATGTTTATTACTATTGAATTATTTGTACTTAATTTTTATTTCTTGATAACTAGTGAACAATTTTTCTAATGATGAATAGTTCTCATACGGGAACTGACACCTTGTGATCATTGTGGAATGATTTATTTTCCTAGTATTTCTTCTAAAAGTTAACCCACTAACACATTGAACAATAGTGATGCAAAAATGCCTCGCTTTCTGTCTTGACTTAATCCCTCAGTGGGGCATGCGTAATCAGCAGTAAAACCTCTGGTGTCAATTGAATGTCTTACAGCATGATATACATTATAAATCTGTGTAATAGTGTTATTTTTTCTTAAAGTATCCGTTTTATGAAAATGTTAATGATTTTCTTTTTCCCTGACACCTTAGGCTGGGGCGTGGCCTCTAACTCAGGCTCCTTCTTCTACGTTTGCAATTCCTCAGGAACTGGAAAAAAGTGTACAGATGGTAGGTTAGTAGGTGGCTTTTTGTAAACATGTGGAAAATGTAAAATAAAAGATCATCACTTCAACAGAGAAAAACCTGAGCTGCTTCATTCTGTTAGTAAATCACAGCTATCCTGTTTCAGTCCATATGCAGTTTGGAAGGTCCACCCAAATCATGTACTGAAATTCTGTGTGCATTGCAGTAGCTTTTCTTTACTTTTCACATCTTGCTTTTACACTTTGTGATTGATGAGGGAGATACTAATAAACACCATCAAATGAACTGGGTTGACCCTTAGTTTTATAATATTTAGATAAAAGATTTTGTTCTGAATATTAAATCTGAATAGTTTTAATAGCAAGTTAAATGCAGATACAGGTTTCTTGTCCCATACATCAAAGGAGACATTCAAAATCAAGCTTTGTGCAAACTTTTAAAGCTAATTTTATGACTTATCAGAGCAGCAAAGGTTTTATTTTGGCCAGATATTCTGTTTTTATATGATTATTACTGCTTTGTAGAGGTGAAGTATTCAGTACTTTTGATTATATGATTGTGTTCTAAATGTCAGCTGTACAACGTTTGTGTTAAAATACAGGATTTGTGGGTTGATCTTTGCTAAAGTGTCCTTATTAGCAAAGTACATTTTAGGTAATAAAATTTTCTTACTATTGGACATAACATAATTTTATACCTTAAATTACTATCTGGTATAAATTATAATGATAATTGTCTGTTTCTTCAGTGAAGGTGCTCTTTCATGTATTACTGCTAAGTATTAGAACAGTTTATTCTGCTTTTATTTCTGCCATACTAAGTGGCATTTGGCATTTGCTTTTAGCAACATAATAGTTTCCAGCCCATACTGTGGCATCCACAAAAAGTGAGTAATGACATTTTGTTGCTCTTTGTGGTCTTAAAATAGGACTATTGTCAGTTATGCCTCAGTTGGAAAATTTTTACAGACTTGCCTATCAGAAGCAGCTCAGAGTCTGGGTTGCTTGCCCGACTTCACTGTTTTGCTAGTTAAAAGGAGCAAACTTATTCATATCTCGCCTACCTAGAATTAATGCTCTAAATTATACTTGTAATTCCCTGAGGAAACAGAACATGGTACTGGGGAGTCTTTGAAAAATTGACAATACCTGTCTTTACTGTCAAATTTGATGGTTAGACACAGAAGAGAGAGGTCTCTCAGGATTCTGGCTGGGATTTAGAAAGAAAAAAGCAGTTGTGATCCACAGCATAGGAATATCTCTGTAACTGGGCAAGCTGTTCAGTAGCCTTTCCAGGCTCTGAGACTGCTGAAGCAGTCAATAATATATATTATATATAAATATATATTTATTTGAATGTTGTATGAGTACTGATTTTCATACTATGTAAGCTTGAGGTTGGAGTAACACCTGATTCTTAAAGAGGTCCAAAGTCCCACTTTTTGTATTTTCCTTCAATGTTAATCAGAGTTGCCAGACTGAATCAGAATAAGCCTGAATCAGAGTAAGACTGAATCTGTAAAATACAGATTTTCTGTATTGATTTTAAATACGATAACAGAGCCATCACTGCTGAACTGCAGTATTTTATGCTTTGAAGAAAGTATGAATGTGTTAACAATCTTTATGGTTTAGTCATCAAGTGGTATATTAATAGTAGTTCCATAAATGGTTCTGTTGCCATTCCTCTACTAAAAGAAAATGCTGTCACGAATTGACCTGCAATGTTTGTATCCAGTATGGTGAGCTTAAAACCAGGAGTTCTTCTCTGGACTGGTAGTGTGATAATAAACTACTGAAAGTATTTCACTAATTGAAGTTCATTTTGTTTTCCAGTTTGAATTATTTTACAGTCAACATTTTAGTGGAAGGAAGCTTACTTGGTTACATTACCTTTGTACAGGTAAAAATAAGTGTTTTGTTAAACTTGTGCTTTGTACAACTGACAATTATTTTTTAAAAGTCCTTTTCCAGTGGTAACAGACTTTAGAGTCAGAATACTATGTTGTATTGGAAGTCAACTGACTTATTTTGCATTTTAAATTAATTTCATATTTGCTGCTTAGTATGTCCAAAATCTGTTCTGTAACTTGCACGTTATCTGTGATTTAGTAAATCCAAGTAAAATTAGAGGTGTAGAGTCTTAAGTACGAAACAGCACCATAGATCTGCTGAGTTAATAACAATTGCCCTGGAATTGTTCCTGTAGTACCAGATGTCCCTTAGCTGAATATTAAATCATTTTAAGAATGCATATTTTATTATTTAACCAGATATGTCAGTAACTAAGTAAATACATACATATATTTACTTATGTTTATATTTAATATATAGAAATACATGTTAAAAAAAATCTTAGCAGATAATATATATTAAAACTGGTAGCTTAGTTTTGTAAGTATCAGTCAGTTGAATTTTATTTCAAGTGCTTTCAGTATCAGGCTTTAACAGTTGAGCACAGCAAGGTATTCCATGCAGGTGAAAACCAGACTAGCATACAACAATGTAACGCAATGAAAATTCAGTTCAGATAATAGAAGTTTATCATTAGCTCACACTCACTTTCACACAGAAAAATCTAAATCTTTCTGTGATTCTATGTAAGCTAACTTACTAATTGAAGTGTGTTGAGGCTATATTTGGAATTTCCTTTTTTTATTACTATATATTATATTGCATTGTTCATGTTCAGCACTGCAGGTTTCCCTTTTTCTAGAAAACACTGTTGTTCTAGTAGTCACAGTTATCAGAGGATTTTTTGTTACAGACTGCATCTTAACATATGTAAATTCACAACATTAGTTTTCATCTTCCTGTGCCAGTGTAAAAGACATACTTTGGTGGGAATTGAGTGCCTGGAAATGTACAAGGAGCTCTAATAGTTGAGCTTCAGATGACTTTTCATCACATTCCATCACTTTATAAAATACTGCTTTGTGTCATTGCAGGTGAAGTAAAAATGAACTATTTGTGCAAACCTTATGTAGCCATGGTCACAACATACCAAATGGCAGTGTTGCTTGCCTTCAACAACAGTGAAACTGTCAGTTACAAGGAGCTTCAGGATAGTACACAAATGAATGAGAAGGAGCTGACAAAAACCATCAAATCCTTACTTGACGTCAAAATGATCAACCATGACTCAGAGAAGGTATGTAATAACCATATAAAAGTTTCATGCTTTGTCTCATGATCCTAAGATTTGTAAAGGGCTTTTTTTTTTTTTCCTCCCTAAACTGTATTATTAACCCTTGGGAACGATTATAAGTCTGTATCTATAAGGAAAGAGACAGGAGGAAGTAGACTGTGTCAGGTAGGCTCTCTATGCCTGTAACAGCATGGCATGCTGAAAAGGTAGTAATACTAAGACTGTTCCTCACTTCTGTTGTTTTTCATCATTATGGATTTAGACACACTGCTGTTGGAGGGAAACACTCCTTAGATACATGACTTTCAAAGCTGGACTGAATCACTGGAAGGAGCTCAAGGAGTAACCCAGATTGTCTAACGGAGATCCTAAAAAGTACATCTGTGGGATTAAGAGACTGAAAGTAACAGTTCTTCCTTGCTGAGAGGTTACAGGAGGAGGAAGGAGGAGGAAAGGGAGTAAGGAGGGGCTTGTGTGTGAGATTTTTTTCTGTGATTTGTCAAACTCTTATCATTCTATGAGTTCTGTGGAATTCCAGTAATATGTGAGCTTTGTGATTAAGGTGATGGTTGATACAGGTTCTGTTGCTTCTGAGTATGACCTAGCATGAAAACAGGTACTCTTTTTCCGATACAGTGAAGGGCACAGATGTCTTACCTACAGAATGCTACAGAAAGGGCAGTGCTTACCATGCAGATTTCAGCATGTGCTTCCAGCTAGTCCTGAAAGCCCGTTATTCAGTGTCAGGCAGCAGAAACCAAGATAAGCTGTTCATTTTGCTTACAAGAAGAAATCCAAAGCTGCTCTGATAGCTGCTTGGTTTTTTGTTTTGTTTTGTTATTTAACCAGGCAAATATTAGCAAACGGAAAGTGAGGTGGCAAGGAAGATCTGATGCTTGGCTGAAGCATAAGACATGCTTCCAATATCTAGAAATGAGCTCAGGTTGGAACAGTGGCTGGGAAGATGTCTGTTAAAACATAGGTGAAATACAACCACTGCATTTTCTGGTTCTTTAACTTCCAGTGTATTGTATTCAGACATCTCTGTTAGTTCTGTTTTCTTTACACTCCATCTAGCAATGTGAAAGCAGATCTGTAGACAGTCTGTCAGCTTCCTTGTTGAATAAGCCAGTGAACATCAGTGGCTTAAGCAGTGAAATTAATTACCCTCACTTCTCTTTACCTGTGTCTGAAACACACAGAAAAGTACATTGTATTAAACATTGTAGTTTGCTTTTGTTTGTCTGATAGACTGTTGAAAGAAGGAGTGGGGAAAGAAAATCTTTCTTGGTTCATTTGAATTATGTTTTTTGAATTCATGCACAGCACAGTTTGTTTTGGTTTATTCTCAATGTAAGCAGAATAATGCTAAAATTTTAATGTTAGCTTATATTTTTTAAAGCTGTTGGTCTTTGCCCTTTCATGTTAAATTTTCTGGATGTTATATAATAAAGAATATTTGTTGCAGAACATAAAATTAGAATTAATATTGTTTAGAGTATGTGTTTAGATAAATGTTGACTGTGTTTACTAAAGTATTTGACCTTGAGGCAACTGTGGTTTGGCAAGTTTCCGAAGTCCTAGAAGCCCAGTAACTTTATTCTGCTGGAAATTGGTAATACTTGCACAGAGTCTTGCCTGGAAGCTGTTGAGATTGGTCAGGTTGTCCCGTGAGTTGAATGTAAAGGTGTTTGGACTGTAGGGAATAGTTACCACTTACTGATTGGAAAACAGACGTTTTTTGAGTGGAAAAGAATTGAGATTCTCTCAGGAAAATAATTAGAAATGTACAGACACAGGTGGAACTGTAGAAGTTGGAGCTTGTCAACTGTTTCTGCTACAACATAACACAATGCTTAGAGGTTTTTCCTGAACTTCTGGAAGGCAACATTAGTAGTAGTTGTGAAAGCAGCAGCTCTCTCCTGGGGTTCTGCCATAGATAAATGCAAATCCTACTTTGCTTGCAGAGAGAAAGTGAATTTAACTGGAGAGTGTTTGCAACAAAGATAAGCTGCTGAAGTATTACAACAGAAATTACTTTAATAGTACTGACTTACTAATAAAATTAATGTGTGTTAGAGTTCTTTGTAGTGTTTTCTAAAATAGACTTGACTTATAAGTTAAACCGTAGCTTAAAAATTTCACCTGGTTCAAGTGGCATATTAGAATTTCCAACTACAAATCTGAAAATATTTGTATGTATGCAAACCCCCTAACTGGCTTTTTTAAAGTAAATTGTTATAATTTTCTGGTTCCATTTCTGATTTTTTTAAAAAGAGTCTTTCTTGCAGGAGGATATAGAGGCAGAGTCTACGTTTTCTTTAAATATGAACTTCAGCAGTAAACGAACAAAATTTAAAATTACTACATCAATGCAGAAAGACACGCCACAGGCAAGTATTCCTCCATGTTTCTTGTTTGAACAGCTTAGGATGCTTATTTTTCTAAAATCAAACTTCCTTTGTTAGTTTGATGTAAGCAGATGTAAGAGTCCCTGTGTCAGATATATATCACCATAAAGAAATTAAGTTTAAACTTAAACACTGCAAATTTATTTGTACTTAAAATGAAGGCAGGAGAAGATTGAATAGGGAATAAGAAAGAAGATGATAAACAAGAGCTATTCATCGTGTACCAAATGGGGGTGACATTTAACTTCTTGCCTAATGACACTTTTTTGTTGGTATTGGTTATAGAAGTATATTATTCCAGGAAGAGCAGAACCAATCAACTGTTTTCCTCTGGTTTTGTGTCCTTAATCAACTAAAATTAACTCCAGTACTGATTATCTGTGTTGCCTCTGTATCTCCTAAGACAAAGGATTTTGTACAAGAGATGCATGTGCTGCCAAACTCTGTACGTTGTGTAAAACTCTGCCTGCGTCTTCCTAGAAAAAAAACAGGAGTTTGGATGTGTCTCTCCTTCTTGCCTGCTGATTTTTATAAAACTTGGTGTTCTTGATTTACAGAAGTAGTTTGCCTGGAATGGAACTTCACCTGATTTTTGTATTAACTACTTTTGATAAAGTAAAAAGTTTAGATTCAAGATACTTTTATGAAGTGTTTATTTTCTTACTATATTTTAAGCATTACAGTTCTTCCCGTATTGCAGGAGATGGAGCAGACCAGAAGTGCTGTAGATGAAGACAGGAAAATGTATCTTCAAGCTGCTATAGTTCGTATCATGAAAGCACGGAAAGTGTTGCGACATAATGCTCTTATTCAGGAGGTAAGATAAAGTCCTCTTAAGCATGAGTTGAAGAAAATCTTCAGGAAAGTTGGGTGTAACATCTGACCACAAAACTCCCCTGTGTCAAAACTAATACTTCAGTGGAATTAGTGAGAATTTCATTGACGTTTATTTTGAACTGCAGTACTGGAGCACTAGCTGTGATCCCTCCTGTAAATGTTTCTTAGCACTAAAGCATTAAGTGTCTCTCTGTTTGCTCGTGCTTTTTCTGTGGGCTGGTTCTGTGCCTACAGATGTTGTATCCTATAAGAATAATTGCTAGAGCTGTAGGTTCAGTTGAAAACCTGAGTGTGGATCACCTAGGTACAGAATTTCCACAGAAGCACCTAGCCAATTTTGAGCTCTAACTTTAAAGTTGGATTTAATTCTAATTCATGGCTTAAATTTTAAAAGTTGCCTGAGTATGTAGACATGTGCTTCTTTATCCCCTTTTTCTGTTAAGAGGTACAATTATTGAGATACTTTTAGATCCTAGATTATTGATCTGTGAACAGTCACAGACTGGTTGGGAAGGAAGTGCTGCTATTTTTGGTTTTCTCCAACTATTTGCCTGCCTAATTATATTTCTTACTCCAACCTAACCTTTGCTCCTTCCAAACAGTCCCCACTTTTAGTTCTCTTAGCCTTCCAAGGTATTCATTCTGCAGTCTAATTCATTCTTGTCTCCTGAACCTTGCTAGAAAGCCTCAGAGCAGACTGGTGGGAGACAGAATAAAGATTCCAGCTCTACTGGACTATTTTGAGTATGGAGGTGGAGAGGCATTCAGTCATTTTGAGATTTGCTGTCTTGTGGTGATGGAGGAAACAGTTTACCACACCTACCACTTAATTATTATTTCCCTAAAAGAAGCAGCTACAGAGAGTTTGTAAGCACAGCACTTGCAACGTGAGACTTCTTAAAGGTTTTGTGTATTGAAACAGTGCTTGTACACAAACACTCTGATAGCATCTTTGAATATCTAAAGAGATGGGACAGCATAGATCCTGATTACTTCTTAAAATCTTTGGTTATTTGGTTTCCTGTTACTTAAGGCATTTGTGCAATTATGATGAAATCCTGTAAGAATTTATGGTTAAAACTAGAAAATGGTATGAATGGTTAAAACTAGAAAAAGCCCTGTTTTATCTTTGAAAATACTTTTATCTCAAATTCTTACGAAAAGTCTTCAAAGTGTACTTTGCTTCAGACCAGCTTATAAGGGTGGAATAGATAATTATTTTTATGTTTCTGGTTGCATCTTCCTTTGTTCAATTCAAGAGGTGCTGACTGACATGCCTCTGCTCCAGTTTGCTCTTGCGGTGCTCTTGCAGACTAGTACAGTCTGTTAACAGCAGGAACTTTTTCACTTGTGCCAGAAAGGTAGATGTTTTAATTGTTACTTGGTTAGGGAGTAAAGTTTGGTGCTCTGTTTATCACAATCCATGTGCACCTGTATTGAGATTTTTTTACCTTAGCTTTTAACTAAATTTATGACACCTTGAACATCTAGTCTGTAGCCCTCAGTTTTGAATGCTTTTTGTACACTTGCTAGATTAGAGCATTTAAAACTGAATGGGAAGCTTCTAAATAGTTGATATCTATGCTGCAGTACAGTGTGGGACCTGATGAGCAATTGTGAAGCCTCGAGTCATGAGGTGAGGTCGTACAAAAATTAGGTTTAATTTTTCCTTCTTTTTACACTGAATTTGTGCCAATCTCTGTGCTGCCTCTGTTAAATCGTTACTAAGACCTGAGCTTGACTCTTTAAAATGCTAGAGCAGCCCTGAGGAGAAGGCCTTTGGAGTGTTGGTGGATGAGTAGCTCGACATGACCCAGCAGTGTGTGCTTGCACCCTGGAAAGCCAACTGACACATGGGCTACATCAAAAGAAGCATGACCAGTGGGGTGAGGAAGGTGATTCTGCCCCTCCACTCTGCTCTGGAGAGACCCCACCTGGAGTACTGCATCCAGCTCTGGGGTCCTCAGTACAGGAAAGGCATAGAGCTGTTGGAGATAGTCCAGTGGATGGCCACAAAGATGATCAGGGCCTGGAGCACCTCTGCTATGAAGACAGGCTTAGAGAGTTGGGCTTGTTCAGCCTGGAGAAGAGAAGGCTCCAGGGAGACCTTATGGAAGCCTGCCAGTACCTAAAGGGAAAGCTGGAGAGGGAGTGTGGTGATAGGACATGGGATAATGGCTTTAAACTGAAGGAAGGGAGATTTAGATTAGATATAAGGAAGAAATTCTTCCCCATGAGAGTAGTGAGGCCCTGGAACAGATTGCCTGGAGAAGCTGTGGCTGCCCCCTCCCTGGCAGTGTTCAAGGTCAGGTTGGATGGCCAGCCTGGTCTAGTGGAGGGTGTCCCTTAGGTACTTCAAAAATTAATTGCTAGGTTCTAGAGCAAATCTCAGGGAGACAGGCTTTTGTGTACTTAAGGCTTAAACACAAATATTAACACCTTGTGTTAAGTGGAAATTTTACCTACTTATGTTAGTGTGGAGCTCAGTAACTTGTGTGGCTTCATCTTGTATGAATAAGGTCAAACTGCCATGTGGTTCTGAGTTGAACATGCTCAGCTTTCTTCCTAGACTGATCTTCATTAAAAATCAGCAACCATCACTTCTGTTACACCCTTAGAGTATATATAACTAACTTCTTGATTGCCCAACTTCCTTTTGTTCCCCTACTAACCATGTAGTAAGGTTTGATTTACTGTCAAGAGTCTTTTTATTTCTTAAAACTTTAATTTCTGATATTGTCACTAACTATGGTGACATAGGTACATAGTTATTGTTACGTTTATCAAGATGTTTATACTCTTGTAACTAATGTATTCATTTAAAATCTGTAGTCTGACTTCTGAGGAGTAGAGTGAATCTTTTGGACAGACTACAGCACCACACATTTCAGTCAGGGTGATGTATCCAAGAAAATAGTCAAGGCCCTTGTAAACCTGTAAATGTCAGCATGTGGTCTTTGCTAAATTGTCACTTATCTTAGATATGTCCTGGTAGTTTTGCTTCTAGCTCTGGGCTTCAGTCTCTAGCAGGACAAGGTAGCTTTTCCCTTAAATTTAATAAGGTCAGTGGGAATAGTGGAGGGGAAAGGTCAGTGCAGTTATTCCCTGATTTTTTTTTTTAATTAATGATTTATTTTAAATTCTGATCATGAGGTATTTCTATCCATCCTTCTTATTTGTTTTATCTTGGATAAACCAGAACACCCCACCAAAATAAAATTTTATCTTTTGTTGTCCCTGTCCTATGTAAATATGAGAGGTATGATGATGGCCATCAGTTTGAGTGCAGGGCTGAAGTTTGGTGAAATCTGGGTAGATCGATTAGCCTGTTAGCACCAAGTTCCTTCCCATTTGTACTGCTGTGGAACGTACCAGACCCTTGGCTTCTAGCCCAACCAAACTTGCTCTTTTGAGCTTTTTGTTTGCATTGCTGGGCGAGTTCTACCTGGTGAATTCTCTTGGCTCACAGAGGACTCCAACAGGCTCTAGAGCTGGGACAAGGCCAGCCATGAGAAGTTGTAAAGAAAACAGGAAATCCAGCTGAAATAAAAATCACTGTCTTTACACTACAAATGAGAAACTAGAGGAAAAATATGAGACACTTGAGTAGTAAAGATCTTTCATTTGCCTCACCACTGCTAGGAAGTAGAGAGGAGAAAGTAATTTTCTTTGCCACAGTTTAGTCACAAGAACAAAATCTGAAAAAAAAAAAATCCAAATTAATAGACATGCTTATTCTGTTACTACACACCACTTCCTTCTCCTCTACAGGAGAATGGGCAAAGCTGAGAAGCAGTAAGATGTCTAAAGTTTTGCCTACAGCTGCAGTTTCTTCCACAGCACATATATAGATTTGTTTTTACAATAAACAGTATTTTACTACATGTTAAGAAGTTCCATCATAGCCAGGTGGAGCTTGCTAAATCACTGGGCTATCTTCAGTGCCTGGAGAGAGGGTCACCCTGATTGCCTCAAAACTCTGCTATTCAAGCATGAAAAAAGTTTTATTATAACCTTATAGTCAGATGGTTTTGCTAATTTGCTAGTTATCTGCTTAAATATCATCTAAACATGTCTTTTTAATACCATAAAGCACAAGTTTCAGAAATGTTTATTAAATGAAAATGTCTTCTCTGTCTTTTGCTGATACAAGTGTTGTTTTGCTGAACAACAAGAGTACCTAATGGAAGAAGTGACCTAAGCTAGGAGAAGTCAGTTAGCAGAGTCAGCATGGAGAGAGGCATGTGTGGTTTTACAAAAATGTTCATTTTTTTTAAACTGTGATGATAGTAAAGCAAAGAAATACGTTAAATTATTTTTTTATCCTGAGCATATATTTTCATTTGTACCATGACAAGTTAAGCAAGCAAGAGGATGGAAAGGATCTTGTTAACATGCAGGCAAACTGAACCAATGAGCTGTGCACTCAAGTGTCCTGACACTAACGTATAGAGAACCTTTGTTCACTGTTTTAAATTAATTATTCCAGGTTTAATCCTGTATTTAAAAGAAAAATATACTGAATTTGTCTTAAATATTTCTGTAGTGTTTATATAAATAAAAGTAACACAAAAACTGTGTCTGTCTTTTGCAGGTAATTAGCCAATCAAGAGCTAGGTTTAACCCAAGTATCAGCATGATTAAGAAGTGTATTGAAGTCTTGATAGACAAACAGTACATAGAGCGAAGCCAGGCCTCTGCAGACGAATACAGTTATGTAGCATGATGTTGCTGTCCTGCAGGTATGATTGTAAGGAGATCATTGCTGTCACTGTTTGGTGTGTTCCTGTGGGAAGAGGCAGGCCTGTGCCTCCATAATTGGTCACTTGGCAGCCCCTGTTTTTCTGCTGTTTACAACATCACCAGTGCCATGTCATGAGCGTCAAGGAAAATGCCTATAGATATTTCAAGCTCATGTCATTATGACATTTCTTAAAACTTTACTAAAAGAATGAGTGAGGTATTGCTGAAATGTGGAAAATTGGTTGGGTACCATGCTTTTTTTTTTCCTCCCCCTTCACGTTTGCAGTTGATGTTTTTTAATGTATCTTAAGACAAAGTAAAAAAAAAACAAAAACAAAACAAAAAATGGCTAAATATTGTAATATGACAGATAACCTAATAATTGTATCTACATTAAAATGTAAAAAAAAAATGACGAACATGATACTGCTGCTTGTCAAATAAAAAAATAAAGTTATATAATGTGTCTGGAATGATTGTAGAAATGGATATAGCATTAATGTCTGTAAATATTACTCAGACCTGGAAGAGTACAAATGATGTTATGTGTTTGAGTTTTGGATAACCTCAGAAGTAGATCTGACATAAGAACTAATTTATATAAAACTGAATACCAGGTATGTTATGTTTGATGTGATTATAAAAAAAAATATTTATGGTTAAGTGCACATCTTGTTTTCTTGAGATTAGGCTAACTTCCATTCTTAGTGCCTGCAGGCCTACGCTGTGTCTGGTAATCTCGCACGGTAGGAATACATTACAAGGAAAAATAAACAGACGTTGGAGGGGATTTAAGTAGTGTAGTTCACAAAGAGTTAGGAATGGTTATCATGAACATCAAAGATATAGTTCAGGGGCTTTTGAAACCACCCTGATAATGGGAAAGAATACAGCGGACTGGTAATTGAAAAATGGTGTTTTGCTAACACATTGGGTAGAAGCACCACATGGATCGGTACCTATGTCTGTTTCCACGTAAGCCCATGCTGGTTTTTTTCTTGTTTTCCCTCCCAACTGGTATGGTTGTATTTATCATATTTTGATTTTTCTCTGCCCCAATTAGATTTCTGGCTATTTGGGCGGGACAAGAAATCCATGGGCTATTTCATGTCCTGTGGTGTTCCTTAGGGATGGCATGGTGGCTGTTCACTCTCACATAGGCAAAGTATAATTTAAAAGGTACTAACTCTACAACTGGAAGTAATTGGCGTCTAAGAGCATTAAGCATGTGAACACACTGAATGCCTGCTACAGAAAAGAGCTTCCTCATGGCTACACCTGCAATTATCGTTGACTGGATAGGTATTAAGTTAACTTGAAATGTTCTATTTTTGCCAAATTTTATGTGTGTGCATATAAAAATATATATGTAGATATATATTATTTGCAGTATTTTTTTAGGTTGCGTGATATTTCATCACGTACTAAAAATAGACAGATCAAGAATTAATTTTTAAGGAAAAAAAACACATTTGGGGGAAGCTTTTTCCTTCATTTTTCTTTTTCTAGTTCTTCACTGTATGAAAGGTTTCTTTCAAACTCAGATTGCTGCTGTCTCTTATTTCTTAAGTGGCATCATGTTGATATGTCATCTGGAGGGGTCAGTAAACTTTCTAGAGTTAACTAGGAAATGCATCAAGAAGTGTTAGTATGGTTTTCTTTATGTGGATTTTGCTGAGGGCAACTAAAGGGCAATAAACAATGAAGGGCACTAGACACTTCTTCCATATTTATGGTATTTTCTTCCACTGCACTGAGATCTAGATTTTTTTACATGGATTTATGTCTTAAAGAAGTTGTTTGGGGTTTTTTTTAACTGATTGTAACACAGTGCTGTAGGTTGTTGTCAGCAGTGGTAGTTCAGAGCTGTGCGTGTGTGTTGGGAGGCAGCACGGGTGCTTGCAGTGTCACTAAGTGTAGTAAACAGGAGACACGTTAGCAAAAATTCTTGACTGGAGTGACTTAATCTATTTGTGTGAAACATTTTGTGCTTTATAAAAAGTAACTCATTACTTCTTCTGACAAAAAATAGAAGAGAGGGAATATTCTGTGACACAATAGAAAAAATACTGCCTGAACCCGGAATCATCAAATCCTTTCTCCAGAAAACAAACTAACAGTGACACCAAAGCTTCTGGAAACAAATGTGTTTTATCTTGTAAACTGTGTATGAGTCAACAGATTTTAAGCTTGTTTCTTCATAAATGGGTTAATAAAAGCTTTATTTAAATATACATCGCAGTAGCAAAATTTTAAGATGTAAGTTTGAAAAAGCCTTAACAAATTTCTTTTCAGAATCACTTCATAGACAAAACAAAAACTTTACTGCTCTAGCCCAAACCCGTAAGGTTTTAGCATTACCTTATCTCTGAAATTTTGCATACCTAAAACATCAAAAGTAATATTTTGGTTTTTAGATAAGCTCGCTGCTGAGTTGAAACATGTTAAGTGAGTTAAAAACATTCATATATTTCAGCGCAGTTGGTATCCCCAGACAATGTCTTTCATAATTACACACAAACTCAGTCTTTTCAGTGCCCCTTGGGAGACACGGCTACAGCTGGGAAACATTTTGAATTCTACTTAACTCACACCTTCCCCCTATGGAAAATGCAGCGCTGAGACAGACCCTCTGTGGTTGTGTTGGGTCGCTGCTGTCGTGGCTGGCACACAGCGATGCAGCTTGTAGCATAGTGCTGCAGCCTCAAAATTTTGTGTCACCTCAAAATACAAAGTGCTAATGGGCATTGACAGGAGAGGCAAATCATAGAAAGAGAAGACATCCAAAAGTGCTGTGATGTTTAATTTTCACTAGAAAAAACTGTTACAATTGTACAGATTCCATGTAAGTCCTTACCATGTGTGACCTGCTAGTTTATTGGGAGCCATACAGCTGAGTCTGGAAACAATTATTCTGCAAATCTCATACATCTCTAACATCAGAATGCATTTTACCTCTGGTATTGAGTGTTAATGATAATTCTGATACTAACTGAAAATGTATTTCTGTGATGTTTTGTCTTCAGATTGACTATCTCATTCTAGGAAAGAGGTATGTTTTCCTGTATGCAGTGTGCTCATGCATTCAGGGCTGGAGCTATGAGAGGCAGTTAAATCTCCAGGACATGAGAAAATGGTTTTCAAAGCAGAAAGTATTGTTACTTTTTAGGAAACCTTGCAGTGAGAGCATCACTTTTCCAAATAAGGAGCAGAGTATACACATTTCATAAGCTGATACCTTTCAGCTTAACCATTTCTTATCTTTAAAAATGCTAATTTTAGGAGCATGTCATACAGCATAGTATTGATTGTTGAGCAGAATAAATTCTTTGTACCCTAGGCCAAATATGTTAGGACTGACCATGCTTTATAAATATGGTAAGTACCTAGAGTTAATCTAAGCTGTGAAGATCTATGAAAGAATATTCTCCAGAAGCAACTTGTTCTTGAGGTATTTTCTCCTATTACAAACCTGAAGTTACCTGTACTTGCTTACGGTCAGTGGCACTGCACTTCCTGTCTGATAGCAAAACCCAGTCCTTGCAAGCTCTCAGGCGACAGAGGAGGAAGGATCAAAACATTGGGTATCTTAATTTTAAAGCAATGTAACACTTGGTTAAGCACATGTGTGTGTGTATGTGTGTGGTTTTAAAGAGGGAGAGTGAACAAATATGACAGAAGTAGCCAAGTATGCGTAGCTTGCATTCCTTGCTATCTCCGTGCTGTAGACTTCACAGTTGCATTCATAAGGGAAGAAAATAACAGCCAACAAAAGGGGAGCAGATGAGGAGGCTGGCTGGCTGGCCTCCCTTTTAGAGGTACTGGAGTTATATTTTTGTGTTCTTCATCTTGGAATAGTTAAAACAAGGATATGTTGATTAACAAGATTACTGTTTAGTTCAGTATTGCTGGTTAATTTTCACATGGTTGAGGAAGAAGTGTGCTGAAGTAGCAGTGCATCTGACGTAGCCGTGTGTTGGTGCTGTTCCCATCAGCTCTCCCAGGAGCATGCAGCACCAGACTTGGAAGTTCCCTCAGTCTCCACAGTAAGTCTGGTCTCACGTCTGCATCTGAGAAGTAGAGGGTTTTTCTAAGGCTGAGAAGTAGTACCAGGCAAGACAAAAGGTGTTGTTTGTCATTCCTAAAACTACTCCCTAGTAGTTGAGATAATTACTTCCACCATTTGTTTTTGTACCCTCTTTATGACCCTTGTGACTGAAAGCCCTCAATGGTGATTTAAGCAAAACTGAAACGCTCGCTTGTTCGGTTTCTTGGACTGGAGCAATGAGCACTTGCATTAACGCCACCTACATTCCTCCTGCTCAGCTGGGGAAAGGAATGAGGGCATGCATTACTACTCAATTACTATACCAAGAAAAAACTTTACACTTGACCACCTGTGAACATGCTGTGTATGAACCTTTCCTAGAGCTGAACGAGCCAGAAATCGCTGGTATTTTATACAGAGGAAGGCAATACTAACTTTGTGTGTCCTTCCTCCCACTCTTCCACTGAGATAAATAAAATAATACACTGGTGTTTCCATAAATACTGCTCTCCTCATCTTTTCTGATGTAGTGTTATGTACCAGGAACAGAAAATCGTGTGCTTTGGGACTACAGAAGGTAAGGTAGGATGGATGAAACTCCTCACAATGTCTGCATGGCCAAGGCACCGATGCTTTCAGTCTGACTTGTCCAACCAAACGTTTGGTATTTTAGTGTTTGCGGGTGCAGTGGAGAGGTTAGGCGTGTTTTCATCTGAAAGAGGCCTTGTTCTTAGCATAATCATTGTGTGGTAAACAAACACTGTAATTATCACCTTTTGGTGGAAGCTGCTGGTTCTGATGTATGTCAGGCTTCTTTTCCAGCAGCTGTGAACAGTAGCACTGTAGCTACTAGCAGTTATTAAAGAGGAGTGGTTTGAGGACAGTTTTGAAAGGAGGCAGGTTGCTGGTGGTGGTCTTTCAGTGTTGGCTGTACCACCTGTAACTTGCTAGATGTATATGATAAAAATGTAATACTTGTTGGGAAGTTTTCACCTTCAGTTGATCAGTTTCAGGTCAGTTTCAGCAGACATACATGGAGGCTGTTTTCTTAGAAACTCCACATGTGGGTCCCTTGTCCTTTCTTCTTTCCAGCCACCAGCTTAATAGAATTCATGGTCATTGAAACTTGAGTTTGAGGGAATAAAAATTTATATCTAAACCTCATGATATTGTGAGTCATCTGCATATTTGAAGCTGGTTCAGAATGCTGTATGGGATTTGTTCTAAGCAAAGGCAGGCATTTGCTCCCTTCAGAGCAGTGAGATCCATGGAGTGAGGTGCTGCCTAGGAGCAATCAAGAGGAAACTGTCTAGGCCAAGGTATGAATGGTCTACTGACTACACTTCAGAGGTTGATGTAGTGTGTCTGGCTGCACAGGGTCTAGCAGATCACACGTTCCCTTAGGGTTTTTGTGTTTTAAAGAGAGGGCATAAGCAGTGATGCCAGTGAGTGCTCATGAAATAGGCAGCTTGGCCTTTATGATGAGTCTGTCTTCGTTCTCTCCTTGACCAGGAGTGCCCCAGTCTTGGTAAGGCAAACAAGGCCTCTCACCTCGCTTGGGTGGTACAAACTTAAACTGCTTGAAGGTAAGTCAGCTAAAAGGGATGGAGTCTCACCTGCTTCCCAAGACTTTGTGTCATTTTCATTGCAGTAACAATACTTGGGTCATGGTATCTGTAACTTCATGATGAAGGTATTGCTGTGGGTTCCAGTCAGTGGGTTGGCACGCTAGAGTTGAGCCATCTACTTCTCAGTGCAGAGGGGAAGCAGCAGTGACCAGAGTTCTGTATGCACACTCTCTGCTGCGTTAGTTGGTACACATGGTAGACTGAAGCGAGAGCGGGTAATTTAGTTACTGGTAACAAATGAGTACATGAACATTTCAAGTTCAGCAGCCATCTGACCATCTGGGGACTCAGAAAGACTTGGAAATGAGGCCTTCAGAACTGCCTTTTGGCTGTGCACATGCGTTCTGCCTGACCACTACCAGAAGCTGTGAAAGTGAGTCATGTGAATCTCACCTGTAGCCTCGTCTCAGCGATTCCAGGTGAAGTTCTTTCCCTTCTCCCAAGTGGGTGTCTGCTGCCACATGTTTTAGTGTTCTGGTAATGATGTATCTGAGCCTTGCTGTAGCCACAAATTGAAGGGAATAGATGCACACCCACAAAGTGTGCACTGCTTAAAATCTGAGTCACAGTGGTGAATCAGAGATGTGCCCATTGCAGCTGGTGAAAGATTTGGGAAGACGTAAGGTTTCTGTTGAGAACACCAGTAGTCTCATTTTGGGCTAAGGAAACCTTCCATCCATAAGGAAGTACGCTCTGGCCTTAACAAACCTCTATCCATTGAGAAGACCCCACAAATTAATACCTGTCATGCGTTTTTGAGTAAAGTAATCAAGAAATTACACCACCTGCCCCTTAGCCTGCTTTTCTCACGGCAGTAGCCTTGCCTGTTTTGGATGCCCTCCCTCTCTCAGGGCCCTGGGTAGGTAATTTTTAAAAATGTGCATTTGAAAATACTTGTATATTGTTTGATGGGTGGAAGAGAAATGGAGCTTGTATCACTGAGTGGGACCGGTATGTACATAGTGGGAAGGGGCAGGTGGGGACATGCGCTGTGGTCCTGAGCAGCAGCCTGGCAGTTGGGGCGAGAGTGTGGGGTTTTGCACGTGGACTGACAGACCCTCTTTATTCTTTCCCACACCCAAGCACAACCTTTGAAATGCAGACTTGACAGGCAGAGCTGGAATATCTACTCCTTCCCTTCCCCGTATAGCTCCTGTGAGCTAAGGCCTACGTGTCTGGACAGGCCCTGCTTTGCCAACAGGTCCATAGGGAGAGGTAGTGCCGGCACCCTGCTCCCGGGGGAGGAAGTGTTGGGAGCGAGGCGGGCCGAAGGGGATTTATGGGCAGACTCCGGGCTCTGCAGCTCCCGGAATTTCCTTCCACACTGTCTAAAATGGGCAGCGTGTGCCGCTCCACGTCTGTGACAGCGATTGGGTGGCTGAGCAGCTCCTGACACCAGAAAGTGGTTTCCCTTTGCAGGGGCTACTCTTGCCATGTCCCCCTCCTCGCTATGTCGAGCTCGTCTTTCTTGCCATACCCCTTTAGTCCGTGTTGCCTCGCTGGTACGTTTCGGGTATGGCAGTCACACCTAGTGCCTTCCAACTTCTATTTTTTTAACTCCGCTTATGAGGACGTGTCACAAGTTCCTACTCGTATCCCTGCTTTTGTAACATGCAGGTTGTCCTGTCGCCCTTAGAATGTGGTTTTATTATCGTCCTCCTCCTGAGAGCTCTGGGATACTCAAACCAGGCTTTCTTCAGGAGTTTGTCACTGTCACTTCTGATAGATGGCTGGCTTGAGCACCCATTATAAAACCGACAATCACTTTAAGTCCCAGCCACACAACTAGGGTTTTGATACTGTGGCTGCAGAGCAGGGCAAGCCAGATTAGTGCTAGGGAGTGGGATTTTGAAGTAACGTCTTGTCCTTAGAGATTCTGTGGGGGTTACTTTGTTCATTTCTCTGTGTGTAAAATGCTTCTGAAAACCTTCATTAGCTACATGCTGATTAGAACATGAACAACACAAACACAAACTCCTTTTGAAGCCATCATCTGAAGTGATGGAAACAGCAGCTGTGACAGGACCTCTTTGCATGCATCCTCTGCTGGAGGCTACAAGGACTGTCAGAGATTTTCACGTAGCTGTGTTCAGTAACAACTGCTGTAAAATCACTTTGTAGGAGAAGCTGCAGCAAGGAAAGGAGAGATCCTTCCACTCCTTGGGTTTCACGCAGCAGGACTCTTAATTTCTTCACTCTGCAGAATCGTTGGCTAATTGGGAAAATGTGGGGAAGGTGGCAGAACGCATCAGCACTGCTCGGGGCAGTACCGGCAGCCGCCGCTCGCATCTTTCCTGAAGCCGCTGCTCCGATGCGATTCCCCGGCTCGCTCCGCAGCAGCGCTGCTCCTTGGTGTAACCGCGGCTGCGTGGAACTGTGTTCTTGTTAAAATGTCTCATTGTAGCCAAATCTCTGCCACGGTCAGAGACTTTCCAGCCCTGGTGCCTGTGGGGGGAGCGGTGTGACCATAAATTCCTCTGAAAAGCTCAAAGACCGAGAAGAAAAACAGGAAGAAGTTGGACCGTGCTGCTTCTCCTTGGTTAGGTGGAAGGTGTTCGGGGTGCACAAGCCTGCTCTTCCAGCCCCTCTGCAGCCTCCTGCCTGCCCTCCTCAGGTCCCCGCTTGCTCCTGGCTGCTGGGATTCAGCTGGTCCCGGAGCCAGTTTCCCACAAGGTGGTTGAGGAGAGGAGAGCATCTCCTCTCCGGAGTCAGCATCTGGGAGATGCTTCGGCAAGGCAAGCTGCCTGTGGTGTCCAGCAAGGAGAACAGGAGAGCTTGGCAGGTGCAGAAAGTTCAGAAAACAGTGAGATTTTTGTGTGCACACGCTTGGGAGCTGGGAAGAAAGGGTCCAGCTGGAGCTGTGCTCTCGAGGTGTTTGAGGTGGGACTGGAAGTCAGGGTGGGGTGTCGTTCTGCTGAGGCAGCTGCAGCCTTGCAGGAGATTTAGGTAGGAGGGTCAAAAGAGGAAGGTGCTTTACATCCCAATGAAATGCCTTCTCTGAGCAGGTTGCTGAAAAATGTACCTCATTTTTCTGGTAGAATCATCCTGGGTGGAGGATGGTTCTCACAGGAAGGGGGGACCTGGGGAGCGCAGCAGCTTTTGGATGGTATTGATCACCCTCTCGCCAAGACAAAGAGGGAGACAGAAGGGCTGAGAAACAGGATGGGTGTGAAGAGACAGGATGGGTGGGGAAGTTTGGGGATTGAAGTGAGTATGAAATAGGGGAATAGACAGGCACAGAGCTAGTGGCACAGCAAAACCTGCTGTGCTTTGATGTGTTTTGTCTAGGGTGGGAGAAACCCTAACCTACTTCAGCTGGGCACTTTGGAAGCACAAGTACAGGTAGCAAATGAGAAACTTTGTGTTTGATTCCCCATAGCTCTCTGCTCTCCTAATACCCTCTCTGCTCGGGTTCTCCTCAGCTGCTTCCTCAACCCCCAGCCTTGCTTTGAGCTTTGTGTGGAGTATCTGATGCTATGAGCAGCGCTGTAAGTGAAGTGCTCCTCGTTAGAGGATGGTGTATTTGAGTGAAGCGTGGGATCTAAACTTGATTTGGGGATGGAGCTAGCAGTGAGAGTTCCAGCTGAGGACACCAAACTGTCTGTCCAAACTGCCTGAAGTGGGTTAGCAGTGCTGAACACGAGTCCCGACTGGGAGAAGCCCTGAAGTGAAGGAACAAACCGGGAGTGGAGCCAGGGAATCTGTACCTGCCTTACCATTTACAACCAGCTACAGTGAGTTGTCGTGGGGGGAGGAAGATGTGACAGTAGGAAATAGATATTATAAATCCTGTCTTTAGGAGGCTGCTGCTGCACTGCTTAGTGCCTCCTTACTGTTCTGAGGTTCCTGCCTGAATTCTCTTTGCTTTTCCTTAGCTTCTTTGTGGGTTTGTCTCCCCCACACCCTCAAGCAGGTGTTAAGAAAGAATTTTTAGATGTCTGGATCTCATCATCTGGTTGGAATACCTAGGACAACCTTGCACTGGGAAAACATAAATATTTTATCCATTTATGTTACAGAATACGTGTTTTCACAGATTGATCTGCATTTTCAGCACACTAGCTGAAATGGCTTTCAGCATTTCGCATGTTGGCATGGTAAAGTGTATTTACCAACACCCACACAACACCACCTTAGCTACAAGGTTCCTGCTCCTGTGTAGGAGAGGTTGAATTGAGCGTGGTTAGGCAACATGTCTCTTTGGTGGCATTATGAGCCTTCTGAGTGTAAGTTTTTCAACTTTCATGTAGAACACTACATTTGCTTTGTTTTTGCTCAGGAGAGGAAATAGGACTTCAATGGATCTGATAATATCTGAGTTCATAGAACATTAATCCTTGAGATCTGAAGTAGAAAATAAGAGTTACAACTTCTGAAATTAATGAAATATAAAATCCATTTAGCCAAGATGCATATTTTTCAAACTTAATAAAACCCTGCTATCTCTATTTCTTCAAAACATTAAAGAGCATAGTCCAACTAGAGCAAAGTTCAGATATTGCTGAGAAGTTCTGGGGTTGCCTGTGGCTGGTTAATCATCATGGGCTTTTTGGTAACGGTAATTATTGTGTCAGAACAATTACTTGTTGCAATTTTTGACCGTGGATTACCCTTTTCTATAAGCTTTACTTATTTTTACTTGGATTTTTGTACTTTTTCTCCATTACTATGCATGAGTGAGATGCAAAACCTGGAGTCAGTGTTCTGAGTAAGGTCATAACCACACATGTTCATTTGCTTTCCCTGAAAAGTAGGTTTTAATGAGATATTATATATGAACACTAAGTACTTTCCAGTTAAATGCCCTCGGCATGATGCAGTAAACTTAGTAGGAAATATTTTAGAACAATCCTATGGAAGCCAATGTACTGTGCTGATGGGAATTTCAGATACATGAGTACAGGAGACCCAAGGAGGGCTCCCGGTTTGGTGGGCCAGTCACTCATGTGGAAGTGGAGAGGCCTGAATGTGCCTTTTGGCTCCCAGGTGATGTTTTTTCCTCCACTCGAAACAATCCTTGAAGAAACACAGGAACATGTGGAGCTAAGCAATTCTGGGTACACCCCATGGCGGACAGTGCTGTGGGTCTGGAGAAATGTGTAGGTGCATCTGGGAGCAGAAGCCATGACTTGCTCAGGTAGCCAAGAAACGGGAGCATGCTTTCTGTCTGGCCCAGAAGGGCCCTGAATTCCTTTGTACTTGGCACATGGCTTCAGGGAGTAAGTGGAACAGGGAGGGCTTGCTCACAGATTAACCTTCAGCTAGGTGCCCCGAAAGGCTGCTTGGAGTTACCTTGGGCTCAGCGTAGGGAACTGAGCCTGGGTCTTCTCCTTCCAGGGTGCGTGTTCTACCTACCAGGCTATGGAGTAAGAAGGGCAGGAGAGAAGGTTGCTGGCTTCCCCAGGCTCTATTTTAAAAGGAAGTATCTGCCATCAGTGCACTTCGTAGGGTGCCAAATCTTGTGTGCTCTGAAAACACCTTTCAGACTGAGCCCCACAGGGGACTTGAGCAGACCAGGGAGTCTTCTCCAGCTGCAGTGCCAGGCTGTTCAGCCCTGCTGAGGCAGCTCTGGGCACACACAGAGGTCAGGCATCACCTATCTGGAACATCTGATAATCAAAAAAAGTAAGGTGCCTCTGTGCGTGAACTTTCAGGATCACAATTTTTGTTGGTGTTGGATTTAGCTTGGTGATACAGCACGATATGTTAATTTGGAATAAACCTTGGCCTAATAAAGTCAATCTCCATCTCTGTGAGAAGCAGAGATTTATTTTTTCTTGATAACATGCGGCAAAGGTCTTGAACAAAATTTCACAGGCAACCTCCATGGTTGGATTAGTGCCCTCATTCAATCAGCGTGCAAAACACAAACCCTAGGCAGAGCTAAACTACAAAGTGGAGGAGATTTTGACAATGCCAAATAGAATGAAAGCACCAGGAGAAAAGTATCTGAAATCCTCTTAAATGATTATGAAAACAAAAACACACACACATTAAATGAGAAAAGTCTTAGGCTGGGGTGGCACAAGGGACTGGCAAGAGAACAGCCTGCTCTAGTTGGATGCTTTGTTTGATATTAGTTGGAAACTATAACAAAGGAAATATTTCAGGACTCTTTGTAGGTCTCTGCTTGAGCTGGCCATGAGTGCCTTGGGCGCTTTCTCCTTCCCTGGCACTGCTGACCCAGCTACCTGGCAGCTCTTTGCACTGCCCCTCTCTAGTTGCATGTTCTCGCTTTTCTCCCTTCAGGCTCTTGAGAAACTTCATGCTCTGCTCTTCTTTCCCTCGATCACTGAACTTCTCAGCCCTTCCACCCAAATATACTTTCTTGTTTACAGTTGCATCTGTGTCTGTCCTATGGATTTCCTTGAATTAGCATACCCTAGGGCAGGGGGTTGGGACTAGATGATCTTTGCGGTCCCTTCCAACCCAAACCATTCTGTGATACCCTCTCATGCATCTTGTTGCTTGCACTGTCCTTCCATGCATGTGTGCATTTAGCACTGCCAACAGACAGGGGGATGTGCAGCTTCTCTGGGGTCGAGTCTGTGCCAGCATTACTGCAGACTTAGGTTAGAACACCCCGAGGAGTGCAACCTCACCTTCTGGCATTTTCCTTTAGCAGCTATCCAATTGCACCTGTACGCCCTTTCAGCAAAACTGGTAACAGGAATAGCAGTAGGTCCCTCAGCAGGAGATGAGATTGCTGAAGTTACCTGAAGCTGTCTGAGACGCCGCGGTGGGACAGCACAGCACAGGCTGCACGCTGTTCCGATTAATGTTGATCTCCTTCCCGCTGCCACGTGTGGGACCTCACGGGTGAGGAATGACTTTGATTACGGGGAAATTGCATCTGGTTGGTGGGGCTGAGGCCAGTGATTATACTCAGAAGGCACAATGAAATAAACATGCATAAAACTGCATGAGAAAATGAAAACCCATGTGAGAGGAGCTAAGGGGAAAGCGAGAGCATGAAGCTGCACGGCAGAATGAATGCCTTCGGATGTGCCAGGCCAGGGTCATACACATTCTCTTCCCGAAAAGGAAAGATGAGAGAATTTGGCCCTCAGGCTTTAATCCAAAAGCTTATTAGGCAAATGATAAAGATTTGATAAGAACAATCTAACTGATACTAAGTATGAGTGACTTTGCCATGTATCTGCTGGTGGCTTGGAGCATGGTGGCAGTTCCTAAGTGACTTTACTCCTCAGGATATTTCCATTTGCAGTTAGAAGCCATGGTGGCTGTCCTAGCAGCTGGGGAGGTGACAGGCTTGGCCTCTAGCATTGGCTGCAGCATGCAGAGAAACCCCAGAAAACAAGTATGTTCTTACTGCAGACCAAGACTACACCTAGGTACATGAACCCATCCTGTTTCTGGAGCCACTAGTAATATGACATGGATGTGAGCCAAGGCTCTCTCTGGCTGGGCTGTTGGAAGGGTTTTCTTTCCCGTGGAGGGCTCCTCTCTGGGTGTGTGGTGCGGCTCTGTGTGATGGGCATCAGCTGCAGGGACAGAAGAGCCCAAAGCTATTTGATAGAAGAGCTGTAGACGAGCTTATGCTGGTTTCAAGGGACATACTTTGATTTAAAAATGTTCAAAGGATGAATATAAGCAAGCAGGGAGATGGTCTAGGGGCTACAAAAGGGGGAGGTTGGGTGAACCTAAAGAAACCTCAAGCTGAATATGAGGAAAACCTTCCTCATCATGATTTCTAAGAAGCTATGCAACAGCATCCCAACCTTTTGGGATACTTGAAACTAGACTGTAACAAACAATAAGGAACACGACTCAGAGAGGCATCCGGCAAGTGCAGAGCTCAGTGAATTAGGCAGCTTCTACCATTTCTAATTTGACTGAAATGCTAGTGGAGAACATCCACAGAGCTCCAAGGAGCTTTGTTCTTTGTCTTTTACAGATGTTAAATACAAGAAGATCAAAAGGAAATTAGATTATTTGTCTTAAATAGAATTACGCTTGTTTGTGTCTCTCTCTAAATGAGCTGCAGAACAGTTGCAGTTGTTTTATAGAACTCAATTATTTTCTAAATCTCTGCTGAAAGCGAAGGCTGCCTGGTTTAATGATTAAATTTTGTTTTACTGAGTAGGGATTTTATAATCAGAAGCTATTTTGCATTTAATATCAAACTTTGAAACTTAATGTTAAAATTTGTATTTGAATTAACATGCCCTTTTATCTGGGTAAAGTTTCCATCACTTAACAGCATATATAATCCTTTTTTGATGTTATGAGATGTCTAACTTGAGAAGTCTGCAGTGTAAGTGTTTGCGCCTGAGCTACTCATCTTCTGTTCTTGTATAGTCAGTAGCAAAAAGTAGGCACTTGGTGGTTTCCTCTGAGCTATTCTGACTTCTTTCAGAGAAGAAAAGCTCCAGAGATACTGTTGACTCTGTGACTGTGAAAAGAATTTTGAGTGGTGGGGTTACACGTAGATACCCATGTTTATGTAGATGAATGCTGTTCTAGGAGCTCGGCCACGGTTCCTCTGCTGCAAGGGGGAAACGAGGCCAGGCTCAAAACTTGTCAGGAGAAGACTTTGCAGTTTCTCTGTCCTGAATTTGAGAACAAGACCCAGGAGCAGCTGTGGGAAATCAATCCATCAGGATGCTGTAAGAAGAGGAGCTTATTGTGATTGACTTTGGTCACGGGGGCTGGACATCTAGGAAGGGGACACTAGGATGACAGACATAACCTATTTCTCTCAGGGCTAAAGTCAGTAATCCTTCATGAAGCTCAGGCTGCTGGTGCCTCAATTACTGCAAGATAAAGCTCTGTTCTTTGAGCTAATGGAATAATACAATTAGGAGGAGGCATTGCTGACGAACACTTGGCCTTTAAAGGACCAGTTGTTGAAGAAAGTGTGACACCCGCCGTGCCAGACTCTGTGTAGCCATGCTTTGAGAATCTCTCTGGCCAAGCTTTGCTGTGGCAGAGAGGCCACAACATTGTACCTGCCCCCGGCTCTGGAGTGGGAAGGGCAATTTTGCAGACAGAAATTAGGGAAGAGGTGGGAGCAGGGAAGAATGTGACAAAGGTCACAGCTGTGAATAGTGTGGAAATAATGAGTAGGGATTATGTTCACTGTCTCTTTTCATAAAAAATCTCCAGGACATCCAATGGAGTTAGCAGGAACCAGGCTTAAAACAGTGAATATTAAAATGTGGATTTTCACAGAACGGGTAACGAAGTGGTTAGACTCTTTGGATGTTGTGACTGCTAAAAGTTCCTGTGGCCCAGAAAGAGACTGGACAAGTTTATGGAAATTTGTTAAGAGCCACTAATACCAAAGAGGCCACATCCAGCCCAAGAATTCCCTGAACATGGCTGGAGATGGGGAGAATACTGGCAGAAGTACAATGTGTTCATGCGCTGTTTTTATGCTCTGATCTGGGTAATGTGTAAGGAGATGAGGTACTGGGTTTAGACACACCTTGGTGCTGACTTTTGCAACCACTTCTAAGTGGTTTTCACCTCCAGAAAACTATTTAATTTTCCTGAAGTCAGTAGGTTTTTTCCAGAGTGACTGTGCATGTTCCTCAGAGCATAGATCCATGTTTTCTTTTCCTGTCATGTTGTAGTAGTGATTTGTTTTGTTGGCTTTACTCATGTTTATTTTTAAAACTTGAGAAAAAAAACACAAACCTTATTCGTGCCAAAGCACTTCTGGGAGATCGATCTATTTTTGTACTTTAGAAGATGCAAAAGCAAATTTAAATTGCTGAGGTCAGACTTTCATCCTGCTTTCCAGAATAAGCTACAAAGAGCTGTTTCTTTTTAAATTATTTAAAATTATCTCAGAAGACTTTGGATATTTAATAATTATGAGTTTGTCCTAAAAACTGATGAGCAGCACCTCCAGGAGTGCACCAGTATTGCTTATTATGCCCTGAATTAATGGCACAAGCCACACAAGCCCTTAATTGTGGAAAGTGCAAAGAATGACAATGGATATAATAAATTCAAGAAATATTATTTCTAGTTGTTAAGTCAAGACAATAGAAAACTAGTTGAAAGTGTGTGTTTAATGTTCCTCAGTTTTAACCCTCGGGGGATACGAGAGATGCTGTTCACCATGAAGAAGTGCAGACAGCTCAGCACCTGCAAGTAAGCAAAGGTTCTTTGCTTTTACGATCAGCAGCTCTAGATACAGGGGCTGGTGCAAATCTGCCATGGGTATAGGATCTAATTAGGCAAGTTGTTACCTAGAGGCACTTCCAGCTTTTCTGTTCCACATCCACAGGGAAGTTCACTTGTATGGTGTGTTTTGCTTTTATCTGCTCTGGTGTAAGGAACTCTACGTCTCTCCCTTTTATGCCAACCTGGATTAATGACTGTGTGGTGGGAGATATCAAACTTGATGCCCAACTGACCAGCTGTCAGCTTTCTGACCTGCCTACTAGGACTCTTGCTGCTGTCTCCCACGAGTAAATCAGGGTGGGGGAGTGTAGAGATGACTGTAGGCTCATAGAAACTGAGGGCTGATAGTATGGCTACAGCAGCACTTTCCCCAGGCTGATGGAAGAACCTATCAAATCAGTATTGTTAATCTGTTTTCACAATGGGAAGAGCTGAGTTAGAAGATCTGGTTTTAGCATCTCTGAATATGCTGTGTAATTGTTGTTATGAAACTACAGTTGCATCATCCAAAGTAGCTGTCTCAAAAGCAAAATGTTTCTGAATGTTCAGGTTTAAACATGACTTACAGAGATGTTGGGTACTCACAGAAAGCTCCCTTGGGTTTTGGTAGCGAGGGACTGCAGGGCTGGCTTCTGTGAGAAGCTGCTAGAAGCTTCACCCAGGTCTGATAGAGCCAGTGCAGCCAGCTGTGAGATGGACCCACTGCTGGCCAAGGCCAAACCATGGCAGGACCCATGGCCCCATGGAGAGAAGAGCCAGCGCTGGAGCAAGTTTGCTGACAGGACGTGTGACCCCCTGGGGGACCCATGCTGGAGCAACCTGGTCCTGAAGATCTGCACCACATGGAAGGGACCCACACTGAAGCAGTTTGTGGGAGGACTCACCTTGGAGAAGTTCAAGGAGGACTGTCTCCCGTGGGAGGCAACTCACACTGGAGCAGTGGAAGAGTGTGAGGAGGAAGGAGTGTTAAAGACAATATGTGATGAACTGACCCCAATTCCCATTCCCCATTCCCCTGCGCTGCTCAGGGGGAGGAGGGAGAGAAAATCAGGAGTGAATTTAAGCCTGTGCAGGCTGCAGCTCCAAACCTGCACGTGTAAAGCTCCACTTGTGTTATTTGCTCTTGTGCAGTACTTGGTTTGTAAGTACTGAAACAAGCAATCTGGCTGGTCTTTTTCCGTCAGAAATAAACACAAGGCATAGTTGTTAAGTCAGCCAAATGTATTACCAAAATAATCAGGTTTTAATAAATCCAAACTTTTGAAAAAGAGTGAAAAATTTATCCCTTTTCCCAAACTGATCCTCCAACAACAGCAGTTTGAGACAATGTGCTAGAAAGTTTCTATTCATCTTCATAACTTTTGGACTGCTACTTTTCCTGATTTTAAAGCAGCAATCAATGAGACCTGGCATAAATGTCATGTATACTACAGATGCCACTTCATGCTGTTTCCCCAGTTTGAAGTAGATGGAGAGGAGTGTGGTGGACTTGGTACCCAGAGATTTAACAGGTGCTGCAATTGCCTTGTGAGATCTGCCTGTATCCTGCAGAGCTCTTGCTTTTTCACAGATTTTATTATTCTTCATACAATTATATCAGAGAACTCACAATAACAACAAGGAATTTTTGTGCCTTACTTTCTCATTTCGCCGCCCAGGACAGCAGGCTGAAATTCAAACTCAGTCCAGGTAACAATAAGCATGAGGTAAGCACCCCCAAAAAACCCTTGTAAACCTGCTGAAACAGGCCCCTCAAATCTCAGCAGGATGATCACTGAGATACTGGGTGTTTCTGTAGGCTGAAGCGATGCAATCTGGTCCTGGGACATGGGGCATTTCTGATACGTATTTTGCAGTCAAGCGCTTTTCTATCTGAAGTGCATCCTGCTCACGGACTCGCAAAGCACACGTTCCTCACCAGCACAAGTCTGGCACCGGGCAGCACCTGGAACTGACACTTCAGAGACCGCTCAGATTTGTAGAGTCTGATATTGCATTCTTTGAGAAAGGTGGTGAGCATTGTCTGACTTTGTACGAGGGAAGATGAGCTGTATTCAAAGGCAAACCGAGATGTTGTCTGGATTTAAAAAACAAAACAACACAAAAGCAACCTCTGAAAGCACCCAGTAAACAAGCAAGAAAAACTTAGAGCAGATAAGTTGTAGCAGGGTAACCCTCTTGTGGGAGATCAGACCTCTTTGATATAGCTAGACAAACAAACAAGCCATAAAGCCTGTCTGCAGTTAGGGAGAACGTGTTCAGCGATTACTCAAAGATATTTAGTATTTGAATTCTCTCTGTTGGTGTCCTTATGTTTATGTGTCGTTGTGAAGACTCAGAAGTCATAAAATGATCTTATATCAAATACAAATGGAAAGCAGAGGGTGCTATAATTCACCTGCCCCCACTGCAGTCGCTCTGCGTGGGATAATCTAGCATTCCTCAGCAGAGCCCCTGAAGCTTGCAGTTCCACTGATGGGATGATCTTGATAGTCTCCTAAGAATTATTGGAAATCCTCAGATTTAAAGATTTGTGATTAATTTGAAAGTAAGAGCAGTTGTCAGCCAGATCATTTATTTTCATATCATTTATACCGTGTTTTCTCTAGACAGCCATTTGTTTCAAGCCTGCTGCACTGCTGCCTGTGGCTAACTAAAAGCTGCAGTGTGCCAGCTGCTGTATGCAGGGTATGGCTTAAGGGAAACCGGACTGCTGCAGGGGACAGTCCCCAGCTCAAAGCTATGCTTGGTAGCTGGTGGCATCTGTCTAAATCCAGGGGTCACACAGTACCACATGCTTTGTGTTACCTGGCAGTGACAGACAAGAAGCCAGAGAGGTGATGTTGCAGGCTGCAGCTGATTTATGGGCTTCAGGGTCTTCACAACCTGCTCTGAATGATCAGCTGGGAAGTAGTGAATGATTTTGATACACACTAGTTGTTTTAGGTTTCGGGATAAGTAGTAAACAAACATCCAGGTATATGTCTCCTTTGCTGCAGATTGTCTATGGATGTAGGAATACCTTTAATCAATATATACAAGATTCATATTTTAAAAAGCCACCTATAGCTGTGTTTCTATGCTTCAGCCCACAAACATGGCATCTCATCCATCATGGCTTTGTGACCCAGTCTGCCTTTGGTTTCCAACTGAGGTGCTGAAGTTACAGAAAATGTAAAAGCAGTCAGACAGACTGGTTCCTGACAGCCTCATGAAGATCTTTCTCTTCCCTGTACTAATCATGGCTTTCATTAATCATCCTCTTATCAGTTACCCCAAGTTCTCCCTCTGGCTTCTTAATCTCTTTCAACTACTGAAATTTGAGACTCAAAACTGAGGTGCTGTTGTTGGGATCACTACTGTCCACTTTGTTGTGTGAGGATAGAAGCTAGGAGTGATCTCCAAGTGTTCTGTCCCTCTTGGTGTGTACCAATCATACATTATTTTTATGACTGTTTACAAGTTTCCTCTTCTTTGTGTCCAAACCACCAAAATTCTTATCTGAGCATCCTCTCTTAATCCCTGTAACCTTCCTCCCCTCAAGATGGAGTTACGTGTGACTACTAAGCTTGTGTCTGTACATAATCTTATGTCTATTCTGCACCAAAATGGGAAAGTGTTTCTCTTGCCTACTCCCACTCTACTTCTTTCTCCTCCTGTGCCCTGTTCTGCTGCTTGCCAGGCCCTGGGTTCAGCCTGGCAGAGAACTCTCCACTTCTTGTTGCTGGATTAGTTTTCTGCCTTTTTAGTGAGCTGAGTTTTCTGATGGTGGGGTCCAACAAGCACCAGAGCCAAGGCAAGACAAGAGGCAGCAGCAAGGAATAAGAATGTGGGAAACCGGATGAATATTTCCAGCGCTGAGGATTATGAGCCCAGCTAGAACTCTGCCATCAAACTTCATCAGAAGTTCATCAAACTTCTGCCATCTCTCTCATTTCAGTATATGAGGTATAAGCTTCTTGTTCTCACCTTAAATGCCTTCAGCATTCTTCTCCTCTCTGTTATCTTCTCCTGTCTTAACGCACAAGCTTCACTTTGCCAGAGATACTTTCATTTTCCACCCACTTGCCTTTTTTTATTCAGATATAGAGATGTGTGTATGTATATATATACACATATATACACATATTTGTTTCATATTTGCCTCTGTATGCAAAGATCCCTCCCCCAGTTCATCAGCGAGATGAGAGCCCTCTCCCCAGAATATGTGTCTTTGTATGGAAACAATGAGTAACAGCGGTGTAGGACAAATGAAAGAAGCTACTATTTATGATTCATATGAGGACAGAGAGTAATGATTATTTGGTTGAAATACTCAGTGACTCTTCTTAAATCTCTTTTGTGTTAAAGAGGGAGCTTTGTGCAACAGCGACTGTGTGTCACGTGTATTTGTAGGGCCTACTACAGAGTGGTATGGTCTGATGAACAAACCCAAACAGAACTATAACAACAGATGTAACTGAAGCAAGTCAAATACAATAACATCTGTCTTCAGTGCTTGGAAGCAGAAAATTATAAAAAAGAAAGTGGGTATTTTTTTAAGTTCTGCCTTTCTGAAATTTTATTTTGCATTTTCTTGGGTTTTGTGTCTAACCCAGGCAGCAGCAGCCAGTACTGGTAGCAACAGAGCCATTCCTGTCAGACACATTTTCAAGATAGAACTGCTACAGGAATTCCAGCTGTCAACCTGCTCACGATGTGGTCTTTGCTGGCTGTGCTCTTCAGAGTATCTTTAGCCTTCCATTTCAAGAAAGCTGATGGCTGTCAAAGAAATCCCTAACCAATGGCTTTTTGCATTGCTTGTTACATAAAATATGTTGTTTCAGTGCATATCACAGGTCAAACATGGGTGACCACATAGAGTTTTAAAAAGAGCACTAGAGGTATGGAAGAGAAGATGAGCAGCATTTGGGTAAATTCAGATTCACTCTGACCTTCATGACACAACACAGCAGCAGAAATATGGGCAGAAGATGAAGTATGAAAGCTTCCATAGGTAGGACTCCTCTCAGGTGCTGCTGGTATTTCTGGGAAGGGGCTGAGTCATTTTAAGAGGCAGCCTAGTTCCATGGCTATCTTTTGTATATCTTGGTGTAATACAGTATATGCTATCAAAGTTGGGGGCTTTTGCTAGGTAGCTGGGTGTGCGTGTGGTCCTATATTTCATAACACACATCAGCTTGTTTCCCTAAACAAGGGAGGAGTAGACTATGGGTGGGCAGTGGCTCAGATGGAGGTTCCTGTTCCACTCTCTCTGGCACCCTCTCCTGATGGAGCCCACTATTTATTTTCTGGTGTTGGTGCAAACTACTTCTTGATGTAGCTCTGATAGTGATGCTTGTAAAAGAAGGCAGGTAATATGTGTTATTAGACCAATTGATGTAAAACATGGCCAAACTCTCCAGTATGCAAGCATTTCCGTAAGCTGGATACAGATATCACTGGAAACCATTACACCCAGGCTGCTGATTCTTTTTTCCCAACAGCAAAACAGAAGTAGGACTGTGTCACCCTTCCAGAGCTCCTCATTCCTCACCCCCTCCCTGGACTGTTCCCTCAGAATGGGATTATGCTGTAAAACAAGTGATGTTCTGCAGGTCGTTTTGAAGTAACCAAACAAAAGTAATCTGTAATTACATTAATTAACTAGCCCACTTGTGGGAGAAGTGGTGGCCAGTAGCAGCAGGGGTGACAGATTGAGACAGAGAGAAAGCATTTGCGGAAGAGGAGCAAGTCAGCAGGAGGTGAGAAGCTGAGAATTGTAATGAGCATAAACCCAACGTCTATTCTGTACTATTTAATGCTAAACAATATAATAATAATATTTAAACCTAAACATTTTATAAATCTTCCTTGAGGATGGGGATTGAGATGTGATGAGGACATACTGTTTTGCGGTGCTAAATGATAACAGTACTTTTAAGTTTGTAATTCTTGTGAGTTACTTTTAGCACATGGTGGTTGGCAGGTTTAACCCATGTATACCCTACAAGGACCTCTGGCACATGACATGACATGTATCACATACTGGTTGTTTAGATGCAAACTTTGATGGTTCAGGAATTAAGATTATTTCTTGTACACCTGCTGGAGGCAGGTTGGTAGCTTTTGCATTTGTAATTCTGCAGGATGCAGCTGTATTTAGCACTCCACTTCTGGGTTTTCACAGGTTTGAAAGACTGAGGGTTTGCTTGAAAGCAGAGAGATTGACTTTTGGAGAAAGATTTTTCAAGGATGACTTTCTTCCCTAACAGGCTGTAATTCTTTTCCATGCAGCTGCCAGTTTGAGGCAATGTGTGACAAACAGATGTCGCTTATTAATGGGAGTTTTCTTATAGTGTGTGATGTTTGCTAGAGAATGAACCTAATTATTTCTTACATTTCTCATGCTCTGACATGAAGGTAGCATTTATGCCTATCAGCTCTAATGACATTCGAGCCAAAGTACCAGCATAAGAATACATTAGAAGTGGAAATCAAAACTTGTCATCATTTGATTTCTTGAAAATTCATTGGTTCCCCTATCTCTACCCACTTGGAGTCAGTAGCTATATGAAACATGTCTAAAATTGAGGCCTTCACAGCTGTGCAAACTGTGCAGCAACCAACCCTTTAAGGTGGCCAGGAAGGAAAGCTGCTTCAAGAATGGAGGCTGTTTTCAGAGTTAAAAGAAGTCATATTCAAAATTCTTCTGACCCTGCGTCATGGCATGTGCAGCTGTCACCACATCTGACCGGGAGCCTGAAAGATTAGAAGGAAAAAAAACTTTGCTCACTGCAGAAAGGAAAGTTGTTATAGCGGTTTTAAACCACTGTGTCTCATGGTGGAGCTCTGCCTAATTCCTCCTTAGCCTCCCTCGAGCTTTGTCACCCCCCAGCTCTTGCCCATCTACAAAAGTTTCAGCCTTCATGGGTTTCTCACTTTTGTGGAGATACTTTTGTTCTTCTAAAGTGCTGTCTCCCAGTGCTCACTTACCAAGCTCTACCCTGTCTGCATTCAGAGCTCCATTACAAAGTGCAGCCCATCCCTGGCTGAGCTGTCCTACCCTGCACTGCTGCATCTCCCCAGTGTGCACGCCTTGGGGTGAGGATCCCTTCTGCAGAGCAGGACCTGCTCATCACAACCTGAGCGAGACCAGGATGAAGAGAAACTATTTCCAGTAACAATTACAGCATGCAGCCTGTCGCTGTGCTGAATGTGCGGCACGTCTGTCCTTTCAAAGGAGTTTTTAAGTGTCATCAAGTGAAACCTATTCATGTGGGATGCATATTGCTAGTAAAAGTGTGTCTTACATCACAAAAGAAAGCCATAGCAGCTCGAGTAAAGGGTTAAACCATCACACAGCAGTCAGAAAATTGTCTATTATTGTGAAAAGGTTACTAAAGGAAGCTACAAGGCTGGACGGAATCCTTATGTCTTAAAGCATGTAGCAAGACCAGTAATAAAGTCTCCAGTTTTCAGGTTCCAGAAGATAGCACGTTAGAAGGAGGGAATATTAAGTACAAACAAGATATAAGGAATTACAGGCTTGAGAGGGAGGAAGTCTGATTCTGCAGTGTTTGGTGTGATGCTGTTTGCTTGGTGTGATGCTGTTTGCTGCATGCAAGTTTGCCACGATAGCCTGCATTTCCTTTTGTGTGCTTGGCTGATACTGCTGGTGGGTTTATGCTGGGGATGAGTTTCACTGACAGCATAGGAAGGATGCTTCCTTGGCATTTTCTTGTGAAGCTTTAGGAAAAATGTTTTTGACTAGGTTCAGACTTCCAGCTCAGGCACTACTGCTGTTCCTGCTGTTGAAGTCAGAGGGTGAAACTGGCTTTATAAGAGTGGTCCGAATTAAAAAGTGAACCTGTTTTAATTGTAAAGCAAAATAAAATCAAAACCTAAAGAATTCAGACACACACAGTAAGTATCTGTAGATTCAGATTTGTCTTTTGGTGCTGTAGTAACAAGGTACAACATTAATAACACAAACAGGTAATAAACTCATTAATAGTAGCACAAGATGTTAATGTTTAAAAATATTTGTGGATTAAGCTTTCCAATAGTTGACTTGCAGTTTGGGCACTGTACTTTTTTTTAACCCTGTATTTAATAATATACATATATTTTAAATCAGTACTTTCATATTGTACCACATCACTGACATTTTCTTTTCTCTCAGTTGTGGATTACTAAAGATGTGGCTGCACAGTGCTCTCCTAGTCACATCTTATGGAGATTTGAGACAGACTCCCTGCCAATGCAAAGGGGTATTTTAGGCTGAGCAAAATCTTCCAGGGCAGAAATACTAAATAATTGATCTGCTCATCCGTCTCAGTGAACCATCATGCTCCACTTCACCTGCCTGTGGTTGGCTGGATTTGCTATAAAACAATGGCTGGAGCCAGTGAGCAGAGACTGGGCGTCCGGAGGAGGCAGTGGCAGCGCCAGTCTCAACATGGACATGCAAGTGTAACCATCCTTGCTCCACCAGATCTTGTGGACACAGCTCACGGGATCACAGTCACTAAAGACAGGAAAGCTGTTGTGATCATCACTAATGTCTACTTTTTAATTTTAATGACAAGCCAGAACAACTCTTTATTTAACAATCAGGATGTAACAATCGGGTAACAAACCGATCAGCAAGTGTGCTTTAGCCCCATGATCTACATGGGCATTTAAAAGTTCTTTGTTGTTTGTTTTTGAACTCTGATTGATGTCTTCTGCTGCTTTCCAAGCAGCAGCTGGGCTGTCAAAGCAGCAGTTGAACTTGGGCTGGCAATGCCTTGCAAGCAATTCTCCTGCAGTTGGCATGTTCACCGGCGTCGCTCCGTGTTTCTGGAATGCAGGAAGATGACAGTGCTTATTCACCACTGGGGAGTATATTCCTAAAGCAGATTAAGGGAACAGCTGGTGCTTGCCTATATCCCATAAAATCTATCGGTGAGGGAGCAGCAGTGAAAAGCAAGATTCATGCAGAAGATTGGTTTCATATGGTCCATGTGTGTCTGCAATATTTCCTCCAGGAAAATATTTGTCCCCACCTGCACTCAGGTTTGTCTTAATGTCAAATTGTTACAGGCTTTGTGTGTTTATTTTAACCAAATTTTGCCTTGTTCTTCAGGATTAAGAAAAAGCACTATGTGGAGGTATCTTTGGATCAGTGCTGAGTATGCTTGCATGCAATGGTGACATGGGGCTTACTTATCAGCAGTGCTGAACATCAGAGCTACCTCCGCCCTCCCTTCAGCTATGTCTTTCAGAGAAGGCATGTCTCCATATCAAGATGTCTATCTCAGCATAGAACTTGCCAGAGACGCTTAGTGTAGCTGGGTCACCTGGGGCTGGTCACCTTGGATCTGCAGTACCACTCTGTAACAGGAGTGACACCAGGATAGCAGAACATCAGTTCTCTGCAATGAAGACAAAGCATGGAAATGCTAATGCAGCACAATAATTACTTGGCATTTAATTATTTTACTTCAAGAAAACGTGTGCTCTGGACATATCTACTCAGACTTTTCTGTAAATCCTAGTAGGAGTCTCTTAGCTGAGTAAGAGCTCTCAGCTCTTTCATGCCAAATATTTCCAAGCAACCATTTCCCAAGAGCTGGGCAACTCCTTATAGAACTATGGGGTTGCACAGAATACAAAAAACCCAACCAAACAAAAAAATGACCAAGAAACTTGATGCTGACTCTATCTATGATTGCTTTGATTCCAGTAACCACAACCTTGGAGCAGACCCTGTGATTTTTACCGGTGGGTAATCAATCCATACCACTTTCATCCTAATCTGCACTTGTCGGTGAGTAACTTTGAGTAAAGTAAAGCAATGTGCATAGAACATGTAATTTCTAATTACATATTTTACGGCCTTTTGGGAATTTTCAATTAGATTCATTCTACAAATAATTCTAAAAGACAAAATACATTCTCTGCTTTTGAACTTATTAGACTTGCTGTTTATAAATTTATCACTAAATAGGTATCAGTTGTACCCTATGTAGTAGTATATGCACTGTACAAACAACTTAATGGTTCTTAACGGTAAAGAAACATCAGAAAAAAGAGATATTAGAGGAGGAAATGCAGACAGTGCAGACTGGAATTGAAATGAGTTCAAGTAAATGGAAAGAAATAAAAGCTTAAACCATAAAGCTACAAGTTACTGCTCCATTGAGCCAAGAGAAAGAATCAAATCTTAGAAGTGGAAATGTTTGCCTCTGTCGCTATTTTTCACATGATAAATGTAAGTGTGTCATCTGGAGGTGGCGTGTAAGGTGGGGGAGGATTTCACAAGCAGGATGGGCAGACAGCAGGGTCAGGCAGCTGTCGTGGCTGGGCATGGAAAAAGTACAATGCAGCACTTCGAGAATAAGGCACGGTTTTTTGACGGGTGCCTTTGACCCAAGGGTTGTTCGTCTGGAAGAAACATCTATGGAATTAATTTCTCTGTGGTGCTATTTTATGGGGAAACCCCCCCCCCAAAACCCAAACAAACCCAACAGCCATTAGTCACTAAGTTGTATCTGTGAAAGTGAGAAATCTGTCAGCTTGTGTGGAGTTCTCCAGATTCACACTAGCATTGATGTGCTCACAGTCTGGCAGCATTCCTGTCTAAATGTTCGTGAATTAATCAATAATTTTGTTGCAGATTGTAGTTATTAATTTCCAGTGGGGAAGTGTGAAGTCGGCTTAATTAATTTAGCTGCCTGTTCAGTGCATAGTCAACATTACGATTCTTAGTTTTTCCTTTTACTGGAAACAAAAGTAATACAAACCACATATATCTGAGGGTGGGGGGTTTTTTAATGGAAATTATATCCTAACTTATGTTTTCCGGAAGACACTAGGAATGAAAAAACATGAGGTGGTTCCTTTTCACAGCCTTGGTACTCCTCCCAGCCCTGGTCAGTATGGACTTTTGTTGCCTTCTTTCTGTGCTAATTTAAGCTCATTTAATCTTGCTTCATTCTGGTTTTTTCTTCTCCCTTTTTTTATTTTCCCAGAAACATGTCCTCATTTACCCTCCACAGCCTTCCTCATCACCACCTCCATGGTTAAATTTCCACCCAGGGCAACACCTGCCTGAGGTAACAGGTTTTCACTTTTTTATCCTGAATGAAGACTTTGATGCTGCCCCTGCTCTTTTCAGGGAAGCCTGTTTGCTAGCATGGAAAATGGGCAGTAAAGGCGGCAATGATACAGGAGAAATGGTAAGAAAGAAAACCCAACTGGCTAAAGAAACCACCTGACTATTTACACCAAGAGAGGTGCATGCATAACACATCCCCGCAGAGAGGTAGGATTTGCCAATAGATTCAGAAGAGGTTTAGTTTCTGTCTAATTTTAAAACTTCTGTATACAAGTCATTTACATCCAGTGAGGATGTATGAGAGGCTTCATAATGTGTGCACAACGGCACAAAAGTTTAGATGGAGCCAGTTCAGGAGACAGGAGCTCCTTCATGAGAAACTTAACATGAGCCAGCAGTGTGCTCTTGCAGCTCGCAAGGCCAATGGTATCCTGGGCTCCATCAGAAGAGGGGTGGCCAGCAGGGACAGGGAGGTGATTGTCCCTCTCTACTCTGCCCTTGTGAGGCCCCATCTGGAGTACTGTGTCCAGAGCTGGGGCCCGAAATACAAGAAGGATGTGGAACTGTTGGAGAGGGTTCAGAAGAGGGCCACAGAGATGATTAGAGGCCTGGAGCACCTGCCCTACGAAGAGAGGCTGAAGGAGCTGGACTTGTTCAGCCTGGAGAAGAGAATGACCTCACTGCAGCCTTCCAGTACCTGAAGGGAGCAGAGAAACAGGAGGGGAATCAGCTTTTTAAATGGGTAGACAATGGCAGGACAAGGGGGAATGGATTAAAGCTAAAGGAAGGAAGGTTTAGATTGGATATTAGGGGGAAGTTCTTTACAGAGAGAGTGGTGAGGTGCTGGAACAGGCTGCCCAGAGAGGTGGTGGGTGCCCCATCCCTGAAGGTGTTCAAGGCCAGGTTGGATGGGGCCCTGGGCAACCTAGTGTATCTCCAGGCCTGAGGTTGGTGGCCCTGCCTGTGGCAGGGGGGTTGGAACTCTATGATCCTTGGGGTCCCTTCCAACTCATACCATTCTATGATTCTATGATTTCGTGCTTCCCTTTCTCTAGTGAGTGAGAAAATTTCAGTATCTTTTTCCATGGAATAGGAAGGCAGCTCCTCCCAATCTTACCCAACCACAGCAGCATTCATATTTTACGTTCCAAAACAGCCAGATGATGTTGAGAAGGTGGAGTTAGAAATAAATCTCTGAGGTTTAATAAACTCATTGATGTCAGACTTTTTCACAGAACAAGAGGAAGGAATAACATGATAAAAATACAAAAAAATGTTACAAGAAAACCAAATTTGATAAAGAGACTTAGTAGAAGATACAGTCCTTAAAATCTATTTGTTAAATTCATTAGATTTTAAGCCCTTCAGCTTCTTTCTAGAGACACCTTCCCCTGAAATGGCTTGGGAAAGCAGACAGGCAGAGGCTGGGACCAGCTACCAGGATTATCTCTGGGCTTCTTTAGCCCTGCCAAGGAGCCAGGATGGCCCTTGACCCAACCTGCAGAGGGGACATCATGAGGTCCTGGCTAAACCTCGCCAGAGGAGGTAGTACGAAGGGTAAGAGTGGCTCTGGGTGGGCAGGTAACAGTACACATCTTCCCACAGCTGCATCACCCGCCATGAAGGCTTTTGGATAACATCAGGGGAGGCCACAGCAGCAGCCAGGACCAGCGAGGCTTTGGATCTGTGAAGAGATACAGGGTGGCAGGAGGAAGAGGATTTCAGCAGCCAGGTGCTGGCTGGAGCCGCAAGGTTGAAGAAGGGGGCATGGGGTTAATCCCCTCACCCCAGGAGCCGAGCTCTGCTCAGGGGCAGCTGTTCTGGTAACACCGAGCAGTTGTCACAGCACCGGGTGGCCATTAGCCCACCACCGCTTCACACGCTCATGCCTTGCTGCTGGGTGTTAGCTGACATTGTTCCTACAAAGCAAATCAAGGGGCTTGGAAAGCTGGAATTGTACTCACACTTCACTGCAGCCCTTTTAAGGCTGCGACCTGCAGGAAGCCACTGCGTTCCTAGAAATGAGCCGTCACATGCAAATGCTTGGTTATAAACTGGGCCAATTCCTGTCTTTGTTTTCCTTGATGAGATTGACAGTATTTTCTTGAGTGAGAGACAGCCTTATCTCTGCAGGCTAAGCTCTAGGCCTCTGAGACATAAACACAAGCTCTGTCAAAGGGCTGAACAAGAAAACGCAGCCAAGGATTTCACCTCCTGGGCCCTGGAGCAGAAGGTTTCTGGGCTGGTACTCGGTAAGAGATGTCTGCATGCAGTGTTAGCTGTGAGGTTTGCACGTATAAATAATACAGTAACTGTGACCATGCCCCGAGGGTCTTTTTTCTGTGGCGTTCCCAGTGTTTTATGAACACTAATCCAGACTCTTAATCAGACAGCTTTGATGGACAAAAGAAAATTAGTTGAACAGCACAGAATATGGTGATGAGAATGACAGTGGATGGGCTAATTCAGAACAGCCTTAAGGTTTGACTTTTTACTAGAAGGTCCCCTTTCTACTCGAGCCCTGGGAGATCTGGAAACATGGAAATATGTAATATCACATAAGTCAGATAAATATTTAATGTGGTGCTGGAAGCTATTAGATTCACACTAAAAATACTTTCTCTTCTGTAGTCTTTCCTGAAAACATCTGCTGGTAGTTCTGGAGTTACAATAGTGAACTAGATGGATATTGGTTCTTCATGCAGTGTGGCTGGTTTGATGTTCTCATACATGTGTATTGGCTTAGTCTTACTCATTACAACAGTGTATTTCCAAATTTTGTATGAATTAAAAAATGAAGAATGAGCAAAATGTGTTGATTGGAGAAGAACAAGCATCCAGCATCAAAGCGCTATTTAAACATTAATAGAAAGGGTGTGCACCACATAGTAATGAACAAAACTAGGTAGTCATAGGTGCTTTTTGACCATACAATATTATTCCATTGCTTGCTGCGTTTGAATGTAGTTGGTATGATGTCTTGTTATTTGTGATTGTTGACTGGGACATACGTTCCTGGTATTAACCTAGTAATCAAGTATTCTGGTGGCAATACTGATTTTGAGATGGTACCACTAGGACCAGACCTGCACCCCGAGCTAGTTTGGAATTAGCCAGTTTAGCACTAATAACATCTGCAGGTCATCAGTGAAGAAAGCATACCAGACCACAGCCACTGATGAAATTCTGTTGATGAGAAAGATGCTTAGCTTAGGTATGAGTTCTAAATAGGGAAACATAAGTAACTGTCAGCACGCACATTTATCTTTAATATTTGTTGATGGTGGTTCCATAAATTTATGTTACTTTATTAAAGTAAACCCCATGAACTTTAGTTATGGTTTGCTAATAAGTATGATGACCTCTTTTTCAGAATTTCCTGTGTCTTGTTTATTTTTCCAGGCAACAAAAAAAAAGCTAATGAGGGCAGAGTTTCTGTGCAGCGCTATCACTCCACACATGCATTAAACCATTTCCTCTCATACAGTATGGCTGGTTTATTTTTCCACAAAGCTGACTTATTTGATCCTGGAAAGCTTGTCTCTGGGAAGGATGTTGTGTAGGAATTTGGCTCTTTGGTACTGTTGATCCACTGCTACCTGCAGCTCCTTACCCAGTGGGGAAAGGGATCAGAGCTACTCTGAACTGCTGGGTGGAGATGCCCTTCCAGGATGCTGCTACCGAACACCTTTTGGGTTTATAGCACTGCAAGATGCTCCCAGAGCATGAAGGGAAAAGGCAATTCAGAAAATAACCTCAAGATTAGAGTGATATAAAAGTGATGCTCACGCCACCTTTCCAATCTCTGATTTGCCCTCTCCGGTTTTGCTACGCCCAGCAAACTGGCCCACTGTTATGCATTGGAAAAAGTGTTATTACAAGTTGAGGCAGGTTAGTTTAGGCAACACTTGCTTTAAGAAGTCGTTGCCTTCAGACGCCATGCACACGCCTACTTCTTTGTCCATGGATAATTATACGTACATTAGATTATTCTGAACCCTAATTATGACATAAATTTAATAAATTTGATTGAAATTGTACCTGCATATTATATTTGGAAATGGGATTTTTAAAAAAGTTTGAAAGCAGGCCTGAGAGAGGCTGATTTTGCTACTACCTTATTTCTGTGGTTCTTTTTTTCACATCCACCTGCTATGTTTTCTTACTGGGGTAGGAGCTGTTTCCCTGGAGTTTGAAGGCTCCCAGTGCAGCAGGGTGCTAATCTTCATTGGAGCCCACAGGCACTAATGTCTGCAGGGCGGGAGGCTGCCAAGGTAAGGACTGTGAGGAAAGCAGGGCACTTCATGAACCTTCCCTCTTGTGTGCCAGCCATGCCCACGAGATCCAAGTCTTCCCTATCACCTTTTCTCCTATCTCCTGCTTCACTAGTCCCCTCAAATGAGAGATACTGCAAATTGGTCATAATACTTTGATGGCTGGAGTCACATTGTGGAGAAGATTATCCTGTACTTATTGATAATGGAAGGACATTGTCTATCTTCCCTTTAATTCACACTGAGAAGGAAGCATTTTTCAATCTAATAACTTAAATGAAAAGGCAGTGATCTTGGATCTTACAACTCTTAAAATACAGCTCTGGCTCTGCCAGTGACTCACTCCATGGCCCTAAATACCCACCCTGACTCTGGTTTCCTCCTCTGTCAAAAGGGGAGATGAATACTTACTTGTGTTTAACTGCAATGATGATGCAAGACTTAATTAGCTATGTTTGTTGAGAGCTCGGAGAAGGTGGAAATGTCACTGCTCTTGATCATCTTGAATAGCTGATGGCTTGGCTCACATTACCATCCAGAAGTGAATGGAACACATGTAATGTTCTGGGTTTGCTTTGCAGCCTTGGCTGGTCGCGGCACACAGCCGAAGCTTGGTCCAGGCTTTAGATGCCTAAGTAGGTGGTGAGAAACTCAGTGGTTTCAGAAGGGGGGGTCACATCCCACCTGCTCCTGGGCATGTTGGTTCCAGGTTTCCTCTGGGACCAAGTTAGAGAAGGTGTTATGAGCGGCTGCCTCCTTAGCCTTAGGTTACATCTGCCTGCTCTACAACTACTTTTTCTCATCTTCTGTTTTGTTAATACGACAGCTCATTGGTGGAGGTTATTAAGAAATTATGGCTCCTCTGGCAGGACTCCGGCAGCAGCTATACCAGCAGAGAGCTGCCCGAACTTACGAAAACAGAGAGGAATGTCATCGGAGAAGAAAATCTTCCATGCTAGTGATCAGGATCTTTTGAAGTATGAGCTTTTCCAACCTTTTTTGAAATGAGGCTGCTCACCCAATAGCTGTGGGTGTGGCTCGTTCTGAGCTCCTTCTTTCTTGGGTATGAACAACCCTTGGGGAAAACCCTTGCTCAGGGCCGAAGGCTCAGGCAGGCTGCAGAAGGACGAGGACGCATTTCCGTGAGCTTGTCCTACAATGCTGCACTCAAGTTTCCTACATCTAATCTGTAGAATGGTTCTCACTAAACTCTTAGGCCCAAAGACAGCTGGTTCTTCCTGTAGATTTACAGAAGGGAAGGACCTAGATATCTGATTTTTGGATACAGCTGTAGACCTTGGCATTTCTTCATATCCCCATTACACAAGAGCCTATATACCATTTTTATTGGGTTGTATTTCACATAGTTTATGTATACATGTCCTGGCAGTATATATATGCAGTTCACGCATTGCCCACCACTTTATTGTCGTTCTTTAGTACAAGGTTAAGTCAGGCTCGTTCACAGGACAGATGGACTAAGCCCATGCACGTTACAGAGGCTTTCAGCAGCTTTAACGTTGTGATCCATGGACCTCTGAGGTACTACCACTGGGAAGTAGCAATCAAAAAAAATAATTATCTGTTTATTGTCAATAGGCTTCAATTTTTATGGAAAAGTCAAAAAACCTATTGATACCTTTTTATAGAAGTCTACATAGTGAAAAAGATTGAAACCACTAAACATAAGTTACCCTTAAGAAAGGTAAATGAGCTGTAGTTATCACACTATCAAGCACAGATGGTCTACAAAGAGAAACGCCCAAGTAAGATGAAACAGTTACAACCCAAAATTAATCTTTCTGTAGTTAAGCTCATGTAATTTTGTGGTCACTGAATTACAGAATAGAAAGAAATGAGGAAAGTGCCTGGGGACAAAGTGCAATTTTAGTGATAAGCGATTTGGGAATAATCGTTAAAAAGAAAATAATTTAGTGTGCTCACCTAAATATAGGTTTAGAAAATCAAATTTATTGCCTGTTACATACATTTTGACAAAGTTAAAAGTACATACACATAATTAGCTGTCTTGGAGGTTTTATTTAAGTGACAATAATGAGACCTGCTATTTGGTAGCTTTCCTTTTAAGTTGTATCAGCATGTCTGTACTTGAAAAATGTTAGTTTAGTTAAATCTTGCTATGATTGGCCAACTTTTTATAAGCTGCAATCTGATATCCAGTTTGAATATCTAGATAAATATTAACCAGGCTCAGGCAGTAAACCAATATTGGGTTGGTTTTTGGTTTTTTGGGGTTTTTTTTACTCTGACAAACCTGCCACAGGTAAGTCACTTGTCCCTTCCTACCCACCTGTAAAATATACCTTCTCTCCACAGTTCACAAAGTGAAGACTTTATATGGTGACCTGACAATTCCTCTAAGGCTATGTGGCATGCACGGGCGTTCGTCTCCCAGCCACTGTGAAAGAGCAGAAGGGCTTTTCTTTCACAGAACAAACCATCATTGCTCAATTTTCTTTTTACAAGACTGTGATACCATTGCTACTGCCTCTCTTCCCCCCTCCACAGCATGCTGCCGCTTATCTCCACTTTGCTGAAAAGTAACTTTCCCTTTCCACGTTCCCTGTATTGACTCGATACTCTCCACCTGCCCTGGCCCCCCCTCCAAGCTCACTTGCAGGCAGCAGTTCTGGTGGGCGGTCATATTATGTCAAGCTTCTCAAGCTGGAAAACTCTGCCAGAGTGAATCACTTTGCTTTCTTATTACCACAGTCAGAAGCAAGCCGAAACTTGCCATTCGCGAGGGAACTTTCTTTCTGTTCCTCACAATGTTTCTTTGCCCTTGGCTTCCAGAGCTGAGGGGGTTTTTTCTCTTCTGCCAGCTCTGCTTGGTTCCAAAAATGGGCTGAGCGAAGTAGTTACTTGTCTTTTAAACTAACCTGAAGCTGCCTGAATTCAGGCTGCTGCTTAGATATTTGCACAGTTACCTAGATTTTAAACCTGCTGGACTCTTCTGGTTGACATGAACAGTCAAGTTCAGTGCTGTGGGTTATTCCACAGCCTGAGAAGAAACTGGTGATGAAATCAGGTGTGTCTGTGGCACAGTCCTGTTTATTTATAATCAAAGCCTTATTTTCCATTAGTGTAGGGTAGATCTTAAGCAGCAGCAGTTTCTCAGATCTAAATCCTACTTCAGGCTTGCTCAAGCCTTTTTATGAGGCTTTTTCCAAGGGTCCTACATTTTTTGGTTCTTCTATTGCTTGTTCTTTCAGCTTTATGAATTTCCCATCCCTCTGTTAGACACACCAGGCACTGCAAAATAATACTAAGGGAACTAATCCTTTTGCACAGGCCTCTGTTTTGGGACGTGACATGTGCAATGGAAGCTGCTGGTCAAAATGTGGAATTGCAGCTTGCTTGATTACAGATATTCACATGCTCAGGTAGGAAATCACTGCAGCACCAGGGAGAGGAGGGAGCAGGCAAGAAGGGGAGACAAGAGGAGACCACAACCTGTGTCCACCTTGCTTTCAGCAAATGTGTTTTGTCCAGAAAGACGACATCAAGAGGAAGAAGAAAACTCTTCCTGTCAGTCTCAGGGATCACTGTTGTTCTCTGGGTTGCAGGAGAAAAAGGAGATACTTGAGATAATAGTTTGGGAATTGGGGCAGGGAGGTGTTCTGTGGTGTTTTCTCAAGGAGAGCTGTGCTTTTCCAGGTCTTTCATCATCAGGTGAAATTAAACAGAGAAAAGTTTATATAAAATGACTGATGAGGAAGTCCGCTCTGGTGGAAGTTGGAAGCGTGGATGGGATTAGGCAGCTCCAGGAACAAGTACTGGACTCCAGAGGAACGTCTGCTCCCAGGGAGGGCAGGACTCCCTGTGTGTGAGTTACTCCTTGGTAATCACTCTAATCCTCAAAGTGGATGCTCAAATATGAATACGACCCTGAGCCTTGTGACATGGCAGCATGAAGGTGGATCAGGCTCACAATGGATCCATCCCATTCCACAGTAGACATTAAAGCTCAGCTAGAAACATTGTATTACTGTGCAATCTCTCTTATAAGTCAAGGGTGTTGCACTGAAGGTTTTGTCCTGGGCAAACCTTTACAGAAAATGACCACCAATATTGTCTGCTCTGATATATGGCACAGGTAGCTCTGAAATGTCTTATATTTCACTAAAAATAGCTTTGACTGGCAGTCCCAAACAGACCCAACAGCTGGGTCTTGTTGTTTGACCACTGGAAGCCACAGATCACAATAACAATATATTCTCCTTCTGCCCTTAGATAATGTCCACAGAATGCAATGCAATAAAAATATCCTTAATTTCATGCATTTCTTTTTAAGGTTTCACCACAATTGTTAAGATATTGTGGGGCAAGCCAAGAAATAAACAGGGATTTTAAATAACTCTTATGTTTCTGGTTAGTAAGATAACACAATATGCATTATTTCCTAAGTATTTCCAGAGTCCATAAATACTAAAAAATATGTATTTGTTTCTGAGGAAGTACAAGACAGGACTGCCCAGAGCAGAGTGTGTTTGTAGAGTGCTCTCTAATAACAAATTAATGGCTTCCCTGGTTTGATGCATAAGAACGCTTGTTAATTTGCTTAGTTGCGGTACCAAAGATATATTGAATAATTTTGCATATGGGGAAGTGCTGACTCCACAGCAGAATAGGCAGACACCAGCAAAATGACACTGTTAATCCTTCTGCCTATATAGTACCTGTTCTGTGAAGAGAAAACTTTGCCTAGTCATTAGTGCTGCAAAACAAGAGTGCTAACGATTATTAAAGCTCCCCAGTCGAGCCAGCAATGGTGTGTTACACTGAGTTAGCATAGGTATAAAGCACTACATAAGTGAAATCTAGAGCAACATCTTCCATGTCTGATAAGTCTGGCACCCTTCACCATCACTAAAATTACCTCCAGCCTCCCACGCACTAAGACGGTGCTTTACAATTAGTTCCGTCAGTGCCAGTGAGAAAAGTCTCCTGATGATGCTGAAAACTGCAGCCAAGTTTAACCCTCATTATTTACAGAGACAAGGGTCAAATCCTGCCTGCTCCCACCTGTTCAGCCTCGGGGAAAGCCCTCACCCAGACCATGCAATTGGGTATTCGGTTTCGTGTCCTTTCTGTGGGCACCGTGATTAAAGGGGAGCTTTACCATTTCTTTAGTGGCTGAAGAAATCTGAGATCAAGAGGGACTGTGGCTTGCTGCGAGGACGGTTATTTCTCAGCTCTGGTGATCAGTTGCAAGAAACATTTTGAGAAGAGAAAACTGCCAAAGGAGAAAAAGGCTGTGTTAAAGAACATGAACAGAAAGATGGGATGGGAAGACAGAGAGGCAATGTTAGTGAAAAGAAGCTCCTTTGAGGACTTTGTGTACACAGCTCTCACATGCCTCAGCTGGGCATGTGTTTTTCTTTGCATTAAGGATGAAAAGTTTTTTTTTTAGCAAGCAGCTGTGAATTATTGAAGATATCATGGATCAGTATATTCAAAGAGGAAACACGAAAATAAAATAAGAAAGGCAGATCAGTATTACATAAGGAATTCAGAAAATCTGAAAAAAAGTCAAAGGGAATAGATGAAATTAAGATCCGATGAACCAGAGAAACATGCAACAAGGAAAGTTATGTCATCATATCTTAAAAGCTTGAGACATTAAAAAAGGTGAGAAAGTATATTTATTGTATAATAACTAAGAAGGCAAGAAGACGCTATGAATATGAAGCTATCCTGTAATGACAGACAGAATATATAAACTATTTTTATTATGAGCTGCAGGAATTCAAAGTTGCAGTCACCTCAAGAGAAGAGGAAGTTCAGAGAATTGCTATGTGCAAAACAGAGTTCCTGGAAGTACAGGAGGGTGAGATCTACATAGTAGATGCTTCTTGCCTGAAAAACCTCTAAACTAAATGCATTAGTAGGAAAGTCTGAGCTGAGATGGGGAGGATGAGATCAATCTGAAATTCTCAGGAAAAAACCCTTCCTGCACACACCTTTCTGATGAGGCTGTTTATTTACCAGGCTGCCAAAATGATCCTGGCCAAGCAGCAGGCTTTGTGGCAGGCATATAAGTCAAAGCAAATATTAGGAGGTTAAGTGCTGACACAAGTCACATAAGGTAAGGGCAGTCGCATTGGCTTTCTTATCCTTACCCTTTACCCATGCACATACATGGGCATTCAAATTAACCAGTCTGCTGTGAATTTTAAAACTTATGTGACCGTTCTAAGTGTATTCTGTTCTTGTTGTTGTTGTTATTTAAAAGATATCAAATTATGTGGTAAACCTCCATCATAAATGTTTTACCAGTTTTTTGATACTACCTTAGTGCTCTAAGCACAGGTAACGATCTCGGTGTGTGATAATGTGCAGAGATAGTACTTCCCTTGAATGAGTACACTGTAAAAACTTTTAAGCCCCTTACAGAACATTGCTCATAGAAAAAAAAAAAAAAAGAAGATATGGAATTGTCCACATTCTTTCCTTACAATTATTCATGCAGCAAAAAATAGAGCATACCTTAGAGAATAGACAAAGGCAGAGGTCAAGAACGCTAACAGTTCCTACTATATCTAAACCAGGCTGAGATATACAGATGGTAGGTAGTGAGAACTTAGTGTTTCAGAAAATGTGGATAGATTTGGATAGATGACTCGCGAGCATTTTTAACACCTTCTCTGTTGCCTGTACCATGCAGTTCAAAGCTGTGTGAAAAGCTCCAGCCAGAACAGGGTCTGTGTAATGGCTCCCTGTACCCCTGAAATGAGCAGGGCTAAATATCAAAGCTATTAATCTCAGAAGACAAAACCAGACATCCCTCGCAGATAGGACGGTGACTCACAGAGCAGGCAGCCCAAAGCTCTAACTGGTGACCGCTGTCTGTCCTGCCATTGACAAGAACAACTCAGCAACACAAAAAGCAGCTCTTGAGCTGCCACAGTTTATCAGCCAGATTTTTTAAAGAATGTTGGCCATTTCAGGTTGCCTTTGGCCACTGTGATCTAAACTGCAGTGATTTAGTGTCAGCAAACTCCAACTAGCGAGGTGGAGAAAAACCCCAAACAGGGCAAACTATTGCTCTCCAGCTTTAATGTACCCACGTCCATTGCAGCTGCACTTTGCAACAGCAAGAGCTGGAAAACATGAGCTACATCCATGTCTCTGCACAGTAGTTTTAGATTTTTAAGAATCTATTTCATGTGGAAGAAACGAAGAGAAAGCAGCTTTCAGTGCACTTTCATTTCGAGCTGTGAGCTGGAGTAGATATTGGATTCTGTAAGAAAAAAAAAATTTGAAATCTTCAGCAGCTTATTGATAAATCTTGCAAGGAAGAAAACATATTTGCAAAACCTGTGTCGAATGAATCACCCCTATCTACCATATTATCAGTTTAACGGGTCAAGAAGAAATTGTTTTCCCCTATAGAAAATAGTTGTTTGACCCTGGTAGATTTTAATTACAGAACTCTTGCAACAGCCTACCTGTAAATAAACTCTTTGTTGCCTTCCCTGGATTTCAGGTGAGGTTGTGCAGTTGTGATTTCTGTGGCAACAGAAAGACAGCCAATTTTTTATTCCTTGAAAGTGGTTATAGTATTATCAGTTACAATGCACACACATGGTTTATTTCCACAATCTTTCTGGATTAAACTATATCCTGTACTAATGATTCACTGCACTTGAACTCATCAACTTGATATATTAAGTTCTGAATAACTTACTAGTAAGATGTTTTGGGGCTTTTTTTCCCCAAAAGACAAAATAAACTGTATAAAATATCACTGAGGCATATCAAATGCACATTTACCTCCATATGAGGGAATAGCTATTAAACCTGAGATAAACTGAAATCCTAGAACAGATGCCACAATGGATGTAACTATAGTGTCAGCTGGATTAGTGTGGAGTCACAGTGTGAACTGGCAAATTAGAAGGCTCCTGAGCTGGTAATTCCCCAGCAGCAGGAAGAATGGTAGAGCTAATCTTGTCTGCCTGATCTATCTGTTTTGGTTTGGATGCGTGAGTTCATCTGCTCTAAATTCTGCTCCCAAATGCAAACACACAGCCCCTACAGAAGGCAGCAGGACCTATGCTCCAGCATGTTTCTGAAAAAGACCATTCTGTAGTTTTAACATGTAAGAAATCCTGCTCTTTCAACAGGCTGCTAAGGGTTTCTTTGAGTCCTGGAACACCAGTTGCGGAAGGCCTGTGTAGAAGATGTCTTTTTGCTCAGGGAAACAAGATGAGACCTGAGTGAAGACTGTTTTTGGCATTAAGTGGTGGCTCTCAAGCTGCTTTGCTGGTGCTCTCCACAGAGATGCTCTGGGCCGTGCTGCAGTCCATGCTTTAGTGTAGTCAGCAACTGACTGAAAACCAAAAGGTGATCTTACAGAGTGATTTTGTTGCCACTGAATTCAGATCTTCTTGCCAGCTGCATCTCGATGGACTTATGTGTACCTGTGCCAAGGCTAGTTAGTCAGTTTTCGATTGGAGAAGAAAACTTGCTTTCAGTTACAGATTTTAAGTCTTTTGCAGATCAACTTAATCTGTTTGGCTGCTTCTGTGGAAAATTAAAACATCCTTATGCTGTAAAACACTGCACTGAATTTTGGAAAACTTACTTACTCATTTACTGTCATCATCTTTTCAGTCTTGAGTAAAATAGACTACTGTCAGTATGTGACAGCCTGTCATGTATTTTAGCTCATGGGGATTCTCCTATTTCATTTGAGTCTTCTTTTTACTGATTTCAGCAGCTGCAAATACCTTTAAGGAAGACAAGAAGAAGGGAAGGCAATAAAAGGATGTGAGATAAAAGGAGAAGTGGGTATGGAAATGGAATGGGTATGGAAAAGAGAATAAAGTAAAGAAACAGGAGGAGAAGAAAAGAGATTTTGAGATTCTGAAAGAAACATGGAAGAAACCAGAGAGTGATAAAAATCATGTGTCACCTCCCTCTGATTCTTTTTTTCTTGTCTTTTCTAAGTAAGCCAAGAACGATCTTAAAAGCAGTGTCCAAATTTCATCTGTCTGCTTTTGCCCCATTCCTCTTCAAAGGGAGCTCCAACTGCTCAGAAGTACTCAAGTCTGGTCACAGCACATATCCAGCATTTTTTGGAAGTTATCAGAAAGTACTTTTGCAGCAGCAGTGAGGGAGACCATGTATATCCTGGTCTCACTCCCTAAAAGGAATCATGTAATTCATTTCCCACTGGTCCTTCATGCTTTGACACTTGTCTACTGGCCTGCGCACTAGAAAAGCTGTTCTGCAGGCGCTATAGGACTTTGTTCAGGAGCAAATATTTATACAGGAGTGATAGATAGTGTGTGTTTTCAGCATGAGTAGCAGGAGTGCATTTAACTCCATGTGTAACAGGGATGAATGTGTTCCAAGGGCACGTCTGTATTTATACCCCTTTAAATTCCTATGCAAATTGGGAAGTGTCTGCTGTGATATCCTAACCCCATGCTGTCCTCGTTGTTACCACTAGCACAGGGAGAAGCTGAGGAAAGGATGTATTTCCCTTCATGCTTTATCAATATTTTCCTGCAATCATCAAGTAACTTGTTGTCGGAAGCCGCATCTCTATCCCATTCCCTTTCAGTCCAAGAGGGGTGAGAACAGACTGAGAAACTACACAGGGATCCCTGAAGAGGAACATCAGCTGAGAAAGATATTCTTAATATGTTTATAAACCACATGAATAACTCTGTATGGTGGAATATATGTAGTATCATGTTTTGATAGGCCTTTTGACTTAGGTACCCCGTGGGTGTTCCTCTTCATGTCACAGGAAGGTATTTTTTCAGGAATGCTCATCAATAGATAAAACCTAATGGTGGCAAATAATTTGGCACAGCTTCTCTGCAGCAAATGGGTTCCTCTGTCAGTATCTGAACTAGTTTCAGTTCTGGCAAGTACTTGACAAACAGAGCCCAGTAATGTAGCCCTGTGTTGATATTGTTTATTCATTATTTGAGCAGGGCAGATAAGGCCCTTTGGTCTGATCCAAAGCCCACAGAAGTCAGTGAAAAGACTCTACAAGCTCTTTTAGTTGCTGGAATCCTGTATTCTGTGCTTCAGAGTTTGGAAATCTGTGCCAGGAACTTCATCGATAACTGAAATGCTGGAAGAAAAGCAAAGAGCAAACTTCTGGACAGGCAGAAAGAAGGAAAGGAGAATGAAAACATCCAATAAATTCTCAGCAGAGACAAAATGTCTCCAAGTGGCTTTTGTAGATGAAGACTGAAAAGATAAGTAACATTTGATGTTTTTAGAAAAGAATCAAATTTCTAGAAGCTTTAAGACAAAATTAAAATGAACAATGTTAGGAAGTTCTGATGACTGAAAGTCTGGAGCTGCCCTGTGAAACTGGTCAGAAATAAAATTAAAAATCTATAAAAGTGCTTTTACTTTGTCCTGTGAAATTCTGTTGTGATTTTCCAGATGCTGACATTCACTATGCCTTTTCTTCCTTCTGATTTCACCTGGAAAGTTTGCTGAAACTCTGTCTGGTGGTGGACTTTGGGCATAACTGGGCTCACAACCCCAACACAAATGCATCTGTCACACTAGTGTGATCCCCACGGTGGATCCTAGTCACTGTGAGTACAGAGCTGTGGATGACCTATGGCCCTAAGGACAAATACAGAACAGTCAACTCCAATGTGTGCCCTAGATATACGTTTTGCAGTACAGGGACATTCAGAACTTTACCTTTGCCATTATATGAACATAATTTTATTCAGCACATAGCATAAACACAGCATGTGGTATGAGAGCTGGGTGAATCCACTTGTGTGTGCATTTTCCTTACAGCATTTCATAGCTCTGGGTATAGGTCCATAGCACCCTTAGCACATGTAAAGGTTGTTCAGGTATCTCCTGGCAATGTTCCTTTCTGTGCTCTGGACAGCCCCAGTATCTGCGCACCTTCCATATAGGTCATGTGGTTTTTTGCTTTTTAGACCTCTAATGATTCTGTTTCTTTTCCTGTGGATTATCTCCAAGTGCTCACACCGAAAAGTGACTCAGTATTCTAGCTCAGGCTTTACCAGCTCTCAGTATAACAAAGCCATTACTTGATATATCTTAGAGAAAGCACTCCTGTTAAAGCAGTTTGATGATGGCTAAAAACCACCAGAGAATTATTAAGAAAACTCTTAAAAGCCCTTGAATGTAATTCTTTTTAAAAGTAGCATAAGACTAGTATAGATATAGACAAAAAAGTAGTAAATCCACCTATGTGCATTCTTTAACCGTACCCACCTTTTCACTACCTGAAGTTGCTCAAAGCACAGGTTGGTGCCCCCAGAAAGGTCAAAAGTCTTGTGGATTTTCCTCAAAATCGTGGATTCTCCTTTGCTACAATCTCTGCCTTCTATTATACCACAAAGAAAGTTCTTCCTGCCTTCCCAAACACTGTGCGCCTGTGTCTCCTAAGTGTGACATTAACACCTGCCTGATTCTGTAATTACTTTTTAATGATTTGAAGACTCCCTGCTCCCCAAATCCCAGTCTCTTTTGAGAAGAGCCTAATTTTTTTTTCCAGGCCAGAGTTAGCCACAATTATTTAATAAGCCTTAAAGATTGTCTCATTCATAAAACAAGATGCTAGGAACCACTTGCTCCTTTGAGGAAGCACTGTCAGTATCTAGGAAAAAAATCACAAAATATAATGGCAGAGAAGTCGACTCACTCACTCCTGTAGTTAAAAAGTTATCCACAGAAAGATCTCAGATAGTCACAGGCATGTTTAATTTGATAAGATTAGAGACAGAGAGTAAAATGTAAATGATTTAGAACTTTAAAATCAGATTTTTGAAAGTATGAAAAACAGGCTTTACCTAATAACCTAGAGGGAGGAGAGTTACAGCAGGTCAGCATCTTGAATTGTCAAAACCCGGTAGTGTTTTGTCATGTTCCCTAAGTAATTTTTATAAATGGCACTTTGAACTTCTATCAGGTGCCAGAGTTTATTTTTTGTCTGCTTTATATAACTTGGCTACCCCAGTTTTTGAAAACTTTGACTTCTATATGATTTTGATAACATATTTTAAAACCTTAAGTCTTTGAGGAATACTCTTCAATTTGACACTGGTCCATCCACAGTTCTAAACGAACTCAAATTGGCTTAAGAAAACATCTATATTTTAAATTGTGTGAACTTCAAACATCCTGTATTCTGAAACAGACCAGGGAATACCTGTATCTTATGGGTAGACTATTAAACCCTGACACATATAGAATTATTCCAGAACAATCCTTCAATCTAGAGTATAAATGCAGAATAAACTGTGAAATAGTTCTGGAAATCAACAACATTCCACTGCTTGAATAGTTTTAACACTCAGATAAAACTGACTTTTGGTAATCTGCATTGGGTTGCAGGGTTCTCCCTCCTTGCACATTTGCAGTATCCAGGCAGGGGATTTCAACCCGGAGGCCATTTGAAACAGAAATTGAATATTAATTATTAGTAATCACAAGCTCTGATTTTCTCCATCCCATGCTCCATCTCCCCCTTCCTGCCAGACATGGAAATCTTCCGATAACATACCGGTTAGGAAATGGTCAGGTTGTGCAGCGTGTTAGCCCAGCAAAGCTCAACATCCAGAAGTAACATATATAATATGCCACCCATATTGCAACATGGTGTCCTCTCATTAAGTACAAGGAAAGTGGTTGTAATTTTTGTAAACTAGCAACTCTTGCCAATTTTTTCTCCTGATTAGTATAATCCTTTTCTCATAATCTCTTATAATAATGTTTTATACTTCATTTATCTGGCATAATTAGGGCTTGGACAATCTCACAGCCTTGGTACTTTTGTTTGTTAAAAGCTCATTCTTCCCTCTAAGGCATCAACAAACACTCTACTTGGTAAACTGTACTCAAAACCTTTTAAGTATGATGTATGTATAACTTGTGTGTGTGTATCTAGTGGGAAAGAAATTCAAATCTCAGAGGCCCTTGTTCCTGTTAGTACTATCACTATTCATGCACGAGTCTTTAAGGTTTGGCCTTAAATCAGATCCCAGGATAAACTTATTTTCTTTTTTACTTACCTACTGAAGTTTCCCATTTTGCACATTTAATAGAAAAACTGTCAATATTTCTTTCTAAGCAACTTTATGGGTTTTTTTTTTCCAGGAACTGTTAGAACAGCTGGGAAAGCTGCCAAGAAACTTGCTACAGACAGCAAGAGCAGGAATTAAATCACAGAAAAACGTGAAAAACCTGTAGCAGTGACTGAAAAGTTAAATAATTACTGTAGACCAGCAACTGTATCTAATAATAAATTTTATAGCAGTGTGGTAAAGTTCCTGATATGCAACATTGTGTTTCAGAGGATAAATGCAAATGACAACTGAAATACAATGTTGAACATGACAAAGTCTATGCCACTGTAAAAGTACTTGTTAAAGGCGGTCTTGGAAGAGTCTCTATTGACTTCACATTTTTACAGCTGCTTCTGCCAGGTTCTCAGGTGATGTCTATTAAACGGAGGTTTTATTCCTCTTTCATCCTCTCAGTATGTTCCCAGAAGCTGTTTTGATTGCCCAGGCAGTACAGAAACAGCAGGTTAATGGAAAATTTCAATGTTTTTCCAATAATAAAGTTGATGAGCGTGCTCAATTGTCTCAGCTGTGAGCTGTAAACTGTTTGCTCCAGTTTTGTTTGGGTTCTGCCTTTCTGAATTCCCTCATGCTGCCGTGCTGTCCACACAAGTGAACGCTGCGGATATGATACAGTATTTTCACATGGCAGGTGTGCTTGTTTCCTGCTTTAGGATAGATGTGCCATTTCTCATATAGAATTCAGATCCTCATCTACAATATTAGTTCAGATAATTCAGGTGGGTAATGGTAATAAAATTAAAATCTAAGCATAGAATTATCTGTAGGTCAAGGGGTTGACTGTTTCATTTTTGATCTTGTGAGTGTCCAAAAGCTTTCCAAAACTACAGTTATGGATTTCATTGGAATTGAACCAGAGACCCATAGAGCCAAACTAATATAATCTGACTCAATTTTATTCAGTTAAATCTGCTAACTAGAACACAAAGGGTGCCATTTTCACTTTACCCTTAACTTCACGGGGCTATAACTTCACCTTTGATGTTTTTTGAATATAATGAATTCTGCTCCTTAACTGTGTGCCTACTAAACTGCAGATAGCTTTGCCATTTGTACCAGGGTTGAAGTTCCAAAAGTTACAAATACTATTGCTATGGGAACAAGAGCAGACTGCCAACTGAGACAGTTGCTGGGCTGGGGGGGTCCAGAGATGGGCTGAGGTGCTCTGTTAGCAGGATGTTGATGTTATGTGCTACAAAGCTTATTTCAACCTCATGTCTCCAGTACCTTGTATAAGTTCACAAAAAACCAGACCCAAACAACCCACTTTTATTTCCCCTGTCCTCCACACTCTGCCTTCACTCTGCAGTTAATCTGAATTGTTCCACCATTTCTACCCAAAAAAAGCATGTTGTCAGGCCAAATTGAATGCCCAGTGAACTGTGCAACTCCATTGTTCTCAGTGAAATCCATGAAAAAATGCGAGTGGTATCTGTAAAACTCTTTGACTTCTGGTGGCTTTGAGTAGGAGATTGCTCAGCAGTTCCATTGATGCTGATGTTACCGATGATGCACCAGTTTTCACTCTCTGTTGGTTCTGTTGCGTTAACAGAAACCCAAAAGACCATGAAGACCATCTGATTGCATCTGCTCACGGAGGCCTTCCTCAGTCACACCAGGAGAAACCTCCTGTTTCCAACAGGGCAAATTTTTGTCTGGTTCAATGTGTCGCTTCGGCCGTACTCCGTATTTGAGGAAGCGTGGCAGCAGGCAACACCCGGAGAAGCAGCAGGCAGTGCCCGTCCGTTCCCCGGGTGCGCCAACCGGGGGCCAGGGCCAAGGGTTTCGCGGGGCTCCTCATGCCGGTTCGGTGGCGGCTCCGCAGCCTGGGACCCCAGCAGGGCAGAGCGAGCGGAGTCCGCCGCACCCCAGGGGTCTCGGTCCCCACGCCGCCTCCCCCCGGCCCCGCTCCGACCAAGCGCCTGGCGGGTCGTGCTGCCGGGGGGCGCCGAGTCCAGGGTAACCCCGGCCTCCGGGCCCGCTCCCCGCCAGGGGTCGGCGACCTGTCCCCCCTGCTCCGCCTGCGCTGCCCGGCGCCCCGCCGGCCGGCTGCCCCCGCCCTGCCGCACCGCCCCGCGCCTCCGGAGCAGGGAGGCAGCGCCGACACCGCCCCGCCCGCCGCCGCTGCGCGCCGGGGCAGGCGCCGAGCAGGTGGCCGCAGGCAGCGGGCACCGCCGCGGCATGTGAGCGGCCCCCCGGCTCGCCGCTCGGCCGCGCTCCTTCGGCAAGGCAGCAGCGGCCCCTCTGCCCTCCCCTCGTCGGGCCGGCCGCGGAGGCAGGGCGCTCGCAGCGGCAGCCCGGCGGCAGCCGGGGGCTGAGCGCCGCGCCCCGCCGGGGGGCGGCCGTGGTGGAGGGCGGAGAGGAGGAGGAGGAGGAGGAGGAGGAGGAAGGCTGCGCGGGGCCGGAGGGGCGCGGGAGTCCCCCGGCCGCGCAGGATGAAAGTCACCGTGTGCTTCGGGAGGACGCGGGTGGTCGTGCCCTGCGGGGACGGGAACATGAAAGTTTTCAGCCTGATCCAGCAAGCGGTGACCCGGTACAAGAAGGCGATCGCCAAGGTGAGGGGCGCGGGGAGCGGCGCCCGCGATCAATATGGCGCTTCGGGAGGGAAGCGAGGGGAAAAGTCCGGGCTGCCCCGTTGGGGCGGCGGGAGCGGGGCCGGGGGCGGCTGGCGACAGCAGACCCCTCTGGGGAGCGTATGCCCCGCGCCGCCGAGGGGAGCCTGGGGGGAAGGGGGGGTCAACGGGGCGAGGGGGGGGCGGTCCCTCCGCGGCGGCCAGCGCGGCTCCCCGCAACCGCGGGCGCCTGGCGGGCCTCGGCCCTTTGTTCGCCGGTGCCCGGCGGCGAGGTGGCGGCTACCGAGGGTGTCGGTACAGGGGACTCCCGAGCCCAGTCGGGAAAGGGGCGCGGGGGGCCGGTGGCGCCGGGTCTGCCCCGGGGCGGGCGGCGGGGCCGAGACGCCGCGGCCCGGGCGGGAGCCGCCGCGGGGTGTTGGAAATCCAGCCTCAGGCTTCCCGGCCCTCCAGGCCCGGCGGGGAGGGCGGTGGGAGGGGAGCCCGCTTCAGGGGCGTCCGGCTGCGCCCCGCGGGCCGCCCCTCCGCGCTGGACCAGGGTCCGGGGCGGGCAGGGGCCCGCGGCGGCGCAGCCGCCCGCCCGCGCAGCGTCCGCTCCCGCTCTGCTCCCTGGGGACCGTAAGGGAAGGCTCCGCGTGTGCGTGAGGCATCCGCGGTGCCCTGGGGTGCAGGGAGCGCCGGCCCGGCCCGCGGCGGGGCTGATCCCGAGTGCCGCCTGCGCTCCCTCAGCCCCATGTTGAAATCCCTGGCTGTGGGTGTGCAGGCAGTTGCACACTTGGCTCTTCCTCCATAGGCGACTTGTTGGGCTTTGGGTTTTTTCTTTTTTTTTTTTCTTTTTTCTTTTTCTCCCTCTCTCTGTACTTCTTGTTGCTGCAAACTTCTTTTTAATCAATTGGTATGTGGGACAATATTCGTGTCACTGGCTGAGAACTTGAGCAGTGCCCTTTCCCGTTGCTTTACCTGATCCATCCAAGTAGTGGAGCGTGCTTTTCCCTCTCGCTTTACACTTCTGAACCTGGAAGTTTTGTTGTGGCAATTGCTGCCTCCCAGGCTCTCTGAGACCTGCAGCAGGAGGAATACTGTGAACAGAATATTGAATGGTCTGAAGCGATTCCCATGTTTCTAAGATTGGTTTTCTCAGAGCTCCAGTTGCTAGGAGGAAACAAGTTCACTGAAGTTCCCATCGCTTCCCCATTTGATTCCTGAAGAACGTGGTTTTAGAGAGGACAAACATGTTCTCTCTGTATTTTTTTTTTTTTATTTCTCTTGTGACACGGTTGTGATTCTGACTGGAAAAAGAATAAAATGATTCACTAAGGATATGGCCGTGCCTGCATTCCAGCTGTTATTTATGTACAGTGATCTACCTGCACCTACGGGACAGTGGCCAAAACTACCTTTCTGGTTAAGGTAACCCAGTGAACAGTAAAGTGTGTCCATTGGGGGAGGACTGAATGCTTCACCCTGCCATTCAGATCAGAAGTGTTTGCAGTTGTTCCCTAGTGTTACAGTGTTGATAAAAAGAATTATTTTGATGTATTTTGTTCCAACACTGCGGCCCTGTGTAACTTGTGTGGCACTGGGCTGCATCCTGGTTTCCAACTGTTAAATTGCATTAAGGGATGGCAATTACGTTCTGCAGGATAAGCCTGGAAGTGATTGCGGTAGTGAGCACAGGAGAAACACGTGCCGGTCGCCAGGAAAAAGTTACGTGATTGCGAATGGTATGGGTTTGTTCAGGAAAGAAGAGGCCCACCTGTGGAAACCTGAAAAAAAAATCAAAATGTAACTCTTCTTCAAATGTGCCAAGGTATTTACTCCAAAGACAGTTTCCAGAGGTGCAGCCAGACATTGGCTCCTAGTCCCCAGAGCTCCCGATCCTGGTTTTGAAATTACATGGTTGTTTTTATTTATTAGTATTTATATGATAGTTATGGTATATGCCACTGGAATGGACTTGAGGCAGCTGTAATTACTGAGGTTGTTTCTATTGTATGGAAATGCTGTGGCTGAAAACACGGCAGCAGAGTCCACAGGCTTTCTCTGGTTTACACAGTCACTGTCAAACCTTACTTTTCACTTAAATTCCCTGAAAATTTTCTATGGCGATGTTTAGGTAGTAAGGAGGTGGATCCTTAGTGTCTCAAGTAAATGTATAGCACTGTTTGCTGTGCTTGCTGTAGAGTAACATAGTAATTTTATGGTTTCAGTGGCAGAATTTCATAGATGACTGTCTTTTTATAGCAGTTATGTGGCTTTTTTTTTTTTCTATGCTAGTGCACCTCAGAAAAAGACAAGAGAAAGAGACAATGTAATTCTTAAACTGAGAAGGTGAAAGTATGTGTGTACATGTGAAGGTAGGATCTGGCAGCTGGTATCAAGCTGACACTGGAATCTACTTCACCACCACTGTGGTGTTATGGAAAAAAAATATCTATCTAGTGTGGAAGATTATTCAAAATATTTGGATTAAGTTTATGGTTTTCATACTTACAGGAAAACCAGCATATCTCATGCAGCAGTGTGTGTCTGCTGTATGCAGCAGTTCCTTTCTGGAGAACTGCTTGATGAAGCCTCTGAGAACAGAGTTGTCAGCCCTTCTCAGATTGCCTCCTGCTTTGCCATGGTCTCCAGGTTGTGATTAGCAATAAGCAATCTGCATGGCAAGCACTTCTGACATACCTGTGCAATCGTGGTGAGGCAGTCTGACATCGTGCTTGTGCAGTGCTAGGAGTGAGTAATTTCAGAACTTAACCTTGGCTTGGATTTTTCTGACCTGTCTGTTCCACCTAAATAATGCCCTGGTGAGAATGAAAAAGTACTGGACAACAATCCAGATAATAGTAATGTCCTCCTTTTGTAAAATTTTAAGACTTAAAAAGTATACAGGTATCACACCTAGTTATGGCAGTTAGGTCTGAATGCAATTGTCTTTGATTAGAATTTGTAAATCTCAAAAGCAACGTTATGGGGTAACAGCCCTGTCCATACTAAATCTTTAGGTGTGGAATAAGTCATTGACATGACAGGCTGTGCTTAAAGGTTGGTCTGTGTAGTGTGTATAGGAAATCTTTCTGTTCCTTTGCTTTTATGTGTATGTGAAGGTTTGTGTCTCAAACATGATCCATTTTTCTGCAAGTTGTGTATGTAGTGAATAAGAGAGACTGTTTGTCCACCTTGGCCAGGGCAACTGGAATCAGCAAAAATCAATCACTTGTTGAAACCTTGTTTGCGTGGCGGCACACTGATGACACTCTGTGTGTGTGGCCGGCCAGGTGCAGCCTCTGGCATGGTTTCTGAGTGTTACAGGAGTACAGCTTGGTTAGGGGGCGTCTGGCCTGAGAAGTGGTGGATGATCTTCCAAATGCTGCTGGTCAGGGGCTGTGTAGGTTTTGTGTAGATGTAGTTCTGCTTATGGCCTCCTACCATTAAATTAATAATTTTATGATAAAAATTACTGACAAGAAGGCAAGAGACTTTTTTTTTTTTGGGGGGGGTGGAGGGGGAAGGGAAGAAGTCAGCTGCAACTGACTGGCTTAATGTTAATGGCAAGAGACAATGTGCTGCCCCAAAAGGGAGCAGGCAGACGGGTGACAGAGATGAAAATGTTTATCAAATGGCTGACCATAAGCTAGTGTTAGAATGTGGAAAACTTTAATAAAAATGTTGTAGCGAATAATCTTGAATCAAAAATAATTGGTTGAGCATTCTGTCCCTTTGGATTGATCTTCTTTTAGCCAGAGACCTTTCTGAGTTTTTTGGGTGAGTTTTGGCTGTCATCTTAATCTTGGTGTGATTCGGGTTTTTTGGGCTGTCATAATTGCTTCACCCTTTATTTTCTTTCCCTTGCATACATACATAAGCATGCATAAGGTAGGCATTCTTTTGTTTGTTTTTTACTTCTTAGCATCGCTATATGTTTTTGAATGATGTAAACGAGTGCAGTAAGCAAGAATATGAAACAGCAAATCAGAGATTTACAGGAGTTGTTCTTATGTTAAATACATATAGGGATCATTTGGCCTCTGTGATAGTTCAGTCTGAAGTTCTGCATACTGTGAGCTTGTAGTGATTTTCCTAGACCTTCTACATAACCCTCATTTTCTAGGTAAAATAACTAGACTGACAGTTTTCCTGCTGAAACAAAAAGATTTTAGAGGGCCTCTTTTGAGACACCTGTCCCCTTCCTGTCTTCAAATGCTGTGGGGGAGATTAAGTGTTCAGGGCATTGTAATGTTGTATGGAGCAGTGCTTGAATTGTTAATTTAAAAACTGTGGAACCTTAAAGTTTATGAAAAGTTGCAATCTGCTTTTGGTAGCATTTGAAGGCAGTTACTGATAAGAGACCAGAACTCAGGGAAAGTTGTCTGTGTCAGCAAATGTAACAGGTGTCAAACGACCGTATTCTCATTTAATTTGTATATAGCAGGCTCAGGCCACCCAGAGCTTAAAGCTCCAAGGCTTTTGTAGTTCTGACATCCATCTGCAGGGAAGAGGGAGAGGAGGAGGTTGTAGTCAGTGAATGTGTGATGCTTTCCTTCTCCCTCCCTTCCTTCCACCCCCCCCCCCCCCCCCCCCCCCCCCCCCCGCCGTTTCTTATTCCCCGCCCCCAGTGCCTGTTAACTGGCACATCTTAGATGATCTGCTTGTCAGCTCCCAGGCAGCAGGTTGTCTTCCAGGAACACAAGGATGACTTGGATACTTTTTATGTTCTGCAGAGCAAACAGTTTCAAAGTTGCTCCTGAGCATGCCATTGGGGCATCATTTATAGGTCTTAATACCCTGGGGTGGGTTGCTACGAACATCTGCCTATTTTACTTGGGTTTTGTATTGGTCTTGGCACATTCCCTGCTTGAGCTGGCTCTGATGGGTTTGAGCACAGACTTAGCTGGTTCCTTCGCAGTGCCCATGCAGAGACTCCTTCAGCATTGTAATGAAAACGCACATGTAGGCTAAATTTAGCATTAAAAAGATTTTAATTTTTTTTAAAAATTGGATTTAATTTTGGTAGCTGCATATATCTTTATCCTGTTTTAAGTAGAAAGAAGTCTCATGGACTGTTTTCAGAATGTGAAGGAAACTTCTTCAACCCAAGAACACAAACTCAAAACATCCCTCTCGCCCCTGCTGCTCAATGGACTGGGGGTTACTTCTGGCTGACACCACCAGGATGAAGTCTCTGGGCTCTGCATTTGATATTGACTGGATATTTGCTCAGTGATTTACCTGAGGTCAGCCAGGAGAGCCCAGATTCCCTGGAGCTGCTGGCGCTTTTCTCAGGGCATCTTTCGAGCTCTTGGCTGATGTTGAGCTCCCAACAGCAGCAGTGACACCCAACTGCTGCAGCTTGGTGAAAGCCACGAGCTACAGTGGAGAGCTCTTAATTTAAGGAAGTACTGAAATGGGTTATAGTTGCTTTGTGTTTATAAGGCTGTTGTGTGATCCTGCAGGTTTGGGAGTTAGTTGATGGTGGAAATGCAAGGCTATGTCCTGCGTATGGCAACTTAATTCCCCCCACTTACTAGAGAAAACTTCCTTTTAACTACATGTTGCCAACTCCTTCTGTGTTTTAAGTGAGACAAGTGCTTTCCTGTTGTTGTTCCCACCTGTGAGTACCGGTGACCCTTATGCATTGCATGGGAAGTTGCAGGGTGAAGGTAGGAACGAACCTTTGGGTCGAGTGTGGCGGTGGCTGCAGAGGTCCCTTGCACAGGGACTTTGGTGTTCAGTCAGTACTGTGCCTGCAGGGACCTGTGGCTCGGAGGTGGGGACCTGCACAAGCTGTGCCATGCCCTGGGCAGGGCTTTCCCGCAGCCTCTCCCTGCCAGCTCTCGCCTGTGTTTGGCCATCCATGCTGCAGAGGAGGAGGCCCCAAGCTGTAGGATGGCTGGGTTGTACCTCTGTTATCTGAGCAAATGAGAGGAATGATTTTTTAATTACCCAGGGATAATATGGAGAAGTACTGGATTCTGTAATGCTTATTAAGAGGGCCATAAAAAGTGGACAGCAATGCAAGTCCTTCAACTTTGGAGGTACTTTCATTGGAGGGTACATGTAGTACCACCACTGTTGGCTGATGCAGGCAGGACCTATCTTTAGCTAATGGGATACATTGTTGCTTTCAGTTTGGCATTTTGTGGTTTCTCAGTATTTCAGCATCACTTACGGTGATTGAAGCAAAGGGTGTGTTTGTGGAAGAGGGGCTTGAGAGAGATTTCCCTTTGAGCAAACTGCTGTGAGCAATTCCTGTAGCTCTGAGGGGATGACTGCAGAGGAGCCTGTGAAAGCGCTCAGCGCGTCAGGAGAACAGGTCCTGGAGGCAATTTGGGGTTTAGGGAGTTGCCAGCCTTTCTTCTCCTGGGCGATAGCCTTCCACTGGTGGAAAACCATCTGATTCTCATAGCATTTTGCACTTTAACTTTGGTTATAATGGTCACAGATGTTTTAGTCCTGTTATAAGAAACACCACTGGAAGTAACACTTTCTCAATTGTACCAGACTACGATATCTTTTGGTCGTGGCACATTTAATCTGGTAAAGTAAGATGGAGTAAATGGGGGAGAAATGCTGGTGATGTTAGTTATACAGAATACGGTTCATGTAGCTTTAAAACAATTTCCTGGTTCTTCAAAGGAAAACAAACCTTTTTCATCCAAATGTAAATTGAATGGATAAAACATGCAACAATGCTGAACCAATGCTTATGTATATTGAAAATAAAGTGGAATTCTTCTAACATTAATCTAGAGTATAGCACAGATGTTCTCACTCAGAAATACTTTGTGAGCAGTAAAAAAATAAAAAGTGGAGCAAAAGTATTAAAAATTCTGCAAGATAGTTTAGGGCATCTGTGCTTTATTCCCCTCCCCTTAATATACATTATGTATTTTCCTTATTTCTTTGAGGTCATTTTGCTGTAATGCTCTTCAAGTTTTGGTACTGGAAGCTAGATAAAAAATACCAAAAAGCTAAATTGCCTTTGAGCTAAGTTACATAATCTGGTAGTGCTGTTTAAAAAAATGAGAAAGAAAAAAAGAATACAGCAGTACAGACATACGCAATACTTGCCAAAATGACTAATATTACTAGTGAAAGATAAATGAGTCAAATCCTAAATTGGGGAAAAATAATTTAAAATTAACAGTGAACATTATGGCCTTTTTGTTTTTGAGATAAACACACTAATTTTATTTGTTGCAATACTTTAGCAATGTCAGCTTTTTTCCTACTGGTAGCCTTAGCTATTTTCTCAAATTAGTTCCAGATATTTGTTGAAGCAGTAACAATTTTAGTAATTATATTGTTGCAGTATTTGCTGTTGTTCTTTTTTAATGAGATAGCAGGTACACAACAGTAACTTATTTCCTACTTGAGTTTCTTATTGTAAAGTGATACATGTTAATTACCTGTTTAGCCCCAAACAAAGGAAAAATGTATCTCTACTAAAAACTCTTGATCTGGGTCCGACATGTTCCATCTCAGGGTCTCCAGTGGAGGGGAAGAGTGATAAAGGCCAAGTGTATTTCCGTGTGAGGGGCTGTGACTTGCTGCCTAGGAGCAGAGATGAGCATCCCATGGAGCTGGATCCCAGGATCCTGACACATGCCTTGCTTTGGTGCTGGAGCTGTTGGCTGCTGTCACCTCCTGGATCATCGAGTCTCCAGCTTAGCAGGACTTCTGTGGGAGCAGAGACAGGGTGTCAAAGGGGAAATGGCTGTGGGGAGAAGGGCAGTCTTCTGTAGTGGAGGAAGAAAGGATGAGATGTCCTTGGACATTGGTGAAAGGAAATGCTTTTGGGGTTATGATAAATGGATGTATCCTGGTGTCTTTTCTTTCACATGAGAGTTAAACAGGAGTTAGAAGCTATACAGTAGGGGAGTAAATTAAGTATTGACAAATATAAAGAGCTGAAGATGAGAAGGAACCAGTTAACTTGGAGCTTGGAGGCCAAGTGGTCAGTTTAGGAAGAGGATAAAAAAATGTGCTTCAGTGGCAGAGCAGATATCACCCAAAAGGCTTTCCTTTTAAAAAGAAACCTGGGGAATTTTTTTATCGTGAAGCTTCCCTTACTGGGCAATAAGCTTAGTGAAAGCAGTGAATCTCTGATTTGGTAGGGAAAATAGACACTATTTTGGAAAAGCGATGTCACATTTTTGGACATACTTTCCACATTCTCTCACACTCAGCGTGTTGCTGATGCAGCGAGATTTCTGAATCCTTTGCAGGAGGAGCAAGCTGGTACATCGTTAGCAGTTTTCTTTTTAAGTGGCCACATTTATAGGACTTTTTTTCCGGGTGTGCATGTCTTTACAGACTCAGAATGGCAATTTAAAATGTTTCTGGTGTTCATGTTGTATTACTAATAGGAGAAAAAAAAGTTACGTGGGTATAAAATGTTTTAAATGGAGATAGGACTTTTGGGAGTGTCTGTGTGTTTGTGTGTGTACCCACTTAGGTGTTTTGGTTCGTTTGAAGAAATGTAGCCACACTCACTAAATGAAAAAGTAGTTTCACTTTACCCCATCTTTTTTGCATGTGCTTTCAAAGTTGTTGAGTTACTCGATCTTCCCCCTAGGCAAAGGCCACATAATGTTTTTTCTTCTCTATTAAATGTCAGAGGCAATATCCTACTTGTGAGAAACTTGCAGAGATACACTTCTTTGTATGTATAATGAGAAGAATGACTTTGTTCCAAGTTCTCGGAGTCCTGGACAGGAAGGAGCAAGAGCAGAATTTAATGAAATACGGAAAAAATACTTGTAGGGATGCTGGAGTGTCTCTATGACTAAGTAGCCTGAAAGTTGTGTTTGTATAACAGCTCAAATGACAGTTAAAAAAAAAAAAGATTGGAAGCCTCAGAACCTTTAGCTGCTTTAATAAACCACTAAGTGGAACAACAAGGCTTGATTTAATTTGGTCTCTCCAAGAACCTGTTGTACCAAACGTTATTTGCATTTTTTAAGTGTGCATTTGTTTGTGTTGTCAGTTTTTTCCCCTCTGCCTTCCTGCGAAGACTGCTTGCCCACAGCTGCGAGCGCTGGGAAAGCAGCCAGCTACCAAGTACCAAAAGAAGAAGAATTTAGGCAGCTGGGCTGTGGTGGCCAGGCTGTAGTGGCCAGCCGTTCCTGGTGAATGAGCCTTTGGTCTTGTCACTGCATGCAGCCTGTGGAGATAAAGAGGGAAAGGATTTTATCCCACTTGAATTTGTCTCTGTCTTTTGGCAGTATCAGGCTGCTGGAAGACTGCTAGCCTGTAGTGTGAGGCTCTGCCGAAAGTCTGAAAATATTCTGCAATTGCAGTAATTGAGTCAGTTGGAGAGTAGTCATCTCCATACCTCTCGCTCTGCTACGTGTTTCTGCCTTTCATTATAGAGAGATGAGTGCTGGGTGAGAGGAGTAATGCTGCTGTTGTCTGTGGGAGGCAGAGGAGCCATGGGCATGGCTGTCCCGGGTGAGCGTCCGGCTTCCCTGCGAGGGGGCTCAGTGCTCAGGCAGCAGCTCATGTTCGGATCAAGGTGAGGGTGTGTCCCGAGTTAATTGTTTAATGCTGACAAAGATGCTGCTTCTCTGTTGTACTGTAGGGCTGAGACAGCTGGCTACAGGAGAAAGGAAAAGCTCTGGTGCAAGAGACTTATCTGCTGTTTGCAGTCCGTTCTGTCTCCTGGGCATGGTGCAAGTTCAGAGTGTGGTTTCCAAATCCTGTATCCTATATTTTCCTAATTTGAGAAGATAGGTTTGATGCTTTCAGCCCAAGTTTCCTTAACTCTTTCACTTTTATTGTGTTTTCTGTTTTTTCTTTGAATAAAAAAATAGCACAATGGTCTATTATAATTCTAGAAGATTTGAAGTCCAGACTAAAAAATTGCAAGAAAAAGAGAACCAATTATTTTAAATTAGTAGTTGTTTGTTAGCTAAGGCTCTGTGTTGTAATACAGCCAGTGAACATGGCTTTGAATGTCTATAAATGTGTGTATGCAAAATATTTGTATGCTTAATTGCTGTCATTTTTTTAAAAGAGAAAAACATATTTTTTAGACTTAGCTAACCTGGTCTAAGAAGAAAATATCATGCTTTTTATGTAGAATAGTGTTTATTATCTTGTGGTTGCATTAGGCAATTGGAGTAGTCTCACCCTGTGCCCAGCAATCACTCAAGAAAATAATGCTTTGGTAAACTAAACCCAGATGCTAATTTGTGTGAAATGTTACTGTAATCAATGTCTTACAAATCTCTCCTTTATTAGTACAGTTATTTAAGTCAATTCCTGATGACTCTTTTGTTGCTTGATGCTGCCACTAAATAGCTATTGTTAGCATGAAGCCCCCTGCTAAATTGGAAGCCGCAGATAATGAGTATCCAGTGTTGTATCTTCAGGGGTTGATAAAATATTTAGCTGAAAAGGATCCTGGTCCTCACCATGTCTCTGTGGAGGTAAGAAGTTTCATTTGCTGGTGGAATTCCCTAGCTGGGGAACGAAAGCATCACGAAAAACTAATTTGTGCCGAGTAGAATGTTCTTTTGATATTTGAATATGAAGTAATTAGCTTGGATGGACTGTTGTTTACCTTTCAGGATTTGGAGAAGTCTAAACAAGCTGCTGAAGGGAACTGTATCCTAAATTTACTTCTGAAAAAATTTTTGATGATTGTGTATTTCAGACTGAGACTAAATTGGCTTTTTTCTGGTGACCAGTGACTGGTGGGAGAAGTGCTGAGAGCTAAGTGGTTAAGGAAGGGTTTGGGCAGTGGTTTGATGTCTTTCTGCAGGCTATAGGGGTGATTAGATGGGCAGTTGTGGGAATCCTCTCTCTAAAAATGCCCTCACAGTGGGTTTGTAATTGCTTGTGCATGGATGCACTTCTGACTAGTCACCAACAACCTGTAGTTCAGTATTTACCACAGCCATCACTGTACTCGAGTCCAGTTTGTAGAAAATGGTCCCTTTTGTTTTAAACTACTTCCATTTTGTAATTCAGTACTTGCTTGGTCTCATAGCAGAACAAAATAAAAAGAGGGTGTTTTTTTTCTTTATGTAGAAAGTTATTAAAATATTTTGAATCTGTAAATCATAATAGCTAATTTTGTACAGTGTATGTCCTGTTTTATGGGTGGTCTGTGTTTCACTTGATTAGAATCATGTATCATGTTTGTGAGCTGAAGACTGCTTTAACACTGGCTGCCTTCACAAGTTACTTCTGATTCAGTGTGCCAGAGTTTTGTTGCCTTCTGAAAGGCTTTGTTTCCAAAGGTTGGTGGATGCCAAAGATATTGTGAATAGAGATCCATTTTAAGACACAATGAGTACACATTTTTCCATGATCACTTTTGGCGATTAGAGTCGTGTGTGGTACTGAATTAAAAAAAGATAGAGTTTTTCTATAATTAATGTTTTAGAAGGACACTCTTTTTCAACCAGAATTTTCCTGATGCTTTTTTCAAAAAGTGTGGTGTTCCTTTCTGAACTCCAGTGCAGACTGTAGTAATTCACTTTGTGTTTTGTGTTATTCTTCAGTGTAAGCTACAAGCAGAGATCTGAAATCAGTTTATAATGTAGAGCCCTTTGCAGCCTGTTTTTCATCTGATGAGCTGCTTGAAAAGCTCGCTGTTGCTGAAGACCACGCAGCTTTAAATTTGTGAATTGTGCCTAGATGCAATAAATAGGAGGGTCTGCTCTTTGCAAGTGTAAATTGTGCCTTTCTCGACATCAACAGCAAACAGGAGTCAGCCCTGTGCTGCTCACCTACCTACTTGACAGCACATGGGGAGCTGTAAAATCAAATACGGAGCTCAAAAATGCATAGATTCATCAATCTTAACTTTGTAGTCCCCTCCCAATAAGTAGGCCTACAGATCGTAGAATCATAGAATAGTTAGGGCTGGAAGGGACCTCAAAGATCATCAAGTTCCAACTGCCTGCCATGGGCAGGGACACCTCTCAGTACACCAGGCTGCTCAAGGCCACATCCAACCTGGCCTTGAATACTGCCAGGGAGGGGGCAGCCACCACTTCCCTGGGTAACCTGTTCCAGTGCCTCACGACCCTCATAGTGAAGAATTTCTTCCTAATATCCAATTTAAATCTACCCCCTTCCAATTTAAGGCCATTCCCCCTTGTCCTATCACTACATGCCCTTCTACAAAGTCCCTCCCCAGCTTTCTTGTCAGCCTCTTCAGGTATTGGAAAGCCCAGAGCTTTCCCGTCCCTTCTCTGGAGCCATCTCTTCTCCAGGCTGAACAAGCCCAACTCTCTCAGATCCAACATGATATGTAAAAGCAAAGTTGTGGAGTCACCGTCTCCACCTCTTGCATCTTTCTATGTAGTTTGTTCTGCAGACCGGACCGGATCATCACACCTGCTGCCAGCCTCCTTCAGAGAGCAGACTGCAGCCTTGCAATTAAGTGCTCCTAATGTCTTGCTACTGGCGCATCACCAACAGACAAGGCTTTTAGCTTTGATCAGCTCTACTGGTTTGGGAATGTTAAATGGAGAAGGGAGAAACAAAATATCGGAGTAATTTTGAAATAAATGTAGATTTGCAGAAGGAAAAAATGGAACTTTTTAAAAAGTGTGAATTTTAATGCATGTTACACTCGATATATTTAAAACTAGGTCTTTTATTACTCCTTAGGTCACTTTAATGATGATGAGACTATTTAGCAAGTGCTTCATATGACTTTTCAAGTAGTTTATATAGATGGGTACTGGCATAGGACCTGTTTGTTTGGGAAGCATTTGGAAATCAGCTAAAAAGAAATCCACTTGAAATTCAAACATTTGGAAAAGAATGGAGTTTTTTCTTCTTTGTGTCTTTACTTACACCATTGTCCTGTTGTAGCTGTGAACTTGAATTTCCAGAGCTGTATCTGGACTTGCTGCTGCTGAGCTGTGCTTGCTGTGTGTTTTGCAGACACCAGCTTTGTTACTGCAAGGTGAGCAGAGGCTCTGATTTGCCTCTGGTTGGGCTGCCATGCCGTATTGCTCTGTAGTAGGTTAATGGCTTTATAGCTTTCATCATAGGATGAACTGCTTCAAGTTGTCTTTATTTTTTAATGTGGAGGTAAGATTACACATACAGATTGTTAGTAAAGACCAAATGCTTTGTTCCCCTATGCAGTTAAGATTAACTCAGCTGTAATTCAGAAATCGTAGTGTCTTCAGAGAAGTTTGATGTGATTTCAGCAATATAGTGTAAAAAATTGAGATACTTTTTTTTGTGGTAACTATTCCTTACTCCATTTTAACCAATTTCAAAGCATGCAGGAACTTGAGGGATGGAAGCAAGTATATATGGAAATGAATAGGGTAGACTACAAATGCTGGGGTAGGGTTTAAAAAAGCAGTTGCAGCGTCTTTGGTTCCCTTCAGAAGCATTGGCTGAACCCTGTGGTGAAGATACAGGAAATATCTAGTTAGTTTTGCTTCACTGATGCTGTGATTTGAGAAGGGAAATGTGTCTGTCAATGCCCTGCTTTTCCAGGTGTGAAATAGGGGCACAGAATAGCAACAGGCTCCTGTTAATCACTGCTCTCCCAAAAAGCCCTGCGTTAGCTGGGGAGCCCTGTAGGTTTATTCCTAATACAGATGACAGATAACAGGAGCGCTCACCTGGGAGCTGTGTCCTGTATTCCCGTGCCTCAGTTTATGTGAGGACCTCATTAACTGCTTTTTGTAACAGCATGATGTTAATTGCAGCGAGCGGGATACTTGCATAAAGTCCTTCTGTGGTTTTTCTTTGCATCATTGTGTTACCTTAGGAAAGAGAAAAGTACTTTGCTGTACTGGTTGTCTGTGCTACAGCAAAGCTGTGATGCACCCATCGGTTATAACAGCATACAGCACACAAACTAGGAACAAGGGGATGGATGGCTCTCCAGTGTCTTTCCTGAATTTGGTAATTTCATTCTGTGCTTCACCACCTTATCCCTTCAAAAACCAAATCCACAAACAAACATCGTAGCATGAGTTGGGCAGGTACATAATTATCTTCACGGAGCACGTGGAGAAGGAGGTGCTGGAGGTTGCTGCCTGATCCAGAACCGCACAAGTTCAGCACCAACCTGGAAATAAAGTGCCAACCTGCTGACTCCTTAACCACACGACTATCTTTCCCCTCTAGTAAGGATGTGGTAAAATATTGGTGCATTTAATCCTTCTGCTCTGCTATAGCTCAGCCTCTGTATGAAAAGACATCAGGCTTCAGCAAGCGGAAAAGGGGGTATCTGTGCTAACTGGCTGTTGGAGAGAAAGTCTTTTCCTCTCAGAAAAGTATGGACTCCACCATGTTAAACTGCTTAATAGTTTCTATTTCTTACATAATTTATTTCAATTTACTCATACTGTGGTTGAAACTTTTATATAGTAATCTGTACTTGGCAGTAAGGATGTTGATTCTAATATTGCATAGTTGTTTAAATGTTTATAATTTAGACCAAAAGCAAAGCAAATGCCTGTGTTTGACTCTTAATATAGCTATTTTAAGTGATTTATAAATAGTGGCTTTTAAAAAAAGATGTTTAAAACTAAGTGACACACCAAAACCAGAAGGAGATCTGTCAGTGATGTATTTGACTTGAATATGAGAAATTTAGGGAATTAATAATATTAAGCCATGCTAGTGGAACTCAAATCTGTGTTGTGGGGTTCCCCTCTGCCTCCCCCCTCATTAAAGTGTTGTGATTTTCTTTAAATACAGAAGTGTTGAAAGCAAGATGGTCATGGCCAATAAAATCTGAGGTAGCCAGTAAGTGCTCTAAGTGTTCAGCTGATACTTGTAAGAAATAATTGCATGTGTACACATTCGTTTTGGATTGATGGGGTTAATTGCCTTGGTCTCAACTTTGCTTGTAGACTACTGTGCTCCTGATGCTGATTTAAAAGGAACTCAATCTACCAAAACTTTTTAATCCCTTCTGCATGCAGCGCTGAAGAAAGCGTGTTTTCTCCTAGTAGATGTAGGCTTTCATGATTTTAATGTCATATTCAGAACCTCTATATTAGGGACAAGGAAACATGCAGAGCAGCAGTCGAGTTGGAGAGAGCAAACAGAGGAGTGCTCGCTACTGTGCATATTAAATAATAACAAGTCCTGCAGGTTGGGATATTGCAAATTAGAATTCCACCCTAACCCACCCAGCTTTTTAAACTGACCATTTTGAGTTCAGTAAGTTGTGAATTATTCTTTTGTGTTTTAAAAAACGCTGCAGCACAACTAGTTTATTATTACCACTTTTGTGGAAGCCTTTGGGGTTTGTTAACAGCTGTCATAGTCATCGTGTTATCTCCAGCAATTTTGTAGAAATGCAGCTGGTGGACTATGCAAATGGAAGCTTTTACTAAATAATTGTAGATGACATTATAACCATCGTTCATCTTTTGCTTCTAGACTTTGTATTTTCAAGTGACTCTGTACGCCTTTGACAAACATTCTGTTATTAGCCATGAGAACATTAAATGCAAGGTAGTTTGAAGAAACTGGGTAGCCTGAGAGATTTCAGTGAAACCTAGTTATAAGTATCTCTTAACATTTTACATGCGTTGCTTGTCTTCCTTGTTGTGGCATATCTCCCATATTCTAGACATCTCTCTTCATTAGAAAGCCCCTGAGAAAATAAAAGCCTGCTCATAGTTAAATATAAATATCTTAAAGTTATCAGTGCTGAAGCTTTTCTTCTTTGCTGCCTCTGGAAACAGCTATTTCTGACCTGTTCAGTGGCATAATTGTTCCTGGCTTTTTCAAGATTAATTCTGTTCTACTAGTTTCTAGCCTCCACTGTTTTTTTCTGGTGCAGTTTCCAATTCTTGCAATTGATTGTTGCTCGACAATGTTCCCTTCCCTCATACATGCTTTATGTACATCAAAGTCTCCTTGTTCTCATGTATTACTGAGTCACAGAATGATGCTGCGGGAAGAAATCAGAGAAAGCAGTACCTCCCTTGTGGTTGTTGCTTCAGCTACTGTGTCCTGAAGTAGAGGAAAGGTGGAGATGCTCTGGAGGTGCTTATAGATGGCATATAAACTTCTTTACTCTGATATTTTTATGTTGTCTGGCTGTCTTTTAGGCTATCTTTGGGCTTCTTTTTTGCTGTCTTAAACTCAGGCTATTCCCTATACCAGAACAGTAATCAAGGAATTCTGTACTGCCATTAATCCTGCATCCTGATTACATGAGCTGTTCCTTTAGGCATGCAATAACAAAGCAGAAGGGGTGGCTGGTGTGCATGAATGATTACAGCAGTGTGCTTACTGTCCGTGCTGTCATGCTGATACGTGCTGCACTGTTCTCATACGCCTGGACTCGCCATGTGAGGAGGATGTGGATGGACAGATTTTTCAGCTCCTAGCAGCACTGAGATGGGAAATGTTAACTAAGTCAGGAGTTGTAACAAAGTTGTTTTATTGAAAGGAACTGAACTGCAGTGCATGGTGTTGAATGAATACACTGTGGTAGGGCTCTACCAGCTCAGGTGGTGTTTTTCTGTTTGCCCTGTAGTCTGTATGTGGCACATGTTTCCAAACAGAGATGTTCTGACAATGATTTAAAAGGAAATTCCTGTGTCTGTTCTATCCCAGGATATATTTAGACTGAATTTGCACACCGTTAAGTAACTTTGAACTCATGTGTGTGTCTTTTAACAGCTAGTTAAGATTTTTTTGTGTAAACACTTAGGCTAATGTTAAAGAGGATGTAAAGTCAGCATTTCAGCAACGACAGAAAATTATGAGCTTCTTGCCAAACTGGATACAGAAAACTAAGAAATGATCAATGGGAAGGAGGTGAAGTAATTTAGTTTAAAATGTAAGTATTACACTGCTACATACTTTTCACTGAAGTAGAAAGCCTAAAATCAGGTATGTCACTGATCCACGGGTTGCTCAGACATGACTGCAATCTGACCTTTCATAGGAGAAAGTGGCATTGAGATCAGAAACACTGAGGGACGCTCCTTTTTTGACTCTTATGTTTCTAGGTGGAAGGGGAAATGTCATTTTTCTCCCTCCACCCCTCTGATTGTCACTGTAGAGCTAACCAGAGTAGACTGTCTGCTTTCACAAACGAAGCACGCTTCTGTGTAATTGTGCTATCTGCTTGCAGCTTTATCAGTCCAGGGCAAACTGCTCAATCTATTTTTTTTACAGCACCTCCTTTTTATTGCACTTGCACAGAGCATGGGCTTGGCTGTTAACATTCAGCTGCACTGTGTATGAAAAAATAAATAAGAGTCACCCCAGCTCTATCAGCCATTGAAATACCTTATCTGCTTTTCTGTTAAAAAGCCAATTCACGTTTTCCCTCATATCTCCTCTGCAAAGAATAAAAACTTTGCAAACATCCTACAGTTTGTGCTGTATGAATGAATGGAGAAAACAGTCTGCTGTGTGCCTGGAATTTGATATTTACATGTTGAATCAGAAAGACAGAGCATCTGAGAGAGAAAACAAAACTACTTTTGGGATGAGCATATGTGGGACCAGTCCCTGATAGGAGGATGATTGCTCTGTTGTGGTGTGTTACGTGTTCAGGGTCACATTTGGTTAGAAACTTGGTAAAAACACTCTAAATTGTGCCACCCAGGGCCAGAGGGTACCTTACATCTTGTTAGCCTGACAGCCCTTCTTGGAGTTCCTGTAGGGTGATTTGCTTGAGTGAATGACAGCCCCTCCTGATCCCTGTCAGAGAAGTGCCCTAGAGATGACTCTGCTCTGGCTTGAAGGATCTATACTGAAGATGAAGCCAATGCGTTTCTAGGTAAATGGCCTGGTGAGTGGTTGTCTTGTTATTAAGAACTTGCAAGGTATTCCCAGTTTGTTTTCAGCCTTGTGTTAGGTCTTGTGTTGAAGCCAGCATGGGGAGTCTTCGGTCTTCAAGGATGGATTCTGTTTGAACTCTTCTGGTGGCACTGGAGGTCCCTGTGAACCAAAATCTTCTGCTCCTTTGCATACTTCCAGGGTCTGTAATGGATCCTTCATATTCTGGATAAATAGTTCAAACCAAGTAAATCAATATGGAAAACTGAAGAGAAGTAGGGTAATGAGACTACATTTGATCTTGCAATGGCTTCTCTTAGGATGTAGTCTGACTGTCTTTATTTGGGCTTTGGATAATCACAGTATTGAATTTCATTGGATTTTAGTTACAGGAATAGAGTTCATAATTAAGGAGTAAAGTAAATAGTCCTGAGCGTCAGGTTACTGATGTTTTAAGGAGTGAAATAAGTGACTCTGCTTAATTTTTGTTCAAGGGTTAAACTTTTTTTGGACTCTTTTTTTGTGTGTGTGTGGTCATTCTTGCACTTGCACGCACATACAAAGGCCCTGCTGAAGTAGAGTTTTGTTTCTGTCTTATGCAGGAACAATTTGAGTTTTGTTCTCAAAAATCCCCAAAATTTCTGGAATGTGTTTGAAGTAGCCCACTGAAACGTGTATTAATGTTCTCCTGTGATAGAGAGGCTCCATAGGAGTGCCATTTCTCTTCATGGTGGAGGGGTGGTGGTGCATGGAAATGCTCAGTTATTCAGCACCAGACTTCTCCACTGAAACAGGTTGGGTTGAACATGCAGTTTGGTTTTGGGGTAAGTTGGTGCTACTGGCTTGAGCTGCTGTAGGTAGCTTGCTTTCCCGCATGGGTGAGGGCTGAGATTTCAACCTTCCTGCTGGTCTTACTGATGTGGTCCCAGTGAGAGGGCTGCTCTTCAATTGGTGCTGAATTGCATGAGCATATGGATCTACAGGATGGCTACATCCTTTATAGAGGAAAAAATACGTAGTGATGTAAACCAGTAATTTGTCTTCTAAACTTTATTTTCTGTAGTTCTGCTGAATTGATGTGCATGCTCATGAGCAACGCACACACCTTCTGCAGCGTCTCTGGCTTTGTGCCTGCAAATGTTAAACTGAGAGAAACCCATTCACTACTGAGAGGAGTCAGTGATTCAGATAGCTGTTTGCAAGGGCAGAAGAAAAAGCAAAATCTGAGCATGATTTTGTGGTGTTTGGCAATCAGCTTTCATATGAGAAATGAAGTTTTCTTAACATTCACAAGCACTGGTGTCTGTGGGCTCTCACAAATGTGCAACACTTGCTGCTTTAGCAATACACACTCTTGAGCAAGCAGGATGGGGAGTGGAGCCAGCTGGCCCTGAGTTCGGGAGGAGAGATCTAAGAAATCACAGGTCTTGTACCTCCACGTGCTCAAGAGTCAGCGCAGTCGTTACCTTAGTACATGTATCTGGTTTAAATTTTAGAATGAGGATCATGAACAGCCACTTCTTAAGATTTGCACAGCCTTGTGTATTGACAGCTGTCCTTCAGGCTCTTGAAACATGCTCTATCTCATTGCTTGGAAGCCACCTTAGGTACACAAGTGGCCTGTACTCCTTTGCTGCATAGAAGTGCTGTACTGACTGTAGTAGAACAAGCTTTGAAGTACTTGATTGTAATCAAGTACTGGCTATCTCATGGTCTTTATTGGATATATGTTCCTCATCGCTCCTTTCACCAATATATGTTTTAGGTTAAAAATTGTCCATTTGCAGCAGTAAACATGGTTCTAAAGACTAAATAAAATGTTCATTTTAACATGGGACATCTTATGTTTCCTGGACTGAGCCTTGTTAGAGAATATCTAGACTCCTGCTATTGCTAGTCTATAAAATTAATATGTATCCCCCCAAAAGTCCGTAGTTTTTAATAATCTTATAAATAAACCCCCCATAAATGTTACTATCTTGTGATGTGTAGTTTCTCTTTTTCTTTAATGAAATCATGCACTCTGAACTTACGTAACACACAATGTGAATCACTGGGAAAGAAACCAAACCCGGTATCACTGCTGAGGGTGAATGCCCTGCTGGTAAAGGTGTACCTTTGCAGTCGGAAGCCAACAGGAAATGCAATGGCGAATCAGCTAGCACGAGAAATGAGTCAGCCCTTTGGGGTGAGGGACTGCGGCTGTGGACTCTGAGCACGACGGGGCTGCGTTGAAGCTGCAGGTGTGCACTGACAGAATATATTGAACTTACCCACTCTCACCTCTGCGGGAGTGTGTATAAAGGTGTCTGTGAGAAGGAGAAAAATGATCACATTGCCTCCAGTAGGGAGAATAAAGATGTTGAATTCTTCATTGAAAAGGCTTGTACTTGATAGGGTTTAGCCATAGTGTTTCCCACTGTTAGGTCTGTTAGAGCATGAGAGAGCTGCTGCACGTGACTAGATGTGCACACGGCTATCATCAAAATCCTTGCCCTTGTTTCTATTCCACATTCCATACTGAGAATTAAAACCCAGCTTGGAAGAGGTTGGAAGTTACCCAGGCTGGTCTGTGTATCAGCTTCTCTTGGGTAGTCTAATATTCTTTTATAGCACAGGGGTTTTTTTTATTAAATGCTGTTGCTGTACACAGGGACTCTGCATAAAGCTCTAATTGCAGCTCTTATTGATGTTACAAATCGATACCCTCATGGTGAGATAGCGGGGGTGAGGGAGGTAAAGATAACCTAAGCTTGATGCGTAGAGCAGAGTTCATGTAGACTTACTGTTAATGTACAAGGTTGGTGGCTACAGCTAGTCTGGGCACCACAAGCTTTGTTCAGAGGTGGTGCAGAGAAACACGTAATTTTAAGATGTGATTCACCTTGTCCTGAAGTAGCCATGTGAAATAACTCAGTTTTTAGAATTTGGGAGCTGACTGTAACATGCCTACAGTTGCTGAGGCACTTGTGCTTCCAGTACGATTGTTCAGGTTGCTTTAGTGCATTCCATCCATTATATGTGTCCTGTTGTCACAGGTGTCCTTGTACACTAGTGTACAGCTGCTTGTTGTGTGTAAAAGTAAGCATATGCATGGGAAAAAAGCCACCTCTTCAAAAATCTCTGCTGCTAGCTCATCGTGTGGTCATGAGTAGGTTGCACTTTAGCTTGGATAAAAATGTTTGTGCCTTGTAGGATGGTGTGAGGGCTGGATGATGTCTGCATGAGATTGTAGTTGTCAACTCATTGCTCAACTCCTCGAAGTACTCAACTCCATGGAGCTGAACCATATTGAGAAATGCTTCTTAGCGTCTGTTCTTGGGAGGAGGGATGAGGACTCCACGACTCCTCCCACATTTCACCTATAATTGGACTTTTTTTAAGGTCAGCCACTTATGAATCAAACTATTTAGAAAAATCATACACAAATTATTCTAAATAAGCTCAGGTAAACTTTCCAAACACAACGGGTGTTCAGGTTTAAAAATGAAGCATTTATGCTTCATTTACAGCAGTAAACCTGTTCATATATTTTTTCTCTTTGCTTCCTAGTTTGGATAAAAATTGACACTGACTTTGTTACAAATGGTAGAGGAAATAATTTAAAATTACTTATTTCAAACAAATAATGCACTGAACAGAAATGTGTTTCAGGATCTGCATCCCTGCTTTTTCTACAACTTTGAAACCAGATAGCAAAGCGGTGACGGGATAGGGGCAAATGGGTTTTACACGTGCCTTACTCTTTCATGTGAGATGTGATGAATAAATATTGAGAGCCCTGGAAAAAAATGCAAGAGAAGTACAAGGGTTGTATAACCAATTCTGTGTGGTGAAAACTGGTGTCAATCAGATACATAGGCATGTTGCAGCAGATCAGGAAGCTGTTTGAAAAGAAATCATGGCAATTGTTCCTTCTAATGTAAACATTTTGTAACTCTAATTAAAAGGTATAAGAAGAAAACAGTTGTTTTTGCATGTAGGGAGTTTTTATATAGTATGTTGGGGGAAACAAACTGTATTGTTTTGTAATTTATATAATGTAATTAAAAAAAATAAAGTTGTTCTTAGTGGAATACCCTTATGGATGTAGTCGGTGTCAGGCAGCCATAATCTACAGGCAGCCTGTTACAAAGAAAAGCACGTCTATAAAGTTTCAGGCTCTTACTTGTACTGTTGTGGAGTAAAGTTGAAGCTAGTGGCTTGGCAGTATTCGTAAATTTGGTAGTAAACCTCTTATAAGTAACTGTAAAGAGTTTAAGGCATAAATGTTTTGTTATATCCGTAATGTCTTGGCATAAATACTATCACACGCAATCAAGTTGTTGCTGCGTATTGAATTCGGAAGTACTGGAAGGTAACATTCATTTGTAGTCTTCAAGTGTAATATTTCAGTTCAGGATGGACAGTTGTTGGTTTTTCTGTATCACTGCTGGTGTTATTCTTGAACAAAGATTTTTGTGTTCCATATTATTACCATATTTTTTGCTTACTTTGCTCAGCAAAATACTGATAATTGTTTCAGGGCTGTGAACCTATCCCTTTCCAAGCCTGCAGTTTACCACTGAGACAAAGCTTTAACTGTCAGAGTTGTGCTGTGTTGAAGTTACAGTCTGGAAGGTGAAAACAGAGTTCTGTTGGTTGTTTTGCAAGCCACGTCTTCCTTTATCTGAGCAAGTCTCATGGTTCTTAGCCTAGTGATCATAAAGGCCTTTTAGAAAGACTTTTTTTTTTTAAATTAAAAAATCCTCCACAAAACCCACTTTCTTTCTTAGGAATGGGTACTGCTATGTCTATCCATGGGTATTGCTATATCTATCCAGGAGCTTTCTCTTCTCACTGTAATCCTTCGTATTCCCCCCTGTGTATCGCTGGTTTATTATTATTATTATTTTTCCTAGTGTGGGTTTTACCTAGTGTTTTTCCTGATGCCACTTAAGTATGTGTTTGTGTATTGGATTAGCAGGTGAAGCGTGTGCACTGGTGAGCACTGAACACTTGGGAACAAATATTTTAATCCAACTTTGCTCCTTAGTGGAGACAGGCCCTGTGATCTTTACTTTCCTCAGTTTCCATTTGGCATTTCCCTGCTCTTGTCCTGATGAACACTGATGCTTACACCTGTGTGCAATGAAACTCATGTACGGTATTGTTAACATGTTGTGAAGCCACAGAGCTACTTACTCGTGAACTTGGAGCTGCTCACGCCCTTAAAAAAAGATCCTTGACAGCTGGGAGATCTTGTTTCTGTGGATCCATCAAATAAAAGTGCTGAATTAAGGGTGACAAATCTGAATTGACAGCATTTTTCCTGTGGGTAGTGTGAACAAATCCACAGTATCTGAGTAGCATTTACCATGAAACAGTAAATCTGGATGTAGGGAGGCAGTGATGAAGTGCCAGAGAACCCATTGGTACGACGAAGTGCTGTTGAAGGGTGAAAGCTGCTTTGCCACCTGCAGTGACCTGTGAAGCAGCCTGGATGGTGCGTTGGGTGTTCAGGGTAAATACCAGGTGCCTGGCTGGTGCACAAAACTTGCCTGGTCAGGCCTTGCTAGCATGAAAGTTCACATCAGGTAAATCCTAAAATTCTAATTTTAATACTTACTTCCTTGAAGTTTTTAATTTCTCTGTTTATTCACTTCAGACATTTGCACAAATTTGAGGTTCTTGGAACTCTTGCTGTGCCAAAGTTGCCAGGCTGATACAAGTGGGCTTTGAATGTGTTGGAGTTAATAGTGGTTTGAAATGAAGTATTCAAATTAGCAACTCCCAGCCTTAAAAGGGATTGCTCTAAAATCTTTAATGTTCTGCATGGTGGATGTTCAACATAGAATTCAATATGAATTATTTAGGATGTCTCTGCTCATTAGGTGCTGGTATCTGAGTGAAAGGAATACGGCTACCTTGTATTGTAAAAATATATACCAGCATCGCCGCTGGCCAGAAGAAGAAACTCTTCCTTCCAGGGAAGATTTATTAGGCATATTTCTTTCAATTACCATTGCATTCAGATGTTGCTTATTTTACTGTGAGCAAAAAGATTATGGGGTGAAAAAACAATGTGGGGAAGCTCAGGAACTGTTAGGAGGAACTGTGTACTTCATTAGAGAGGTTGGTGTACCGTTGCCTGCTGTGATTGTACACTTCAACTTTTTCATTTACACCATTTTCTCTTAATTAAGAGTGGTCCTCTGCCCTTTCAGCACTGTAGCCTGGGTTCTAAGCTGTGGTTTAAGAACATCTGTTAGAACTAGCATTATGTTGTAAAATGTAGTATACTTTCAGAACTGGTGGCTGGGGTGGGGGTCCTCCAATTTCTAGTTGTTGGGTTTTTTGTGTTTATTTGGGTTTTTTGTTTGTTTTTGAAACCATCACTGGCAGTGAAGTCAGTAGTATGTCCTGGTTCTATGCATTTGTCATCCTAAGGGTGTTTTTTTGATCTTAAAACATGAAATGTGTTGGTTTTCATTTGCACCGGGAGCCTATTGCAACTAGAGACTGCAACTCTTGTAGAAGTAACAGCACTTCCCTCCTTGGTAGGAGTGACATGGGGAAGGAGCCTGTGTATGGTGCTTGTTGTGGGATTATGGGGATGTTATGTAGGGAGCAAACAGAATGGGCTGGAGCCAAATTAGAGAGAGGGTTTTTTTGGGGTGAGATGAGCCAGTGGTCGCTCTAGGAGAAGCTTTGGGAAGTGTCAGCAACAGCCAGAATGGGGAAGAACCTGATGAGCAAGTAGGGTAGCTCCCAAATGGAGAAGGGTAGGATGTTGTAGCCAGAAGCAAGGAATAATAAGGCCAAGAAGGATAATCATCCCTCTGGTAACTCCTGTGCTGAACAGGGAAGAAGATTCAGTTATGGCCCTGCCAGCAATGCTTTGAAGTGGACCAGAAACTCCTGTAGCCTTTGGACAAAATTTGTGAAGAAAAGTTGCGAAATACTCTTTTTTTTTTTTTTTTTTCTTTTCCCTTCTTTCTTTTTTTTTCCCCCTTTTTCCATCTTGAAAGTTCATTGGACAAGGCTGGGGGAAGGGAAGGGAAGGGAGAACAATCTGCCTGTAATGAACAGGACCAAGGAAGCATTTGTGCTGTGTATTGAAAAAAAAATAAAGACACAAACCAGGAAGGAAAATGTTTGAAAATTGCAAGTTTGTGCATAATCGTGGGAGCTCTGGAGGAAACCAAAAGTCACCTGAGTGTGTGTCAAGGTGACGGGGTGAAAGTTCACGTGCAGTCTATTTAACATCCTCCTTGAGCTTGTGAAGGGGCTACCATGCTGATGCTGCCATCACCATGGATAACTAAAAAAACCCCTCCCAACCCAGAAAGCCACCTCTGACTAAGAAAGACTATCTTCCCTGCAGCCAGCTTTTTGTTTCATTTGGTTCATGTTCTAGTAGTTGCAGCAGTTTCTACACCTTTCTGTCTTTGAATATTTGCACAATTCTTCCCCCTTCCCCTGTTTAACAGGAATGTTTGATACTCGCATTCCTCTTTCTACACAAAGGGAAAATGGGGGACAGCAGCATACTGGGACTCTCAGCTCCCAGTGAAATCAACTGGAGGACAATGTAGAGGTTTTTCCAACTCTGAGCTGCGAGTTACTAGTCTATAATTATTTTAAGAAACATTGGACCTGGGGTAAAAATTCTTACTGTTTGGCCATTGTCTTCTGCCTCTGCAGCACAGAGCCTAGTAGGTCTTCCCCCATCATTTATGCTTGTGCCTACTCCTTTATAAATTATTGGCATGTTATCTGGTTAAGTCTTTGATGACAACAAAGGGAAGTTTGTATCTTGTTTCAGTAGACAGCAGTTTACCTGGGATGAATATCTCATTGCTTTCGCATTGCTGCATTGGCTTGGCTTCCATGATCCTTGCTTCTTGCTCTGTAAATTGATTTTAAAAATAGAATCATAAAGGACGGAGACAAAAATGTTTTGCATGATGTTATCCGAATTATATAGGTGAGAACAGGAAAAGGATTGTAGGTATTGCTCTTAAGAAAGGGGCAGAAGGGTTAAAAATAAGACTGGTTTAAAGGATAATAAATAAAATGGGTATAATCCAAGTGAGGTAGAAGATGGGCATGTCTGCTTTGGGGAGGGGTTGCTCTTACGATGATGATAGTTGATGACAGGCCTTGATTTTGAGTGGTGGTGGTGATTTCATTGAAGTTTAGCTAGTGAGCATGCATCCTTGGTTTTCTGTTGAGCTACTGTAGTAGGGAGGGGGGGTCTGGAACCTCCATGTAAGCAAGACACAGGGATAGTGAGGTAAGGGAGGAACAGAAAGCCCTGAGCTAAGTGAATCTGCTCCTTGTGAGTTGTGTCTTTGTGCTGTGTCAGAATGTGGAAGTCCTGCTCCGTGCGAGAGGCACGCTGTTTTTCTTAATAGTGTGGCCATACTACACAGACTCCAGAACGGTAGGTGTTTGGGTACATACATATTGATATTTTTTATCTTTGCCTGGGATTTCTGAGCTCTGTCTGTATGAGATGAGCTCTGTTCCTGGCAGATACCTGAAGGCAGAGATTGTGAGTGTGAGATGTGGGACTGCAGAAACCAGGTGCTGTCACCAAAACATGCCATCCCTGGATCTGCAAATAGGTCTGCTGTGATGGGAAAGTCTGCTACTGTTCCTGGTGGGTTAGTATCAGCTCTTCAGCTGATGCCTATTAGTAGTATGGCCTCCCCTCTCAAAGGGAGGAAATGGACTTTTGTTGCATTGCCCCACTGAAATGTGTACACAGGCCTGCAAAGTAGGGCCTCTCCCCATCCTATCCTGTTACTATTATGCTTTGCTTTCCCCTCAATTGACTGATCATTTATTAACTTCATTTATTAATTTATTTAATTGTTAGCAGGGATATTTAAGTGTGAACTATTACATGAAGATTCACTGTTATTTTTTTGGAGGCAGTCTTTATTTGTCTAAGGAGGTGGAGTCTATTTGTCTAACTCACCTGCAGGGTTTTCTGTTGCCGATCAAAAATTTCAAATTCAAGATCTTGCTAATAAAACATGGTAGCATAGAATCAGTTGTTGTAAAAGGGAAAAAGACTGCTGGTGTGACTTTGTTCTTTTTTCAATGAAATTGTGAGTTCTGCAGTAACATCAGGCTGGGAAGAGATTGCTGTGTCAACCTCTGAAAAACTTTGAGACACTTCTGAAAATAAACGAAAAACCTGGTAAATCCTTTCCACAGGGTGGTAAGATTTGTTTAACAAAAAGTTTTATTTTCTGTCAGGAAGGCTTTAAAGTGTTACCACCTGTGTTGGATGTTTGCGGTGCTGGGAGCAGCTCCTGGCATGGCCATGCTGCTGCTACTGGTGTGTAAGGATACTTGTTGCAAATGCTGTAGGTGCCTATTTAAAGTTTCTGAGGTGAGCATTGCTTGTGCTTTTTCACTGGTACCGTAACTGTTTAGTAAGCATAGCCATTCAGTTGCTGGAAGAGATAGGCAAGAATGATTAAAATTGGAAGCTTTTGTAAGCTTATGGAAGACACAGGATTCAATGAAAAATTACCAATTTTACTTATACTGCAAAATTCTTTTCACTTGAGGTTATAAAAGTGAGAGTATTGCTCCAAATTTTCCAGTAGCAGTATTCCCATCAGACGCTGTAACAACAGAAGGCATTAAGTAAGCATCCTGCCTGTTTCATTAGAACAGAGCTCTCTAGAGTTCTTGAGAGGCGATTCTTACTATATTTATACAGCATTATGTTAAATGTACTTTGAAATGAAAAGCAGGTATTCCCAAGTCTACCACTCAAGCACTGTTCCTGCAGTGTAATTATGTTTTTCTCCTAAATCTTCTGACACTTGAGGGTAGCTGTGAAGTTAAAATAATAATAAAAAACAGGTTTTTAAAAAACCCACCGAAAAACAACACCCAAAAGCAAAAACAAAACCCACAAGCTTGTACTCCCCCAACCCTCCTCTGGTCAGTAGAGGCATGTTCTTTCCAGGTAAGGTGGGGGAGATTTGCCTAATTTTTCTTTCTGATTTAAAAAATATTAACTTCTTTCAGTCTAAATCAATGGGAAAAAAAGTAATGATGAAAAAGCAAATTGGTTGCACATACTTTAAAGTTTTCTATCAAGTAAATAGTGTGCTTTTAATGGAGGCAGGAATTTGCATAAAATGGAAGAGACTGCAGAATATACGTGGCTGCTGCAGCGTCCTTTTGCAGTGTATCATAGAGGGTTTCTGGCACCGGTTCTGAATACAGTCCGTCTGTGTTGCAGAGCGAGCTTCCTTTCTTAAAGCTCTGCTCTGGAGATAAATGGTGCACTGACGAGTACAAATGTGCACTGAGGGACACCGGCAAGAGAAGCCTGAGGCCACTTAAGTGTAATCATCGATTCCTGCAGGAAGAATTGATTAATCATAAGCATTAAAAAAAAAAAAAGGCCAAAAAAAAAAAAGCAAAACCAAAAAGCTGAGCTTCCTTAAAATACAAGCTAATAAAACCAAAGCTGAGCCTGGCTGCAGTAGAAGGACCATAAATGTAACTATGTGATACTTGGATGCATCAGGCTTCTAATCAAAGGAATAATTTTATTGTCAAAAAAGTACCTGTGGGGAACAGAAGGAAGTTGGAAGAACAGAGGTAGCACTTTCCTGTCGTCCATCTTTATATTTCCTTTACCCATCCTTGCTGCCATACTTCGAACTGCCTTTGTGGTGAGGAGTTTACGTTCACAGTCCTGTGACACTGGGTGTGGATATTTACTGGGGTTTTATTTGCTTTTCTAGTAAGTCCTGTTCCTGTCTGCTTGGTAAGTTCTAGATGTTAGAAACAAAATGAGATACCCAGGCTGGTTATTTAAAACATTTATATTTAAGAAACCCCCCAAAAAATGTCTGGAGGAGATTTTAAGACCAGACATCCATAATGCCAGGAGCCAAAGCACAGGCTGGGTGCTTGTGCCCGCACTTCATTTGGAGGGGAGCAGTGCACTGTACCCACTGCATTTATTATTTGTTCTGAGTGACTGGACTGGGATGAAATCTCTGAAACACTGCCTAAGGCAAAACCCAGTTTAGTATAAAATATGATTTTCTTTGTCTTACCCAGTGAACTTGGCTAACTGAGGAAAAGCTGGCTTACATTCATTTTGGGTTTTGTCATTTTTGTCGTGGTTTCCGTATTATATGATGTAGCAGCTAAATTCTTGGGTATGGAACAGCTTTCTGTACTACTGTGCAGCAGTAGCTGCACTTTAATGCACCCATAGCTACATTGCCCAAGCTAACGTTTGTTATTTTAAAGACTCAAATAAATCAGATCTTTTTTGGAAAGCATTTTTGGAATGTAATTAGCTTTAAAACTGGTGTACACAGCAAAAGTAACATTAATAATACTATAAGTATTATATATGCCCAAGGTAGACTAAGTATTGTATTTGCTTTGTCCACAGTTTCACTTCCCATCACTGTGGACTATTTGCTTAATTTCCTCTGAACTCTTAATTTGATGGAGCCTGTCATTTGACAGCCCATTTCTCTGCTTTCACACTTACAAAAAAAATTTTTTAAAAAATTCCCTCCAGTGATGTATGCCACAAATCTCTCTTTCTTTGGGTACAAATACATCATTTTCTAGACATGCCTGCTATTTCTGATTTTATTATATTTTAATTTATTATTTAAGATGTTGCAATGTCAACGAAGCAAGTTACAAGAGCAGCTTAGTGTTCTCCTGCATGAACTTTTGCAATATATATAGGGCTTTTCGTGTTTGTCTGTTAGTCCCATTTGCCAGATGATCAAGTCTCCATCAGAGCCAGGCAGCATTTGAAGGACTCGTGAATTGACACGGATTCTGGAGTGCCTTTGGCACGTGTGATGAACGCCCAAAGGTTGCTGCGCGTGTGACCGTCTGGGGCACGTGGCGTTGGCAGGAGAGGGAGTGGTGGAGCTCAGATTGTGGGGGAACTCTTTGTCATAAGGGTCACTGAAATAACTGGGTGCACGTGGTGGTTTGGTGAACTTCCTTCACCCACAGGAGTACTGCCTTCCTCCTCTGCACTTCCCATCTTCCAGTAATGATATGTAAGGAGCTGATCATGGATTCCACTGCAAACATCCACAGTGCGTTTTGTTTGGCAAGACTTGTTGTTCTCTAAGATGCAGCAAGGATGCAGTATGTAAAACTGCTTCTCAGCAGTGATATAGTATTTGGGCAGCATCTTTCTGAGTATTCAAGACCATTTGTGGCCTGGTTATCTATGGTCACCCAGTTTATGGTGGCTGCAGCCTGGCTGTGGGCACCTCTGCCTCTTGACTGTCCCGGCTGGCTTGTCGCTGCTCTGCTTCCCCATCCCTGCTGCCATTTGTGCCACCCTCTCCAGGAGCCCAGGCTTCCACAGGTGATGGGGCATAAATCAGTTACGACAAAGATGGTAGCATTTGCATTTTGTTTTGAAGACTAAAGAGGTAATTACTATGTTCTTAACTGTGTCTGGGTTCACCTTTCTGATTGGTAACATACAAAAATCTGATTTGCAAAAGAATTTTAGCCTAGATTTTCTTATTTTTTAAAAAACATTTTCCAGTATTAATTCAACCACAGAAATCAAAACACTTTTATCAGCATAAAAAGAAATAGAATAAGAAACAAATGTATATAAAGAAAAATGAGTGGGTGGGTGGCTCAGACCTTTGCAATGATGTTTCTCCAGGGGCAGGCAGTACCCTTGTGCTGGGGAACATCATATATAACCTCTAGTTGTTTCTGCCCCATGTGTTGTAGCTGACCAAAACTTCTGGCAATAATATTACACTGAAATTCCTTAATTTATTCCTGCTGTCCCTGAAGTCACGTGAGAGATGTCACAGAGTTTGCTTTCAGTTGTCCTCTGATGTAGACTGACTCTAATCTGGTGAAGGAGGGAGTCATAAACAAGTGAGCTGGCTGTTATATAGACATCTCATGCGGTGACACACTTTCATTACTTACTCGGATGTGCCAGCTGCCCTGTATCACAGCTCAGCACCCGCTTTCTAGCGAAATGAGAGTTTTCTTTTTAGCTCATCATGGGTTAGGAATCAAATGAACTTTGTTTCTGAACTTTGTTTCTTTACTTCTGAAGTGCTTCTTGTATACTTGGAGTTCAAGATTTTGCAAATGTTTGTTACCATTGACCCATTCTAAAGACACAGCATGCCAGAACATCACTAGAATAAAATACGGGCCTCTGTGCCAAGTTAAAATGTTTTCTGCAGGTGAGCAAACAAATAATGCAGCTGCACAATACGCATCTCAGCAGCAGACTAGGGCAATTTATGGTATGTCTACCATCAGTGCCTGGGCCTGACGAAGCATTCCTGTACTGTATGTATATGGCTTCTCAGGCAAACGGTAAAGACAGCCTAATGCAGCATTCAAACACAGGCCAAGTGTCTGGAGTTGGGGGCACTTTCTCCTGACTTCAGTGTTGTTTGAGCCAGACCAATTCTGCGGTTGCACGTTTATCTTGGCCTTTCAGGATAGTCTCCTTTGGATTTAGTCTGTAATCAAAAGAGAATGTAAGAACTAGAAGTTTCAAGTAACCTTTCTCTGACCCTATTCGCCTTTAAGATTTGAAACAGGAGAGACTTATGTAGGCAGAAGTATTCTAAAGCTAAATACAAGTTAATTGCACAAAACCCTATGCTTATCTTCCCTGTGTTTGAACTGCACTGTGAAAACTTGAACTGTGAGTTGCTGTTCAAAGGCAAACTATATTTTTTAGAATGAAAATGAAATTATGATTTTTATTTTTAAAAGATGGCAATCTGTTATTAATGACAAATTCTTCTCCTTCCCCCCCCCCCCTTTTTTTTTTTTCCTTCCTTTTTTCTATGACACTTCTGTGCTGGGCGTAGAGCTGCTTCTGCACACCTTCAAAAGATGGCTGAGCATCACCCACTGAACTGCAGCCTTTGCTCTCCCTCCTGTTTGCCTGGCAAACCGATATCTCACCCCTATAATTTAGACTTGTAAGGCTTCTTGGTGTGGGACAAAACCCGTGAGTCTCTGAAGGGACTGCAATAGCAGTGGATCGTGTAATTTCCCCACTCTTTCGCTGCTGGTTAGAGTATACTTATCTTTACACATAAGTATTTTCTTCTTCTGGATTCAGAGGCAGCCAGGAGAGCAGAGGAAGAGAGGCGAGGGCGGAGAGTGTAACAGGCTTGAAGGACATATGTCAGCCCCATCATAGAAGCGGAGAGTATTTCTCAATTCATTGAGCTGTGGGTATGCCTGTTCCAGAATTAAAAGCAGGTAACTTTGTCTCGACAGGTTAAAGGCACCTCTTGCTTGTGGGACACCCCTGTCTACACGCAATCTTCTCTGGAAATAATAAAATCAGTTTTTGAAAGTTCAGATAGGTAGATCAGTGTAATCTCAAGTAGATCAACTATAAACTAAGTTTTCTGGGGAAGATGCTCTATCTCTGGGAAAGCAGCACCCCATTTCCCACTGAAAGCTCTAACTGCTGTGGTAATGTGGGTGAAGAGCTGGGAGTGAGGAGGAGGTCAAGGACATCTCACTGAGCAGATTCTCTGCATCATTGCATGGCCAGCAGCAGCAGCCCACATGGTCTGTGCTGCTGCTTCACTGCAGTTCTGCATCCTGCACCTCTCCGGAGCTGAGCTGGGGTGCCCTGCGCCTCTTAACTTGTGTTTTAGTTAAGCATTTTGTGCAAGGACCTGTACCCTCGCCTGGTTTTGATAAGCACAAAAAAGATGAGCTCAAAGTAAAGGTCTGCATTGAAATGTTTTTGGATTCTGAGGTGTGGAAATCCTCAAGCAGAAGTAATTGGGTTTTTTTTCAAATGTCATTTTTGATAATGATGGTGCTGTGGTTCAAAATACAGGCATCTTTTCAGTTGTAATCCTGGTCCAAATTTTGCCTCTGTACACAGTAATAGATGCAGACGTTACTTCTGGAAATATTTCTGATGTCTGTCAATGTTACATTGATCTTAATTGTTTCAGTGTAACATTTGTCTTCAGTTCGCATGTGAGTATGAAAATGTAAGCACAAATTTTATTCTTCTGTTATTTATGTTTGGAACAGTGGTTATTTTGAAGACATGCCCTTTTCCTATGAACCTTGAAAGAGATGTTTTGCTTATCAAAGGCCATGTTGTGGGCTTCTAAAAATTTCAAGGAAGTCTTTTATTTTAAAAATGGTATTACAATGTTTTTAAATCAGTCATCCAGGTAAGACTGGTCTAAAATTTAAAGTGTAAGAATTGCTATGAAATTTGTTTTGTATGAGGATATAAATTATCACTTTGAAACATCAATGTGGTAAATACCAACTTCATTTTACAAAACATGGCACATTATGAATTAACAGCATAAACACGTCTGCTTTTACTCTTGCTTTACAGACAATTCCAGATAACAGCTTAATATGTTCTATTGTATTGTGCAGTGAGATTGTACTTCTCCTAGGAACCTTGAAAATTCCAGAGATCAAGAAAATGTTTATTTCCCCCCTCCCCCTTTATAATTCTGGAGAATATTTGACTATTAAAGTACTGTTTGATATCATCTGATGTAGATAATCAATCTAAAAAGAATTTTTGTATGAGCTTGAGAGATCTGAAAGTTTTGAGGCCAAGACAATTAGGCAATACCGCCCTCCCCCCCCCAAGCTAAGAAGAAACCATGGTTTTAAATAATAGAGCTAGCTGGGGAACAAAGTTTTCTCTTGTGTGAAAAAAAGTCACAAAATGGTTTGGGTTGGAAGGGATCTCAAAGCCCATCTAATCCAGGCCCCCCCTCCATGGGCTGGGACACCCTCCACTAGCCCAGGTTGCCCAAAGCCCCATCCAGCCTGGTGTTGAACACTGCCTGGGAGGGGGCAGCCACCGGTTCTCTGGGCACCCCTTACAAGAAAGGATCTCTTCTTTATATCTGATCTGAATCTACCCTCTTTCAGTTTAAATAAGTAAATTTCACTTTAAAAACACCCCCAGCACGTCAATGTTAGGGTGCAGCTTTCATAAAAACTATTTCCTAAAACACACCAGAGGGCTGGTTCAGAGAAGGTGTCTGTGGAGCTGGACACTGAGCTGGGAGGTGGAGCTCCAGCCAGCCTAGCTGTGCTCTGCAGGGTGCTCCACTGACCTGCTTCTCTTTCAACCCAGATGTCAAATGTCTTCACTGCAGATACTGGTGTATCCTCTAGAAAACCTTCCTATCAAATGAAAGCTTTGCCAAAATTTCCAAGTTTGGTTTGCAAGAAGCTTCCCTGTATGTGAGAGCTTCCTTCTGAGGGCGAGGAACCCCCTATGTCTGTCTAAAATATCTCTCTTCTTTCAAATGGCAAAATCTTAGTTTATTACTAATATTCGTGTTGCACTTTGTCTTTCTAGACAGGATGGGAACAACCTGCAAGCTATGTAAAAGAACAGTGAAATGAAATCAGCCTTTTAGAAAATAGGAAGGTGGAAGAGGTACAAGTCATCCAGGAAAACAACATGTTGTTAGGCCTGAATTTCACTGTTCAGTGCAAGCCTCCTGGTGAAATCTGGGCGTGTGAACTTGGAACAGAAGTTTGGCCTAGCTGAGGGTGTTGCTGTGAGTCAGTGTCTCTGATTCATGACCGGTGGGAGTGTGAGCCCTCCTCCTGCATCAGCACGTGCATGCTCAGTTTATGTCCCCCCACCTGCTTTACGGTCATGAGATCTGTTACATCAACTGGTGTAAACAGTTGATGTCTGGTTTTTAAATCAAGGACTAAATGAATACATTTCTTGCCTCTTTTTTGTTCAGTTCTGATGCATAAAAATATAGCAAAACTTGGGTTTTCCTCCCCTACTCCCTCTAACGGTGATGGGTTACGGGGCTGTGAATTGGAAGTGCTTCCTCCCCGGAGGATGGTGAAGGCTCCTGGCCGGCTTTATCTGCAGCGTGCAGCTGGTAGATCTCGCTCTGTCTCTTACAGGAGTAAGAAAGTTCATGACCTCTCCGTATCTGAAGAGCTCACTATATATAGACTGGGATCTGCTGGGAATTCTCGCAGCAGCCTGTGTGGTACAGCCGTGGTGCGGCTCAGTCCCCAGGTGGTGATTTAGGTGTTCTGTATAGCTGACTTGTGCCTGTACTCGGCTTGTCCTGCCTGTGCTGGGGCTTTTGGCTGCATGTAGTTCTAAGTTACTTGGAGAAAGAATGCAAGAGCAGCTGCAAGACTTTCTGCTGAGTTGAAGATTTCTCCACTAGAAAGCAAGGCCCCATACCTGGAAAATGAAAATGCATGTTTAGGCACTTGAAAATTACTTTCTTTCACTTACTTTTAAATTGCATAAGTATACACAATATTTTTTTTCCCTAGATCATGACAGAAATCTGAGAATCTAAATTTCTGCTGGCACATTTCCTCTTTCAGAGCAATATTCTTGCCATATATAAAAATAACAACTGGAGAGTGGGTTTTATGTATACGAGGTTGTTATTTTGATGCTTTCAAGCTTCTGTCAGTCCAGACATCTTGCTGCTTAAAAAAGTATGAGGGATTTTTTTATAAAATATTTTTATCCCAGTTATTGAAACTTGCACTGTATTTTTAACAGTGCTATTGCTATTAATGTGGAAGAGACATCAAAAAAAGCCTGTTGGTTGCTAGGAGAAAATTCGCAAAGTTAAATCAATTAGTTTGAAGTGTTTCGCAAAAGTACGTGGAGAGAGGCTGCAGTTAGATGAGCTGGTGTAAAACTGGTTAGCTTGATGCAGCACTGGCAGGGGAGCTGTTAGTGTATGGTATCTAAAACACAGGCAAAACAAAAAGCGCCGTATTTGAATCTATTTCTATTCATCAAGCTCTTTTCACGCTACTATGTTAGAGAACAGCAGGGAGTTTTTTCTCTTTAGTGTTGCCTGAGACACTACCTTAATGTACAGAACAACAGCCTCGGCTATGCACCGGTCGGTGAAAGTCAGCAAGTAACGCTGGCACCTTTGTAGCGCTGTGTTTCGGTGCACCAATTGCAGATACACCACGGGAATAATATAAACAGGTTTTCTGAAAAAGGATTTGTATAGCTCCTAAGAACCTCTTTTGTTTTTTAAATCTGTAGCTCATTAGGTAGGGTTTGCTGCTTGTCTCAAATATACTGTATCTGTTTTTAAGGAGTTACAGAAAATAAATTTGCAGTACTTAAAAAAATTGCTACTATGCTGTGAGCATAGGCATGTCAATGAATATTATGAAAGGCTTGAATTATTTTGGGTTTTAATCCTATTAAATTTATTTTTGCCATTCTTTACAAAGAAGTCTCGGAGTGTATGTGTGTATATACAAAGTGTGTCTGTATATAATTTTACTGTTGTACTGCAAAGGTGTTCAATAAAGTCAGTTTCTCAAAGCACATAAAGAATGAGAAACTGGAAGTTTCAAACTCAGGCTTGACCAAGTAGAGGATACTCTCTAATTAGCATAGCAGAAGCGAAGAAAAGTAATTACTTGGGTTTTACAGGGCTTGAAGGTATAACTCTAGGTGGAGTATTACGGTGCACTTGAGTATATTTTTGATGTCGTTACTCTGCGTGCAATTACAGTCATTTATCTGTATCATCTGCCAAGGCTGACTTTGTTACAAAGGTGGGAATTTCTAATTTAGACCACATTCTAAATTATGACTGAGAATACACAGGCATCATATTATTCTTCTGTTAATCAAAACCTTTAGAGATATAGATTGTGGTGATCTGAGCTGGAAAAATAGAGCAGGTTTTACAATTTCCCATCTGATAGACTCACAGCTCAGTTGAGAAGATGTAAAGGTTTACCTTTTGTTTGAAATAGGGCTTGGCATTGCTTCACCGATTTTAATGGTTATTTTTCATTGCTTTCTTTTCTGGTCAAGAAGACTAGCTGGTTTTGCTTCTCTCTTAATCAAGTCTTTTGCTTTAATTTTGACGAGTGCAGACATGCTGCTAGAGATTTAAGCAATTTTGAAAGATGTGTAATGGGTTAGAGTTGAGTCTGCTGCTGGTAGCTGCTCCCTATCGCTGGAGGTGACAAGGGAGAAGATAACTAAGCAAGTAAAAGGAGGTTCTTAATGCCCACCCCCTGCATTAGTGGAGCCCTTTTGGGGCTTAACTTGGAAAGCTTTGCTTACGTTGATGGGTACTAATGCAGCTGGGTCTGTGATGTATCGCAGTGTCAAGCTGGAAGGAGTACCAGTGTAGTAAATTGAAGGTGAACATTTTTAAATACTTTTTTTTTTTTCCCCCCACTTCTTGTCTTCTGTGTTTGTGCTCTCTGTTTCTGGTGCTGGCCAGGTATGGAAGCGATGGTGAACTATAGATGATAGGGTGTAGATGATAGGGGACAAGGGTGGGTTGGGAGAAGCTGGAGGGAGAAGGAAGGTTGTGGTGTAGTTGGCAGCAGCTGGTGCCAGGCAATTTTTGGTGTAAATGGCATTCTGGAACTGTAACTGAGATGGAAGGAGGAGTTTGAGAAGGAGGAGAGTGAGGGATTTTCCAATCATGAGCTCCCTTCCATACTCAGAGGGTGGGAGTGGGACTCTGATTTCATCTGGTTCAACTGGGGCTAGCCTCAAGCTTAGACCAGACATGAGCTTAGATATTGGTTAGAAAAAGAGGATTATTGTGGATTTGTGAGGAGGAACCGTAAGTGATGACCTCTAAACAAAATATGGATGTAAATTGAAATAGTGGAAAAGATGAAACGAGGAGTTGGTAGCACTCAGCATGTTAGTTTTTGGATTTTTTTTTTTCCCCCTGGTGAGATCTCCAACCTGTTATGGTGCTAATGGTGTTTCTTCTTAAAAATGTAATACCCTGCAGCATCATCAGACAGTAGAAGTACAGTCATAGTAAACCTAAGGTTACCTTAGGGTCAGTTTTTTAAAAAAAATGTATTTATCTTTTAGAAGTTGTAAATACATTTGAAAACAAAACAAGTAGTTCTGCAGATTATGGTTTTTAGGAGTTTGTTTTTAAGGTATTTTCCTTCCTTTACCCTATTGTGAAGTGCTGCATTGCAGTTCCTGTTCTGGATTGGCAGTGATGAGAGAACCCTGAATTCAGGGAGATTGATAGATTCGTTTTATTTAACTTCATAAAATAATTATGATTATAGTAGTTGAATTTATATAGTGATGGTTCTCAGAGTTTCAGACAAATGCTGGGCATATTTAGCACTAAGTGACTGCACACTTAAATCAGTGCCACAAGAAGGTATTGTAATTACACAGCTTCAAAAAGATCAGGCAGTTTGGAAAAGCAATAGCTAAATATTGTTGCTAAAAATTGTTCCCTAGAGATGAAAACAAGGTCTGTTTTGTTTAAAATATCTTGAAAAGTATTTAACAGATAAATTAACGTGCCTCTGATTATTTCCACATTGCTTTTGCAGTTACTAACTGGAAACCAATTTTCCTTGGTGGGTCTGAGCGGGAGGCACCTGTGTGTGTGTGCACAGGCTGTTAAACAGAGATACTGTGCCACGGGTCTCTGACCCTTAGCGGAGAGATGGTGGAGTGATGGTGTGTGTGGGGGTGTCCTCCAGCCTTGTGTCAGCATACTTAGGCAATGTACAAAGGTTTTTGGATGAGCTATGATGTGCACAAAGATGTGACGGAACGAAGGAAGGGAATACAGTTACAGTCTTGGGAGCAGTTTTGTAGGACACAGTGGAAACTCCTGAAGCTTTCACTCAGTTGTTATTAGCAGGACTTCCCTGCAGCATAAACCATTAGAATTGCTTGGCATATCTATTCTGGATGCTGGGACCTGGTGTTGGACTGTGGTTTTTCAGCTTCGTGTTAGTTTGTTGCTCTTTTATTTGTGCCATGTACCAGCTTGATCCAACAGACATAGGTGACACATTGCTTCTGTAAACCAGATGGGGAATTACTGCATAGGCAGCAAGCGGTGCCCAAGCAGCCTGCTGCTCTTGAGTGCGTGGGGGATCTCTTCCCACATGCACCCTCTGTGCAGCATCTGCACGGGAGGCAGGGAGAGCTGGGAAGTGCCCCTATGCACGGCTGATCGGGTGGCATGGGAGAGTAAGGTGCCTGGAATGCAGACTTCTAAGTCCTATCAGAAACATGAGATATCATAGCTGACCGAAACGGAGATAAACTTTCCTGTGATTCACATAACTTGTGCATTCCTTCCACATGGTTCAGCAAAGCTGTTTATATTGCAAAGTCTTACTCACCAAGCCTTAACTTTGAAGCTCCTGGAGGAATAATACAGCCATCAGAACAGAGAAGCATTTGATATTTTTTATTAATTTCATAATGTACAGGGTGTCATAAATATGAGGCACTGTATATAATAATGTTTTTGCAACTCTCTCCATATATTAATCATTGTTTAGAGTTCACATACTACAAGATTAATTGAATGTGCCCACTCGGGAGCATATATCAAAACTGGCTGTTTCCATCTTTCATGGTGCTTGATATTAATGGCCCCCAAATGGAAATCTTATTTCCAGTACATTTCTGAAATAAATTAGGCTCTTCATCTCATGTTGGATGTCATTAGGGTAGACAACTGTATTTCTACTCTCTTAAATCTTCCTTTGAAACATTTTGCCAGACTTGCAATTTTTTGTGCTCAACCAGCATAGAACAGTCATTTACATGTCAGTCTGCCACATATGTGTCGGGACATACGCGTTGCTAGTCATTCCAGTAAAATCCATTATTTAAGTCTAAATCTAGGACTGAATTTGAAAATCTATCTTAGTGGCTAAAACCCCCGATGAATGCTGAAACCTGAGTAATGCCATAACGATGGGTGGGGGTAGGAGAGAAGCCCTTGGAAGCAACAGAAAGCACTTCTCTCTTTTATTAAATTCCCTCATGGCTCAATGTCGAGCTGCAGTCCAAAAATCCTCTTCGTTTCTTCAGCATCGTTGCCCAAAATTTTAATGTCCCTGCATAGTTGATTGTGTACCATTATACCCAGTGCATTCTGCTTACATATTCATGAGCTCTCGACTTGATTACTGTAATTCATCTCTGTCATTTGGAGTTAATACTAATAATTACAAATTGTAATCGATGAACTATTTTGTTGTATTTAAATGCAGATTTATCTCTGTGTTACGGCAAAATACTCTGAAAAGGACACATTTTTCTTACGTTGCTTGTGGATTTAGCACGCTGAGTTTGTGGCAGTGTTTGGATAGAGGGTTAGGATTTTTCTGCAGAGGATAAATCCCATGGAAAAGTTTTATTTTGCAGTTTGGGCAGGACAGTGCTATTCAGTGCTCACAGCACGGGCAGGAGGGATTTTAAAGACACAGCATCACTCCACTCAGTATGTTTTTCTCAAATATGTTACTTTTCCCCCCTAGCAAATAGAACTTAATTGTGCACAATGTAAGCAACCAGTAGTCCTGGTAAAAATGTGCGAATATGTCACAGCCAAGTATCCTTCCGTTTTTAATTCTCAGAGCTGTTTGCCCCACATATTCTCATGGCAGCACAGCACCGCTTTTCCTTGTTTGTGGGTGCCCGACTTGATGCTCATGGCCGAACCCGGGGGCTCGCCCTGGCATGGGGTGCCGCGCTGGCATGGAGTCTTGCCCTGGCATGGGGTGCCGCGAAGCCGGGCGCTGCCCTTTGGTGGTGGCACCGCCTAGCGGTTAGCGGGCGGGGTGCTGTGGGGACTGGGTGCTGTGGGGACGTGCCGCTGGAGGCAGCTGCCGGGCAGCGAGCGGTGCTCGCCATGCCGTGTTCCTGAAACAGGCTGCCAGGAGCCGTGTGAGACGCAGCCCGGACCCGCGCCCAGCCCGCACCGGGGAACGAGGAGCCCCAGGCGGTGGCACAGCCCGGAGCTGGATCTGCCCCGGCAGCAAGGGGGACCACCCCACTGCTCAGCGTCCCGTTCTGGGATGGCCTTAGGTCCCTTCCAACCTGAACTATTCCATGATGTTATTGGAGTGTATCGAGGTGATATGCTATTTAATAGGCATTGGAAATATGCAGCATGTAGGAAAATTGATTTACATTGATTAGTGATATGATTTCTTGTGGATTGGTATAGCTAGCTTCTGGGTCGAGTGGATGAGTTAAAAAAAAACCCTCAACATTGTTCTATGATGTGTGAAGGTAATACATTAATAGGAAGAATTTACATAGCCTAAGACACCGTATTTTTTCCAGAAAACGTTGGGGTAGGAAAACAGGAAGAGTTTGGGGTTCCTCCAGAGTCCATCTTGGACTTTTCCCCTTATGGATTTAGGAAATTATTTCAGAGGAGCAAGAGGTTTAGCTATACTTTTTGAAAGTTTATGCAAACTGCACTGTAGTTAACAGCCAAAGTAAATTACCATTTTTAATAGCAACCATTTGCTGTTTAAAGCAAGATCTGGCAGGTCCTTGTTGTATTTTTGTACTCCAGCAGTAATGCAGCACAACTCAATATGTTGTTGCGTTCTGATGGTTTACTGACTATATTATTTCAATTTAGTGGGTTTTAAGAGATGTTTAATTCCTGTAGTGGACTAATACTTGGCTCATGGGGCTTTTTGGCTATCAGACTTCTATGTTGAGGGCTGAAACAGTGCAATGTGATATATTTTAAGTAGATCACTGTTATTGTTGAAAGTGGACATGCAGGATGCATGCAAAAGCTCACATTGCTTTCCACTTCGGAAACACCCTTTCCAACATTTCAGGAAGAGTGATGTTGGCCAGATGTTCAGATCTTGTTTTGGACCGATTTCTGTTAAGGTAAAGCCCTTTTAGCGAGGCTGTGAAAGTATTGGTGAGTGTAAAGGTTGAACAAGAGGCTTCAGTGATCAGACTTGCATGGTTTTCTCATTTTCATAACTGGTTTGTATTTGGGATCGGTATATACGTCTTGGTTGAAGACACTGTATATGTGCATGTGTATTTTTGAATCCCTGACCAAACCCTCATCTAAAGGCATGATTTGTAAGCGTCCTGTGTGTGTATCCCTATTTCTCGGTAATACAGAATACCAAGAAACTAATTTGAGCATGGTACATCCCCACTGCAAAAAGCAGTTTTACAGGTTAAGAAACAAAAAGATGAAAGGGATGAGGCTTCAGTTCTGCAGCCTTCTGTAGCCCTGTTTTTCTTGTCTTCATGGAGCATGGGGTAGGGTAGAATAAATGTGCTCTAAAATCAGTATGAAGGTGATTGCAGATGGAGCGCAGTCAGAAATGGAAAAGGTAGCAGTCATTTTAACTCATCACTCATCAGTTTAAGAGTTGTTACAGCTATCACTTGCTTTCTGAGGTCTACTGGGGTGCTTTCATTAATGTTAAATATTTTGCCAGCTTGTGTCCTTGCAGAGATGGTGAAAGTATTTCTGTTGTATCATTACTGCCAACTGCCCGTGGTGCCATATCCACGTACATAAGAGAGTGCAGTGGTCTTTGAAGCTGGGTGTTTTTCCCCCTTGCTGCTGTTGTATGTTACTCCTCAGGGTTTTGTGCCTGAAATCCAAGGAGAGGGGTGATGGGAAGGAGGTGCAATTCAAATGCAGGGACTTGTTCTTGCCAGCTTGCTGGGCTGTGGAACGTAACTGGAATCCAGCTGACATTGCAAGTGTTCGTGGCTTCCCTTTGGCACCTGACTGCTTGTTTTGACGGTTCCTCCTGCAGCGCTGAGCTAGACAGGGAAATGAATGAATCCACTGGCAAATTTTCAGATATATTAGTTTTTTATTAACCATTATTTTCCTTTCAGCTTGTGTTAACACGCCCAAGTGCCATATGCTGCTGAACAGACAAGTCCAGTACACACCCCAGCCTGGTGATTTACTTGGTTTTGATCTGTGTGTAGTCAAAATACTCAAAACAGTGAAGGTTTTAATCTTCACTGTGGCCATGTAATCTTAAATTTCAGATGGTTTTAAGCAGAAACTAAAAACATGCAAAAAGAAACTAAACAATACTTTCCCTTTATTTCCTCATTTATAAATGCAAAGCTCTATTGACACGCTTGGATCTGCTTCTGCACTTTGATTTATCTTGGTGGTGAGTCCATTTTCTTTTGAGAGTTACACTGAGATACCTATGCACAGCTGCCCAGTTGACAGTGGTTTTTAAAAATCATTTAAGGGTCTATGTGCTGAAAAAGATCTTAAAGCAAAAAAATCTCTAAGTAGTGTCTAAATTGAAATGATTTCAGTTTTAGAAAGATGATCACTGATTAGGCATGGAGCGCCTTGGTGAGCTCAGCTTGGCATGGGTAAACCTGAGTTGTTGAGCTCAGAGGTGGTAGGAGCTACAGACACCTCGGGGGGAGTGCATGCTGTCCCCTTCTGGTAAACAAGAAATCACTGCCCAAGTCCCGCCCCCAGCTATGTAATTATAGCCTTGCAGATAAACTAGTGTTCTCTGGGACATGGTCCTGATGAGCAGGTAAGACCAAACCACAGCAGTGGGCATCGCCTGTAAGCACGCAGCAGGGTAAGGTGGGCTCCTTGGGCCTGATTCCTGCTTTGTCCTAAACAGATAGCTACTTCTGGCTAAGATGTTTGGGATGCTCTCTTCTTGTGCAATGTGGACAAAATATTTCAAAGAACAATATTATTTATTGTAACTTTCTATGTTAAACACTTCCATACCTTTGTGGAAAGGGTACATTTACAAAACCCGAGATGCCTCTTTGGAACTAAAGGATAAGAAATCTTCCTATGACGTTTAATGAGAGGACATTGTAGTTTTCATTCCTAGTTCTACATATTGTTTTCCACATATGGTCCTTGTTTCCACTATGTGGGAACATAAAATCGTTAGCTACAGAATATTCAATATTACTTAAACTGAGGGTTTTCTCAGTTTGTGCTTTTCAGAAGTCCTGTTGCATGGAATAAAGAGCGTATGAGTGGCAGGATTCTTACTGCTTTTGTAGCATGCTTTTGCTTCTACTCAGTGCTGATGTTCACGTTGCAAATATTTATCTTCCATTATAGAGGGCTTTGGAGCAGAAAATGTAGTGCTTATGAGCTTAAATTATAAGTACCTTTATAATCATAGTCAAGTAGAAGAGTTAAGTGGGTGTACACAGGAAACAGGAGATCTGACTTGCTTAGACTTGAGCTGAGTGATGCAATATTTAAATGAAGATATTATAAATCAGGTTTAGCATTACTTCTGCCCTTGTATTCAATGAAGTGAACTTGCTAGTTCTTCTGCATGAACTAGTGACAAAGGCATCTATATGTCTTTTACAAAGTAATTGCACGTTGCTAATTTACACATTGGTGGAGCAGTGTTAGCTAATGAGTTTTCTATCCAAGCATGTTTTTATATCTCTAAATGCATTGCAGATTTGGAGAGTACAGTACCCTTTTACACAATCGTAACAGTGAGAGTGTACGTACATGGCTTTGTCTTGATGACAAAATGTGAAAATCTAATTTTAATATACAAATTAGAGTTTTGAATCAGCAAAGCATCTGACTCTGGGATGTTTCCTTAAACCAGAACATATCTGTAGCAGTTTTCTTGAAAAGCTTCTAACTAATTCTTTACATTTTATTTAGGAGTCTCTTTTCCTCTTTACAGAGACTGACTTCTGTAGGCTCGCTATATATTTTGCACTTGGTTTATAACTAGCAGACATTTTCCTTTTCACTCGTGTAAGCACCCTGTTGCATGTACCCTGAGCAGACTGTCCCTCTGTGGGTTAGTGTTGGAGCCAGTCCCTCATTTGTGAGATCTCACTAGAAAATCCCATGCTGCCACCTGGAGAATGTGACCCTGAAGGTGTTTTGGGTGTCCTGAAGGAGGGATTGGACCAGTTTACCCCGCAGGTGAAGTTCTATAAACTCTGGTAATTGCCAATTTCCACTTCATGACTCAGTAACTGGTCGAAGCCAAAACAGAACTTTTGACTGCTTCAGAATGTGCTTGAATTGTAGAATCATAGAATGGTCTGTGTTGGAAGAGACCCCAAGGATCATATAGTTCCAACCCCCCTGCCACAGGCAGGGCCACCAACCTCCCGGCCTGGATCTACACAAGGTTGCCCAGGACCCCATCCAACCTGGCCTTGAAGACTGTATTACTGCTGTTGCAGAGTGAATTGTGAGTATCTGGCTGCAATGAAGAAATACAGCTTGACAAAGCTGTGAATACAGCCACCTGTGTAACATCAGTGCAGTAGTTCCTGATTTCAAGTCAGTGTTAAATTCAGTCCGGTTGCTTTTGTATTTAGCAAACAGTGCACATGAGTTGACTCTTACACCACAGATGTTTGCTGTAGACAGAGTACAGAGTGGAAATGTAAATGTGAACATTTATGCACTTCGGGTGTTTCCACTTTTCATGTTGTTTGGTGGGTTAATACATAGAATTAAAGTTTGGAACCATAAATAGCTGTGGATAGCTCAGTAAAATCACTAGCTTCAGTGTTTGGGTTTTTTGTTTGTTTTCTTTTCTTTTTAGTATGGTGTAACTAATGTCTACAAAATGAGAGTACTCTCCTTCCCCCAGAACTCTTCCCTCCCAAGCCTTCCCCACCAAATCTTTGATTTATGTGAAACCTTTAATAGAGTCAAAGGGCCTCAAGAGAAGGGCTGCTCTGTGAAGTTTGGAGGGTGCTTTAATGAAAACTTTCATTGTTATTTCATATTTACTTACCAAATCCTGCCAGAGTAAATTCTTGCTAAACTAGTTTTCTATATTTCTTGTCTGGTCTTGCTAATGTATTGTTTTGTGTCAGGACCTTGTCTGACGGGAAAAGCGACCAGAGCAGTTTAGGCTATGGCACAACTAATAGTTGATACAGGAAAAATAAAGTCTATCTAAAACTTCTTATGCAATAAGAGAATATTGAGAAACTTTTAAAAGGAACTCATTAGCAAAAGTCATGCATCTTATATATCAAAGCTATTTTTAATGTAGACTCTACATTCTGAAATAGCACAATAGTGCTTTAGAAGTGGGTGTTTCTACTACTGATTCTGTAATCATGCGTGTTTTCTTGTATTTGCCTTGGAGGTGGGAAATACTTGTGGTGGGAAGGCAAAATGTAAGGATGAGGGAAGATAGAAGTTGTTGTTTCAGTTTGGATGCTGTTTGTGTTGATGACTGTAGTCAAGTCACTGCGCCAGTATTGCAGTTATCTGTTTTTAATGTTTCCATTATTCAGTAAGAAGATTAGGTGATGCAAACAAAAATAGTGAAGTGTGTCACACATGAGGGATCAGATTCCTTTAAAGCCTGAACTAGTTATTACACTTCTGATTTTTCAGTGAAGCCTGGTTTATGGTTCAATTCTGTCTAAGCTTTGCTCATTGGCAGAGGAAACCTGAATCAAATCCTTTAGGAGTGCAGGAGGCTTCCTACCTCTTCAGTTTGGTTGTGGCTTCAAAGCTGGAGTCTTAACTGCGTTTGTCTATTCTGTGGATACCAGAGGCAGCAGAGGAGATTCTTGTAATGGGCTGGAGGATGAGAAATGATCTTTTTGTAGTTTGAGAACAGAGTTTACAAAGGCACCTCTTCAGTGGACTTCCCTTTAGAACTTGTTTCTGAAGGAGCTTGGAAGGGTTTCTTGTTTACACAGGAGTTTTTTCCAGCCCTGTCTGCAAGTGTTCATGGAATACTCACATTTAACAGAAAGTTTATCTGAGTATTTGCATTACATACCTTTTTTACAGAGTAAATTTCTGTAATATGTAGCTATGGGTACCCCTCTGTGTGCATGACAATGTGAATAATGTGGTTCTGTTTTTCATTGTTCTGGAATTTTTACTTTTTTAAAAAAGGATACTGAATTATCTTCTATTATATGCTAAAACAGTAAGTGCAGTTTGAGGAAGAGCTGTATACTGGGAAAATCAGTTAATTATATAATAAACACTTGCTTAGAAGAAATGTAAGGTAATGATATTTAATACTTAGAGAAAATAGAGGAAAAAATCTGTAATTTAATTTCTGAAATGACTAGCCTAATGACTATAAAATGTAATTCTGAAATCTGATCATCTGATGAAGATTTACAGCAGTATTTAAGGTGGATGTACTTAAACAATGAAGTAAGTTTCATGGTTATCAGATTTCTCTAAAATCTGTCTTATGCACATATATCACTTGCAAATAAACAGACTTCTAGGATGTTAAAACCGAAATGAACAATGTTCTTTCATGCAGCATGCTCTCCAAGATTTCCTACGGTGTGACTTCTCATGATATAAAAATGCATATGAATTTAGAGGAACTTTGGTGGTCCCATTTCTTGTCCTGTTCCATCCTCCATCCTTTAAGAAATAAAATTATTTTCAAGTACTTTAAGGTGGAAAGCTTTTCTGAGTGGGGTTTTTTGGGGGGGGAGGAGTGTGGGATGTGGTTCTTACTGAGTTCTTGTGGTTTTTTTTCCTTTGGCTAATGCTTGGTCACGCCTTTTTTTTTTTTTTTTTTTTTTTTTTTTTCTTTCTCCTCTTCTACTCTTTTTTTCTTTTAACTGCTAGACACTGATACCTGAAAAGACTTGTATGCTACTTGCTATTTTTAGGATGTCAAGCACTTTGCAGGATGTTGCAAGGTCGTCAAGTTAGTCACTTTCTGCAGTGGTGCCTGCTCGCTGAAGAGAGGAAGCTGTTTCTGCCAGTCACTTAACAACAGCCCTGGGCATTGGCGCTGTTGGGGGGAATGTTTGAGAAGCAAGAAAAGATTATGTATCCTGTTCAGGTTGTTTGTTTGTAGGACAACTTTCCCCTGTTAGGAAACAAACCTTCTCAGAATAGCAGGTTGAGTGTTAAACAACACTTGGGTTTTGTAGCACTCCGTAGAGGACACTGTGTGGACACAACCTTGTTCTATCAGTTATGGTATCCTTTTGTGTCAAAAGTAATGATGAGGACTATAAAGCTAGTTTTCCCAGTTATGGTAGACGTGTGTATGCACACAAACCCCAACACATCTATATGCATATATATACACTTATAGATGTGTCTGTCTGTGTTTGTATATGTATCTTCTTTTAATTTAAATGTGGAAAGTACTCTTCCTATAAGAGTTAGCTATCCTATCTCCCAAGTCAACCAAAGCATGGGTGGAAGGGCCTTTGAAAGCCCAAGCTGAGCCAGGGCAGGTTCAGATTAGATGTTAGAAAAAAAATTTTTACTGAAAGAGTTGTCGGGGCCTGGAACAGGCTGCCCAGGGAGGTGTTTGAGTCACCTTTCCTGGATGTGCTTAAAAAAAGGGTAGATCAGGTACTTAGGGATATGGTTTAACTTAGGACGGGAATGGTTGGACTTGATCTTAAGGTCTTTTCCAACCTTGTGATTCTGTCATGGAATTTAAATATTGGTTTGTACCCTTTATAGCTGTCTTGTAAAGCCCCCTCACTTTATAGCTGTTCTGTGATGTTTTCTGCCATTGGCCACTGTCTGAGATGGATACTTTATTTTGAGGACAATGTATTTTCCTTTTATACAGTGCATATATTCAGTAGCACTGGGAGTCCTGTTCCCTTTCATGTTGGTGATTGGTCTGTGACTCATGTGGAGCTGATAAAAGTGGGAAGTTATGTTGCTAATTTTGGGCAACTTAAAAAAAGAATTTTGGCTTTACATCTCAATTTACAACTATTTACAGGAATAAGACCTAAATGTCATGTGTCAAATGTTTTAACGTTGAGCATTTGTAGGACTGCAATGTTAACTGTATGGTGGAATAACTTTTTTCTGTTTGTATGTGATATCTGATATAATTTTCTTCTCCTTTTATGCAGGATCCAAACTACTGGATACAAGTACATCGACTGGAGCATGGGGATGGTGGGATCTTGGATCTCGATGACATTCTTTGTGATGTAGCTGATGACAAAGACCGCGTAAGTACAAAGAGCTATGAGAGCAGCTCAGTGAGCGCCATGTGTCGGAATATCAGTGTTCTGTGTTTCCTGCATGTGTCCAAAAGTGGGAGTCAGTCCAAAGGTTTTAGGTTTTAGGATTTTTTTTTTTAATATGTAGTTTGCTTGACAAATGTGAGAAGTCTGTTACTTTTAGTTTTTCAAAGTACGGGAAATCTTTCATTGAAATCATGGGTTTTCCATCCTGTTTTGGTTCCTTAAAAGCTGAGGAAAAGGCAGTGGAAAGAATGCGCCCCCCCAATGGAACAGTAATGCAAAAAAGTTGAAACTATAAGTCAAGATTTTAGCTTCATGTTATTTGTTGAATATGTGAAAAATATGTGCCGTTTTAAACGAGAGGGTTGGTGGATTGTTTTTCAAAAACCTTTTTGAGAGGAATTGCTTGAGAAAATAATTATACACTGATGGGTCTTGAGTCCTTTACTTGGTTTGGTTTTGGGTTAGGGTTTTTATCGTTTTGTTTTGTTTAGCAGAGCTTTAGATCACACTCAGCTAAGAGTCTTTTGTTATGGCTGTTAGAGGTTATAGATACTTGTGTCTTTGAATTACATGTTCAAGAAGGGTAAGGTAAGAAACACTGTGGCAAACCGTAAATCGGTATGTAAATATGCCACTTTTCTCTGTGAAGCCATATGTGTTTGCTGAAGCTCTTGGGAGCGTATAAGCCTTGTGCAGACTTCATCCTGGAAATGTGTTTCAGGACCCCTTTCCCTTCGCAGACAGGCTCCTCCATTGCCTCTGTTGGAAGCAGCAGACACTCTGAAGGCTCCTTGAAAACTGGCCAGATGATGACTCTTAGGCGTTTTTCAGAAATAAATACTTTGCTTGCAGTTATTTCTTGTGACAAAATTTAATTGACATGGATATTTCAACTGGGACTTTATAAAGAAAAATTATGAGAGGAGTCTTGGGACATGGAGACTCCTCACTGTCTGAAATGTTGGGATTACTCAAGCTGTATAGAGTAACAGTGCTGAGTTTTCAGGAATTTCTTCAGTAAAAATAGTGCCCAGCTAAGATTTCATGAAAAGCTAATTAAAACCTGTAGTTAGTTATCTCATACTGAAGTTCTCAGCTGCATGATTAGTTTAGCTTTTGCTTACAGGCCTCAAGGAGGCTGGTGCAAGTTTATGTGTGTGGGCGTGTGTGCGCACGCGTGTGTATTCTTTAAACTCATTGAATCATGCACTATTTAGCTCCCTGTATGCTCCTCCCTTCAGAAGAAGTTTGAATTCTGGTGACTTCAAGACCTCATTCTTTGGCTGTTACCTTGGCTTGCCGCCTTTGAGTGGGGTAATTCCTCACAGTGAAACTCTGTGGGTGTTTTTATGTGTGTGACTAATAGAAGAAAAACTCTGAGTGCAACTGAAACAGGCAAAGTCATTATTACAATATTGTTTTTGTGTATAGATGGACAAGATACCCAGTAATTAGTAGTATTTATTTCTGCTTTTCCAAGCTTGTATCCTCTTATTCTTTGAAGCTGGCACGTCTCTATTGATAGCACTTATCAGTTGAATTTGCTTTTTTTTTTTTTTCCGAAAGACCTTGCAGTATTGATTAGGAAGGTGCGGTATAAATATTTACTGTGCTATACTGCTTTATACCCTTGAATTAATCATTCTCACTTGACCTTCATGTTTGATCCTTTTCGAGCATTTCGGTCATTAGTCATTGTTTTTCAGTTTCCCGGTTTATATTTTACAGCTGACCTTCCTGGATCCCTTGTCAGGGATTGTTAGCTTTGCTTTTGATGCTTCCTCCATAGCAAGTGTATCAACCAGTTCTGTGTTAGAAGATCCTGATAAAGGACTCATTAATGCAGGGTTCTGAATATATCTCCAGTTAGTGATACTTTATGCATATGCACCTGAACTTCTTGTTAAAAAGCATTTAAACAGACGATGTCTAAACATTTAATTAAATTATTATTGAGGTCTGTTGGATTAGTCAAGCTCAAAATTAAACATTAGCCTATGCAATTTTTTTTTTAATTGGGACAAAAATATCTAGGTTCTTTCAAAACCTAACACTCAATATCTTTGTTTGCATTTTCACAAGGAAGTTCTTTACATTATTGAAGACAAATCTGTTGTGCTCTTCAGTACCTATCATTTGTACTTTCGAAATCCAGGTTGCTCTTATGATTCTTTAAAGGGAAAGGTCATTCCCACAATAATAAATGTGATTTTTTTCTTTTTTTCCTGTTACTTTTATAATTATTATTTTGTAATTATTTGTATGGTGTCATATAAGCACAACACAGAATGCAAAGCAGCTAAGAACCAACTTGTCCTTGTGATGAACTTACTGCTTTGTATAGTCAACTATTTTAGTAAAATAAAACTCTCAGTAATGTGAGGAATATATTTACTCCTATCCCACTGTCTCCATGGAGAAAATCCTCTATCCTATAACAAATACAAAGACGCTTAGAGACAGCACCTGTTCTCCATGGAATAAGAGAAGTATCTTTGTGATGATGTCCTTCACATTAAAATGCAACATGGTAGGGTGACTTTATTTAGTTCCTTCAGTCCCTAGATTTTGTAATTCTCTTCTCACTTACTAAAACAGAAGAGATGTGTAAGGGTTAACCAGTTAGTCTCTAAAATAATTTGTGATATTTGATGTTGTTCCCCCTTTAAAAAAAAGTATGAAACAAACGACATGGAAAAATTGGTTTTCCCAAGCTGATGGTTCCTTTCTGAAAAAGCTTTTCTTAAGGCCTTTAGCACAGTTCACTGAGAAAGTTCATAATGCATTCTAACTTAGCTGGCATGCAACTTTGACCTTCAAATTACACAATATCGCTACACACGAAGCTGCTGATGGAAACTTGGTTAATGCTGTTGTTAGTAACAGTATTAAACCAAAAATTAATAAATGCTCATTTGGCTATTTTTTTCTTGGAAAACTTTTTTTTTGTGATTGGTTGAAGTGCAATTTTCATTATGGAAAGATAGTTTTCAATAGAAATATATTAACTTTTTTTTTTTAAATGTGTCTGTATCTCTGTATATACGAATACAAATGGATTGTCTTATCTTTGTTGTTTTGAAAAATACTAGCTACAAGAAAGAAGAATCTGTTTTCAAGTAGTGGCATCCATTCCCGTCCTAAGTATGAGCATATTTTTGGTACTGGTTGAGAAAACTCCTTGAAAATATGAATATTGGATATTAATTTCTTTTCCAGGAATAAAGGAGAAATAACTTTTTAAAACTTGCTTTTAGTCAACTGCATAACCTATTTTTGCTATTTACAAATACAGGCTTCTAGTGAATTTAGTGATGAGAACTGTATTGCCGTAGTCTAAAGATAGGTTAATAACTGATTTGCTAAGCTTTTTGTTACTTGTAAAAGTAGCCTTTCATTTGAAGGCTCTCAAGAAACATATGTCAACTTGACAAGTTTCCAGCTTGATGATAACATACTTCATGACCTCTGTTCAGTTCTTAGTCGGCAGACGTTCTCAACAGCAAAAAAGCCCTACCCAACTGAACACCAAAATACCCCAACTATCTTTACTCATGGTTCTCCTGGCAGGCTGAAGTGTATCAACACTTCAGTGATCCTCACGCTTTGGGTGTAATATCAAAGAATTTATTCAGGGATCTCACAGCCCCCTGTTTATCCAGGGAAAAAAATATTCAGGAAATTGTTGTGTGATCTCCCAGTTTAAAAGTATGTGTCTGAATATAACTTGCTCCCAGCTGAATTCTCACTGAGAGGGTAATTTGGATTTTGCACAGTTAAAAAACTGTATTTCATGTGCAATTTTATGTATTTTTTCCTGCATAGTAATGCTCAGATTAACTCATTGAAAAGCTTTGGAGATCAAAACGTCTGTGTTTGGTGTAGCTACATTTCTGTAAAATGAGAGGCTTTCCTTGCCAGGAGAATGAAGATTTGCCAGTAACAGCCACTGGTTTTGGTGAGCAGTTTGGCAAATTGAGCTAGTTTGAATCCAATGGCAGTTATTCCTAAATTCATTTGTCCAAATGTATTAGGTTTTTGCTTGATTTGGATTAGCAATGTGTAAATGTAAAAGTATCAGCATCTTGTAATTTCCTTCATCACTGTCCTAATAAATTTTACACCCTAGTTCTCAAAAATAACCTCTGTATGTTGGTGCATGGTTGTAGTTGCAGTCTGGGTTTTCTCCTCTACGGAATGGGCTTTCTTAGCTTGACTTACCATTCTCAGGTATTCAGGTGGCTCTTCACTTTGCATAATTCCTAATGAGTGCAGAGACAGAAAACAGAGGAATATGGTTTGGTACTGTCTGTAGTGAAGTTTCATGCCTACCATAGTGTTAGTGTGTTAGTGTAAAGTCGAGGTCAATGATGTTGGTGCTTAATGCTGTTTAGACATTGGACATCCTAGAAAGATGCTCAAGATGTTGCTGTTTTGAGCACAACACTTATGGTGAGAATGGGATGGAGATTCATTTCATAGGTCTGTGCTGAAACGGAGTTTGTAACCATTCATGATCTACAGTTAACTGTGTTAAGTAATGAAATCGCTGCTGAAATACAGTGAGATCAATTGCACTTCATTTGCATCCACTTTGACAGACCTACGGAGGCTCTATTATTAATTATGAATTCATTATATTACGAATTTAATGCCCACTTTCTTCCAGTGTGATGGGAGAAAGTCTTTGAGCAGCTTCTTCACATAGTATGAAGCCATATTAGGAGCTTTTTCCAGTGTAGCAGAAAGGAAATGAACTTTTGGTTTTTGTGTTAAACATATGGTCAATTCTAAATACTACTGTTGTTTTGTTTACTTCCTCTTGGAAAGCACTGTTGAGTTTAGAGGCATGTGATACACAAAATTTGGGTTTGGAAAGGATGACTGCATTTTGTTTGTAACAGATGTTAACTAGAAACCAACACAAAAATAAATCTATTTTGAGCAAATGCATTATGATGTTAAGGTTAAAGGCTAGCTAGGGACTGGAGGGCTGTGATTACAGTATCTCACTACTGTTGAGTGTTGTTCTGTCACTCGTATTTTTAGGGAGAGCTATGTAAGACCCCGGTTCTGTAGTAAATTCTGGGTAGACCAGTGATGAGGTGATGTTGGTAGAAAGAATGAGGCTCTGGTACCTCTGTGTCTGTTCTTTCTCTCCAAAATCCTGGAGATTTTCTATTTGATGAAAGTTACACAGATAAACTCGTGTTATCTTTGGTTTTTCATCAGTACATCATCAGAATACTCAAAGTCGTGTTGCTTGTTCTAAATTTGGGTGTCTGTCTGCCTGGTTTAAGTAATCTTACAGCTGAATTTACATTTGAATTTTCTTTAACCCTGCAACTTAAGAACTTAACCCTAAAGCCATGAAAAGAGAACAATTTTTTGTTGCACTTCTGAAGTTTGTTTCTGCCATTAACAGAATAAACCCCTGGAGTGAATGAAAGAATGTCTGGGGTCCAGTGCAGTAAATTTGACAACAAAACCAATAAAGCAGAACAATTACTCAAACATATATGATTCTTGGTATTTACAATACCGTGATTGGAATATTCTTTTTCTTCAAAACTTTTCTGTCAAATGAAATTTAAACTATAGCCATGAGTCTCCCTGCTACAGTGTGCAGCTTCTCTCTTCCTGCTCTGTGACTGCCTTCCCTGTATCCCAGGAAAACAGGATGACCTTGAAACAATTTGTTGTTACTCATAAGTGACTTGGCAAAACACATTTTGAGCAGAAGGCATTCTTTTCTTGTAACAGCTTAAAATAACTACTTGGGCCACTGATCTTGGGAAAGTATTGATACAGGGAAAGAAACCCTTCGTATACCAATTTAATGATTTTTTTTTTCTGATTAAAAAAAACAATAAACACCTTCAGATTAACAGTAAGACCACATAGTATTCTGCTGGCTTTTATTTTTAGAGACTGAAGTTCTGACAAATTGGTAAAAACAGAATGGCTGTTTTAACCGAGGTCGCTTGCAGTGGCACTATTGACGCGTTGCTGGGATGGCCACATGGCTTTTAGGTCCATTTTGCTGATGGATTTAAAGTAGAATATCAAAGTTTTTCTGCAGTCTTTACTCCTGCTGCTGTTTAATGAAGACATATTTGGAAGTAACATAGTCCAAATATAAATACTATCTTCTGTCAAAGAATGGAATTAAAATGCTTATAGTATTTCTGATAAACTAAATTTTAACTTCACCATTTTTATGGATGACACTAAAACCCAGGGAATGGAGGAAATACTGGGCATAAAATATTAATAATGAAATGTACATTTTTCAGTCACTAGGAGTTATTAGATGTAACTAAATATTCTCTCCCATCTTGTAGCTCTTAGTTTTTTTCACCTCTTTCATCACTGTTCTTCAAATTATTAATCTCATCATCATTTACATCTTCTAGATCTGTGAAGATTTCCTGATTTGTTGTTTATTTTTTGGATAAACTGCAGTATCCTAGCTCCTTTCCTACGTTACCGAAGTAAGTTGTATCAATGCATGAAGAATTCCCAGGTGGGAGAGGGGTGACATTTGTAAATTTATAAATTAGTTTCCATGGAGATCTGAAAAGCTGCAGGTAAATTTGACTTTTAAAAATGTAATCATAGAATCATAGAATTGCATGGGTTGAAGGGGACCCCAAGGATCATAGAGCTCCAACCTCCCTGCCACAGGCAGGGCCACCAACCTCAGGCCTGGATCTACACAAGGTTGCCCAGGGCCCCATCCAACCTGGCCTTGAACATTTCTAGGGACGGGGCATCCACTACCTCTCTGGGCAGCCTGTTCCAGCACCCCACCACTCGCTCTGTAAAAATCTTCCCCCTAATATCTAATCTAAACCTTCCTTCCTTCAGCTTCAATCCATTCCCCCTTGTCCTGCCATTGCCTGCCCTTTTAAAAAGCTGATTCCCCTCCTGTTTCTCTGCTCCCTTCAGGTACTGGAAGGTTGCAATGAGGTCCCTCTGCAGCCTTCTCTTTTTTAGGCTGAACAAGCCCAGCTCCCCCAGCCTCTCTTCATAGGGGAGGTGCTCCAGCCCTCTAATCATCTTTGTGGCCCTAAAAAAACTGTTCTCTGAGGACTAGTGGGCCCATGCATGAATGCATGAATGTGATGTACTGGGGAAGACTGTGACAGTGTTATGAAGAAAGGCAGGCTTTGTAAGCCATCCCATATTCTCAGCAGGAAGACAGACCTGAGCGATGGGGTGCAAGCTGGAGCATAGGAAGTTCCATGTGAACATAAGGAGGAACTTTTTCACCATGAGGGTGACAGAGCGCTGGAACAGGCTGCCCAGAAGGCTTGTGGAGTCTCCTTCTCTGGAGACATTCAAACCTGCCCAGACACGTTCCTGTGTCATTTAGTCTGGTGATCCTGCTCTGGCAGGGGGGTTGGACTAGGTGATCTTTAGAGGTCCCTTCCAACTCCAAACGTTCTGTGATTCTGAACAGTGACTGGGCTAGGTTAGCACAGTCAGAAAACCCACATCCTCTTATCCTCTTGGGAAGATGGAAAATTGAGCATGGATTGTTCAAAATATTTGTAATTGTTCTGAAAAGCAGCAAAGGATGTTTCGAGCTTAGGAGTGAGAAATTCCATTGCTGTGTGTGAAACCGAACATTGATGGTAGATGCTCATTATGAGGGGTTGCAGAAGCATCCTGTGATACAGGGGGAGTAGACAACAACATGCTGGGTGACATTTCACTTTGCCAAATGTGATGTGCTTTCAGAGAGAGGCTCTTGACTGAATGCACAAAATATTGAGTTCTCAGCTAGCTATTACATTTGGGAAAATGTTTTTGGATTTGTAATAGACTACTGGAAACATTGGCTTACACTGCAGGGTAGAGGGATGTGAGGCATAAGATCTCAGAAGGCTTCCAGCAGCTTGCCTTTGTGTCTGCCCCTCTCTCATGTTGTCATCCTTGCCCTGCCACTTACCCCATGCAGGCCTGTGCATTTTGGACCATGTCCCTTAACAGATTCGTTCACTAAAACGGCAGAAGATTCCTCCTTACAAATACAACTGAATATTTTTCCGCTATTTCACAAGCATCATCAATTCATTGAAGGATTTGGCAAGCTGAGGGGGAAAGGCAGAGGACTTCACTGCTGGAAGTGGTTGAAGTGTGAAGGAAGAAGTAAGAAAAAAGGAGGGTGGGAACATGAGTGGGCTGAGACCTTGCCTTTCAGTTCAGCAAGGCTGCTGGTGGACATGGAGCTGCCAGAGTCGTCCCTGTGGCAAATCAAGGGATAGGGAAGGGAGTGGGTGAAGGCATCTTGCTGGTGTAGGTACTGGTGGTGAACCCTCTGCTTCCTCCAGCCACAAACCAAGTAACCAAAAAAAACATCTGTAGAAATCTCAGAAGAACAGAGCAAAAACCATCATTGATTCCAGGTGTAGATTAAAGGCTTCTCTACCAACAGTCTCTAAATGGTCCCAGGACCTTGGAAGGAAGATGGAAGAAGCAAACTGTAGATGGCTGTAAAATCAGAGGTGATGTTGAGGAATCATTTGTTTCCTTTGGCCCATCAAATGAAACAAAAGTTTTCGTTAGGAAAGTGAATATTACCTTTCGTTTTTCAAATTTGATTTTTCAAGTGCTGCAGATTCTTCTATTTAGGGGAACTGTGAATAAATACAATCCAGACCTTTTGCTCTGTCTTTAAAGATTTTTAAGGATGTCTGTCCTTTTCTTGGAAATGATTGGGATTGTACCTGGTACTTGATAAAAGCTCAGATGCATTTGAATGGATTTTAATGTTTATTTTGTGCCTTTGTTGGTCTTAACTGCTAATATTTATTTTGGTGCAAATTAGCGTGATTAGAGTATGTCATAAGAGCAGCTATCTGCAAAAGGCTTTCATACCTTTCTTGGCTTTAATGTTTATGATATATTAGAATACTTGTGATTTTTATCAAATGCTGCAGATGCTTCAAGAAGTTTTGAAGGACAATTTTTCTTGAGGCATCGTGGTTTAAAAGCATGCATAATGCTGAATTATCTCCTTATTTTTAATCTTCAAAAAGACAATGCTTGTAAATCATGGGAACTGGTAATTTAAGTAGGGTCTCAATTTGTGAGAGTCTTTTAAATGGTGAAAACCACAGTGTGTTGAAATGATGATGGTCTTTCAGTGTCTAAGATTAGTAACAGTGAAGGACAATATATGGCTATGGATAAGGACTGCTACAGTAATAAACCCATCACAATTAAGAGGTACTGTGTACTAAAAATATTTGACAATGGATTTTTTCTGTGCCTTGCAATAATTACAGTTTCACTACTCTAGGTGAAGTTGTAGATAACACAAAACAGTGTTTTCTAATTCTTTACAGTGTAAATCTCCGCAGAAATCTGCAGTGAGTCTAGAATTAGGCCATTATGGCTAATAAATGCATGATATTCTGATAGCTTTTAATTATTTTTAGCAGTATCGCTTTGTCCTAAAGGTATATTATTCATCCTACAACAAAGGAAGAAATTGCAGAAAAAGTTGGTTGTGGGAACTCATTAACGCTACCCTCTTGCTCCTTGATATCGGCAGGTCTTAAAAGAAATCCTGTTCCAACATCACTCTATTTCCTAACAGAGGTTGTGAGACTACACTAGAGGACTGACCCATATTAGAGCTTAATTATAGTAATGGATAATCCTGCAAGTATAAATTATTCACAGTTGTTTTGTATGCAAGTAGCGTCATGAATAAATTCAGGAAAAGTTTCTGGAAAAGATCCTGGACAATGGTGTGAGTCTGTAGAAAGAAAGTTTTCCTCCTTGTCTTTTCACCCAGATTTAAATCTGACAGTGTTAGCTTTGCAGGTGCATTCCCATGTATGCAGCTTTGTGCTTCAGAAGTGTTCTGCTTCATAGAAATCAATAGCAGCAAGTCTTGGGGCTCTACACCCTTGTAGTCTTCCTTGACTAATATGTTATGCAAGGGAAACATTCCTACCTAAACACAGTCCTGGTACAAAAGTTGCAATCTCAGCCCTCTGATAAGATTCCCACACTATCACTAGGCTGAGAATTCACCACCACCACGTAGGCTGGGGGTGCACAAGGAGTTGGGAGGGGACACAGCTGGGACAGCTGACCTTGACTGACCAAAGGGATATTCCAGACCATATGGCATCATGCTCAGCAGATAAAACTACAGGAAAAGTTGGCAGGAATCACTGCTTGGGTACTGTCTGAGCACCAGTTGGCGGTGAGCAGTTGTTTTCAGTTGGCATCGCTTGTCTTTTTGGAGGTTTACTTATCTCTCTGTTATTTTCCTGTTAATTATATTTATTATTATTTTTTATTTTATTTCAGTTATTAAACTGTTCTTATCTCAACCCATGAGTTTTCTCACTTTTACCCTTCCAATTGTCTTACCCCCATCCCGCTGTGGGAGTGATGTGAGCAAGCAGCTGCCTGGTGCTCCGTTGCCAGCTGAGGCTAAACCACCGCAAGAGAGTAACTTCATAGTTATTTCTTAGGAAGGATGGTAAGATTTGTACATAGGTTCAGACTCTTTTTTCCCAGTTGACTTAATAGATAAAGTACTGTGTAAGTTTGTAGTATGAACAGTTTGACAAAGAGAAAAGGGACTGTTTGAATCAAGTTGAAACACGGCTCTAATGAACGGGGCAGCTCCCCCACCCTGAAGGTTCCTTCAGCAAGTGCCTGGAATCTGAGCGGAAGGAAATAATGCCGACTTTTCAGTTACCTTCCTAGCTGTAGCCCAGAAAGGAAGGAGTTAAGAAGATGCCTTGAACCCGAAGTCTTCTGCTTCATCCCCACACACACCCTGTTGGTGTACTTCCACACCCTGTTGGTGTGCAGGGAACTACCTCCCGTTCACCTTTAGCGTGCTCAGCAGGATAGTCACTACATTTTTCAGATTAGCATCACTGCTGAAGCCTGTTTGAGTTTATACAGCAAGAAGGAGTTCTGCCTGCTCTTCAGTGCCATACAGCAACAATCGGTGCCGTACGGCTTTATTCATTTGTACGATCTGTTGGAAGAACTGAAATTGCTCTTAGATGGTCTCTGTTCCTTGTAGATTGCTCCACTACAGAAGACTGATTCCTCTAAGCTTGGTGGAAGCTTGATGGTACTGAGTTTTTATTTTCTTGGGACACTGTTTTCTCGAAGGTAACTATACTTTGGTGAACGAAATGGCAGACACACCGAAGAGGAAAATTACAAAGAAGTCGTCATCTTTTTCATACGATCGCCGGAGAGATTCAGTGAAAGTTAGGAGACAGACCAAGTCTCTGAGCTTTAAGTCAGCTACACTGGGTGCTCAAAAAAGGCAGACACAGAAAAAGCAGGTTTGTATTTGGATATTTCTCAAAAAATACCCTTGCTTCCTAAACTCTTTAGGTGACAGTACAACTAATATGAAGTGGAAAACAATCTTGATGATTTGCAGCCTGTGTGTCAGTACGTGTGTGTATACAGACTTGGGTGTGAGTAAAGCTGGATTTTTTGCTGTAATATATGGAGCTAACTAAACTTGGTGGTGTTAATTTTATTGCAAGAAAAAGTCGGTATCTCAGCTTTTAAGATGTGATTTATGATATCTGTAGGAGTTGCTCCTACCGTGCAGTAGACACCCTGTGAGCTTTTGGTAGTGTGTTGGCTGTTGTGCTGAAACTTTTTTGAAATTATTATTCAGATTACAACTGTTCTGTTGCTTTTCATTGTTATTAGTTTGGGTTTTGTTTTTTTTTTAAATGTTAAAATGTACCAGACTGAGAGCTTTAGGGAGTGAAATATTTTACTTATTCCAAAACAGGTAATGCAAGTCAGCAGCAGCACCTGTTCTGGTGGGACCAGTTCGTAGGGTTAGAGGGCAGCTTAATGCCTTGGCAGTGCTGTGCTGCCATAGGAAGAGACTTCCATACACAGGTCTTTTTATCTTTTATAGTTGGAATCTAATTAAATGAAATCTCCCCAAAGAGGAAAATGTAGTGTGCGCTGTAGAAAATGGAATAAACCCAAGTGAGTCAGTTCATGAAATGTCATTGTATAGTGACCTCCAATTAATCTAATCTGAAAGGGGCACAGGATCGCTATCAGCCTTCTCTTGCTCTGTGTTTGTGTGCACAGGGTGCCTTTTTCAAGGGTTTAAAGGAAGTTTCCAAGGAATTTCTAATGATTAATAATTTAATGTCTAGAACAGAGACTATTTTAATATTTTGCAAATGTTTCCACAAATGCTTTAAAATAGACTAGAGTTTCTTTAGCAGTGTAAGTGAATTTCTCATGTGCAAGTAGTTTTCAGGCTCTGACCACCACATCTGCTCCCAGATTTTGAGGGCAGTATATCCATACAGATTTAAGAGAGTTTAAATTTCTGTATCTAGCATAAACTTTGGTATTAGCATAAAACCACAATGAACTCTATGTGTATGGGTTCATTCTTGTTTTTATTACTATTTCTGTTGTTCTTGAAAGCTTAAAATGTCTATTTAAATATCAAAATATTGACTAGCAGAATACTAGGGTACTCCAGCTTTAGCGTGCTTCTTAGTGTTAATTATGTCATAGCTGAAGCCCCCTTGTTTGAATCAAAATTGCAGAAGTTTTACAAAAGGAAATATTTGAGAAATGAGGAACACCTCTAAAAGTCACCAAACTCTGACCATCCCCACCCATGATATCAGATGTAATTTGAGAAGTAAAAATCCTCAATCTAAATTTTGCAGAGATGTAAAACACCAATTGACATCTGTAAACATTCGTTTTCATTGGATCTTTTGTGGAAATAGAAAGACTACTTGATGTAATAATTTCATTTGTAGGTGCAAATCGGTGAATACTCCTGTATTTCAATTTTCCCAGACTTTAAGGTTCATGAGAAACTTTTGGATAGCTGCCATGGTTACTGTGTGACCTCTAGTGGTTAATGAAAAATATGCTGAATTACTGAATTCAGACTGATGCTTGAAAAAGACCTGACTGTATTCTTGATGGTTTAATTATTCTAAAGTCTATTTTTATTTAACAGGAGAAAAAAAATAAAATCATCTGCTTCCACTTAATCTTTCATGGTGTCACTTCCAGAAAAAGTGTTTTGCTAGAATTGCTGTCCACATGGATGTGTGTCTTCTGAAGTGCAGTACTCATAGATGCACAATAGTTTTAAGAAACTTTAACTGCTTTGGCTTGGTTACAATATGTTAGTGGGTGAAACAGCTGAAATGAAGCACTCTACACAAAGCCCTGTTTTGATCAACTTGTATATAGGATAGATCTGAAGAAGGGCTTTTCTGCCTCAAGAATATATTTTTCTTCCCATTCTAAATGCTCCAGTTAACTGTAAAAAAAAAAAAAGAAAAAAAGTTTTTCCTACAATCTTGTTCTTGCCTCAATCTTTATATCATTATAATTGAGACCAAACCAGCCTTACCTCCTGCTTGCTCCCCCTGACCCTGCAACGGCAACTACTGTTATGCAAGTTGAAAATGCTGTTGAACACAAACTGTGGCTGCTTTTGGCACTGTTGAACTTCTGAAATACTGAAGAAAATTATGGGCTTGAATCTGAGCAGTTTTTAAGCAGGCAGACTTAACTGTTCAGTACAGTGTAACTTGTGTGATTACGCCGGCTTGTTCCAGGCCTGAGTTACTGAGTGAGCGGGAGTTCAGTGATTTCAGCAGGGGAAATAGTACTTAAAAATTCCCTTTTTGTTTTTGGTTGCTTAAGTCTCTTTCTCTTTCTTTGTTTCTTTTCTTTTTTTTTTTTTTAAAACATTTTTCAAATGGATGTTTGACATCTGAGAATATTTAAAACTGTGCTTTGGCCTTTGCTGTTTTAGGAGACAATAGTAGATTTTGCTGCTCACAATGTATGTGGTTTTACTAGGGTAGTTCCCTAGAGATACAAGACTGTGCCTCAGTTTATACAGGCAGGCCAGCCAAAATTAATTTTCTAAGCATTTTGGTAGATTGATATCAGTCAAAGTCTGTTAAAATATTAATACTCTACAAAATCATTTTCTGCTTCCTTAGGCTTTGTTTCAGGGACTTCCATTTTCTGCAGTTTGATTTCTTTTTTCCTTTTTGTGGTAAAATTTCCATTTTGATCTCTTTTTCATAAAACATTAAGATTCGTAAATCACTGGTAAAATATTAATGAGAATCTGGGAACATTTTAAAAAGCCATTTGTCACAGTTTCTGAATTACAATGATATGGCTGTGTTTAAGGCAAATTTCTGCACTTCTCTTGCTTTTCTGAGGTTTTTTGTTAACTTAGCTAATTATTTAGAAGTTGAGAGTCATAAAATGTTCAACCTGACAATTTCAAGTATGCCATCTAATGTAAAAAATATAATCTTCCAATATAACCTTCCTATCAAGTTATTTCTTACTACAGATAACACTTTTATTATATTTAATTCTGTCGATTTCTCTATATCTATCTGAGGTAGAAAATCTGATAGTAATTACTTTCACTGGCTGCTGATACTGTCATATTCACTGATCTGGATGGAAAACCACATTACAGAAATATGTGGGCTGTACCTTCTCAGGTGTGAGTATTATGCTACAATCTCAGAAATGCTTTATAGTTTTAGGAGAAAAGTTTCCTCTTTATGTTTCTAGTGAAAAAAAATATTTACTTGCATGAAGTAGAGCCTATAAATAAGTTCTAAGAAAATTTTAGATCAAGTTCCTTATGTGCAGGAAAACATTAAAAAGAGATCCAGTGCTATTTTTAGCTGTTTTGTGAGAACCTCTCAAGTCTTATTTCTCTCTGTGGTCGCCAGTTGACTGATTACAGTGACATGAGCTGGGGCCTCAGTGGATTAATTAAGATCTGAAACTGTTTTCCTGAAAACTACTTATGTTTTGGATACAAGGTTTTGGAACTTGGCTTAGTTTCAGGCTCATACAAGAGAATAAAGAGCTTGCATAGACTGCAGATTCACTGCAGATTCGTGGTTTGTTCTCATTTATCCCTATTTTTTTCCATGGAGTGCTATAGAATTGAGCTGAATAACTTTCTTTTCTTTTCAACTCTATTATTCCGGAACCATGTGGGATGCACCATCCGCTATCCCAGATACAAAACAATATGTACAAAGAGGGTGTTGTTTGAAAACCTCCAAATCCCTGTGTTTAACTATGACTCAGTTAATAGGAGTGCTCCAGATTCCTTGTTATGAGCATCTGAGAGCAGGGAAAGGCCTATGTGTTACACTTTCTGCTTTCTTCTCGTGAAGGAAATATTGGGTGGATAAATGACACTGGGAAGGTTGGGGGTGTGAGGGAAGCAGGCTGCTCAGAGTGCAGTGGTTTGTCACATCAAACTCTGTAGTAAGGAACGTACGTATATAGTAGATGTACTAAGTGCAGTGCTACTTGATTGTGACAGGTCTGGTGAACAAAACCCATAGCACCAACAACAGGAGAGCAAATTATTTGTAATGTACCTAAGCAGTGAAGAAAAATTAGGGATGAGAAGAATCTCAGAACTTTTTTTTTTTACATTATTTTTGAAAAGCATCATCTGTGATTGCTTTTCTTCTATTGATTTTCTTCCTGTCCTTTGCAAGAGCTTGTTTTGATTGAAGTCCTTTGGGAATCTTGAATGTCCTCTCAGGGGAGAAGGAAGTCAGTTTAAGTGTGAGCTCTCAGGATTTGTTGTGAAAATCTGATCCTGTTTCTTTCAAAATGAAACCAGACAAGCATGTAAAGGAAAAAAAAACCAAAACATGTGATATGTGTTACCAAGCACTTGGAGATAAGAACCTGTGGGTTTCTCTGGCAGTTGGGTTGTTGGAAGAAACTTGGCCTATCAAAACTCTGGAGCATAGCCAGCTGTTAACCGTGGTGGTTAGCTATTATTATTGGAACTGTGATCATAGCAGAGTGAGGTGGGTTGTAGCCAGTGAAGTAGTCCCACCTCGAGTTAAATCAGAGCAGAGAGAGGTGTGGTAGTGAGAAGCTCGGCCATTGTGAACCTTGAGTTTCTGCTTTTCTTTTCTCACTGGGGCTTGTTTTTGGAGACACTGGTAGAGGTGTGTTAAGAGTGCTTCCTATGGCAGTGAACATCATTGTGCCATAGTGACATTCGCTGTGATGATTAATGCCCCGCTCTGTGTTTATTCCGACACACCGAGAGAGGTGTTGCCCTCTCCCAGAGGCAGCAGGTTCCTTCACTTGGTGCCCTGTCTTGGAAGCTAATATGGCATCATGTACAGTCACACCATCTCAGGAAATATTTTGTTGTGGTGTTGAAATATGCACGTTGCCAGGAGCTTTTAAAATTTAATTGGTAATTTCTTTAATGCAAGCAAAATATTAGGCTTTATTTTGACAATTTTTTACAAGTTCATCTGAACTAAAATTGAGCTATTATTTTTAATTCTGCCTGAATAATTGTTGTTATAACTCATGTAAGAGTTAACACAATTAACTGCACTGTTTGGTTCCGAAAGCTGTGGCTTCTTGAGGGATTTTAGCTCATCTGAGGTGATGGTGCTGCGAATGATGGTGGCTTTGTGCTCCCCAGCCACGGCTGTGCTTCCCGCCTCCCCCTGGCACTGCCACTGGGAGTTGGTGGTAATGTGAGCAGAATCAGTGTGCTGATAGGCCTGAAAATCAAGCTTGCCAGAAAAAAAGCACAGTGGCTATGGCAAAAAGGGTAGAGACAAAGGCCCTTATTTTGAATAGCAGTCTGGAGGCTGGGAGCTGTGGATGTTATGGCAGAGCCCATGTGCTCCTCAGCAAGGCCTGGGGGGGAATGGCCTTCAGGGCTCCAGCTCTGTCAGTTGAGGCAGAGAAATGGCAGATAGGGTGTGTGATTTGGTGGTGCACAATGGCACCCAGTGGAGGGATGGGAAGGAGGTGCAAAGGAAGGCCAGTCCTTGATCTTGCTTGTGGCCACTAAACACTGGTGGTGACCCACAGAAGACCAGCCAAATGCAACACGGTAAGCTGAGGTTCTGTGTGTATTCACTGAAATTTTTGCAGCTGGAAGCACCTGCTCTTCTTTGGTTGGTCAGCTGTTGATCAGCTGTTGAAATGCAGGGACTCACCAAGGACAGGGAGAAAACCAAGTCAGAATTGTAGAATGAAACTGGAAAGGGACCTCTGGAGTCACCTACTCCCAACAGGGCCAGTGTGCCCAGGACCTGCACAGTCTGTATCTGAGCATCTCCAGGGATGGAGCTTGCACAGCCTCTCTGGGCACCTGTTTCAGTGTTTGCTCTCAGGGTGAAAAAGGATGACAAGAAGAAGCAGCTTCTCTTAGTCTCCTTTTAAAAGCGAGCAAGCCAGCTCTCCTGGCATCTCCTTGTATGTCCTGTGGTCCAGCCCCCACTGTGCTGCTAGCCCCTGCTGCACATGCCAGCTACACTCATGCTGTCAAAGTGTGGTCTGCAGACAGCTGTCCTCCCCACTGGGGCACACTCCTGACTTGCCTCCTAAGTGCTGTGCAGGAGGGATCTGTCTGTCCTGCTCAGCACCCAGCCGGCACCCAGCCAGTACTGCTGCACGGTGATTATTCACTGAAAAGTCTTGGTGGCATTCCGTGATTAGCAAGGAAGCAACATGTTTTTGAAAATAAAATCCCTGCTTGACTTCTGGTGTCTTTTGTATATGCTTTTCTTGCTGCTTACTTTCTTGCTGTATATGCTTATTTTCTTGCTATTATTGCAGGCTTATATCCTCAAAATGATCACGATGCATTTCAAAGGCACTCTTGTCAGCTGCAATAATGCCTTTCTCTGTTTAGCCATTCTTCTCCAATTAAGGGGGGGAAAAAACCCAACCCAAATAGAAACTATGTGGGGAAAAAAAAGAAGAAAATGGAAAAAAAAGAATGAGCTCTGGACACACCTACTGGTAACAGGCCAGTTCAGAATGCTCATATTCTCAGCACTGTAGCAGAAACAGAAAATTGGTGTCAACTCCCTTCAGGACTTGAAAGTAACTTTTAAGCCCCCGACACTGTTTTTGTGGAACTGTGGCACTTGCCTGGATTAAAACTTGTATTATTTTGTGGTATATAAGCAATATTTTTCATGTGTATTTTGAACAGCTGCTGAAGTTCTGAGTGCATGGCCTTTGCTCTCCTTTAATATTATTTTAAAAAGTTATGATTTAATGTTACAGAATCTGCTGATTGAAAATTATTGTATATCATTTCCAACTAATGAGTTTGTCACTTTTGTAATAGCAGCAAAGTTTTGTCCCTTATTATTCTGTGTGAGAGGGAACAAGCATTTTGCTTTACAGTAGATTCATTGTACTGCTTCTGGACAAAAAGGAAATAAAATTAATTTTAATTATCTAAAATATGTCCCCTGGCTCAAAATATAGTTCTCAGATAGAAAGCAAGCAAAGTTTTGCTTTCTCAGCAATTCTGTCACTTGATCATAGAGGTAATAGTACATGGGGAAAATCCAGGGGGAGTCGTCTGATTTCGTGTGTGTTTCAGTTCAAGCACTGACATTCTTTTGATTTGTGGACTGTAATTTTCACTGACAGTATTAGTGGCTCTTAGAAGAACAGCCCCTGACAGATGATATCCATCTAACCAGCTGCTACCTAATCTGACTTCAGGCTGCTGCTTGCATTGTCTGACTGATTTGAAATACAGTAAATATTAATGACTGTTCATCTGTTATTTAAAATAAACAGAGACTAGTGAGAGAGTGATGGTCACATTTGATGCTTCCGCTGTTACTAGCTTCTTGTCATCTGTAGTGATGGTATCAACTTTTGTGACTAACAGCTTTTGTTCTAAGGCAATTTCTTTGGGGAACTTCAATGTTGTTTTGATTTTCTCTTTTCCTCCCACAGTCTTTGTTATCCTAGTTTTCAGTATGGTCAGAAATAGTGAGATGTTTCATGTGGTGTGAGTTTAAAACAGAAAAATCGAGAGCTTAGTTTCATTGTCATTCTTATGAAAATTGCCTTTCAAATTAATTAAATGTGGTCAAGAAATTACTAATAAAGTTAAGAAAATAACAAAATTAGTACATTATAGATTTGTATTCAGGCAGAGCCAGAACTTCTTATAGGAATATCATGGTTTCAAAAATCTCTCCTTGAGCAGTTCCTGAAGCACAGGATGGAATTTATTACCAAAATTTGGAACAAAGTTAAAGTGCAGAACAGGATGGTAGGTATGGTTCTTCCTAATGATCAGAAAAAAATTTGCACAGGGATTTTTTTAACTTTTCTTTGCCATATGCCATATGTATTAAAATAGATGGTTAGAAAGGTTAATAAAATCTTGAAAGCTCTTTACTTATTTCTGTGCTGATCATCTTTAAGATGAGTGTTATAGAAGGTTTTGATAATAGAGTTTTCTATTTCATCTGTTCATGCTTTAAAAAACCCACAAAATGAACCCCTCACAAAACCAGTGAAACCCCACACAATTGTTTCCTGTTTCCTGAAGGGAAAACCCAAGGAAACCAAGGCAGCAATGACTCTACCATGTCTGTCATTGCTTTCATTTTGGCTTTGTTGAGAGCAAGATCAAATGTGAAGTGGCATAACTTTGTGCTTGGGAGAACCGCAGTGTCCCACAGTCTGTCGCTCCTGAAGTCCATTTGGTCATTAAGAACTGTTCAATTTTTAAAATATTGTAAACTTGAACCATTGCTATTAAGCTCCTCTCCCTTTAGTGAATAACCTTCTCTTTCTGTATTAGTATCTTGGCATGTTAAGGCAGACTACATTGATTTCTTTGTTGTGAATTTTAAGTTGTTCTTGTTGCACATTTTTCATCAAAAATAGCTGTCATAAATCTGTCAACTGTCAGAAATAGAAGTCAGCTTTGAAAACTTTTTAAATATTGCAATGCATTTTCATTAAAACAAGTTGTCAGCAGAGAACATATTTCTTTTCTTGACACCGTCATATTCCATTGATGAATGACACCGGGCAGCGGTGTTTCACTTTATAGCATCAGTCCATCAGAGGACCAGCATTGCAGATGCAGAAGTGAGATACCCATCCCCTACCAGCCTGCTGCACCCCTCTGCTTTCACAGGCGGGCGATGGAGTACTGGCACTGGCATCTGCTTGCAGACATGGGTAGATTTGCATTGGGGGAAGCAGCTGCAAAGCAGTGGTGTAGTAGTTTCTTGTCTTAGAATGACAATGATTTTCTGAATCATTAAAAATGCTGATGCTTGCTGTTATAAAACAATTCACTGAGCTATTTAGTACTGTGCATGTAAAAATATGATCACTTACTGAACTATAATTAATTTCTCTTTCTTCCTCTTTCCACGCTCTGTCAGAAGTTAGGTAGGCTGCATATAGAGATACTTACTCTGATGCAGATGAATTAAATAACTTGAGCTTTGCCTTTGGCTTAATGTCTTGGAGTCAAATGACTTTTTAGTATTTAGATACCTGAACAGCTACATTTGGATTACAGAACAGGGAATGAAACTTCCCCCCCCGCTTTTTTTCCTGTCATGCATATTGAAAGAGTAACAACTGACATCTACTAATTAGTAAAAACCCAAGACTTTAGTCCTTCCAGATGATGAATGGGTGGTTTAGGGAGGAAATAAAGTTTACCATAAACTTTTTTATTCTTTGGGTATGAAGCCATCCTTGCTATTTAGATAGCTTGCAAGTTAAAGGTTTGTGCCTGTAGACAGCAGGGGCCTGGGTGGGGTTGGTCTTCAGGCCAATTCTTCTTCTAGCCTTTTGCCTCTTGGCTCCCTGGTCTCCATTCAGATACTCAGTCTTTCAAGTAGCCACCAAATGTGAAAAGGTGGATTAGCATATAAAGATGTTACAGAGCTGGTGTATGATGCAAATGATCAGGATGGCTGTCTCAATGTAACTGTGTTTCTCTTTCCCCACTGCTTTCCTTTTTATGGCTGCCAAAAAAGCAATCATATTTTCATTTGCCAAAATTAAAAATAGACTGTCGTGTACGCTCGCTTTGATTTTATTGGGAAGAAGAATGCTTGACTAACCCCTCTGAAGGTATTGCATTTATCTTCTAGAAAGGTCAATGTTTTCTTCAGATTTCCATAGCACCTCTCAGACACTGTATGGATATTGAATCCAGGTTAAGGAAATATTTGGAACTGCTCTTACCTATTCTTAATCATTTCCACGTGTAGTGGCCTGGATAGACTATCCCAGATAGGTTACTTTTAAATCCCTCCTGAGGTGATAGGTAGGTATTGATGTATTCTGTGAATTTATGTGTTGGTAACTTTGCAGAGATTAACACATTAATCTTTTGCAGCAGTTTAATAAACACTTCATTATCTTCATATCCTGAAATTGAAAACCTGTTCCAGATTTGGACCTAGCTTGTCCTAGCACTCATACTGTTTAGATCAGAGTTTGGGTTGGACTTAGGAAACATAACAGCTGTATCTTATGCTTTGATCAGCCAAAATCATCCATTTATGGATTTTGTGTCAAGTTTCTCTGTTACAATCCTAGAAGTCTACCTAAATCCTAAAATAGGAGGCATAATCTGAAGAAAAAAACTTCCTTTTAAAAAATACCGGTCATAATATTCTTTAAAATGGACCCTGAATTTTTAAGTAATTTTTTTCTTTCAATTTGTTTTCAAGTTTTATCTTTCCATCGCTCCTTATTTTCTTAATTCTCCTGCTAGAAAAGCTGGTTTTACAGAGAGAAACTGAAGTGAAAAGGCATATGGCTTTTTATTGCTGTTGTGGGAATTATTCTTGGAGCCGTAACAGAATTAGAAGGGGAAAAAAAGTAAGGTTTTTTTTTTTGCTGGTTTTACCTTCTGCTTCATTATGTGTTTAGTTCAGTAGATAAATCAATAGCAACATCTGTATCACAACGAATTAATTTAATGGAAGAAATTTGGGAGCAGTAAATTAGTGACACAGCAACAAGCTTCAGTGTAGAGAGAATTAAAGCAGCACCTTTCCAAATTTTTTATTAAAACCTTTTAAGATGATACATGATTAAATAAATTACAAAATAATTTCTGGATCTTATAATAAGAGAATTCCAATAGAAGATATAAGCATAATTTACAGAAATCCCAGTGATCTAAATGAGGTAAGCTGTAGAGACTTAAGTGCAACCGTAACTTATATTGAGTTTGCAAGATGTAGAAGCAGTTATATTTAATTATGATATTCGGGTTAACAGAAATAGACAATGTGTGGAAGAAAATGAATAAATAAAACTTCAGATCTTTTAAGTCACATGTAGCACTGTCCTTTCAAAGAGCAGCAGACCAGTGTTCAACAGGAGGGCATGTGGCATATCGCAGCCTGACTTGTTCAATACAGCCCCTTTTGAAATAGAGAGCAGAGCAATTTTCAAAGTGAACCATGAGTCAGGAAGGAGACAGGATAGACTTCTCTCCTGGAAGTCAACGGAACAGCCTCTGGGGACCTCTGGGGAAAAGAGACGTTTCATCCCTTCTGTGGCTGGCTGTGTTTTGGCTCTGTTACATGGATCGTGTGAGACTCTGGGCAAGTCTGCTTTGGAGAAATTGTGGGTATAACACACATGGGTAACGAGGAGAAGGAATGCGGTATGGCTAGCTTGGATTTTGTTATACAGTACAACTGTGTATAAGCAGTGTAACCCTTGTCTGGATTGGCAAGGAACAAACATGAAAGAACACTTCCCAGTTGATCCTTCCTCTTGTATGTTGATGTTTCTATGAATCTGATCTTGTAGGGAGGGGTTGACATGTTCTACCTCATAAGAGAAGACATGTTAGTTAATGTAAGTTGTATTTCACAAATCTTTCGGGGTTCCTCTGGTGGGATTAGGTTGATCCATTTGATATTTCTTTTTTGGATTCCTGAAAGGTGTTTGACAAGATCTAAAAGCTCTAAAGAAGACTTAACAGCCATAGTGTAAGAGAGAAAGTTTGTCTAGAGATAGGGAAAAAAAAATTAAATGTAGGAAGTAGAGGGGAAGGGTAAATACCAAGGTTTTATTGTCAACAGTAGAAGGTCACCAGCAGGTTTTTTTCAGAGATGACTGCTTGAGTCTTGTGCTCTTGAAAAGAACTTTAAATGAGCTATAGAGGGAATCAGGGGATGGCAAAACTGAGGAGTGAGCCAAAGTTTTTTGTGTGGTAGAGACTGGGTCTGCAACAGACTCTGATGTCTAGTACTTAATGAAGATGAAACTGACTTCAGGTAAATATTGAGGGTTTGTAGGTTTTTTTCTCCTCAACAATTTTATGTATGAAGTAATGAGCTCTGACATAGCTGTTGCAACTGAGGACTGAGATCTTGTGCTTACAGTTGATAGCTTAAAAAACATCTCTCTGTGCTCAGTAGCACAGAGGTAGTGTAGATTTAAAAAAAAAAATAATTTTTTTTTTAATTTTTATATCACAGATCGGTGCTTTGTAATGCTGATGACTTTGTGTAGGTTTCCTTCAGAAAAAAAGACTTCATTTCCTAATGGTACATGAGATACATTTAACTAACTGTATCAGCATCAATAGATGAATATGTAAATTACATGTTTATCTTTAAAAATGTAAATTTTAATTTCTATTTTTCTAAGACTGTACTTCCAAACTAGAGATTTTAAATGCTAGAGTACAGATGCTATTTGTTTGTGGATTTACCATATAGGACAACTTGTGTTAAGTTTATATAGTGCTTTTAAATTTTTATTGATATTTAAAATGGTGTGAATTTTTTCATAGAAATTTAAAATTATTTTTTCTAATTGTATTACAATTGTAATTACTGCTGGTAAGATGGAGAGGCATTCCTACTATTTAGTGATGTAGCAGCATGGAAAGGTATTCACCAAGTGTAAATATGAGCACTTGTTTGTATTCTGTCTGTTACCTGATAGGTGGGAGACTCATTTAATAATAAAAGAGGGCTAGAGAAGTTCAGTTTTATTTTCTTAAAACCAAGGAAGATCTGAAATAGGGTAGGGAATGTTCTTGGAGTAATTGCATTGGTGACCCAATGAGAAGTACCTCCCTGTTCTTGCTGTCCACTTTGATGACCCTCACTGAAGGCTAACTTCAGCTAGTGTGAGGCTCCTCTCCCTGTTCTCTGGTGACAGGTTTCTGCTCTGAATCCTCCTGGAGGAGCAGCCGTAATCTGGCCAGAACCGCTCTCCGGTTATCAACCGCTGAGGGAGTGTAAGTAGATTAGTGAGTGGAGCTGAAGTTGGCTCCTGCGAAAGTTTCCAGATGCCGTCGAAGGTCCAGTTTAAAGAAGTGCCTTGGGTGCCTAAATGACTAAATTCCTTGACTTTGACAGAGTCCAGACGCCTTACCCGGTGCTGTGAACGTGTTTCTCAGAAATGATTAAATTGTAGGAGTGTGCTTGTTATCTGTATAGCCGATTCTCTCTCACACCCCTTCCTGGTAGCAAGCCTGGCCTCGGCATGCCATCCCAGCTGCTCCTCTCATTTGGCAAAGGAGCCCACGCAAACCTGGGGGATGCAGTAAAACAGTTTTCATGAACAGCGTGCAATTAAGTGGGGATGGTCCAGGTCCTGGGACAGGGCTCCTGTTGCTCATCAGTCAGGTTGCCTGTGTTGTATTTTGGTTGAGTTCAGGCCAAAATACAATGCTATCCAGCTGCCTTTGTTGATATTTGATCTCCTTTGTTGTTTCAGTGTGTACAAGTTCCAGGATTAGATTCCTCCGGTTTGTCTTGTCAAGTAAATGTCAGCATATAATGAGGTTAGCTGGGTAAGAGTATTAGCTGAGTTACCTGCTTCTCCATGTTAACAGCATGGCAGCTCGCATAGATAGTGCTGAAGCTGTTCCTGGTACCACTCAATTAAACTAGGAAGACTCTATTTTCTATTGAGTGCATACAGCTATGTTGAAACTTGAGTGTATTGAGCTGCTTCATTTCACTAAATCTACAGAAGTTATTTAAATAAAAAAATGTTGGAATTAATAATCTCTTCAGGTTTTTTTTAATAGCAACAAAAAGCTACACAAAAAAAAAGAATACAACAAATTTATAAATTATGAAAGAGATGCCAGTTTATTTTATTCTTTGTCATTTAAAATTTTAATAATGGCAAATCCAAGTGGAGTTAATGAGCCCTAAATGGAAATCAGAAGCGAAGCTTCAGGTCATATTTACTTTATTTCCGTTTTCCATAAATATTGGGAGCTAGTATATAAGTTGCATTTATATGTTTCTCAAGAACTGGTGCAAAATTAAGTGTCATGGCATTTTCATCTCAAAATGTGAACTTTTTTCCCCCTTTTATGTTTCAGTATTTGTCCTTTTTAAGGGAATATGTATAGCAGTGGCGCTTTGGCAGATTTTTTTACTGTAGAAATTTGATGTGGAGTTTGCTGCATGCCATGCATTAAATGCTTTTGTATAGGTCGTTTGCTTTGCAGCATAAAACATTAAGTGCTTTCAGATCTATCACTGAAAGATGTTTTGCAGGAACTGGGTACTGATATGACAGTAAGGTTTGATTTGTTATGGCACTGACTATTACACATTACAGCAGCACTTAGCGAAATCTCCCTGACTACCATTTGTTCCAAAAGAAATCCCTTGTTGATAAAAATAGCTTTTATTCAGAGTTTTACACAGTTCTTGGCATTGGTTTTATGATAAATATTAACTGGTAAGTCCTAATTTGATCTTTTATGTTTAGTTTATTCATTCGAGACATGTTAGCTAAAACTGTGATCCTGCCATTGCAGGTGCATGCCTGCTCTGATGATGCAATGCCGAAGAGCAGATCCTAATCTGAAATTTGTGTCTGTAAGCTTATGTGTGTCTGCATAGAATCATAGAATTTGTAAGGTTGGAGGGGACCTTTAGAGGCCATCCAGTCCACCCCCCACCCCCCACTCCTCCCCCCAGAAAGCAGGGACAACTTCACTAGATCAGGTCGCTCACAGCCACATCAAGCCTGATCTTAAATGTCTCTAGGGATGGGGCCTCCACTACCTCTCTGGCCAACCTGCTCTGGTGATCCACCACCCTCATATTGAAGAATCTTTTCCTAATATCCAACCTAAATCTCCCCTTTTTGAAACCATTACCCCTTGTCCTACTGCTACGTGCCCTTGTGAACAGTTTTTCCCCAGCTTTCTTATAGGCACCTTTCAGGTACTAGAAGGCTGCTATAAGGTCCCCCCCGGAGCTCTCTGTTCTCTGCAAGCTCAACAAGGCCAACTCCCTTAGCTTATCATCATAGGAGAGGTGCTCCAGCCCTTGGATCATTTTTGTGGTCCTCCGGAGGAGGAGAATATACATACATGTACAGGAGAATATTGTGTCTTATTTAAGTGCTTCAATTCTGCTAGTGTTTGTGAGAGAGGTTCCCTGTCCAAAATTCACCTGCAGCCGTACATTGGTTGAGTTAGGAACTGTATCTCCTATGTTAACATACTGACTTTTTTTGGTACATTGCAAAGGACAAAATGTCATTTTTACATGATCTTGGCCATTATTTGTCATGCTTTGGGGTTTAAACAGCAGGTAGTGCGTGCAAGTTGTATGAAAATTGTTGTGGTTGATATTTTTAGACAAGCCTAAATGTTCTTTATTGAAGCCCCTTCTCACAGCACATTTACAGTGGGCAGGTGAGCATAAGCTCAGCACTCCCACAACTGCTCTGGAGCATCTGGTTTGAAACCTGAGCATGTGGAGACTGCCAGGAGCTGGCACTCACTGCGGCGGGGAGCTGCTCCGGCCCTTTCAGGCTTCTGCAGCCTGGAGTTGTCCTTCATAATGAATATTCTCTTTCTGTTCTCAGTGTGTAATTAGTGGGAGAAACTATTGCAGAACAAACTACAGACAGGTACAGGTCATCATGGCCAGGTGTTTAATTATTACCATTAGGAAGCATTTGGAAGTTCCTGGTGTGCGCTTTCGGAAACTTAGCAGTAACTGAATCCCTCTGGATTTTGATGGATTAGTCCATTGTATTAAAGGATGATTTAAATGATTAGATGCACAATGCTGAAGCGTTAACTTTCTCAATTTCTTTATCAAGAAGAGGTAATAATTATGTTCTACTTAGTATGTTATACACATCATACTCCCCCCCACCCCTGCAACTGTGCTGGATTTTAATCAACATACTTGAAAAGAAGTATGAAAACTAGTGCATTTATAATTGTACCTCCAGTAGCAGTATTATTTTGCTGTCAAAAAGGTACTCATCATATAGGAAGGGACCTAGAGTTAGGGTCAGTTATAGTCATCCTCAAGAAATTACTGGGGCTGCACAGGAAGCAGATACCTTTCCTTTTTACTGGGGAAAAAAGCAGCACTGAGTGAAAAGAAACTTTTCTCTGTGGGCTCAGGACTTTGTTATGAAATGACTCGGAGTGAACAAGGTGCTTTTCACTGAGGTACAACCAGAAAAACCCACTTGTTGCTCCCTGTGAATGCTCTGAACCCTGAAGATTTCATTTTTTCCATCTCATTTTTAAAAACACGTCTTTCCTTGCGGCAGCTTACTTACCGTTCTGTTCTCGCTGCTGTTTCAGAGTAGTCGGAAGAACATGGAGACACGAGCTACCTCTTGTGTTCAGTCTCTTTAATTACACCCATGAACATTTTTTTTGATCATCCCCCTACCCGAACCCGAGGCGGGGTAACTCCTTGTTTTTATTGTTAGATTTCAAAAGTTCTTCTGAAAGATGGAGTTTGGTAGCAGCAGTGCTGTGCTATTGTACAGATGAAGCAAAATTCTACCTGGATGTCTTTTAGCAAGAGACACACTTCTTTTTTTGGAAGACATAGTTATGGCAGAGTTGGTCTTTATTTGCATTGGCGAAAATTAGTCAATCTTAAGGAAATAAAAGATCTTAATTAATTACCCTTTATTTTTTACTTTCTGTTAAAATGTTGCAGAATCTGTATCTTATTTAGAGATACATAAGATAAAATAACCATAGGTGCAGTTTTATGGCATACATTTTTTTGTGTTTGTTCAACAGATAATAGAAATTGTATTGCAGGTCCAAACAAATGTCTGTGACTGTTGGATCTTTTTTTGTTTCCCCCCAGGCATTTAGGAAGTCTTTTTGTTATGTTTAAACTATGTTTGGGATGAATCTGGCCTTTTAATTTGCAATGTTAGTGTGTCTGTTTTGTCTTAAAGGATTCTGAAATGATTAACTTCTGTAGAAGGAACACATATTACAATGCTACAAGCTTTTACAACATATTACATTATTGAAAGTTATTGACAGTTCTATTTGATGTTACAGGGTAGGGCTCCTCTACCTTCTTGATTTGTGGACTCCTAGACATTTTTCGGTGGAGGCTTGATACCCTTTAGTCCTTTCTAAATCCCTTATTTCTACTCCACTTGTCTCCAATGGTTGGAATACATCAGATGTATGAATCTGTTTTGAATCTGAAATTCAGAAAAAACAAACTGAATGTTAAGAAGTTTTGGAGGTCACAGACTAACTCTGAATGATTTGGGGTGGTTACAGTATCATTGCAAATGTAAAGCCGTAGTTTGAATATCTCGCTAATTAGCCAGTTTTAAAAGAAAAAATACTGCTTTATTTCTGATGGAGTTGTGTGCAGAACATCAAATACAGGACCATGACTGGCATCCAGTGCAAATTTCTTGCTTAAGTTCCAACATTCTATTTGGTGCAAAACAGTAAAACGGCAGACTTGGGAGGGTTTAAAAATGGGTCTCTGTGATTATGGTGGGGTGGCAGAGTGCTTCCCACTGCAACTGTAGTCACCCATCATGGAAAGAGGGAAACGTTACGATGGTTGAGGAAGGGTTGTCTTGAGGGTTTCCATTCAGCTTTTGTTCATCCACAGGTGCATGAAGACAGGCTTTTCTAACTCAGGTTTTTTCAGTGGATAGCTAGTGTCAGCTGTAAGTGGGTACACAAAATATTAACAATGTGCAGGAAATGCCTGCACAAGGGATGGGGACTTTTAGGTGTTGGAGTGCCGTCTCCTCCATAACAGTTTAATATTTCTGAACACATATTCTGTGTTCCTGTTTGTATATGAAATGGATTTCTCAGATGATAAAAGCAGTCCTTTTCAATCATTTTATTCCCCTTTTATCTTGGAATTTCTTTTTGCTCCTGAATGCTTTTGCCTCTTGTTACTGGTAGGTAGCTGAAGAAGATTGTTCATTCTCTTTCTAGTGTAGTTGAACACTCAGATGTTTTTGTTGTCTGTGGTGTAGCAGAAATGTAGTGCAAAATACTTCAGCTGCATCTTCTCTTTCTGTGCCTTTTAAAAGACTAGAGAAGCTTGTATAGAGACACGAGGAATAGTTTGTTTTCCATTTCACTAAATTGTGTTCCATTAAGCACAGTATTTACTTTTAAGTGATCTATTTTCTAGAGCTTTATTTCTTACAGCGTTTTGTGTGTTTCACAGATTTATACTATCGTACAGACTTGTATATATTTCACATTGCCTTGGAATATGCTTTAAGTGTTATTTTCTTTCTATGTACAAATGTATTTCTCTTCCTTATGTTATCACAACAGCTAGTAAACCCAGCTGCCGTTCCTCAGGAGCTTTGATTTTCTGGTAGTTTGTATCCTTGGCTTGTATTGCACCGTTTGGCTGCGGGCACCAAGCCGTTGAGTGCTCTTGCTTGTTAGGTTTGTCTGGATACAGTTTGCTTATGGGTTTCCCACGATTTGTCTGATGTGTGCAAGTTTTGCAGTTTATTTGTGCACAAAATCCAGTGCAGATCCCTTATGAGACTCGTGTGTGGACATTTATTTAGATGAGAGGAAAATGGATTAACTTTTACCTTCGGCTGGGATGTGGAAGCATTGAGCTTCTCTCCCATACTCTTCTCCAAGGTCTGGCAGGGCAGGACAGAGATGCCTCATAGACCTATCAGATCTTGCAAATGCTGATATAAGTACTGTTAAATGACAACAGTTTTGAAAAATACAACTTTTCAGAAATTTCCAAATACATACTTTTTCAAATTTTTATTTGCAGTGAACAGTTTCCACTTGGATGAGGGTAGGTTTTTGTTTAAATACACTGTGTTTGCAGCCTTAGTGTTTTTCTTAAATGAAGAAATTCACTCAGGTTTTACTTTGCTGTAATGAAGTATCTCAGTCCGAATTAAAGGGAGAGAAGTGGGTGTCTGCTGTGTGCATGTGGCTCTGCCATGGAGGCTTCTGGCCAAGCCTTTGAGATGGCATTTATGCTGCTATGAATCTGGCTGTTTCCAGTAAATGGTGCTCATCTCAAAGCAGTATCTTTCCCTGGGAGACAGTGCTTTTACTGCTAGGCAAGTAGGTACAGTCACTTCAAGGGGGGAAAGCATTTCACTCTTGTTTTATATATTTAGGAAGCTACTGCTGCTTTTTTCGCTTCCCCCAATTTAAACTGGTTTATCTGATTCAGGATATTTCAAGTTCTTATTCTAGACAGTCACTTAAATAAAAATAAACAATTTAAAATACATCATTAAAAAGTATGTTGTGCCCAAAATGGAGTCAATGATGTGTCCCACAGGACCAGAAAATGAACCTTACGATATTATGGACAATTTAAAATGGGCAAATTTAATTATAGCAGGAGCTTGCAATTACTGAATGAGGTATGAGAGACATGGGAAATGTTCCCATCTAAATAATGACCAGAAAGTGCTTGTTCTAATAATATTCTGTAACACATTTAGGGCCCTAGGATTACAACACTTTCAGGTTATTAGAAGATGATGATAATAGTGTGTTTTATTACCAAATTACTACCATATTCTCTGAGGTATGAAGTGATATTAATGACCATTTTCAATAAGGAATAACATTTTGCAACATCAGTAGCATTTAACCATATTAAAATATGTTCCGTTGTGCAGTAAAGCCCTGGGGTACAGAGATGAAAACTGAAGAGTTTAATTTTGAGATGCAATTGGGAAATTATTTGGACATTCAAAAAACCTTTAGGGTAAAAATACATTAATGAAGTACGTTTTTTTTTAATCTATTTGCAATAAATAAAAAGATGCATGTATATTACCTGGTTGTAATTTTGGTTTATAGAAATGTTAAAATCAGTGCATGACCTACATTCTGTTTAGTGTGCTATATAAAATTTCAATTATCTAAGTGTCTGTTAAATCTAGAAATGAACCAATAAAACAGAAAATTAGTACATATATGTAAATGAATGCTGAATGGAATGTATATTAAAAATATTTTTCAGAATGGAGACAACTTTATAGAATAGGTGACAAGATAACATTCAGTTTCTCTCATAGCATAATTTTTTAATGAGGAGCTCTGTGTTCATACAATTTACCAACAGCCATTCTTTACAGATTTGTCTGCTGCTTTTTCTGTAAATATTGCAATATTTGTTTTGCCAAGGTCAGATGCTCAGACTTGGTGGCATTATTGTTATTGATCTAATCAACTGTAACTCTTGTGCCATCTGGTTAAGTTATTATGCTAATTCCAAGTAAATAAGTTAATTCCAGTCACTCAGAACTGCCAAAGAGGAAAATTTATGATGTCAAAATATGTCTCTGAAGCTAAATAAACCCTCTGTACATACTGTATGTTATGGAATGTAGTAAAAACTAAAGATGCCTTTTCCTGTGGGAGCATCACGTTCATTTGTTCAAAACAAATCTGAGTTTTATTTAGAGCCATAAAAATATGGAAATCATATTGTGGTTTTATAGTAACTGTAAAATACCATAAAATATTTGCAAGTTACCATCTTGCTGTTGATTCATCAATTGAAGAATCGCATATGATACACATACTAACTGTACATGATATCATTTTATATTGCACATATGTAATTGTTTAATGGGCTTAATAGGATACATTAAGGATTGGTTTGCAGCCATGACCTTGGACAACATCAGTTATGGAAGTGTCAGAATTGCAAAGCTTGCCGTGGGTCTGTACAGAAATAATGGGACTAACCTGCAGTCTGTTCACTTGGAGCCTTAGTTCTCCTTAGAAATATGAGAGTTAAACCTACCCTTTAATTCTGTGCTAGATCATGGGAGCTTCAGTTCTTGCTCTCCCTTAGTGTTCAAAGATCCTGATTTGAGTCCTGAAAATATAAGCTGTTACCTTTTAAATATTCTTGGGAATGTTGGTCACAAGAGCATCATTTTCATGCTGCATCAGAACTGCTTCAAAAATTGAAGCATTTGGGGCTTAAGCAAAACCCCGTGTCATGAAACTGGGTTAAAATCACAAGAATTGGGTGAAATTTTAAAGACTGAAAACACTGGAATTTTATTGTGGAATTGAATGAGACCTAGTTTAGCTCCTATTTGCTATGTATCCTTTTTTTGCCGCACTGTTTTGAAATGTGTCAGTTTGGAATGACTCTAGCCATAATTCTTTTGCTTATCTTATAATTATTCTAGTATTTCAGATAAAAATAAAATGTTCTGTTCTAGTCATAAAAAGAAACTTTGCAGGACTGGGTCAGATAATAAAATCCAGAGTTCCATGAGTCTTCGTGGCTTAGAGCTGTAGGGCACAGAAGTGACGTCTGGTAGCTTTGATATTGGAGCTGTTGTGTCTAAATGAACAAGAATGATTTAAAGTCTCTTGGGGAAGGATTAGTGTTTGGTGGCAAAATATGCAAATTCCTTGCTTGGTAACATGGCATGTAATGCAATTTGAGATGGAGTTTTAACTAGTCTAGTTTTCTACATGTAAAGTTATAAAGCAATAGAGAGAGTTAAATATGCAGCTATTTTTTTAGGTTGGACTGATGATTTAATATTGTAGCAGGATGGGCGTGTGGGCTGTCTTCTCCTTGCCAGCTGATGGGCCATGCCCAGTTGGGAACACCTCTGGGGTGTGTGCCCGTCCTAGTTTGTTGTGTTCTCTAATGGCACAAGGAGAGAGAGTTCAGAGCTGTGATGATTCTGGAGGGCAAAGTACTGTTTGTTTTGTAAAGCCAGTCGATGGCAGAACTGTGGATCCATGCTATGTTTTCCTTCGTTAACAGCGTATAGAAATGGTATCAAGTTTGATTCGTCCCATCCAACCCAAACCATTTTAGGATTCTATGATTCAACTTTTTGTAATGATTTGTCAAGTAAGAGTCCCACCTATCATTTAGGAATGCTCTGTGAATCACAGGCAGTCATGAGTATATGTGTGCGTGTATGTTTATATATCTGTGTTTGTATACACACTTGTAATGTATTCCCTAGGACAGGGATGCTCAGTGCTTATGTGTTTTCCAGCCTTAGTTAAACTCTCTTGCTCTGTCGTGTCTTCAAACTCTTGTACTTTCCAAAGGTCTAAATCCATTAGTAATTCAGCTGCAGATTTCTACAGGAAAATACTGTCAATTTGAAGATCACATTTAAATTTAAGATTGTACATGTATAAATAGTGACAAGTATTAAAATTATATAAGCTTGAAGAATGTTTTGAAAACATTTAGTTTGGCTGGCTTTGAATAAAATGCATCATGCCTTTGTATATGTGTTCTTCTCCATATTTCATATAGAAAAGCTGTAGTAACAAGGCTGCTGTTTATTCAAACCCAAGTTCAACTGTGTAGGTAATTGATGAATCTAGATGACTCTAAGGGTTTTTATGATGATCCCGCTCTTTGGAAGGGAGCCCCAGTATCTTTACAGAGGATACTGTGGTGTAGTGGTTTTTTTGGTTTGGTTTTTTTTTTTATCTTGACACAGAGAGGAACCACTATTTCTGATGGGCTGAGTGCACTGAGAGTCCTCCTCTGGTCTTTCCATGTCCTGGAGAAAATGCATTAGGATAGCGCAGATTTGGCCAGAGAGTCTTAGCTTTTTACTTTTCTAACACGAGAAGATGGATGATGGACTTAAAAATGTGTAGAAAAAAAGAGTCTGCCAGCAGGAGAAGATTGTTTCTGTGCCTGGTGACAAGAAGAAAGTGGGAGCTATGGGGGGGAAAGGAGCTGAAGTGGTATTAGTCCTACCTGACCTCCAAAAGAGAAACCAGATGTAATTTGAAGAGTTCTTTTTATCCTTTACCCTTTTCCTCTCCCATCTGCAGCCTGTGGCCTGGAGTTGTGGTTGTGCAGTGTGGGAGACTGCACAGGGAGAAGTCCATCGAGGTAACTCCCCTCCCGTGGTCACTGCTCTGCACCATGCGGCTCTGGCTGATGCCGGGATGTCCAGGGCCACACTGTGCTCACCCCACGCTGCTGAAATAACAGCTGGAGGGAAGCAGTGGTCTAGTGTTGGTGAGGCTGGTCTGGATTTTGAGAAATAGGAATATTTGCTATAGTCTTAAAAGTATGCCAGATGGAGATATCTGAATTCTCTTGTTGATAAAATCTAAGTATTCTTAGTTGTACTGCAGCCAGTGCTGCTCTCACCACAGTTATCAAGACCTGGGGAGCACAAGCAGCCTGTTGTTGTTTAATTTACTGGAATAAGTGTAATTCTTTAGTGAATAGTTGAAATTACTAGGTGTAGCCAATAGCACTAAATAGCTTACAAAGTGACATATAAAGCTTTGGTCCAAAGCTTATCTATTTGTTTTGGGTTATCAGAAGATTCCTCCTCATATTCTACATAAATTTTTATCTGTGTATTATCAAATGGAGCCCTGGGTTTTGTGGCTTGAATGCTGACATTCTTTTCAAAGTACTGCTTGTGCATCTGATTTGCAAGTGAGGGGTTTGGCAGGGTAGCTCCATTTTCAGGCTGCATGGAAGATGCACAAACTGTTCAGCAGAGGTCACTGTAAGTTTGTGGTTGAGACATTTTAATGTGTTTTATCAAAACACGGTACTGAAAATATTACTCTTATGATCAGGAAATTCTTCTGTCTGCATTAGCTTTGAAATGAAACAGTATGAATTTTAAGAAAGGCCATTTATATGGAAGTAGAAAGTGGAGGTGATTTTAAGGTTTCAAGCAAACTCAAATAGATTTAAGAAATGTGGCATATATCCAGATTTTCATCATCTTTAGAATTACTTACTGAGATTTATCCAAATGATGACTTCTGTAGAAATACCTCCTTCTCCTTCCAAAATGTCAGTCCTCCCTTCCCCCAAATGCCAGGTGTGTCACTGCTGTTGCCCAGCACAAGTGCTTACACCATCCCAAAGGCTACTTGTCCAGCACTTAAAGACCACAAAATGAAGTCAGGAGGAGAGTGGCTTTCCTGGTTTTGTGCCTTGCTAAAGGCAACATTAAAATCTTTCTCTTTCATAATTCAGTGACTGAATTAGTTTCTAATTGTATTGCATTTGCTGTTGATCATCTGTACCTACTTTTTGGGTGAAACAAGTTTATTCCTCCTGAGACAGTTAAGAACTTGTATTCTGGACTGTCGCCATAGTGCTCATCTTGCAGAGGTGATACATGTGCCTGGATGTGCAGTGTTGTGATCTCTCCAGCAAAGGGGTCAGCTGCAAATGAATAGGACCCCTTTCTCCCCATTGATGTTACTCCTATCTGTTAATCTCATACCTGAATCTGATGTGAGAGTTTCAGTTCTCTGATGTTACTGTCTTATACCAACTGTTTGTCCCACCTGGATCCCTCGTGGTGTTGCTTATATTTGCCATGACCCGTGTATCTTCTACAAAGATGACAGCTGTGAGCTGCATTTTCCAAGCTCTGAGTGTTTTGTCTTCTCTTCATCATCAAGGTAAGCTTTTTAAGCTGTATGGAGGCAATTAACCTTTTGCTGCTGTTTTCCCCCTGGATGGTGTACCTCTTACCATACCATTGGGTTGGGGGTATCAGTAGCAGTCATTATCTGCTGTTTGAAAATGTGTATCCATTTTCAAACAGACTAGACAGGCCATAGAGCTTCTGTGAAAAATGCTGGTTTAAAGCTTTTTGTTTTACTGCTACCAGTTACCGACTATAGCCATGAAAAGGAGTCCTTGGGAGAGATCTCAGAAGTCACCCTTCTTCTAAAGACAACTTCCAATTTTGATTAACCAGGAAGTTAATGAAGCTTTCGAGTCTTTTGGATTTTTCACTTGATCTTGGTTCTTCAAGGGCTTATGTAATCTTATTATGGAAATAGTGCCAACAGATGTTTGCAATTTTGTATTCACTGCAGAACTCTCACTGCATAGACACAAGAGAGGTTGAGAGTGGAGAAAAGCAGGTGGAGTTAAAATTGTTGCTGGGTGTTTGAATGGAACTAGAAAGAGCTCCAGTTTCATTCAGGAAAGTATAGGAAGGAGGAGTTTGTTTAAGCAAGGGCAATTCATGGTGGAAATGATGTTTGTGAAGTTTACTCTAGGAGGAGTTTTTAGTTACATCAGCAAATAGAGCCTTCTCATTGTCTGCTGTCTCTCTGTCGCTTTATAAAAGGCTTTTGTGGTTGCACTGAGGTGAAGTAAATGGCAACCCAGCATGGCGAACCTTGCAATACATTGTGCATGTATTTCTGACTTTGGAAAGAACTGATTTTGTCAGTTGCCAGAAATGGGAACTGTGGCATTAGTTATGTGCCTCTGTACAGTCCTGTGTCTCTTCAGTTGTGTTCTGGTTTAGTCACAATTTACAATTCCATATTTTGAAAGTCAAAAAACCTCCCCAAATAGTGTGCTAGGGCTGGAAGGACACATATTGGTCAGTGGCATTTGTGTGTTCCTCCTCCGTCCCATGGCAAAGTCGTTTGAGTACGCTTCACTCCCAAAGAAGCACTTGGGGCAAAGATGGGTGGTGAAGGGGTCGGTCTGCCCCACAGGACAAAAAATTATGGCTCTGGCTTTGGTAAGGACTCTGAACCCAGACACAATGAGCTTGGGTGAGGCCCTGATGGCATGATGGGAGGTGGTGGGCAGCAGAATTGGAGATGCAAGTCTTAAGCTCCCTCTCCTGCTGAAGGGAAAACAGGTGCTGAAAGTCAAGCATGCACAGCTACGAGCACAGAAGGAGCACCGATGCCTCAGAACATGGGGTTTGAAAATAGCACTGTTGGTGTGAAGTTGATGTTCTCTTTGTTCGTTTCTCTGCAGCATAATGAGGCAAAGTCAAATAAGCCAAAGTGAATAGAAGTACAGGCTTAAAGAGGCACGTAAAACTTCAGCCAGGATTTCAAAAATATGCAGAAAGATGTAGCCCCCTGCAACGTTTCTTCTCTGTGACTGTAATTTCTATAAACTGTTATGTCCTATATGAATATTGCATGCTTCCTTCCAGTTGGGTCTTCTGAAGATGAGCTGCACTAATTAGGCTAATGTTGATAGTAACTACCTGTAAGTCAGCAGGAGTAAATTTATACTGCTAGACTACACCTTATCACAAAATTCCCTTTTAATAGGATACAAAATACTCTTTTTGAGTTGTTGGCTTGGAATATTCATGATTCTTTCTGTAAAGAGGAGGTGACTGAGGTAATGCATTTATGGAGATGTCTGTGTGGATGGCAGAAGACTTTACGCGGAGCATTGTTTACATAAAAGGGTCTGCTGTCTGGAACAGGTCACTATGTCCACAGTGTCATTCTGTGATGGGCCCCTAGCAGAAGCATGCTTCAGCTTGCAGTGTTTTGGGTGCTGCTGTGCAGATGCAGTTTGGGATTCCTGGTGCAGGTATCTCTGAAGTAAAAAAAACCTGCTTCTGAAGTACTCATCTTCCTCACAGGGAGCTGACAGAAACTGCTGGGCTTACAGATTCTTTCTGTTAAAGAATGCAGTGCCTGTCTTGATGTCTTCAGAACTGAAACATTTTAGTCTGGAAGTCACTTTTTTTTTTTTCGCTCTTTTTAAAAATTTTCTTTTTTAAATCACACCCTCCTCCCAAAACCCAAAGCAAATGTTGGTATCGTCTCCAAGAATTTGGTGCATGGTGGAGAAAAGTGTGCACATATGATGAGCTGACTTAGGGATCCTGAAAATGAAAAGGCGAGTCCTTTTTCATTAAAGAGCATTAGTTCTCTGTTCAAAACTTAAAAGGGTGTAAGGATTGGAAACAGGCAGCACTTCATGATACAGTCTGAGTAATGCTCGTTTGCATGGCGTGAGGAGATGCTCCTGTCAGTCGTTTCAGCCTTTGTCAGTAATCAGAACATTCTCAAATAGTGTAACAGAAATTGCTGACTCATCATCAATTTGGTGTTGTGACTTATATCAGTTTTCTGGTCTGATTCCCAAATTTGGTAAACAAGAGAATTCCCCCCTCTTTTGCTGTATTTATAGAGAGTGGCTTTGGTTTGGGGTTTTTCCCAGTAAGGTTGATGAAAGATCATACTAGTTTAACCTTTTCATGCTAAGGTGTGGATGAGAATGTGGTGTCAGGAATATAATTTTAACACCTACTGTTGAGAAAATGAATTGAAAATTTTTAATACATGACACTGGAGATAAATAGTGTTCTGCTTGTTAGATCTAATGCCTGTTGTGTGTGTACTAGATACATACAAGATACGGATGTGTTTTATAGAAAACCAGCATGTTCCTGTGTCATTGAAATGCATTATAACTGTTAGTGCTGTGGTGCGATTCTGCAGTTTTTTCTGGGAATATCCATAGTTCTAATGTAAATATGTATGTAAGAATAAAGAAAAACCTTGATGTCCAGCAGTAACTGTGTACTTCAAACCGCAGTCCTGTGATTGATTATCCAAATAGATGAATCCTCTTCCAGAGCTCTGGTCCTGCAGGGACCTCAGTTGTGTTGCCTGCAGTCTTTTAACAGAGGTAAGGCAGAGAGCAGCTTCAGAGCCTCTTAGGCTTTGTCAAAATTCACATCATCTGCAGGCTTCACAGGGAGATGTCCAGCAGTTTCCAGCTGCTGCTGTTCTCACTGCTACATGAAAAGCTGTTCCTAATTCCCTTCTCCTCCTCTCCATCACCTTGTAGAGAGTAATGCATTATTATTGCTCTGTGTCTATTCTATTCACACTTTGCTTAAAAATAGGTTATGAAGGGTAAAATTAAAAACCAAAGAGAGACCCCCCCACCTCCTCAGTGTCCAGGTACTGCTCAGGATTCAGCTGAAGTGTAATTGGAAAAGACGAAGCAACAGCTTTCCAAGGAGATGATGTAATCTGCATGCTTGCTTCCTCACCCTCCCCCCCCAAATGGACCGTTTCTTTCAAAATAGCATATTTAGTGGCCTGTGATGCAAAGTATTGAAATGCTGATGATCACTGAAAGAAATCTTTCATTTCGTTTCTACTTTGATTAGTTATTGACATTTTTGTTCTTTGTGACCCTCCACATATTAATATTTAATATGCAAAAGGATAGGGTACGTGAGATCTATGCAAACTTCCAGGTTTCTTCCCAGCAATAACCTTGCTTAAGGAGAAATATCGACCAGTTCTTCGGACAAGTAAAAGGGAAGCTCCTCTGGAGACCTGTTTCTGTACCTTAGGACAGGCTGGATTTAGTTCTTCGTAGGTTAAATTCCACATTGGTGATACCACTAAGTGCTTTCTACACCGTTTCAAATCTAGATACTGAACTGGTAAGCACATTAAGCCCTAAGCAATTACATATACTCCTTTTGTAACTGAGTTTCGTCTTTGTTGCTGCTGTTCTGGAAGTGCATCTTCGTGTATTTGTATGTATATATAAGGATTTCGTAGCCTTTTGCAAGCAATGTGTCAGCTTGTGTTTTGTAGCCAATTATGATCTTTTCTGAAATAGTCTTCTGAAGTAAGTTTTGGACCTAGCAAGTGGTTAGCTAATTTGGATTGAATTGGGATTTTTTTTTTTTTTTTGGTGTCCAAATTGTGTAAGTGTCTGGAAAAACTCTGCTTCCCAGCTCAGATTTAAAAGATAAGATTGCTTGACTGTAAATTTAATGGAGGTAAGGTCACTGGGAAAATTTGGAATCAGCTAAGCTGAGCAAAGGAAGAATGTCTTTGTGCAGGGCACAGGCTTTAACTGCTGAAATTAATTTTAGCAGTGGAGAAGGCAAAAGTTTTATTGCTTTATTTCTCTTCTCCCTCTTTGTCTTCTGAGGTTGTTAATGTTACTGCATGCATCTTGAAGCTTTCAAAACCATCACAACAGAAAAATGGAGGTTCTTCTGAAAACCTCATACTCTACAAGGATCTGGCTGGTGTTACTGAGTGACTAATTTGCAATTAAAATTGAGATAATAAATAGTTCAGTATGTAGGCTGGCTTGGGCCATGTTAGTATACTAACTACTGCAGCATTCTCTAAACATCCCAACAAAGTCCTCTGACAAAGAACTGCTTTTTCTGAGAAGGCTAGATGATTTATAAAAGTGTCTGTCAGTCTACAAAGTGTAGATACTCTTGGTATGTTTGGTAGTAACGAGTCAACTACTGCATTTCCTCTGGCACCTAGGGTATTGAAGTATTAGTTGCATTAATGTACTAGACCATCTACCCTAGCCTTGATGGGACCCACATCAGGAGCCTTCAGCAGAAGGTGGAGATTCATGTTCTTCTTTTGCTTCTGCTGAGCGCAGCAGTAGCCACATGTCCTATGACATCTCCTCCAGGCTGGGAAACGCATACACTAGGAGTGATAAAACATTTTGGAGATGTTTACAAAAATCACTAAGGAGCATAATTCAACATAAGGACTGAATTAGTGGAGATGAGAGCAGAGCAGATGGCTTAATACTAAGATTTATGAGTCACCTGAGATGCTGAACATTAAATACATGCATATTTCTTCCTGTTCTTAGGGATCTGTAAGTTTGTCACTCTAGTCTCCTTACTTGGTCCCATCTGGCTTTTTGTAGTATGTATTTTTAGAGTAACCCAGTCGAGTAATAAAATATTTTTGTTACAGGTTTCCAACTGGAGAGATAATGAAAGGTCAGTCGATCGCTATAGAAACTCCTTTCCTTTGTGTTAGTACTGCTTTTTAGGAAATTGCTACCTCTGTTAATCCCCTGGCTAGCAGAAGTTGGATAAGGATTTACCTGCTTCAAACTGAAGCCAGCGGCCTCAGTGCAGATCATGGGTGTTCCAACTAATCTGGACCCCCAAGATCAGATCTACAAATCAGACTCCAAAACTCATGACCTTACCGCACTAAGCGCCAATTTAACTTCCAAGTGTTGGACCATCTATTTTTCTCAAGTATAAGATTTATTAATAACTTTCTGCTTTGTTTATAGCTTCCGTTTTTGGAAAACATTAAATTGAGTCTAAGAGGATCTTAACTCAATAGAAAAAGTATTAATTTTCTGGAGGGGTGTGTGCTTTTTTTTTTTCCTTTTTTTTTTTTTCCCATGTCATGGCTTGTTTATTTTGAACAGGGTGTGGATATATTTTTCATTTCACTTGGCTATGTGCCTTTCCCACCCAGCCACATGAACAAGAGGGAACATCTTTCAATTCAGAAGTTGGCAAAAATAATGGGGCAGTAAAATTCCACCCTTGGGAAAAGGTTGGGTATTCTGTGAAGAATGTGAGAAAAGCAGCAAGTTTTGCCTTAAGGTAACAGGGTAAAAACTGGTATCTTTGCACGGGATCTTTTGTTCATGCAGGGAACACATGGGAAGATGTACAGAAAACTGATACTACTCTGAGAGAATATCAGCTTTACTTTGCTAAGGATTTGGGAGATTTTGGATATTCCCTATGTACATTCACTTGAAGTTTTATAGCTGGTACTGGATGATGTTTCTGGGTTTCTAAAAGTCGTTTTTCATCTCTACTACCTTTGTTCAGAAGCAGTGACATCACTAAGGACAACTATTTCTGTCTAGTGAAGTTAAAATTGAAAAATCATTGATCAGTATTGATTGATGTATCTGAGGAGGTACAGAAACAACATGTATTGGGATAGCTTCTCATTTTTATGTTTAAAGAATAAACAAAAGAGGGTAAATGTTTCGATTATGAAGGGTCAGAGAAGTTTATTCTTGATCAGGGGGTACAATCACTTCTGCCATTAACCAATTCTTTATGGTAGTCGGCATCAGATACTTGGCTTGTTTGTCACAGATCTGCTGTGGCAGCTGGAGGATCCCAAGGGGTAATACACTGCAACTCAATAGGAGCTAAAACACAGTTTGCACAAGGTGGGCAGCAGCAGGAGGGTAACACGGGGAGAGGCATAACAGGAACATGAGCAGTAATTTCTCATTCTGCGTTCTAGAGTAACATGGGTTTTTAGCAGTGTTGATCAAATTAATATTAAAGTTAGTGCTTATGTCGTGAAGTTTCAATTTGCTTCTTTCACAAAGTGTGCAAGACAAGACAATCCTGTCTGAGGGTGTTTGCAGATGTTGAATTCAAGTTTGATGTGAAGGAAACTTTTTCTTTCAAAGCATCCACTGTGAAATTTCTCAGTTTAGCAAACTTGAGTGCTGTGGTAATAGCAGTTGTATTAGTCCTAAGTGCCTGTGTCTGTGTGCTTTCTGTATAGCTATTTAACAGATAGTGTGGAGAACTGCTGTCATGCTGCCTCTGACAATATCACATACTTCAGTTGTAATTTTTACATTGGTTTCTAGTTTATTGATTGGAGATTGTGTAGACTGCACTAGTGGGAAATCCCAGTAAGTGCAGCAGAGGTTGAGAAAGGGTAGCTTGACTGCTAGGAAAAAGAGACCTTCTGTATTATTACAGAGGTTGCTGAGGTTTCTAAAAATGTATGAAGTGGCTGCTTTCTGGAGGGTGTAGTTTTGCAGTATTTAAGATGTAATATGCTGTCTGTAATATCGCTGGAGAGGACCATATTCTGATTCTCTAATGTTACTGTTCATAATCAAGCTCTGTCCTTTACAGGCCACTGGCAGTGAAATCAGCACTTTAGAGAAATGAAGTTCCTGTCAGAGTAGTTTTCGTTCTAATTATGTAATCAACATGAATTAATTTGTTAACTTTCAGATGAAAGAGGATTGGCAAAATTACAGAAAGTGAAAAAACTATTAAACTCTTCTACAATTGGTGTGTGTATGTGTGTTTGTATGCACAAACCTGACCTATACTGTCTAATGGAACAGTTGGTTCACTGCAAGAATTTGTATTTGCACACTGAGTTTCCTGTGTGGGTAAAACTATTCTTCATGGCAGGATGCAAGTCAAACAAAGTTCTAAACATGAATCAAAGTTAAATGACATACTGTGACTGGATAAATTTATAAAAATGAAATTTCAGGGAGTGTACCTAGTGTATAATGCATATATTGGTAAAACACTTAACATCTGCTTTATATTACTAGCACTGTAGCATTGACACCACTCTAGTAGTTTCTTGAGGAACTTGAAATTGCTAATACTGTTACACAGCTTTAAGTTACCAGACTGCTTGGGGTTTATTTCTGGCTTTATTGAACATCTGTGGGGCCATTGTTTTTCTGTGATTTTTATTTCTTTCCCTATTTCCTTTTGTGTTGATTTTTTTTTTTCTTCATAGTGACAGTTGTAGTGAGCTGCCAAATTGCAGAGTCATTGCAAATCAGCCTTCTTCAGACACTTGCTAATGGCAGTCATTGATTAACAAGAAGTTACGTTAAGGTGTCATTATATAACCACTGAAACGTTCTTTCCATTTCATGGTCAGTGGCTCTCGTTTACCCTACTGATTAGATCATAAATGCAGAAATGTCCTACTGGAAGTTCTGAAGTTCAGCTGAGGGCAGGAAAAAGATGCTTTTCATACTGTTTTATTGTCAGGCCTTGTTAGAAAATACTACAGAATTTTATTGATGCATTTCACATCTAAGATATAAATTGCTCTCGGGCAAAATATGCTTGCAAAGGTAATTTGGAGGATAGGCAGAGAGTAGTATAGGTCATTCAGTATTTACCTGACTTCAAGAGCAGGTATTTCTACTTATCTTTCCTAATACATGAAATATAAGCATAAATGTGTATATATACCTGGAAACTTCAGAGTTTGGCAAAATTAGCCTTTACTACTGATTTTATTGTTTGTTTGCCTCTGTCACACAGTCTCAGGAGTCTCTACCCGTACGTGTAAATAATCCATTGGTGCTCACGAAGAATGTTAATAATTGCAAAATATGATTAAAATAATAATTAACCAAATGAAGCACTCCTTGTGAAGCAGTGCTAGAATTAAAGCTATCTGTATAAATTTTTAATTTCCATGTAGTAGTTTGTAAGCCTTTTCCTCCTTGGGTGTAATTTCTTGTGGCTGTGGAATACAAACCGGAAACCACATCTGTCTTCAGCTGATCATTGAGAGTTTAGTTCTGCTGCTGAAACCTCTGCAAATGCCATACCATGTCGGAGTAGGGTATTCCCTCAGTCTCACTTTGCATGCAGTAAACAGGAGATAATCCATGTGTTTAGGCAGCACTGTATGTAAGAGGGATGTTTTCTGTTACTGACTATGGGAGAGTCCTAGCATTGTTTCAGTGCCACTGTCTGCTGCATCTACTTCACTCGTTCCCTTTCAGCCTCTTCCATCTTGCCTTGCTTTTGTCTCAGTTCTTTTATCCGAGTAGTTCCAGTTCCTCATCCTGTTTGCCCAGGACCTTTTCTTACCCAGGCTTGGTCTCATCCCTTCTTTCCTTTCCTTTGAAAAGATTTCGTTCTTTTTTTCTGCCCTGCTGCCATGAGGATCAATTTGAGCTGCTATTAGTAAAAGTGTATGCTGTGCTTGGTGTAAGAGGGAAATAAAATGAACATGCCCCAGTCAAACTGATGAACCTTGGGGGAAAGTTTATCACCATAATTAAAAAGGGTACTAAAACTTGCTGTTCTGTATAAGGACTCAGTTTCTATGGGTGCTTTTGGTGCAGGCAGTTTATGGCAGCTAGCTGGTTATAGGATTTTTGATTCTGTTCAGTTTAGCAGAGGATTTATTCTGAAATATTTAACTGTTTTAAACTCAATTTTTTAGAGAACATAAAAATCAAAAACCCCGTAAGATAAATATTTGGTCTTCATAGCTTTTCTGCAGCTAAAGTGAAATACATTCAGGTTAGCTGGTTCCCGTGTTGCCATCCTGTCTAAACTTTCTTCCGGGCTAGAAAATTGATAAGTATCTGATAACCGCTGTGGAGACAAAACAGAAACATAAAGATCATATGTTGTGTAATCATCCTGATTACTCTGAGCAGTACTATGCTGCAGGTTTCGCTAATCAAGATTAATTGTGATCTAGGCTACGTGAACTGCCATGTAGAGTGGATTGTAATTAAATAAAAATATAATCATTTTAACATTGTGCCACTAATATGTATTTACAATAGGTAGTACTTTTGAAAAGACTCTTATTCCCTACTGTGATTAGGAAGCTGAGTTATATTTTCTAACTGCACAGATGTTGTTAAAAGCTCATATTTCAGGCCATAAAGACTTATTATATTTGAGGTTGTACAGTGATAGAAAAATGGTTTGTGCATCTGTCTATTGTGTGAGACATTAAAACTAAAAAAAATCTGGAATGGTAGAGATTTATGGAAAACATAACTTGCAAGTGTATGTATATGTTTTAAATATGTGGTAGGTAATTTATAATAGGGCATTCCTAGCAAAAAAAAATGCTTTGACAGGTCTTTGCACCTCAGAGGAAGAAAATATTTAATACAGCGTGTAATAAGAGAATCGCCTCTGTTTCAGCTTTCTCAGCATGAGTTGACAGGTCTTAACTTGACTTCTTTCACACGGTATCTTAGAATTTTTATCGGGAATGGATTGTACAAATGTTCCTCTTTGAGACTTAATGAACCAGAATGTTTTGTTGTATGTATGCTCCTGTTGTTTTGTGTAGAGGCCTAAATCTATATTCACTTGTGTATTCTGACAACTAGAAATGTAATAAGCGTAAATATTTCTTCTTTTAATAAGGCAAAAAGTGTGTTGTCAGTAACCATGCAAAAGCATTAAAAACTTAGGCATGTGAGTGGATGGATTTTTGCCCATGTGCAAAATGGTTCTTTGGGTGGCTTTCAGCTGTTATTGTTTCTACCTCTTGACCATTGTTTATATTAGATATTGCTTTATTGGGTGTCTGTGCTTCCATCCTCATGTCTTTCAAGGATAATGGAGAAGATCTTTAAATATGCTGGCTGGGTGGGTGCTCCACTAACAAGAGCTCTGCCGCCCTGCAGCTTCCTGCCTGGGCAGGATATTACTTAGAGAAGGCACTTTATTGTCCTTGTGTGGGTTTGGTGGGAGTCATGCTGGGGTTGGGAGTGTATCGAACACTTGCGGGGAGATTGTATCGACGTTGACGGGGGGAAAAGCTGTGGTGTCATGAATAGAGCCGTCTTGTGCGCTCGGCTGAGATTTTATCTGGAGTACCAGATACAGTGGGCTTTTTCTAAATGTGATTTTCTTTTAGAAGATGTGCTTGTTAAAACCGAAGGAAATTAAATTCAAACGTGCTCTCAGATAATATTGAGCCAAGCAAATAAATGGATAAAAGCAAGGAAGCTCTGCCTAGCAGTGTCAGGGGTCTTTCCCCACCCACCACAGGCTGGCCTGGCTGCCTCAGGCATGGTGCCCTACTCATGGCCTGTATGGTCATATCCTGCTCTGTGGTCAACAGGTCTCCATTTCTTGCTGTGCAAGCTTTAACTGAGTGACCCATGAGCAAAAACGTGGTTAGGAGTCTTGTTCCTCTGCTTGGAGGAAGCATTTTTGAGCCAGTTTCTCACAGTGCTGCTGCCCTGGCAGCCAGTGCTCAGCTGTGGATGGAGGGTGACTGACTCCTGGGGCCCTCCATAAACACTCTCTGTTTCTCAGGGCTGGGAAGAGGTAGCAGAAACACTTTTTAAATGGGTAATTTTCATTAATTTGATGTCCATGAAATAATGTATGTAACATGCTGTGTGTCAGACTGGACACATGGCAGGTATAATCCTATCTTCTCCTTGGGAGCAAGTAGTGTCACACAGCCTCTGAATGTAGTCTTATTCTGTGGCTGACTTTGAAGGAGCAGAGTCACTTTAAATTCCTTGTGCCTGAAATGCTACAGTATCAGTAGCAGAATTGTAACTAGGGGCAAATTTTTGAGTTTATTTTCCCATTCCCAAGCCACCTAGTGGGCCAGAGGTGTGGGGCTGCAGTGCAAGATGGAAACAAAAGAAAACCATTGCTGAGATTAAAAACATTTGCTTTTTAAAGCAAATATACAATGAATATTTTTCAACTGTCATGAGGCACTGTTACTTTCCCAACTAAATATAAGACATATGTTATTAAGTCTTAGCAGCTTTATAATGACTATGTGTGGACTTTATAATCATAGTTTAGTATTATTATCTGACACTTCAGTCTTTTTATAACTTCTGTTTCTTATGTAGCGGTGGATGGTTTTGGGGCATACACCTGAACAATGGGCAATTCCTGTGCTTGTGCATATTCCTGCTCTCTCTTTAAAAAAAATGAAAAAATGTCTTCCATGCTTTTCTGTATCCATAAAATAGATTTTTCCCTTCGTACAGACAGAGTTCATTAAAGAACTCAGATGGCAAACAGTTACTTCATTGCAACTATTGAAACTGAAATTAAACCTTGAGTATTCAATATTTTGCTGAGTCTGGGTTTGAGTGGGGTGAGATGATTGCAGTAGGGAATGGATCCTTCTTGGCACTGTTGCAGCTTTCCAGGCTTGTGGAGGTGTTGCTGATACTGCATGTCATTAGTTGTGGAGGATTTTGAAAAGGAAGGGTGTAAAGCCACCTTACCAGAGGTTAAAAAGCTTTTTTTTTTTTTTTTCCATTTTTCTCTCACTGAAAAGGACAAGGTAGTTGAGGGATGTGTTTTAAACTCTCTTTAGCTCTATCCTCTGCATATTTTGTATTGTCGGGAAGTTGTGGTTATTACCAGTCAAAATAACAATTTGACCAGGGACTCATTACATATTGTTGCTGAATTCTAATTGTGGGGGGAAAGGAAAAAAAAAAAAAAAGAAAATTGTTTTCCAGCATCCTGTTATGACCTTTTTGAGTTACTGATGTTTTTTTCATAAATCTGTTTAACTTTTTGGCATTACAAATGTCTCTATTCCACTTCCTTTTTATAAAATTGGATGGAAAAGAACTTATCATTTCCTTATTCCTTATCTTTAAATGTATTTTATGGATTTTTTTTCTTTAATTGTTAATTTGTATTTGAACTTATACCGTCTGCTTCCTTTGGGGCTTTTGAAACTCTAAGGAAATCCTTATTATTGCAAGAATGGCCTTAACTGAGCTGTACAAATGTGTACAATAAAATCTTTTATATCATTCTGTTCCTAAAGATGTTATATGGTTTCCCCTTCATCTTTAAATGGGTGATAATAATGCCTATATGACACCTACATATATATTTTTGTATGTGTATATAAACACAGAGATGTTCCAACTTATACTGTTGTCTCTTAAATTCTTACATCAAGTGTCAGCCTTATTGTTCCCTGGAAGCTGATTTTCTTTTAAAGCTGAAGTCTTTTCTAAGGAGATACAGTAAAATGAGATTACAGTTATATTTTCACTAAGTAATCTATATGGATTGACTATCACTGAAGGCAGTTTTATTTCCTGAACAAAAGAAATGTGAAGTTTTCTGCTTGGGTTTATTACTTTAAAATTAGTGTGACTACTGTCAATCAGAAAGGTTTAGTATGCCAAACACTGTGCAGCTATTCAAAATGATGAGACGTACTGGAACAAACGGCAACAAGGCATTTTACAAAAGTAATCATGACGTTGAAACCAAAAGTCTGTGTTGTGTCTTGGTTAGGCTTTGATTTGTAGGACCAGAAAAGATATTATAGTCTTCAGAGATGGTTATCATTTATTTAGAAAACTCATATGTGATCTGACGGGGGGGTCTCTATTTCAGCCGTGACTTGATTTTTACTGCTTGCTTCAGAGATGCTCTGCAACTTGCTGTCAGTCCTTCTGGAATAGAGGATGGCCTATGAAAGCAGGTGAAGAAACCTTTTAAATTAAAGAGGTGAACTGTAATACACAGTTCAGTCTAATCTTAGAGGACTGAAAAAATGAGGCCAAATCCCCAGAGTTCTGTATTAGAAGAAAAAAATAGTGAGTTTCATAATAAAAATACTTTGTGGGAATTGTTCCCATTCAATTAGGCCTAAACAGTTTGAGATTCTGTGTAACAGGCTACCAAAGGGGATTGAAGGAGCTCTATTGTCCAGATATTCATTTAGGCTGGAGACAAATGGCCAGTTTTAGTAATTCAGGACATGGGTTGTGGACAGTGGGCCCTGGAAGGGCTGGTTCAGGACTGAAACACACTGACTCACACCAGTTTTTCCTACCGAGTGGCTCTGAAACAACAGATGTGCTGGAACAAGGGGAGGAAGGAAAGTATCCTGGCAGTTCAGATGGATGTTGGAGTAGGGAAGGAAACCGAGTAATGAAAGGAGAAAAAAAGACATGAGGGAAGAGAGTAGTGGAAGTAAACAATAATAAAATGTTAAAAGAAATTAATTGTGGCTTTCTCTCAGAGCTGTGAGGAGTGGCAATAGAGCAATTCCACAAAAACCTCCATTAGTCAAAATGTGTTTATTCCCCCTGACCACCCCATTCTCCCATCCTCTTTCTATGTTTAGAGCTATAGCCTTACCCAAACTAGCAAATTTAGATAAAAATTATCATTTATGATTCTTTGGCTTAATCTTTCTGTAATGGAAACAGGTAAGCTCTCACATTCCTGCTACTGTGGGTCTTTTAAGCCCTCTACAACTGGAGAAAATGGTAAGACTTTTTTCTTACCTAAATCATTTTAAGGGGATGGCTGTTAGCCAGGGAGTCCATGAACAAAGCAGTGAATCACAAAGAATTGTTTTTGCTAGTAATCCTTTTATCAATATATTTTTGACAATGGTCTGGTTGAACGGAAATATATAGTTGCACCAAGAGCATTTCAGATAGAGGTTTCTTGATCTGGGGTGGGGTTGGTGTCAGTGAGAATTTAGTAGCATTCCTCCTCAGCTTTTTGTTTTGTTGTTGGCTTTGTTGGGTTTTTTTTTTTCAGTTGTGACCTGTAAAGCTGCCACTTTACAAGGGCAAAAGAGATACTTCCTTCCATCTTAACTTTTTAAGAGTGCCTTGTAGCAAAACACCAGCACCCAAGTGATTAAAACCGTATCTCAGATTAGAAAATGCAAAGAAACGAAAATCCAACTTCTCCCCAAATTTTGATAGCAATTAGTCAAACTTGCTGTAAATTAACACAGTGAAACCTAACTATTGGTACTATTTTCCTCTATCCAGTTCCCCAATAAACTTTCTTATGTAGGCCTTTGGAGAATGAATTTTTGAGGTAGGAAGATCCAACTCAGCTGTACTGTTGTTTTAAAGGGGAAGATGATTTCCATGATTATTCTCTCTCCTAACTGATTTGGGTTTTTCTAACAGTCTTTTGCACTATATATGAAATCCTTTTGTTGAGAATAATTCACCTTTTTTCCTTACTGAAGTGACAAGATTTAATCTCTAATTCCATAGAGGGGAGAAAAAGTAAATAGAAATTTTACTGAAAACAGGACAACTTAAAAATAATGGCAATTTCAGGTGAACACAAAACTAACAAAACTAAACAAAGTCCATTGTGTGCTTCCATGTAAAGAAATCCTTCTTTGGAGAGAGAAAATTTACTACTGATTTTGAAAAGATATTTAATATAGAAAGAAAGTGCTCATATGTGAGAAATTAATGATAAAAATCTTCTAGATACGGTTTTCTTTTTCTTTCTTTTTCTACAGGAAAAATATTGACAGATGATTTTGGGATAATACATATTTTATTGCTACAGAAAATTCAATTTTCTTTTTTGAGGCAGAGAAGAAAGCAAGCATTTTTAAATTAAACAAACTGTACTTTTTCATTCTTAACAATAGTCTTATCCACCAACTTAACCACAACACCATGTTTTCCCTCTTTTATATGCATTATGTGTATACATTTATCTGTGTTTGCCTTAAATTAATTTATTGGTAGTCTGTTTAGTTATAAAGATGGATTGTCCACAGTCTATTCTGAAGTTCAGTTAAACAGCCATCATGTGCATCATTGTTGGATGCTTTACTGAAGCTTGTAGCAAATGATGCCTAGCTCTTTGGAAATGCCTTGTTCCTCTTTGAGTGGCTTACTTTAGAGTTTATAGGTTTTAGGTTTTTTAACCTTGTGATATGGGATCACTTATCCTCCTGTTTTTGCATGTTTAACTTTTTGCCTCTTTCCTCCAAGTAAACTCCACTCTTTGTGACACCTGACCCCTTATTTTATATACTCTCTCTATGCTGGCCACATTACCATCCGCTGTACGGCTTAGGTCATGGTCAAATGAAGACACTTGAGATCAGATGATGTAGATATTGTTTTGATCTTTGCTTTGATGCCTTTTTCAGTCACTTACAATGACTGTAATTGTCCCCTGGCCAGGGGTACAGGTGGAGCTCGCTTCTTCTCTGTTAAAATGGGTTTTTTCACCTTGTCATAGCAGATGCCTGGACAAAGTTCTGACGTTCTCTTCTGTGCAGCCTTACTCTTGAATGGGGAATGTCAACCAGGAAAGTCACACTATTTGACTTCATTGTTTTTATTCTTATATTGGGTGTAGTACTATATAGTAAACGGAGGACAATGCCAAGGAACACCGAGTCACCTTTTCCAAAAGTTCATCTGACAGCAGAGGCAGCCTTGGTTCAGACACCTGAGTTAAATGCATGGACTTTAATTATGCTGATAACAATTACAAGTTAATTTTTCCCTGGCACAAATGTATTGTGGCTGTTATGGAGCTGTAGTTTGCTTTGGTGGTTGTTCACGTCAACCACCAAACACTGAGCCTGCTAACTTTGCAGATCTAATTACAAATCCATGGTTTACTTTTGGAGTCTGTTGTGCTCTACAGTGCTGGGCCTGGTGATAAGTCTATCAGTTCTTACTTGGTCACTAACACAGTACCAGCATTAAATTCTAAATGGCAGGCTCTGTGTTCGATGTCTGTGCTATCTCTGATAAAACATTAATCATTTGAAGGTTCCATTCAAACCCATTGATAGAAATTGTGAAATGTAATTTAGCTTTGAGAATAGAATTAATGTTTTCTAATAGCTCTAAGCCATTCTATGATTTATTGGTTCCACTGCTTGAGGGTTTTTATAATCTAAATTGGTGATTACAAATGATACACAACATTGTGTATCATAAATATGAATTATGTGTCTGGTGAAAACGATAATGGGTTTTCCTACCTTGTATGTATATTAGTACGTTCAGTAGTATATTAAAGCCTATTTTAGAATTGGAAGATAATTTTTCCCACATATAGCTCTTCCCAGCTCGTTCAGTCTGTGAATCTGCTGCTATTTACTGATTTTCATCTAATTCAATAAATAGCTATTGCATCAGAGCAGCATAAAATGAAAGGTACACCTGTGGAATCTCATTATCTATGATATGCTGTCCTTTATAGCAAGCTTCTTGTCTTTAGCTTGTTTTTTGAGGAGGCGGTGAAGACTATAATACTGTTTATGGTTTCTGATAGAATTTTAGTCCTATGATTGATTGGCGATGAATGTATCTAGCAGTTTTGTCTGGGAGGATTATTTTTGCATAGCCAAGTCCACCACTGGAAGACACCTTCATAAACTTGGAAAAGATGAAATGGACATCTTAGTGGACAATGGAAGTTTCTTATACTTTCATTAAAGTTTTAACACGTGTTGTTATTTTCCATACATGAGCCATATTTCCCAAATTTCTGCCCTGGAATGTAGATGGGAGAGTATTGGGCTGCTCTTTCTACCATCACTGGCTTGGTAGGTTTCTCTCATCATTATCAACAATGAGTGGTTTTGAAAGGCTCTTGCTGTTGTAGACATTTAAAATCTGTCGGTGTCAACCAAAATCATACAGTTGTAGAATGGTTTGGGTTGGAACGGACCTTCAAAGATCTTAGTCCAACCCCCTACCATGGAAAGACACATGTTTTGCTAGATCATGTTGCTCAAAGCCCTTCTGAACTCGACTTAAGGGGCATCCACAGCTTCTTTGTTGCCCCATAAATGAGATATCCATAACTTCTCTGAAAGTAAGCGTGACTGCTTTGGGAAGTTACCTGGAACAACTGGCCTTGTAATAGTGATCTGTAAATTCTTCCGCTAAACCTTCACTGATTAATTTCAATTTTGGGAAGAACAGACATTAAAATATCCCAAGCGTTGCTTGTTTTTCCTTTTGCTCTTTATAATGTGAAGATATGCAAGAAAAGTAAATGTCAAATTTAAATAGAATTAATGAGATAGTGGTTTTTGATAGAAATTAATTATACTGTGAAACAAGGTATTTCTTATCAAACCATGCGAATCAGTGTGTATCTCTTATTTATGGTGTATACATCTAATTATGGAGAAACTCACATTAGACAAGGCTTTCAATGAAACAAGGAAGTCATTTATTACATTCCCCTTAGAATTTGTAAGGCACTCAGCTTTCATGGTGATGACCATTTATTATTATTTTTACAACATAAATACTTAGATAAAGAGAAATGGGTGCCAGGAGTGAATTGAATAAGCTCCCCAATTGATCAATAACTCAATTTATTTTAGAATTTCTTTAGAAAATACAGTGGTATTAATCAGGAGAGAACGCTTCAAGTATAAAATTTGATTTTCTTAGCGGAAAATCAGTTTGCTTTATCAAAATCTTAAGGTCTCTTTCCCCCTTTCTCTCCCCATCATACAATTCTCCTTTTGCAGTAAGGCTAAATCAGATTTGTCTGAAGCAATAATTGGTGATTATCTCCTAACTGCAAGATATAGTTGAGCCTCTTTGGTTAATCCTATCTTGCTTGCGATCTATAGTGAGTCAGAGCAAGGCAAGGAAGAGAGGACTTGAAATGTGATTTCTAAGGTCATTTTTCCTGTGAGGTATAATTATGTCCAAGAGCTCTGCAAATTGTGGAGAGAACAGCAATTGGACTATGGCAAAGAGACCTGAAAGGATTGGGGTGGGGAACACCTTTGTGCTTCAGCCTAGATGTGCGTTTCTGTGGTGAGGCAGGAGGGATCCACGTTGTGTTATTTAGTGTGGAAAAGGAGAAATCCTTGTGGAAAAGTTTTTATTCTTTTGTAAGCTTTCCTGTGCTCTCTTGCATAACGTGTTCATTATTTGGACTAATGAAGTGTTACAAGATGAAATTTGCCTAATGGAAAAAACCCCTACTTTATTCTAAATAGAAATTTAAAATGAGAAGTGAGGATTATTTATGCTTATGCAATGTTCTACATTCTATTAAAAATCTGAGTTTTGCTTCACACTTGGGAAAGGGTTTATATATGTCAAAAACATTCACTACATTATTATTGTTATTATTAAATTGAGTAGTCTAGTAAAAGTTATCTATCTCTCACTTCAAATCCTGACTGACTTGTTTTATTCATGTTTCTTAGTATCACTTTGTCAAAGATGACACAGTTTCTGTAGAAGTAAAGCTCTTCTGAGAGATGCTGAGAACCTTTCAGGTGACCTCTGTGGAGCCAAGAGGATGATTTATAATTTTATTAGCAAAGTCCTCTCCTAGAGACAGCTTCATTATGTGTTTTATGGGAAAAGAAAGGTTCTAAAAGTCCAGCCACTAGTTTGTTCTTGACTCTTCTATACCAGGAAACCTCGTGGCACCCTTAGTGCCAGGTTCTGGGATCCTTGGGTAGAGTCCCCATTACAGTCAGACCCATCCATCCTATGTGATGTGGGAAAAAAATAAAAGAATGATAATGAGATGGTAATTTCACACTTTGTGAATTCAATCTGCATCCTCTCACTGTTTGGTCCATATTGTTTTCAGTTTTGGAGAGTAGATCAATACGATAACTGAGATATCAATCTCTAGGTAATGTTGCATAAAACTAACAACTGTAAATGAACTTTTTCTTAAATTACTGATATTTTTTCCTTGTGTTCTTAAAAAGTATTTTGTACAGTATTTTGATTTACTCTTTAGGGATAATGTGATGGAAGGAATTTTTAAAAAATGTGAACAAGTCTTTCATATATTATTTTATTAATGAAGAAAAATATATATAAGATTATTGCAGAGCTTTCTTGTTTTCAATTTACCATACATTCAAAATGACAATTTCATATTTTTACCTCAGCAAAATGCTTTGTCATGCTACTTAGTGCTTTAGAAAATACACTGAAAATCTCTGCTACCTGAGATACATACTAAAATATATCAACTTTTCCAAAAAAGCAGCCTGACAGTATTAGGACTGTATCTCTTATGTTTGTATAATACAGTAGACTGAATTTTCAGCCATTGGCAAATCTTGTGCATGCAAAATCCATTTTTAGCTACTTTATGGCTGCCCTTAAATCCTTTATTTTAAGCTGTCAGTTGGGCAGAAGCAAAGCCTCTAAAAAAGCTGTAGCACAACACCTGTGATTCCAAAAAATCTTGTGCGTCATGACTTTGGTACATTGCCTGGGAGTGTCTGGGGTGCAGCCAGGCTCCAAGACTGGAGGTCTGTGAGGTTAGTGTATAAACAGTCACATCATCAAGGTTATACTAAATAGAAAACACTTAAGGGAGGGGGGTGTGTGTGTGAAATTGGAAAAATGTCACTCATTATAATATTAAAATAAATTCACAATTTAATTTATTAATAATTAACAATTTAAAACTAAATAATTTTATATCTCCCCCTCATTGGCCAGTATATAGTTAAGTGTATGATATGCTGGAGGTCGTTATAACTCTAAGCCCTTAAGGAATTTTTGCAAATACAGGCGTGGTCAGTGCTTCTATTACTAAGTTTACATTAGCATTTACTAAAATCATCATACAATAACTATTGAATTATGGCCAAAACTTCACAAGTGCAAACACTGATCCACAATCATATCTTAAGGATTTGCTGCTGGGTTGTTGTGGTTTTTGGTGGGGTTTTTGTTTGGATTTTTGTTGTTTTGTTTTGTTTGGGTTTTTTTTGGATTTTTTGCTGGGGGTAGGATTATGCCAACAGTTGCAAGAGGATTCATTAACTGATGTTGTCCATTCCTAAAAGATGAACCGTGTAACTCAAAAAAGGACATGGGAACAGCACATGCAAGATGGGTGCTTATTTTAGCAGCTACTTTAATTTCATAATGTTCTGGATTACATTTCAGAACAGAGATTGTTCTTAACATAGAGGTTAACATCTTAATCTGTTCACACTTTCTCCTCAAAGTGAAGATCTTGCTTTTAGCCACACATTTGGTGGTGGCAAGCGACCGTCAGCTCGTTGTACGGAGAGGTAGTGCAGCACAAGCACTGACATAGTGCATGAGATTGTCCATCTAATGCATGCACCTCATGGGCTCTTGGTCATCCCTGTGTGCTGCACGGTGTTTCGGCAGAGGAATGAAAAGGGAGTCTGTGGCCCCTACGTTTTTGTATTCTTGTCTTGTACTTTTTGCTTCTGATACTTGGCAGTAAGGGTTCTGGTTCCTTTTAAGGAGGTGCTTTAAGTACTGATGCTTTGCAGTTTGTTTTCATTTTGTCTGGGACAAATTGTACTAGTGGAGGAGAGGCTGTAACACATAGAGTAAAATGCAGAGGTTTTGTCCTTAAAAGACAAAATCTTAATAAACAATCTTTAGGCCAAGGGGCTATGACAGTAGGAATATTTTTTTCTAATTTCTAGCAAGCAGGCAACAGTCCAAAATTGCTTTATTTTATGGAAAATTGTTCTCTTTTTTGGGAGATATTTTTAGTGCCTCCATTAATTATATTAATGGATTTCTTAAGTATGAGGTTTTATTTTGTTGGATTGTTAATTGACTAGTTGTACTAAGAATTGATATGTATAATCCCACAATCCCAAAACCACACGACATAGGTCTGTAAAAAGTCCATGGCTTGCTCTCCTCCCCATGCCATGTTTCTTATGTATTAAACAAAATTCAGAGTGGATGAACAAGGAATAGCTGTTTCTTTACCTTATAGTTCATGTAAGTCTGTCAAAATGAAATTTCTGAAAATGAGTAACTATTATATTACTTTAAGTTAAATTTTGGGGTAGATAGTAGTATGTTGCTTTCAGCATTTCCATTTCCAATACTATTGTGTGATGATGCATGATACATCTGGATGGTGAGGTCAAAGCAACTAATGCTGGTACAGGTTGTGGGTTGGCTATTCAGAAGTGATAACAGGATTAAAGCAAGTTCTCTGGCCAATAAATGTTTCCCAGATTCTGGGAATTGTTATGCTGATAGATATTTTGTGCTGCAGAAGGGATGTGTAGGAAAAAAATAATTACCTGATTTGGTTGTTGGAAATCTGCATTCTTATTTCTTACATAGTTACTGAATTGGTTTGAGTTCTCAGTTCAGTGTAATACATGTTGAAGTATTTTTGTAATTGTGGTTTCTTTATATTCCATTCTGAAACCAATGATGAGATGCTTTTTTTTTGTTTGTTTGTTTTTTGGTTAGTCATTAGTATTCACAGCTCTATCAGATTGCAGTTCAAACTCTTTGCACAGAAGATGATGGAGCAAGGTTGCTTAGAAACACTTACCTGCATTCGCAATGGGAGTTATCAATCTGTTCTGTGTATTCACCTGCACATGCAGGGGAGAAAATTGAGTTTCTCTGCTGATTATGTTAATTCATTGCAAATTTGTTTTAGCAGTAGTGTGCTTAAACATACATAAGCATGCATTTTCTTCAAGTATATATAGTGAGAAAACGTAGAATAAAATGTTGACTCTTTTTGAAACAGTGATTTCAAAGCATGAGAGGTCTAATTTGGCTGTATACACTCCAAAATCAAATTTTTGCTATTGTTGGCTGAGTTAATCAAGGCATTGCCTGTACTTGACAAGTTGCATGAACTGGAGATTATTTCATGATCTGTTTAAAATATTTTTTATTTCATGAACTGTTGAAAATAATTTTTGTAAGTTCTTAGAGTTAGTGTTCAGTTCAAGAAAATACGTCTGACTGCCAACAGTAATTATATTTTCTTCCCTAATCTAGTGAAATTCTTGATCTTTTTAAGACTGTCCTAAAAATAAAGCAAGTCACAAGCAAGTTATACAATTTTTGATCTTTTTCACTATGAGTGGCTTGGCCTATTTTTAGGCCAGCTGTAATTGTACACTAATGTGCTAGAAAAGATAAATGTAGCTCTTAATCACCCTAACTTCTAAGCACTCCAATTATTACACTTATTAAATATGCTGGAAATGCATATATTTCCCTCCTGTGAGTCTGGAACAGACTTTAGTGTCTTTTCAAGAGACTTAAATGTTTCATATCTCTGAGGTCCTACCACTCTCATTAACACCCAAACTGTTCTATGGTGGGTCGTAGATGCATGACCCTGCTTTATCTTCCTCACTTTATGCTGAACTCATCCTCTTACATTTCAAAGAACAAGAAATCAGGTTAAAAGTTGCGCAACGAAGTGCTTCTGTAAAGCTATAAAATACTTATGGCTAGTTTATACAAGAAAGCAGTAGAAAATAATTCCTCTAACTTTAGTGGTGTCAGTCTAGTAACAGGCCAATAAAATGATAAATTTATTAAATATTTACAGTTGCAAAAGCAGAAAATAACTTCTCACTTTAGTTTTCACTATAATTTTAATAAAAATCAGAATCAAGTAATAGAATGTACTAATGCATATTACATGTTGTTAATGAGTGAAGTTTTCTGGTGCCTGTAGACTTAGATTTTATTGTATGCTTAAAGTAATTGAATCTGGATTTTCACATACAAGATGCATATTGGGGGAGAAAAATCCCAAACAAACCAATTCCCAGAACATTACCATAACTTAATGTGGAATACATCCTTTGGAGTTGTTAATAGAAAATGTTTGGCAAAGTCTCTTTTTTAATTTATTATAAGCACAGCTTAGAAGTAAAGAGGAAACGGTATCTCTAGTGCTTTAACTTTATGGTGCCACTGTTTTCTCCTGTAGCTTCTTGTTAGATCAGATGTGGATCACAAGGAGAAATGAAGATACTGGAACTCTGGTCTTTGTCTTTTTTGCATTTCTGATTTCCCCCCACATTGTACCATCCCAATTCCTTTTATATTTTTGTGTTGACCACTACTTGACATTGTGAAACAAGGTTTGTTATATTCTTTTTACCTTGACTATATGCTGACTGCCTGCTCTGTACAGTTGGTTTCCTTTCTCTTCTCTTGCCACCATCTGGTCCTGTTGCAGCAGATGGCTGTATGTTTTGAGCACAGCTATGCACCAGGTGTGCTTAGTCTTCACAGTCCTCTTTACTGGCCAAAATATGCCAGCATTTGTATTCTGCAGATATCTGGGCAATTTTCAGTCCCTTAGTTTCTTATTAGAAAATACATTTAGAAAAGCTACGCTTGTAATGCTACAAAGTCAAAACACTCAACCAGGTAACTTAGATACGGGAAGGAGGCAACGCTTTCCTGAAGGAAACAGCATGGGAGAGAGCTGGCAGGAAGGCATGTAGGATGCCTCCTGTGCTAAGAATAGACGAGCCTATTACAATGACAAAGTACAATGTGAATTCTGAGTTATTGCACCATTTATTGTAGCAGGTGAGGGGTATACTCTTGATCAGTAAAAACAGTGCCTCTATTAGTTGTAACTCAATGCACTGCACTAGTCTGATTGTGCCCATCACTATTGTGGTCTTTTCTGTGGCTGGTGAGACATGTTTGATGGAAAATGTGAGATTCTTTCTTTTTTTCACTCTTCAGTTTTGCAAATATGTAAGTTATCTTCATGCTTAGCTGCAAACACCCCTCTTCAGCAGAGTTTTAGTTAGGTCCCTGCTTATCAGTTCAGCTGACGCCTTGCTACTTCCTGGGCTACTTTGGATCCAGAGATGCAAAGTTTTTCAGTGTTCGTAGTACTTTGATCCTCCGAGAGCAGGAGGGCAATTGCCTTTTAGAAAAGAAATAAAATAAAAATAATATTAATTAATTTCTAGTAGTGTTCCTTAATATTATTTGTTCCAAATTAAACTGAGCTAAATTGCAAATTACTAACCTTCTCTGCAGGAAGGAGACCTTCACCTAGCTCTGTGGCTGTTAACAGCAAGTGTAGTTTGTAGCAGTTAAGTATCTTGAGATAAGTTTCTGTGTCTTTTGCAGTGGAGAACTATTTTAGGTTGTTGACTGAGTATGAAAACAATCCAGGATTAAAACCATCCATGTCACTAACTGCTAATAAAAATTCACTTAAAAGTTGTGTTCTGAGTAAGCTCTCAGCAGAAAATACAAAACCTCCTACACATATCAGTAAGAGAAACCCCCAAGGGAGAGCCTGTGCATCAGGTAAGACGCAGATGTGGGGAAGCAGAACCAAAAATAGTCTCAAGAGTAAAACTAAGCGGGAAGCAAGTTGAAAGCTTTCTTTTTCTTCTGAGTTTGTTTGTCTCCATTTCTTTCCCCTGCTTCAGAGAACTCCCTATAGTAAGAGCAATAGCATTTTGTGAGAGCTGAGTGTGGTGCCCAAACCTCTGCTTGCTGTCTTGAGGCTGCCATGTGGAGCATGACTTTTTACAGTGTTTGCCATGAGCTGTTGGCATCATTTTAGAACATTTGACAGAGATTTTGAGATCTGGTATTGCAGGTTGATTGTTCGGGTGGTAGGGGAAGGACATGATTGTCATGCAGCATTGACGAAATGGAGAGTTGGCTGTTACAAGTTACAGGCATCTCTTGTTGACTTGCTTGATAAGGTGCAAGTAAAGCTGCAGAGGGAAAGTATGAATGACCTGTGAATGATGGCTGCAGGTCTGAAGTCCCTTTTGGAGCTTCAGCTATCCAAAATCAGGCTGTAGTGTAGCTCTGGACATAGGTATCTTGCTCATCCCTTGTGAACTCCCTTACTACTGCCCCTCCAAAAAAAAAAAAAAAAAAAATCTTAAGATCCTCAAGACCAGACACAGAATTCAGTTTTTGGTGTGACAGTGAGTGATAATGGAGTTGCAGAAGCATTTTTAATATAGCTGTATGAGATTTGGGAATGCATTTGATTTCCCTTGGTCTTGGTTTCTTAAAGTTAATAATACTCCATTGTAGATGCATGTGTGTAGCTGCTCATCACTAGAATGCTCACATATAATAAAGGCAGAATTTAATTCTAATGCTGACTTCTGGAGTGGTTTTAGTAAAGATAATTACGGGGTTTTTCTTTGTACTAAAACCAGGAGGTAGGAATTTTTACAGTCATGATTTTTGTGAGTTCCTCTGGAAGGTGGGTGGTAGGTGCTACCTGGGGGGAGCTCTGCGTCAGTGTTTTAGGAATGTTCTATGTAGGGTCTGGTAATGGGAGCTCAAGAAACAGTTTGTGGTAGGAAAACTGTGTATAGAGACTACGTTTCTCTCTCACTGAATAGCAGAAATCAATGAGTCTGTATTTAAGGCAGAAAGATTTTAAGATCTTAAAAATTTTGGAAAGGTTTAACATTTTAATGAATCCTTCCTATGTGGAGATTTGAAAACTAGAAGAAAGCACTATAATGTTTAAATCCAGGGATATTTATATTGTTAGGCAGAGATATTCACTGTATTGAGTCCCCAGTCCCCAAATCTTGTATTTATGGTAGAGAATCTCCCTTTGTCATGCGCACAGCAAAACCATCTTTTTTTTTTTCTCTAATGCACATGTTGGTTCACAAATGGAGCTTGTTTTAAATGCACTTATTTGCTGTTGTTATCAGTCTATGAGTCTGAAGTAACATGTACATCGATGATACTTGGGAGTTTTTCCTCTACTGAAGTCAGCAGTCTGTACCTCTGTAAAACATGTACATCTTTTGCTGCCAGAGAGTTACTTGATTTGCTTTGTGTTTTGTGTAATTTTTACACATTGTTTCTTGAGGAAAACCAATCTTTTTTTTGAAAACAATACACTGTTTCTGGGGTTTTTTTGCAACATTATTGTGAATATTTTTTTTCATATACTCTACTTGTTTAGGACAGTGGTAAATGTACAACGTTTCCTGAAAAATTCCCTATGACATAGAAAAAGGAGTAGTAACTTAGACATTTTCCTCTTGTATACATTTTGCATTAGAAGGAAGATTTATGATTTGTAATGTGACCCTGTGAGCTGAGCTACTTGCTGCAGAGCATGATTTCAGCACCTAAAGCAGTAGGAATGATTGGAATGCATGTTTTGCATTTTGATTTCCATCCTATAATTTTGACCTTTAGTTTCTCTTCATTTTTGTCATGCTTGCCTTTTTGTGCTTAATGGGTATCAGTGTTGCTTTTACTTCATATTCATAATGGTGTTCAGTAACTTCTGTCTTTGTTCACTGGGAGAGTTAAATGCTTTAAACCTTGATGAAATGCCATGTTAGATGTTGAATTATTATTATTAAGCCCACAGTTCTAAAATCGTGCTTAAATCTCAGTGTATTCTTTATGTTCTTCTGGTACCGCTGACAGTATTCGGTATGCATTTCTGGTGCTGTTCAGAGTGCTTTGATTGCACAGAGTGAAATGGAAAACATTGTGAAAAGAGGGAATATTGATTTTTCTTCTACTTAAGCAGCAGCTTTTCAAGCGACAGAGCTCAATCATATTATACTGGTTATAGGACTATTTAACATATGCCTTTTTAGTGAAGTGATTCTGGCTGGTAATGTCCTGTATCTTAATTAAACCAATATTGTGAGGGCAGTTGGATAGAACGTACATTTGAAAATGTAAATGTCAAGTATATTGTACCAAGGCTTATCTGTTAAATACTGTGAGGTTACAGCCCGGATGAGGCTGCTGGGAGTAATAACAATTGTTCAGCCTTTTCTTTTTCTTCTGTTCCTGTGTAATTAGATCACGACTTTGCCCATTTGATAACTACTGGAAAGTGCAAATTAGGGAAAGTTGGAAGTGAGTGTACGAACATGGTATTTAAATTTTTAATTACTGAATTGGATTAGGTGCTCTGCGTGAGGTCAGCCTGCAGGCCTCTCACAGAAGCGTTGTCAGAAAATGCCATTTCATGTTATGAAAAATGCTGAGAGAGAAGTGTTTCTTGAATGGCAAAGACAGCTCAGTCACTTAAAGGAATTAAAAGCACTTTTCAGAATAGGAGAGAAGCTGGCAGCTCGTAGTACAGGCATGGTTTGCCTTTATGTAGAGTCTGTGCTCTGTATGTACTCACTTGGGGTTTTGAAGCATCCCAACCTTGTGCTGGGTGTGTGGGTGTGTGTGTCTGTAATCACGGATTCACCCAAGCAGTACGTAAGGGACGTTCGTGGCCTGTCCGTGCAGCGCTGCATAGATTTAGTTAGGTGGGTTGCAGTTTCTGTGTTGGTCTAAACCCACTGCAAAGAAAAGTCAAATTAAAATGAATGCTAACAGATCTTACTAACCTTGTGTTTCTGCATTGATTTCTACGTGTTACAAGCTCTAACATGGAGTTTGCATCTTTTGCTTTCAGCTCTTTCTTTTTGCAGAATCACGGACTGAGTTGGGTTGGAAGTGACCTCAAAGCCCATCTAGTCCCACCCCCCCTACCATGGGCAGGGACACCCTCCACTAGCCCAGGTTGCCCAAAGCCCCATCCAGCCTGGCCTTGAACACTGCCAGGGAGGGGGCAGCCACTGCTTCTCTGGGCAGCCTGTGCCAGGGCATCACTACCCTCACAGGGAAGAATTTCTTTCCAACATCTAATCTGAATCTACCCTCTTTCAGCTTAAAACTGTTTTCCCTTGTCCTGTCATACCATTCTGTGCCTTGCAAACAGTCCCTTTCCTTCCCTTCTCCCCAAGCAGCCAGTCGTTACTGCCAACTGTATCTGTGCAATACAAACATGTTTCTCTGTGGTGGGAATATTTTAATAGTTTGGGTAGAATATTCTTTTTCAGCCTGCATGTTTCTGTTTCCATTAAATAATAAGGATGGTTTTAAAAACTGATGAGGACAGTGCTTCATGTTAAAGGTACCACAGATGTGGTTTATAACTGGTATGCTATACCAATATTGTAGAAGTGTAGTGGAAATAGTGTGCACTGTATGCAGTAGCCCGATTTTGTATTCTACTTGTTTTTTCTGACCTTAGTTTAGACTATTTGAGCAATTCTTAAATGTGGAATATGAAAAATTTAAATCTCTTTGAAGTTAGCAGAAGAAAGCAACTTCTCTATTGTTGAGCAATCAAGATAAAAACATGACATGCTTTGTTTGAAGGATAAGTGGCCATCCTGTTATCTCAGAGCTGCTGTGTTGTTTTGCAGGATGTGACCTTTCTGTTCTGTGAGCATATGATAAGGGTATCTGTAGTCGTGATTCTTTCTTATAATAATGCATAGAGACTAGGGAGAAGAACAAAAATGAAAGGCTTCACCTTATAAAGTTTGATGTTATTTACCTTTACCATAGCAATGCTTGATGGATAGTGTATGTGTGTATGCCATGGCTGCCAAATGCTGATGCATTTCTCTTTTGGCTTCTGTGCAGATTTGACACAGTTCGGACTTGTGAGGTTTCTGTTCACCTGGCCTGGTGGGAAGCTGGTTGGGTGGTCAAAGTGTAAACCTTTTTGGAAAAACATTCAGAAACCAAGAAGTGACTGCAACTTATGCCGTGAAGTTATTCGACATTTTTAAAGAAATTCTGTTGAATGTGAAAACAAAATGGTATTTCCAAGCAGGTCAAAAAAAGAACCAGCCTCAAAGATTAATTAATGTCCTACCTCAAAGATTAATTAAGGCCATGGAACTTTTGAACTCTTTATGATCTTTCTTGAGTTTCTTTTTTATTTTAAAGGCAAAAATAATGTACTTCCACAAGATTATTACTGTTTTATGATCATCTTCTAACAAAATGAATTTTTGCCCCCTGCTTAAATTAGGACATGAAGAGAAGTCCTTTCTGTCTTAAAAATGTGATAAAATCTGTTTTTCTCTTTAAAAAAATATAACTATGTCTTATAAATGCACAGTTTTAATATCCACTAAAAGAAAAGAACAGTGCTATCAATATTGACATTGCAAGAGTATATGGTTCCCATATAGCTTTACAAGCTACTCTGGATGGAATGGGGGTGCTTGTAGTCTAACAACTTTGTGATTTATAATGGACTTTGCTGTCTTCCAGTTAACAGAACATCCCCTCCTAAGCAACGTTCCCACTGGTGTCTTGCTACTCTACATGCACTTTGCACTGAAGATGCGGCTCTGTGGAGGAAATATTTCTACACAGACACGTTAGATGTCTTTCATCTATGAAGAGTGACCTTTTAGTCTGTGGACTGATGGGGTGCTGTCCCATATGAAGCACAGCCCCACCTCTGACCTTTTTGTATGTCAGGAGATACCTATGCTAGGTGTTCTATTGAACTTGTGTGAATTTTCTGCATGTGTAGTATACTGCATGCTCACATACACTGGAAATTTTTACTTTCTGGTGTGAGTCATACTTTGTATGACCAAGTCTTCTCAGCAGAGAGTGATTTTCAGGTTTTGAACTGGACATTAGGTTCTAGTATTTGCCCCCAAATTGAAAGACATGTCTTCTGTAGCCTGATACTGCTGGCAGCAGTAGTTGTCTTTGCTATCCAGAAGCAACACTAACATTGATAACTGAAGGGAAGAAGTATTACTGCTTTACTTTGTTAATTTTGTCCAACAAAAGCTTTGTTTGTTGTAGTTTCCAAGCTTGGCTAGACCATCTTGCCCATGTCCTCACTAGTTAATGTCATGAGGAGTCCAGCAGTTATGTTCTGGAGGAGGACTGTGGTATGTGGCCTGGAAGGTTGTGGGGAGCAAGGCAAGGATGGGCTGGGAAGGGTGTGGGTCCATAAGTGTCCCTGTTGGTGTGGAAGGGGAGAAGTTCTGGGTTGCATATGGAGAGCTGCAATGAGCTAGGAGAAACAGCAGGGAGAGTTGCTTGGTAAATTTGCCTTGAATGTATTCCTTCTAATCTGCAATTTTTGTTTCTCCTTGATATGACTGAGGATACTGGACTTTTATATTTCAGAAAATATTACAATGTTTGTTGGGCCTTTAAATTGCAGTAGTTTACTTCTAGTCACATTAATGAAATTTTCTCTCTAGGGAGATTTTGCATAGTGAGAGTAAAGAAGTAGTAAAGCTGAAACTTACATCTCTTGTTGATATATGGGGATTAACGTCCTGTCTGGAAAATTATAAAACCATAATCTATTTTAAAGAGCTTGAGGGATGTGATTTAGACCTAGCTATTAAAAAAAAAAAAAATCAGACTTAAGGTGGAAACACTGATCAGCTCTACTGTGTTCTGTATAGAGGATGGCAATTAAAGTAATAAATTGGTCTCAGTCCATGAGCTGTTGGGCAGTATGCCCTAATGTTGGCATTGACTCCTATCTATAAATATTCTTGTCTTGGCTGTAGATGGGATATAACTGGGAGATGTTTGGTCATTGTTTAGTCGGTACTCAGTATGGAAACCAGCCAGTTCAAATAAAACACACAACACTTGTTAGGGTGAACTAGAAACGTGCCAAGCCTCATGTCTGACAGAGTCAGGAAGGCAGTTGTTTCATTTGCTTTTCACTGGTGATGAAAAATTATGTAGATAGTTTCCAAATCAACGTATAGTTTTCAGGAGACACCAATGTTTGGGAAACTTAAACCCTTGCTTTTTGTCTGATACTCTTTCATTAGTTATATGAGTGGATATTGCAAGAAATAAGTGTTTTATTTTTTAGGCAGAGTGCTGGAGTTTGAGATAACTGTGTCCCAGTCAGTCATGAGCTGTGTGATTCTGTTTTTGTTTAGACAAATGCCTGATTTCATGGATCATACCTTCTGCCCTTGTTTTGGCAGTGATAATTTTCCTCCTAGTAGCTCCTGTATTGGATTTAGGATGAGAATAATGTTGATAACACCCTGATGTTTTAGTTGTTGCTGGGCAGTGCTTACAATAAGTTAAGGACTTTTCTGCTTCTCCTGGCCTGCCAGTGAGAAGGCTGGGGTTGCACAAGCAGCTGGGAGAGGACATGGCCAGAACACCTGACCCAGACTGGCCAAAGAGGTATTCCATCTCATATGACATCATGCTCAGCATATGACTGGGGGAAGTTGGCTGGGCAAGGGATCACTGCCTGGAGATGGGCTGTTTATTGGTCAGCAGGTCCTGAGCAATTGCATTGTGCGTCACCTGTTTTGTAGTAGTAGTAATAATATCATCATCATCATCATTGTTATTATCATAATTGTTGTTGTCATCATAATCATCTTTCTTTGATATCCTATTAAACTGTCTTTATTTCAACCCATGAGTTCTACTTTTTATCCTCTCAATTGTCTCACCATCCCACTGGTAGAGAGGGAGAGAGCCAACAGCTGTGCGGTATTTAGCTGCCTGTGGGTTAAACCACACCACCTTCTAACCCACAAAAAATACCACCAGGCTGAATCAATCTGTTGCCATGCACTGCTCAGGCTCACGTACTGAGAGTGTCCTGGGAGCATGAAGTGTACAAACCGGCACTATGCTGCCAGCTCTTCATTTTCTGTAACACATATTAACTGTATTTGACGTACAAAAAACATCTTTGCATACATATGGCCAACAGAACAGTTTATTTCTGAGAAACAGCTTAGCTGTTACTGATACTTGCTGATTCTGACCTAGGAAGTCTTGTCCAGGCTCAAATTAGAGTTTGTTTGTGCCTGTGACATCATTTGTGCAGACTGTAGGCTTCACGATAATGCCAAGTATGAAATGGCATCTTGCTAAGAATTATTTTTGCAAGGCTAATTATAACATTTCAAGTTAAAACATTTTGTATTCATTTTCACTGTACTCTTCTTTAAAGTTTCACATCTGTTAAATTTTGGTTTATCCGCGATATCAGCCCTGAGAGTCAATACTTTCTTAAACTATATTAATGCAACTTCTGGAAAAATATTTTTAGTTTTTATTTGACCTGTTCATATGAAGTTTATATGGTGATGATGCTGTCAGGCACTTTTTCATCCCTTTACAAACTACTGCTAGATGGGTACTCTGAAGAACTGGTTTGGAGACATGTCATGTTTTCTTCTGGTCAATGTGACCTAAAAAACTTTGTTTTCCTTCAGAGATCTTAAAAGAGACCTTATAAATTGTTTGTCAAATACCTCTCTGTTAACCTTCGTGAAAGGTTCTCTGCTTGAGATTAGCAGTGAATAGAATATATTGACTTGGAGATAATGAGCCAAATTCTTCTGTATTTTTTTAATGCGCTTTTTAGGTATCCGATGAAATTTGAATTCTGCAAGTATTACAAGCAATTTGAAGACTGAAATGTTAGCATGGGATAATTAATGTGAAGACCAAATTTCTGACATGCTTTGGGTGCTGATGTTGGAGTTCTGTTTTTCAAACTGTGGATTTTGGAATGTGAAAGGTGATGTCCCCATTGAATAAAACGTGGGGATGGAATTGGAGAATCCAGGTTTCTGTGCTAACTTTCACAGACTTCCAGTCTTTTCCATGGGGTTTTAGTCTTTGTAGCCTGTTGCAGGCACTGTCTTCCATCACGATACATTGGGTTGCTTTGGAATGCTAAATAATATTATTTGAACATTTGTGTGGAGATTCAAACATACTATCAAATAATTGTATATTAAAGCATATCTGTCTGAGAGAGTGGGCAGATGGAACAGATATCTTAGTGGCTTCTCAATCTCTGCCTGGCTCTCTTTCAATAGCAATTCACGTCTGTGTCCCATTAGTACTGGGGTGAAGTTGCAGAGTTACAGGAGTGTGACAGCAGTTACAGTTATTTGGAAGCAAAAATATTTGTATTTAATTTATAAGTTGAGTTGCAGTGTGTTGTGCCAGGATGTGCCATGTGATGTTATTTGTAAATCAGTAGAAGACATGCCTTGGGCAGCCTGGTCTAGTGAGAGGTATCTCTGCCCATGGCAGGGGGGTTGGAACTTGATGATCTTTAAGGTCCCTTCCAGCCCTAACCATTCCATGATTCTATGATGGTAAAAAACCCCACAAAACGAAGCCTATGGAAATGCAAACAAAACATATTGACTTGCAAGGCCTTTCTATACAAGCATTTTTTCTTGGTCTTTTAGAATGTTTTCCCACTTTCCTTGATTCGCAGAGGACTTTGGAGTGCCCTAGTGAAAATGCAGACCTTTTGGCAGTGCATTTACACACATTAACACTGCTTGAATTTCATAGTCCCTGTCTGAGGGCAGGTTTATGAGTGGTTCACAGACCACCAGGTGGTCCAAGGCTGGAGGTGTAAGCCAATTGTTTTCGAGAGTGTTTCTTGAGTACTTGAGTGTTTCTGTAGTTTTGCTAAAGCCAAAAAAATGTCTGAAATTTTGCTGTGGAGAGAATGGGGGATTTTAAAGGAGAAAACAGGGTGCTATCTATGGCAAGTCCAAGGATTTAAAAAAGTGTTTGATTATTATAGTATTGAAAAGGTCATAATATAGTAGTGTGCAAACATGTATCAAATAATGTGCTCATGCCAAAATGTATTGCTTCAGATTTCCAAGTACTAGATTTATTATTAGAGAAGGTGGACTTAGAATGAACTCTGAAAGATGCCTTACGGGAGGAAGCCAAATAGTTGAGGACTTTAAGAAGCACAGGAGGAAGCTAGTCTTCTGCTACACAGATAAAGTTCAAAGTCTGTTCTTGACAATGTTACATTCTTTTGACTGGGTTTTTTTTTACATAATTGACAACATAGGATGGAATGGCAGGTTGGAACTAGAAGATCTTTAAGGTCCCTTCCAACCCAAAGCATTTGTGAATTCGTTGATGGAAAATTAAAAACTTCTTTAATAAATGAATGATAGCATTTTTCATGAATGTGCCAATGTTTGACACTTGTATTATTTGTTGTCCTTAGTTTTTGACTTTCAAAAAAAAGGTAAATCTGGCATTACTTAATAAAATGTTGGACATATGCTATTTCTTTTGGCATCTTAAAATTAAAAAAAATATTGTACATGTTTTACATAGAGGCAATATCAGAGGTGGAGTAATTAATTTCCTTCACTTTTGATACCAGGAAAATGATCAGGGTCCAATAAGTAGCCAGTAGGGAGAGTTATAATGGAGGAGCAAGTAGAGGCATTACATTACTTCCTTTGTGTGTAGCATATTCTAGAGTGTCTTTCTTGAATGCCTCTGAAGTCAAAGTTTACCAACCCTAACCAGCTAGTAGGCAAAAACTCTGAGCAGTTAACAGACTGTGGACTACTTCATGCTTGGCTTTCCTTGTGGGCTTCATTTTTAACTTTTTTAACCTATGCTCTAAAGATCTGTTGAAGGTCTCTTGAACAGTATATTGCTACAAGCTGTGTCTTGGGAAGCATAATGTGAATTACATGTTGTCATCTTGCATAGATTGAGGATAATTACACGCTACTTTCCTACAGATGTGGAAGTTATCTGGATTCTTTCCATCCCACTTGCACCCTATGGTACATTTGTTGTTTAGCAATTGTGGATTTCAACCTTTGTTTTACAGCTCTTGGCATCTATTTTTCTTTGTAGAGAAACCGAAGAACTATTCGGTTTAATAAAAACATTTCCAATAATTATACACACTAATGCACTTCCTTTTATTGTGGTATTAATGATACATAACCCCTACTGAATTTGTCGGTCCCAGTCAACCATAAAGATAAATTGAGGAGCTGTGATTTTTAGCAGAACGTTTTGAAATATGAGCAAACTGAAAAATGACTGTTATTACAAATCATGCTCTCTGCAGAATTGGTATAAACCCCTACTTAAATCTAATATATAAAATCACACTGTGGATTGTATGTGAACATTTCTGACTGATACCCGTATCTGTTGTGTTTTTCTGCTAGTGGCATTTACTTCAGAAGTGCTTTTTTGTTATTCATGTTTGCACTTCTAGTTTCAGTAAGTGAGCAAGGTCAAATTATATTGATGTTCTGGGAGTCTTTTTAAAAAAATCTTTTATCCGCATTTTTTGGTGGATGATTAAGTAACTATATATAGTATAGAATAACAGTGTAAAAAGTGCAGTTCTGTTAGGTGCCGTAGGAAGCATATCCTTCTTGGAAAAGGGACCTGCCAGGTATGTTGAGAGACTCTACTCCTTCCTTCACTGAGCCATTTTCTTTCACAGCAATGCTTCTCCCCCTTATCCTGAACCGCAATACAACATGAACCCGGTTGCTGTGGGGTTTTTATTGCTGCATTATTCTTTTTTAGAATCTTGTCCTTTTGAAGCAGTCAAGGTTAACCAGGCAATCGTACATGCCAAGACTGTTGGCCTCTGCCAAGGATTTGGACATTTTTAATCTTGCTTTGGTATTGTATATTTTCTATAAATGTAGAAGAACAGACTTACAAACTTGAGAGAAAAGCCTTTGGTGTGGGTGACTGAAGCTATTGCTTGTGTAAACAGTACACCTCCTTCTGGAGGTCATTCTTCTTCTACACCAACATTGGAAGGTGTCTGGACCCTTACTCCCCAACCCCTGTCACAGTGTGTTGAAGCCACCTGTCCACCTATTGCAGTCTGTCCTGCTCTTATATGGTGGGTTTGAAGATGATGAAGCTTCTCCTACTTGTTTCTCCTCATTGTACTTTGCAGCACAGGGACTTGCCTGTGGTTCCAACAGTTTTGCGGATGTGCAGCCTGTTTGGTGCTGTGGATGTCATTGCTATAGGAACCTGAGATGAGGGACCACTGAGTAATCTGACTGTTATCGGAGACATAGTTATTTTCTTGAGGAAGATTAAGAGAATAGATACTCCTGTGCTAATGAATCACTTCCAGAGGTCTCATTTTAATGCCTCTCATTAAAAATAAAATATGTATTTATATTAGTGGAACTCTGATGAGGGAAGGGATGATGTGTTCAGAAGCCTGTCTTCTCTCAGAATGTTTGAATTTGCCTATAAAGTATTTTTACCTTTCTCTATAAACCTTGATTTGTAAAATTTACATGCATTAAATACTCTCACACTATCGAGTGTTATCCGGTTTCATTGGCTTGTCAGGAAGCATTTTTATCAACTTTTCTGTTTCTCAGTGTAAAATCAGTTTAGTTTTAGGGGAAATCAGTTGGGCCAGAGGTAAGCAAGTGGGAGAAAAGTTTAATTTGGTGAGCTTTGATGAATATTGTATTGCTGTTTATGGCCTGAAGCAAACGTCATTCAACTTAATAATTCTCATTCAAATGTATCAAGTGGGATGTGGTTCGGTTTCCTGTTTTGCTCTTTTAGAGAGAGACACAGTTCAATGTGTCAAATTACATCTAAATTTAGGGCAACACTCCTTGAAGAAAAAGTAGGGTTTGTTTGGTTTTTTTTCCTTAGGAATTTGAAACATTTCATGGTTTTCTTGCATTTGACCACTTTTCCTCTGCATTTTGTGTAATATGTAGCTTTCACCCTGGATTGCTGGCCAATTTTCTATTATTAAAACACAACACTGAGATTAAAATCTATTCCTTAACTGAAAGATATTTCTGTCTCTGAATCTTGCTTTGTATTTTTAAGCAGCCCATATTTTAAGATGAAAGAATAGTTCCTTTTTACCACATTAAAACAGATCTACTAATACCAGAGTTGGTGATGGGTGGTGGTGTTAGTAATTGACAAATAACATTTCAGCAGCTACAAGAGTGTCTGTGAATTGTGAAATGAAATACTTCTTTTTAACAAAATGGCTGGACGTAATATTTCCAGGTAGAGGGAACAGTAAAAAGTGTGGGGGGAAGGTGTATTTGTAACTTACTTAAAGTCATAATTCATGGAAACATTGCTAACTCTAACAGTGTACCACAATCAATGCTTCAGATTTCTCTTCTCAGACTTTTTATTCTCACCATTTTGTCCTGTGTTTATCTGACAGTTGAAAGCTTTCATCTAGAAAGGATGGGTACATGCAAGATGACTATATGACTGCTCTGCATCGATGGGATGTCCATTGAATACTGAAAGCTTTCTCAGTGTTTTTCCTTGAAGCTCCTGACTCTCTTTCTACATGATACAACAGTTTTGCTTGTTTTCTTGCAGATCTGCAAAAAAAAATTTGATGAGCTAGAGGATAGTGTGCCTTGAAAAAACAGGGGATTTGAAAAAGATCCTTGTTTTTTAGGTAATTAGTTTTTTTAGGTAATTTTATACTTTCAAATGTCAAAAGAATTTATCTGAGAAAACAAAAAGGAATGAGTTAAAATTCCCAATTTAGTAGAAGATGGTCAAACAACAGCATAAAACCTGTATTCTTTGCTGTTGGCTGAAAGGTTTCATAGATGTTCTTTAGTGAAAGTAGATTAGTTAATTTATACAGAAACTTAGAATAGCTGAATTTCTATTGAAATTTCCTCTTAAAAATGCATGCAGGGGACCTCTCTATGCATGTAGGTACTCCTGGTTATTTCTTACCTTTAAACATTTTTGTTCTGGAATAGGATGGCTGCTTAGATACTTGTTAACTTTATCTGTAAAGCAGAAACAGTAAATAAAAAAAATTATTTTTCTAGAACAAGTGTGTCACACAAAGAGCTATTCAGAAGCTCCTGTTGAGCTGTAAGTGGGCTCCTGTGTCAAATCTAAGCAATAAAGAGCTCGACTACACATGTAGGTTCATCAGTTTTCTACAAGTAAATGAAGCCATTTCTATGTTTTATTACTTGAGGATTAAAGTACCAAATTGCTCTGTTTTCTGAAGGGTGGGGAGCAGAAATTTCATGCTCAAAATCAAGAGATTCTAGGATATGAAATACACACTGGATCTGTTTTCAGGATTTTTTTTCTTATCTCAGCAAATTGAGCAGCCTTTGTTGTAAATTGTAACTGTCTTTTTATTTTTTATTTTATCCCTCTCTGTCCATTCCCTCTCATTTCAGAATCTTTCCTATAATACAGAAAAAACTGACGTACTGGCTTATCTGTGTGATAGAAATTAATTTTTACTGTAAGGATGGCAAATGTATGGATGGAAGTATGCACCAAATATTTCTAGTGTCACAGAAAACAGGAAACAATCAGAATGATTGTTCTTGCTTTGGTTCTGACTCCTTCTCAGTCACAGCATCTACTGGCATTGTCAAAACCTGCAGGAGGGTGGGTACGTGTTGTTACTCATTAGGTTAGAAAGAAGTAGACTGCAGGGATACAGATCTCAGCAGGAGGAAAAATACCAAGGAGGTGTTGGGTGTTGGTATAATTGAAGACCTGTGATCATTTCCCGTACCTGGAAGATGAGTAGTGATGAGTATTGAAACCCTTGAATTCACTGTCTGCCACATCTGCGTCTCTTGTGCCAGTACAGAGAGGGAGGAAAGAAAGAGAACGCAGTGGTTTTTTCCCAGGTTGATACCTTAGTGGGTAGGGAGTAATTTGAGGGAATTGCAGGGCAGAAGTAGATTATTGCTAAGGTGTCACCTTCGTGTTGCTTCGCATGTGTTGAAAATCTGCTCTAGAGGTAAGAAAGTTATTTAGGCTTTCCTTTGCATCCCCATAGTGGTGTTTGCCTTAAGCAGACACAGATTTCCATTTGCTGTGTGGCTTTCTGTGGGACTGTTGTTTTCATGGAGACTACTCTACACTTCCAGTAAGGCAAACAGGATTATTTTACCTTCATTTTTGAAGAACTCAAGGGTTCTTTTCAGTTCAGGTTTTCCAAACGGCTCCGTGTGTACACTGTCAGAGTCTAGTCTTGCGCCTGTTTAGCCCTCCACGCAAGCCAGGTATTTCCCGAAAGGTACATACACAGTATTTAGCTCTCTGGCTGGAGGCACTTGTCATTGTCTTTTTTAAGGAAAATTTTCCTTCACTTTTCAGAAAGGAAGGAGTATGTAAGAGGCATGTTATTTAGGAAAAACAAGCTTTTGGCTCAGGCAGCTGTTGCTTCCTCACACGGGACTTGTCCTCCAGGTGATCGGTGAAGGAGACCCCTGCCCGAGGGGTCCATCTGACACCTGCCTTTGAACCCCTTTGTCCTGACAGCTGCAGAAAGGAGTGTTCTTGCCAGGACTGTACAATGCTATCAGTTCCTTCCTTGCAAATCGCGTTTCTAATTGTTTTTACATTGCTGTGAAATGGCCAGAAGTCTCCGGTGGGACACGGTCCTGGGTAACCACGTGCTCTCACTGCTCCTGCAGCCTCTATGTGCCTGTGGGAGCTGTGTAGGCAGACATGGTGTGTGCTCCACAGAGCTGCAGGCTGGCATTCAAAAAACCCTTTACCTAATATCTTTAAATTTGTCTTGCAAATAGAGTTAACCTGTAGGTAAATGCAGGACGATCTTCCTTCTGGTCTGCCAAAGGGTCAAAGGCTTTTACGAAATGGTAATGGCATCATCCTGTTCAAAGCCTGAGGACCTTTTGTAAACCAAACTCTCTCATGTTTCACGTGAGGAACTTACTGGTCCTGATTGATTTACTTTGCCATCAGACTGACAGCACTAATCATGTCCCTGTCCCGAGGACATAAGCAGGAAGCTAGGGAGCACACAGGTGTGGGGACCTCACCTTGGGTGTAGGTGTAGCTTGATACAGTGTGAGCATCATTGTCTGCAGGGAGGTTTCTCTTTGATCCAAACCAATGACTGCTCTCATCCCTTGGTATTTTTAATTAGATCTAGTTTTCAGTATAATATTCTTGTGGTCAGAGGGACAAGAGAGGGTATTTTATTAGGTTACAGCATAAAAGTGCCATCTATCATGCTGCTCTGCTAAGATAGAATTATCAAATTTTTAATGTTCCTGTGTCTGGTGTGCCTTCTGAAGTATGGTACAGTTTTATGAACCCTGTTCTTGGTCACGTGGAGGTGGAATGAGTATTCTTTGAAAATATAAGGTAGATTTGAAACATGTCAGTTTATTGATTGTACATTGGTATATGTGAGGTCACGCGGATTGTGGTCTGGACTGGTAATGTGCTACTCATCTTGCTCTTTTGCTTTCATCTGTAAGGTTCTGAGAAATGAAAACATGACTTGTAACTGGCTGTGAAAATGGATTTTGCTGTCTTTGTGCTTAGTTCTACCTTTGAATCCATTTTCCTTCAGCATATGCTTTCATGCAGTGGCACTGTTTGTAATTGCCAGTTGTTGGGGAATGTTTCTCCAGGTTCTTAAGATGTCCCTCTCTCTCCTTCCAATAAACCTGCAGTGGAGGAACTGGCACAGACGTGGGCATGCCAGCCCCACGTGAGAAGTGTATGACTTCACCTGGGATGTGAGGAGGTCTGGAAATAAATGCCCTCATTTGTCCCCTAGAACTTTAAGACCCAACACTATGTTCTGTGCTGATTTCTGAACAGTAGGAGAGGCACGTATGTAACGCAGAAGCAAACTCGTCGTGTCTTTCTGTTGCATCCCCTTGACTCAATCTTTGACAAATACTTCTAGGAATCCTGGAGTAATATCTATGTTTCTTAAATAACTAACTGCATTTTTAAATGATTACAAATGTGCAATTTCTAGGTAATATTGGGGAAATATTGTTAACATCATTACTTATGAGCTTCTGAGATCCAGTTTACATTTCTTTAATTTAATTTGGATTTTCCTGACTTGGCTCATTAAAGTCCCTGAGAGAGATTTACATCAAAATTAATTATATCAATGGTTGAATTGCTTAAGTAACTCGGAGAACTCAGTATTGAATAGGTTGTAAGATGCTGTTAGATAGTATGCTTACGTTCTGTAAAATGAAACATTATAAACCCTATAGGTGCTCACCCAAGGTGGCTTTCACAGAAGTAATAGCCTCTTCATGGATCATGGAAATTATTACTGTACTTATACTTCACAATTGTCTTTTTGCAAGTTTAGTTACTGAATATTGGAAGTTCTAAAAAAATGTGGGTGCTGTAATAAAAACCTAATAGCCACAAAAGGGTTCTGTGGAAAGGGGTAATCTTCATGAAAATAAAAAAAATCAAGACTTAATGGGACAGAGTGATATTTCACCTCACTGAAAGAACTACTTAGAAACTAATCAACTTCTACTTTGCCAATAGGCTTTAAAATATATATGTATCAGAACTAGCATGGTTATCAGGCGTTAAAGGTTTTGCTGATTCTCTGCTTTAGCAATTTTTATTTTGATCTTGAGTGAGAATTTTAGTGTTAGAAGACTGTGCTGTTTTGGTGGGAAAATAAACAATTTATATTACACACACACACACACACACACAGAGAGGTTACTTCTAAAGCACATTTCTCATACATTTTCCACTTAAAATCACCATAAACCCATAAATTTGGGGTTTGGGATTCTTACTTGATTCCTGTCCTTCCTCCTCCTCCTTTTTGTGGCAATGTAGACCTATAAAAATAGCAATTTTAATATATAGGATGAAGCAACTGGTTTGAAAGGCATGATGCAAAAACAGTACCAGAACTTCTTGGTTGCATAGAAAGTCTCCTAATCACATCCCAGAAAGTGAACCTCATTTGCAAATTACTTTGATATATTTAAAAGGTTTTAAAATCTTACTTGTTTTTCTTTCTCCTTTCCAAAAAGGAGTATAAATACAACATAATACGATTTAACATAATGAAAACCAGAATCACTTAGAAAACAGACAGACCATAACAGTGGTGTGCTCCGGCAGTTTTATTTTTACTTTAAACAGTTAAGGGCTGAAAAACTATTTATCACTTTGTAGATCAGGAGAAAATACTTGATGATCCTACCATTGCGTGACTGCAAAACTTACATCCTCTCAGGAGGAGGTGCCTCCCTTCCTCTGAGTGTACCCTGAAGTGCAGAGAAACCCATCAAAGTTCAGAGCAGCTCTGTTATTTTTGTCAGTGTTTCCATTGTGCACTGAAATTTTTCAGACAGGCCAAGAGCCTCTTGGAGACGAGCAAAGGGAATGCATTGCAAGCGACCTGCGTTCTGGAGGTAACCAGACCTCTGAAAGAAACTGTGTAATTCATCTGCCTTATGAGAAAATGAGGTTCGGTGTGATATCTCTTGCATTGTTACAGAACCAGAACTGACTTTTAAAATGTGAATATTCATGATCCTGGGTGGAAGAAGCAAGCCAAAAAGTAGGATAGCTACCCTGAATTTTGGTAGAGCTAACTTTGATCTCCTCCGCCACTTAATGGGGGCTATCCCGTGGGCTACGCTGTTTGAAGGAATGGGAGCCTGTGAGAGCTGGCTAGCATTCAAACAGCACTTCTTCCAAGCACAGGAACGATGCATCCCTTTGAGGAGGAAATGGGGAAAGAGAGGCAGAAGACCTGCATGGATGAACAGGGAGCTATTGAGCAAACTCAAAGAGAAGCAGAAGATCTATGAATCGTGGAAAAAGGGTCTGAGCACCTGGGAAGAATACAGGAATGTGGTCAGGGCCTGTAGGGATGCAACTAGGAAGGCTAAAGCCCTCTTGGAAATTAAGCTGGCAAGGGACATAAAGGATAATAAAAAGGGGTTTTTTAGACACGTGAACAGTAAGAGGATGTCCAGGGATAATGTAGGTCCCTTGCTGAATAAGGAGGGTGTCCTGGTTACGGGGGATGCTGAGAAAGTGGAGATATTGAATGCCGCCTTTGCTTCGGTCTTCACTTCAAAGGCCCCCGGGGACCCACAGACACTGGATGAGAGTAGGACTGATTGGGAAATGAAGAATTTCCCTCTGGTTCAAGTAGGGGAGGTCCAGGAGCGGCTCAAAGGGATTAATGCACACAAATCCATGGGCCCAGATGGGTTACATCCACGTGTGCTGAGGGAGCTGGCGGAGGTGATTGCTGAGCCGCTCTCTATCATCTTCGACAGGTCTTGGAGGACAGGAGAAGTGCCTGAAGACTGGAGGATAGCCAATGTCACTCCAGTCTTTAAAAAGGGCAAGAAGGAGGAACCTAGTAACTGTAGGCCAGTCAGCCTCACCTCTGCCCCTGGAAAGGTAATGGAACAGCTTGTTCTGGATGCCATCTCCAAGCAATTGGAAGAGAAGAAGGTCATGAGGAGTAGTCAGCATGGATTCACTAAGGGGAAATCGTGCTCGACCAACCTCATAGCCTTCTACGATCTCATGACAGGCTGGGTAGATGGAGGGAGAGCAGTGGATGTCATCTACCTTGACTTCAGCAAGGCCTTTGATACTGTCTCCCATGACATCCTGATAGCAAAGCTGAGAAAGCATGGGATAGATGAGTGGACAGTGAGGTGGGTTGAGAATTGGCTGTCGGACCGAACCCAGAGGGTTGTGATTCGTGGAGTAGAATCTGACTGGAGGCCTGTTACCAGCGGTGTTCCCCAGGGCTCAGTGTTGGGTCCAGTCCTGTTTAATATCTTCATTGACGATCTTGATGAGGGAATAACATCCACCCTCAGCAAGTACGCCGATGATACAAAGCTGGGAGGAGTGGCTGACACGCAGGAGCACTGCGCTGCCATCCAGAGAGACCTGGACAGGCTGGAGAGCTGGGCAGTGAGAAACCAGATGAAGTTCAACAAAAGCAAGTGTAAAGTCTTGCACCTGGGAAGGAACAACTGTTTGTATCAGTACAGGCTGGGGGATGACCTGCTGGAGAAGAGCTCAGTGGAGAAGGACCTGGGGGTCCTGGTAGATGACAGGTTGGCCATGAGCCAGCAGTGTGCCTCGGTGGCCAAGAGAGCCAATGGGATCCTGGGATGCATCAGGAGGAGTGTAGCCAGCAGGTCAAAGGAGGTGATCCTCCCTCTCTACTCTGCCCTGGTCAGGCCCCACCTGGAGTATTGTGTCCAGTTCTGGGCTCCTTGGTATAAAAAGGACAGGGATCTCCTGGAAAGAGTCCAAAGAAGGGCTACGAAGATGATTAAGGGCCTAGAGCATCTCCCCTATGAGGAAAGGCTGAGTAAGCTGGGACTGTTCAGCCTTGAGAAGAGAAGACTAAGGGGGGACCTAATCAAAGTTTATAATTATCTGAAGCAGGGGATGCAGGGGGAATCAGCCAGCCCCTTTTCAGTGGTCTGTGGGGATAGGACAAGGGGCAATGGCTGCAAGTTGGAGCATAGGAAGTTCCGCACCAACATGTGGAAGAACTTTTTCACAGTGAGGGTGACTGAGCACTGGAATAGGCTGCCCAGGGAGGTGGTGGAGTCTCCTTCACTGGAGATATTCAAGACCCGCCTGGACGCCTATCTGAGCAATATGAGCTAGGGAGCCTGCTTTGGCAGGGGGGTTGGACCCGATGATCTCTCGAGGTCCCTTCCAACCCCTACAATTCTGTGATTCTGTGATTCTGTGATTTTGAACTTGCCTTCAAATGACTGTTGCACCCAGCTGATGATACCAGTCCTCACACTGTCAGAAGCTCTTATCCAGGATTCTTTCAGAGTTTCTGTAATGCAGAAAGAGCAGCAATTGCCATTTTAAAACTTATTTTATTGGTATAAAATAGTCTTTACATTTGAAAATAAATACAATGAAGTCTTTAGAACTAAGTAGGGCTCCTGGATGGAGACATAGCATTACTGACGTTATCACACATGCTGGATGTCCAAGCTCATTTGGAACATATTTTAAGATTTGTATGGATGAATCAATTTGATATAAATTGTCACAGGAAAAAAAAATAAAACCAACCCAGAAAAACTTGTTAGGTTTATAATTTGGATGCTTGCCTTTAAAATGCGAGTCTTGAAAAGAATAGATCTGATCAGGTCTGAACAAGTGCCATAAATAGCACTAAATCCAAGAGTCTGGATTTAGATAATTTTCAAAATATTTGTATAAAATATTTTTATTCTAAATGTATATTTAATTTTGGCTTGAAGAGTCTAAACACAAAGACAGTGTGCATGGTAGGACATCACTGAGCTATAAGGCACTAGAGAATGGAGATAGGAAGTATTTTTGCTCTTTTCTTTTGGCATCTGCTGTTGGAGCTTGTTAGAGTTAGAATACTGGGATGGGCAAATCCAGTACAGCTGTGTGTTTTGGTGGGTGTCTGTTTTTTTTGGGGGGTGCAGTGTGTGTTAGGGTTTTTTGTTTGCTTTAATTAAACACCTGATTTTCTAGAAACATTAGAGAATTGCTTTTCCATATAGACCTAATTGTATCTTTAATGTAGATAGCAGAAAAGTCCACTGACATCTTCTGAAATGTCAAAACAGCCTGCTGCTGAATGCTATTACATAATTTATTGGTTTTAATGCCTTTTTTATGTGTGCAATATCTAGGGATGTGATTTCATCACCAAGCAGTATTGGTCCCTCTGGCTGACTTCAGAAAGTAAAGATGCTCAGAGAAACCCTTTGGAGACAACTCTGGCTTTGGCAGCTGCTGACTGCAACACGAGTGATGCCTGGCACCAGTCCCCAGGAGCTGGGTGCAGGGAGATTGGCCCCAGACCATACTGGATGCTCTCCACCTCGATAGTCATAAGAAGTACAATTATCAGTGCAATTCTTCTCCCATCAGAGATGAGATCTCCCTGAACTTCAGTTTCCATCTTTTACCACCACTTCAGTGTGCAGGAAAAATATTTCCTTTTCCTTTTTATCACTGTTGCACTCTGGTTCTATATTTTCCAATTATTATGCGGAGTAGATTGTTCTGTCTAATTATAGGTGAACCTAGTTAAAGTAGTGAAGCTTAGTATATGAACGTGTCAGCTGTGGTATTTTTTGTTATTTTTGCTTTTTTTATTTTAACTGCCGCTGGAGAGGGATTTGAAAGGTTTTGTTTAGTGTGTCTAGGTTTTATCTGTCTTATCACAAATCTTACTTGCTGTGAATTTACTGTGCACTGAAATGGCATTACCTGGCTGATTTAGTAAGTATAATTTAAGATTTAAAATTTAGGGTCATAAATAAATAAGGTTTGTTTGGGGTTTTTTTCCCCCAAGAAAAAAAAGAATTGCTCACTCATTCATCACTATTTTGATTAAAAAATCATATCCTGCATCTCCTTAATGAAGTAGTTAGGAGATTTCAATACAGGGGAAGACAAAAATTAAAAAAGCAACCCAAACATAACTCAACAATAAATAGATGATAATGTAATTTTCCCACAAAAGCTTAGAATAGTAGGGGAAATATTTTTTCCTTCCCTTTTCCATTTCTAGCTTGTCTTCTGAACATCAGACTAATAACTTCTTGCCATGTTCAGAATATTTCATTTGAGTTCTGACAGTAATAACCGTGTTTTATTTGGCTGTCAGGGGCCCAGTAAGATGGACAGATAATGTGTTCATTCTCTGTCCAGTGGGAAGAGAATACATTAGCTGTCTAAAATGATATGAAAAGAATGAGAGCTAGTTAAGTTGATTTTAGGGAAAATAAAAGCAATATTTTTTTTTCCAGTGCTACATTGCAAGTTGCTGGTTAGATGGGCACTGGTAATTCCCCGTGGATTATATAAAGCAAACCAAAACAAACACAGCCGTTTCTTTTTGTGAGGGCAGGCATCCACTTGTTCTTGAGATGCCCTCACTTGAGAGGCTTTCTTGTTTCCTGAACCTTTCTCCATCCGTGTTATGGGAGATTTAAATGCTAATGAAAAGTCTGCAGTGAAGTACAGCCTTAAACAGGGAAATACACTTTTTGGGACATCTGCTGTAGAAAACCTGGCTGATTCAAGCCCAGTGTGGTGTGTAAGAAGTGGTAGCTGCGTAGGCATCCTGAGCCTGTTTAGTGTGCTGCAAACTCTAAGGAGCCTGACTTGGGGATGAGGAATAATTCATCCTGAGACTCCAGGAGTATCTGGCATATGTGCGGAGGCGTGCAGGGATTCGAGCAGCTATGTTTCAAGGGATGTGCCTATATCTTCATCATGGGCACAGACAGCACTGTAGCAGTAAGACAGACGTGTCCTCTCAGTGCTCCCTGAGTTGTGGCATGTGGGCAATGCGAGTCTCTGTTTACTACTCTAATTTTTCTTTTGCTTTCTCGTTGTCCAGTTGCAGAATGTCAGAGTATGTTCCTGATTTCTTGCCTGGAGGCAATGGCATGGAGAAAGGAATTGCTGCCCATATATATTGCTTTGCTGCTTGTCACTCTCAGATGCCTGAATCCCTTTGCCACCTCAGTCACATAATTAGTCTTAGTATTTTCGACTTTAAGTCTTCAATGGAAAATACCTTGTGTGTGGGATTTCTAAGTGCTTGAAAAAGTTCCTCTCTCTCAAGAACAAGTAGATGGATCATTAATAACGGACAGACAGATCTGGAATCCTAAATCTAAACACCAGCCTGTTTTTGCAGCCCCCTATGTCTCCCAAAGGTCTGTGGTGGCAGCTCTGCCCTAGTTTAGATAGGAAATTCTTTCCCGGTTGAGCATTATGGGGATACTGAGCGGGGTTATTAACTGAGGAAGGTAGTTACACTTGGTTGCATTACTGGGTTGTGTCTAAAATGACCTGCAAACCAAAACTGGACTGTGTTCCTTGTAAATGCCCAGGAGCAGCAGTTTCAGCCAAGTGTAGCACATGGCTTGATGGCTGAAAATCAAATCATCAATTTATTCTCTGCTTGGGGACAATTTCAGGGAAACTGGGGCAGGGAATCCCTCATTATTTTCAGATTTTGCCTAGAATGCATATCATTCCTGAGGGTTAGTACCTTTGTGGGTCACACTAGGGTCTGCCGGCAGCCAGTGATCATGGTTACATACGTTGCATGGTGGTCTTGGTGAATCTGTGTACTTTTAACAGGGATTTATCCTAACTTGCTTTCAGTGCTTTAATTAAATGATGCTGTAGCTTCTCACATAGTCTTCTGTGTGACACCAATAAACACTTGACTGATTGCCTGTGTAGTTAATGCAGCTAGACACTTGTCAAGATAGTATAAGATCTTTTCATATATGCAAGAGTAAAGATGTCCAACCATCCAAATTTTTGTCTGTAGTCTATTCATTTTTTAGTTGAGCACAGTCAACTCTTGTTAGATTGCTGACTCAAAGATGTGAAAATGACCTACCCTGTCATTTTGATGCAGTTTGAACTACTGCTTCAAAATAAAAATTGGATCATAGCATGCATATGTTACAAGCACTTCATAACCTTTCTTTCTTGCTTTCAGATTAGCTTTAAACCTTAGCCTTGGTGTGGGAAGTGACTGGTGGACATTGTATTAACATCCACATCAGTCTCATAAATGATGTTTTTGTAGCCATTTTTGTAGTCCATTCTTTGACTTAGGCCACATGGTTAAGATGACACAGAGCATGTAGTGTTACTGAAGTTGTTCCTGTATATTTCCTGTATGTTGTAAATGGTACTTGGTGACAGTTTTCGTAATTGTTAACATCTAATAATTTAATAATTGGAACCACAGCTCTTCAGTGGAATTTTACTGTGTTATTTTTTTCTTTTTTCTGTATGCTCTTCTCCATTTCTCAAATACCTCTGCAGTTGAGTAACCCAGATGGGTATTTATGTTGTCTAATTTTAGGCATCTGATTTGTGCTAACGTTAAGCAGCTATCCTCATGTGTATACAGCTAGTGAAAGGCAGCTACATCCTCCAGAGAGCCGTTCAGCATTGGGCATGCTGAATTCCCTGCCTGTGTGCTGAGACCGGCTTCTCAAAACAAGAATCTAAGATTGATGTCTGAAGTTAAGCAACGCTTCTCCAGGAAAAAAATATTACTGAAAGATGAAGTTCAGCCAGGATTTTTTGTGGCTTAATCTTAAGGTCAATTTGCAAAGTTGGGTCTGCTGCATGACAGGATCTAAGGGAACGAGCTGCGTGTGTAAAAGACGGTTTGGTGCACAGGTTGTAGGAAGTATGTCTGGCTGCTGAAGAGGTGCCAAGCAATTTAGTACTTGGTGCTCCTTGCTGGCTAGCTGTTCTGCTAACAGTCTTGCAACATCCCAGACTTTGGGGTATCAGAAAAACATCTTACAGAAGATATGTGAAACGCAACTACTTTAGGTTTAGCTGGCATTGATAACTGGATTCTGGCAGGAGTGATTGATGTGTCTCAGTGAAGCAGTATGGCCTGAATATAGTCACAACTTGTATCTATGAAGCTTAAGAAACCTTTTAGTTTGTAACCACCAGCAGTCCATGCCTATTGCAGGTAAATGACTTAACACAGAAAGTAAAAAATTATGCATGGTCTCAATTTTCTTATTTGATGAATCAGCCCTGGACAGAGAGGTGTGAACCGGAGCTTGCAGAGGACCTCCAATTACCAACAGTACCCTTTGCGCATATGGCCTACGCATATCCCTACCCTCTTCCTCCTGCAGTGTCCCTGCTTGTGCTGGTGTTGGCCATTTTTCTTCTCTTTGGTTTTGAAGGGAGCACGTGCTGCTGGGATTGGCAAATAAATGGCTGCACAGTGGCAAAGGGTGAGTCTCCTGCCCTTCTCCTTCCCAGATCACTCCTGTCTGGCTAAGCAGCCCAGTCCATCTGCTGTGGCCAACTAGTATGTGTACTCTCTCAGACCAAGGAGTTACCTGCCTGGTTAGTTTTGTGCTGCCACAGGCTATGTGTAGTCCTTGTCTAGGAGAGCTGCCCTGTGCTGAGCGAGCTTCAGTGGTTGTGGTGGAGGGAGCTGCAGTTCTGGATTTTTAACCAACCAGTTCCTGTGTTTGGGGGAGCAGAGCAAATGTATGGTATATTGATCTGAAGCCTTTCATCTTGCATTGATCATTGGTCTTAAACTATTCTATTACCAAAGGAGGCAGAAAAAGACAGATGATCCAGGCCTTCCAAAGTCAGTTGGTTAGGGATTAGAGGAAGGAGGAAGCAGAGGCCGAAACTTGGAGCTGTTTCCTTGCCTCACTGGAGGTGAACCTTGCAAGAGGAATTTAGGGAATTGTAGTCTCTATCAGCTCATTTTGAGCTGTTTCTACCTGATATATTTGTATCTAAGATATACTGGACATTTTATAAACCAATTAAAAACAAAAAACCTTTCTTAGTGTGATGCTGTAAATTTTTTAAAAAAAAGTATTTCTGATGACAATTAATTACAGCTGTTGAGTGATTTTGTTGTTGTTGTTTCAGCTTTTTGAATTATAAAATATATGGGAAACTTATTCTGAGATGTTTTACGTCTGTATTTATTAAAGATTTTATTTAAAAAAACCCAGTGTGGACAGATGTGGTTAAATTAATGTTTAATGGATTCTAATAGTTCTTTAGGTAATTTTTAGGGGTATATTTTTGATTCTTCTGTATTACTGGATTTCTAGGATCAAAGCAAACAGATTGAAAAGGCAAGTGTGCCGTTAAAAATTCTTAATTATTTTGCATCTCTCAATTTAATTTTATTTCACAGATTTTAGAGACTCTTCTAAAATAGTGTTGGAACTGTATGTGAACACGATAGTTCAAATTCAGTGCTTTCTCCTAGGAAATGTTTGCTGGTAGGTGAATGGAAAAGTACTTTGGTTTTAAGTGGAATTTATAAGGAACCTCAAAGTGTAAATTAGATTCCAATGTAATTCCAGTGGAATGTTTAGAGCAGCCTGTATCAAACTGCTTTTGCTCACAAACAATTTTTGCATTGTTTGGGAGGGGCTCGGTGACTCATCCAAGTGCTTTCAAAAGATGAGTGTACTTTGCCTTCGTTCACTCAGCCTTCCCTGTAGTTTTTCACTTCTGTGCCATCAGCTGAGGGAGGACAACCTACTCATACAAACCACATGTGTCCCTCTGACCTGATCATGTACTGTGGTCCCAGGTCCCACTTTGGGAAGCATCAGGCCCGTGTTGCATCGAGGTGCATTGTGCCAGGATGTGTGCTTTCTTCTGTCTCAGAAGAGCAATGTGAAACACCACCCTGAGTTGTTAAAAGCATGTGGGTTCTTGAGAACCTGGTCCTTCAGCTCTGCAGTGCTTCACAGCAGGCCACAGTTTCTTCTCCAAGTTATGAGCGTCTTCACCCGCTGCTCCCTGGCAGTAGGTGTTTGGATACTCGGTGGGACCAGTACATAAATAGCCCTACATGGAGCTAAGGTTTGCTTGTGGGGAGGTAGTGGAAATCCAAAGTGCTGGTCCTCAGTTGCTTTCTCAGACGATACTTCATGTACCAAAACCCTGCTCGGATCCACCTGGGTGTGTTCAGTATAAAATTTGCTAGATTAGAACTGAAGAAATGTAGCTGATAGCAGACCCAAAATAAGCTCATAAACTAAACTTCCTTCACACAAGACAACGGATGAAGAGAGAACAGGAATGTATGTAACGCTTGCGGCCCTCTGGCAGTGGCGGGGGAGAGCAGCTACAGTAGCTTCTTGACGTCCAGGATTAAGTGGCCTCAGAAGTCACAACTGTCCTGCCTGTTTCTCAGCAGAAGTCATTCCCTGAATTTCAGCTATAAATTAATAATTGGTAAGGGAACGTCTGCTTCCTATGTGCTAAATCTGAGGTAGATCGCTGTTATCGTTGCTGTACTGGTAACACATATGAACGTGAGTCTGAATGCCTTAATTCTAGTGCTGCAGCTGTGGCATGGTCCTCCCAAGCCAGTCCTGCAGCCCTCTGCTCCTGCATGCCCTGGCTGCGAGTCTTCCCTTCTTCACCTCGGCCTCGCTGCCCCCAGTGCTGCCTCTTGCTCCCATCCGAAAGCCCCTTGATATCTGTAAATGCCATCAGTATGCCAACTTCCAGAGAATTAAAGTTCAGTACCTGTCCACTGACTGGTGCATGGAGCTCCGGTTTACCTGTATTTTAGGCAAATGCTTACAGCTGTCTTCCCTTATGTGAATGCATGTGTTCACTCACTTTCCCCTCGTCTCTGAGTGGTGTTTAGGATGCAGTCTTTGATCAGGCACCTGAGGTCTTAAAATATCTGTACTGAACTCCTAAGCTGTCAATGCCAAACTGGAAATGACATGTATGGTAAATCTTTCATAATCATATTCCTGTACAGTGTTCTCCTCCCCACCCCCTTCCTATCTCCTCATTATGTGTGAATGTGAGGGTTGGCTGAGAGAGTCCAGGTAGCTTTTGCCTTTCTGTCAAAGTTATTTATCTATTTTGGGGATCCTCAAAAACACCCAGTGCTACCCTTCCTCACCTCAGAAGTATTCATGCCAAAGCATCCAAAGTTGGGTGGTTAGTGGGTGTGTGACAGTGAGTCTCCAGAGCACACCGAAATAAGGGGTCTGCAATTTGTAGTAATGTTTCTGTTTTCATGTCCTTAGTATTAGATATATCTTTGTGGTTAAGTTTTAATGTTTTTTATTCCCCCTTCTCTGCACGTGTAATTTGTATTTTTGTTACCAGGGTTGGGTTTGCAAAACGGGCATGTGGTTGGCTGCGAGCACAGGACCACTGGACTGGCGGAATGTGCCGCCCCTTTGCTCACTGACACTTGCCTCTGCCAGGCTGAAGGAGTGTTTGCAGTTTTTCTGAGGGGATTTAGTACAATTCCAGTTTGGCCTGAGCTTCGATGCCTGTGGCCATGTGGTGCCATTAGCTGGGTAAGCCACCCACGCGTATCCCGATATGAGCACAGCAGCATGACAGATTTACTTTCTTGTTTGCATTTTTAGGCAGTTACACAAGTCTACCTCTGAGGACTAATCTCCTTTTCTTCCGCATACATATTTGGGAATTATGTATAAAATGGAACTATTCCATATTTGAAACTTGGACTTCTCAACTGGAGTTTTAAGGGACTTAGCATAGGATTTGAACCTCAAATACTCCAAGGAAGCTAGCAGCATTTGAAATTTTGATTTAAATCGACTTAAGGACAAAATGCTTTATCAGTGATCTGTAAATTGCATTAGCTACAACTCAGAGCACTGCAAAAGCTTCCTTTTCGAGCATTTGCCACTTCTCATAAGGAATTTCATACAAGGATAATGAGGTCCATTGCCTAGTCCTCAGTTAACACCTTACAGTAGCAGGCCAGTGCTTCCCAGTCCGTGTGTGCCCACAGTTGGGTGTAAGCAAAGTGTGTTTTGGTGCCCTGCGAGGGCTTCTCTTTGAACCGGAGATGCTACAGCCGTTCAGTGTATGAAACCTGGGTCACTTTTAATGAGCCTGATCTTTACACCAGACAAGTCAACTGTGTTTGACATTGTAAACAGAAAGAAGAATGTATAATGAAATGAGAGTTCATTTCCTCAAATTAAATTAATATTTTGTTATATATAAACACTTAGAGCTGTGTATATGGAGCTAGTTAGCACCACTGTTTTCCAGGGGCAGACATATGGTATTTTACTAGTGCATGCAGTGCCCCAGCATATACAAAAAGGTGAATCTCAGATTATTAGAGCTGTCAGTGATGGATGGAAAAGGAAAAAAATGGAGAAAAATTACCTATCTTTTGCTATCTGCCCTCCTCACTGACTGTGCAGTCTGTAGCACCAGGGCATAGTTAGGGGGTCAGCCAGCAGCTGATCAGCAGTGGTGCTGCCTGCACTCCGTCTCCAGCCCGCACTGCTGTTGCTGAGGAAGAGGCTGGTCCATAAGCTGCAGATTTGTACACTGGTGGTGCTGGAGCTCCACGAGAAGGTTGCTTCCACTCCCTTCCCCCGCTCCTTGCAGCTGACTTTTCTGCTATTCTTCTTGCTCATCTGCTCTGTCAGACATGTGCATGTCCTGCGTGTTGCCTCTCTCCCGTTCTGTCACTGCATTTTTTATGTTATACCCCGTTTTGCTCTCTGTTCTCCCCAGGACGTTTGAGGTTCCCATCTCAGGAATTCCTGCCAAGTTCTGACCTCAGCATCTGTTTCTGACGTTGCCCAGATGCTCTAATGTTGGGGCCTTTACAGATGCGACTTTTCTGATCCTGCGTTTCTCTGAAACACAAGTAACCTGAAGCACAGATACGATTGTGAAAGTGTTAATCTAATTGTTAAACAACAGTGAAGTCGTTCTGGAAATGACACTTTTGGCCACAAGAGTTTTTGTAATTGCTGGTATGTGCTGAATGAAAATTAATTCATTCTGCCTGGGATAAAGTTACTTTTGTGTAGCTGTGGCTAGATGGAGCTGTCAGAATGCATAATGCGGTTTGATTTATGTGCAAAAGCTACGCACATTAGACTTTCCTGGTATGTGCTATTCATTTTAGCTACTTAGGGGTTCAGTGTTGATGCCCTTTTACTGTTTCAGCATAGACGATATAATATTTGGTAATTATTTTGGAAAGTAGAGAAATCACTTGGGATACAACAATTAGGCATGGAGACTGAGAAATAAGGTTTGCTTTCAGTGAGGGGCAAGATTACATTAAAGCAAGGACGTTTGAAAAAGTAATGAATGCATAAATGTTTCTGATTAAACGTGTATTTTTTTTGTATTTATGTGGGCAGAATTGTTTTAATAAGTGAATGGTCTCCAGTGAGGCAGGTAATTTAAAAGTGGTCTTGCACATCAGAAAAGGTGACCCCTAATGAAAAGCTTAAAAACTACTCTCTTTAGAAGCTATGCTGTCTTTGATTTTCAGTCTTTGCCTTTTAATATTAATTACTAGGATGCTTTAATTAAAAACAGATCTTGGAGGTATTATCTGCTTCCTCTGTTTAGCCCTTTTAAATGTTAATCACTTTTGACAGCATAATTTACCCAGCTACCTGTGCTACCCTTATGCAATGCATCTGCTTTGTGCAGCACCACACTACAAACTGCACCCCAAAAAGGTTTTCCAAAAGTTCATACAATTGCAAAGAGTAAGACTGACAGGAGAGATACAAAGAAAGAAAAATTAAATGAGGATTTAATGAGACAGTGAGTCAGGAATGTTATTTCGAGATGGTTGGAGCTTCCCAAGAAAGGATTCCTACTGTAGCAGTAACCAGACTGAAGGCACCTCTGTTTCTGTCAGAGGACATTGGGAGGAGTGGAAGGCAAGAGGTGAGGTGGGACGTAGCCTCGAAGCTTACAGAGACTTCAGACAAGCAGGACTGAAGTGAGCATAGCATAACACTTAGAGAGAAAAGAAAAACAAAATCTTGACCTCCCCCCACACTTAAAAAACCCAAGTAGCTTTAACACTCCAGTTGCTCTAACGCTTTCTATGGTATTAAAATTATCCCCTCTCACAATCCCACCTTCAGTCCCCACTGTTCTCCCCTTCCCTCCAGCACTGGCCATGCTTGTCTTTGCAGGCAAAGTAAAGCAAGCTTCCTCAAGCTGCCTTCAGCTGTGCCTGTGGTTATGTTTTGCTTAAAATATTTTAGAACTGAAAATAGTGGTTTATTTTTTTTTAATAGCCACAAATCAGCAGAGAATCACTAAATCTTACCCAGATGTGCGTTAACTTAATAAAATACCTAACTATGCTGTAAACATGGAAGCAGAGTGAGTGCTCATCTGATTTGCTTTGATTGTATTTTTCTGTGTAACTTGCCAAGAAATGAAATTCAGCAACAAAGTCCTCCCAAACACGTGCCCATTTTCAAGGACTCTGATATCCATGCCTCTCCAAGCTATCGAAACAGGAAAGCAACTTTTCTTTGTGCCAGGCCCTCAAACACTCCCATTTGTAAAATGTTTTTGATGGTGTTTGAAAGGAAATGTTGGGTTCTGAAAGGGATTTTGAAATATATACTTTAAAAAAATATATATATATAAAACTTTAAGATATGCTTCTAAAGGGAACTAGAAGTGAATCAGAACACCATTGTTTCAGCAAGTGCTACTTAGAAGAATATATTTGTTCGTAGATTTAAAATAAATAATCTCTTGCTGCACGAGTCAAACAGCTTGTTTTGTGTATTGTTTTTGAATGGAGCCTTTGGTAATCAGATTTCACACACGCTTTAACCTTGTGCAAAATTTGATGAAAAATAGAGTTACTACTGAACATACTGTTTTGCCAGCTCAACAAAAGATGTTAAGTTCTGCATATTTTTGCATAATAAAGATGAGTGTTGACAATGTAATGATCCATTTGGCACAGATAAAATCATGAATGATTTTAATAACCTTGTAACAATATTTGAATTCACTATGAAATATAATATAGACCCTTCAAATAGAGACAGACCTGCTGCCCTGGTATGGAGTCCAACCGTAACTTTTCTAGGAGTGAAAAGGGGAGAAACGAAGAGGCTGGATCAGCCCGGAGGTGATGGGGATGAATTAGGGCATCTCTAGGATGAAAGGGATCTGTTTCCAAGTTTTCAGTGAAGGTCTTGTCTACAGGTTGAAGCTGATGGGTTTTGGCAATACTTGTATATATCCTTCCCCAGCCTGGGTGCTCATATTTATATTTTGTGTTGAATAATGCATTCATGGATATGGGGTGAGTCAGGATAAAATGTAGGAATGATAGTGTGTTCCCAGGTTTGGGAGCTTGAAATGATTGCCCATACAACTGTAATTTCTCTTTTGAGTGTTTATTTTTTAAAAATGTTTTTCAGATTCATCTAGGTGATGTAGGGGCATCGGTCACAGTTTCCACAGTGATTTAGGGAATTAATTTTCCTAATGAGTTCTGAAAATAAGGCTGGAGTCTTTGAAGCTTTCATACTAAATGATTTAGGGGTATATTCCATCAAAAGTCTGTATTTATGTTCCTGTGTCGTTGGTTATAATGCTTGAGTGCAGTGTTCCTATGTAAAGAGAGAGCGCTGCAAGGTCATGGAGGCTTCTGTACCAAGTAGCCAAGAGCCATGGACTGATGCAAACCATGACTAGAGTAATACTGGAGATTCTCCTTCGCATTCATTCCTGCATTTCACAGAAACACAGGCACTTCCAGTGAATGTGTTTTGAGGATGGAGGTAATGATACTAACCACCCAGTTTCCTTCTGAGGTCCTCTGTCCTTGCACTATACTTATTCCTGCTAGGTTTTTTTCCCGTTTGAGTCCATTTTTGTAGGCATATAGAGGTCAGGTTTGAAAACTTGCGAGACAGCTTTTAAAAGCAGAATTAAAAAAATATCTTAGCAACTGGTATCTAATGAATTCATGGGGAGAAAATAAGTGGGATGCCTTTCAACAACCTTATTTGCCAAATTATTGTTGAAAAAGTGGCTCTAGATTGTTTTGAAAGTGGTTTTGGCATTGGAAGCCTAGGTTTTAGTGAAACTCCCTGGAACTGAGCCACTTTGTCATTTAACTTGGTGTTTTGTGGGAAATAAACACAGGCCCTATCTCCTCCTTTGCAGGTTATGGTAGTTAGCTATCTGTCTGGGTTGAAAGTACCAGGTTACTTTTTCTGAGTACAGAGATCACTGTAATCATCTTGGGTGTAGAAAACCTAAAGGTGTTTAGGTGGTATGGCAGTTTGGGGGGCCTCTCCCTTTCTAGACTTCAGATGTTACCTGATGGTCATCTTTTGGGAGGGACCAGAGCTCCTTATCTGGTATAGGTTCTGGTGAGACAAGTCCCCTGTGCCTGGGGATTGCCGCAGGAGGGGACAACCTCCACAATCTTCTAGTGTGTGTAGCTTGCCATTAGCCCAGCCCTATTGGACCGTTACCTTTTATTCATTTTGTTCTAATGGACTCAAGGTTCAGTTGTAATTTCCACTTTAGTTACCTTTAGAAATAATGTAAAATGTTAGTTACAGGGGAACAATCAGTTGTTTGCATTTAAGATTTTTTTAGAGCCTTATTTAAAGTAGGGGAGGCATGAATTATTGCCTAATGTGCTGATTATTTTTGTCATTATGCACAAAATGAAGAATATTGTTATTGTTGTTTTAAAATGCCAGAGGTAAATGTCTCTCTCTCTCTCTCTGACAATTTTTTTAATACTAGATAATGAAGTTAGTTAAAAACCCATCCGGATCTTCCTTCTTTTTAAGACCTCTCAAAAGTTTCCTTGAGGGGGCGGGGGGAGAGACAGTGTTATACGAAAGGCAAAAGATACACAGAGATTTACCTTTTGAACAGACCTTGACGTTGATTTAAAATAAGCCTAATTTAATAGGTATTGTGTTGCACACCAAAGATAATTTAGGCTAATGTCAAGGACAAGTGTTATCTATTCCTTTGTTGTAGTGAGGTATTGGAATAATGAGTGGAACAGAAGGGAATCAGAAAATGTTTGAAGTTTTTCATCTGTGTCTCTAGATGGGTATTTTTAATCACATTCTCCTGGCTTTTGCATGCAAATTACACTGAACAGCACACACTATATAGAATGAAGATCTGTACTTTAAAAAATCTGTTTTCTTGAAGTTTAATAAGCTTGCAGAGATTCGCCTATGCTTTAACTAACTAGGTACTGTTTTGTACCTCGGCTGAAATTAAAATCTTAGATTAAATGCTGCTGGTTTGCTCCTGTAGAGGAGGAATAGAAAGCCTGGTCTTTCTGGAGGTTTCTGAAACCATTTTTTTCTTGGTACTCAAGGGCTGCGGTTCCCAATGACAGATGAGACAACTGTTAAGATTTAATACATCTTTATTTCTGCAATATATCTTGCTGTGTGACACCAGCCTCTCTAATAACCCCACTGTCTGGATTACTTACTGCATAGCGTCACTGCTTAACTGCTGACCTCTGTGGCAGAAATAAAATACTGAACTCCTGTATGGTCCATGCTGTTGACATGGAAATCTGCTGACCTGCAGAGTCATCCCATACCCGCAAGCTCAGCTGCATGGAGAGCAATCAGGGTGTCTTTTTGAGAGCCTTGTCCTCTTAGAAAAGGAGGTAGACTTCTGTAGCACAATCTAAAAATGTGAAACTGCTTCTGAAGTAATATTAACAACATTGTCCTCAGTGTGGCTCGCATGTATGCATTTGTGCAGAGGGATCAAAAATGGAGGGGATGAAATTGGCTTATTCACGTGCTCAGATGTGTCCCTGCTACTTTCCAAGTGTAGCGCTCTCTCTTCTGATACCATGCTTCCTTTATGCAACTTTCTAAAGCCAGGATAGCTATATATATATTTTTTTTCCTATTTCTTTTCAAAATGAGCTGTGGAGATAGCATGGTGAATCATACATTGTGATAATTTTGCAGAGTATGTCCTTAGCCTTGAACAAGAGGGCTGTTTTTACAGAGGGATTTTGGAGGAAATCTTTTCCGTATAAATTGAGGATTTAAGGAAATAACAGGGTGGCATTATACTCTGTATGCTTTCAGTGGAAGAGTTGGTGCAGAAACAACCCAGTACAAAAATCCCATGATAAAGGATCCTATGATTGAAAAACTTTGTAATTGAGGACAGAGATATTGTGCCCGGCTGTTCTCGTAGCTCAAATGAGGATGGAATTAAGCATTTTGGTATCTGCTGTGTGCAGTGACTGGAGCGACTGAGGAAAGCAAATTTCTCTCTAATATCTTCATTTTTGCTGAGAAGCATCAAAAACAAAAAAGAGAAGATTGAAATGTTCTCTATTCTTGTGCTCTTGTTTTAGCAGTAGTTTTCTGTTTAGTTGTGAGCTCTGTAATCTCTAACCGTGTAATCTCGGACAGACCACTTTAGCAGTGTGATGCATCTGCAGCGTTTCGGCTTTTTGGATTTTGTATGGCTACCCTCATCCTAGAGAGTGGAGCACAGGATGGCGCTACCTGCTGTTTTGTAGCTGAACAGCTACGCTGTGGGTACCAGTGCTGATAGTTGCCTTCAGTTAGCTACGCCGAGACAGCTGGGATGGGTATCTAAGTCATGCTGGTTGTGGAGACTTTCTAGCATGGTTAACGTTAACAGCAGAAATGCAGCATTCAGGAGCAGGAGTTAATATGATGAACTGGAGCTTCTGCCTGCTCCTGACCTGGATAAGTATGCACTGCGGAAAAGAAACCAACCTACTGGCATCTATGTCTTTCTCCCTGGGTCTGTCAGCTTCATGAAATATAAAATGCTTTGATTTTTCTTTCTACCAGCAATGCCTTCTGCCATGTGGGACAGGGCTGCTGGCTGTAGAAGATGGCAGACTGAGAGGTTTTCTGTGGCCATGGAAGCAGACTGGTGATGAAGTTCAATATCCAGCTGTGGTGTTGGACTTGCTGTGTTCATGCAGTAGGTTCAGCCAGGTGAGCAGGTGAAGAAAGACTCTGCAGGATCATCAGTTTGTGAGTGATCTGTGCACACTTGTGTCTGTCAAGCTGCACATGTGGGCTGGTGGCTCAAGTTACGCAGAAGGGGTATGTCAGGTATATTCGAGGTCATGACAAAGCAAATCCAGCCAACCGGACAAGTGGCTCAGTGGCAGCTACCTCAACTAGTCCTCATAATCCTCTTAATAGTGCTCAGTTACTGTCTTATTTCTTGCTTTAAACCTCAGCCTGACTTAACCCATGGAAGTCAAGAACGATTCAGATAGAATATCCATGTTACTTTCCAGGGTGCCATTGCCAGGCTTGCTTTTAGTCTGTTGCTCAGCAAGAAAGGGGAGAAGGGATGAAAAGTCTTTTAAATATATGTAATATTAAAGTATTATGTTTTAAATATTTTAACAATTTAAATACATGTAATAGTCTGGGAACTCACAGTATAGTACCTAAAACTGCATTTAATTCCTACTGGGAGAAGATTAGATGGCAATTTAATATTGGTTCTAGAATTTCTCAGATCAAAATGCCGTAGGAAATGAATAATCAAAAGCAGTGTTTTAATAAAAAGGTTGTATATTTACTTCAGAATCATTTCCTAGATTTAAAGAATCATGAAAGCAGAATATTTTTAAACTTTCTGTAAAATTAAAAATGTCCCTTGAATCAATACATGACTTCTGATCTTGCAAATATGATTTAATTTGGTATGTTACATTGAGCTTCAAAAATGAAGAGTATTTACTTAGTCAGCAGATTTGAGAATGCCTTTCAGTGAGACCTGTGATGTATTTTCCACCAGTGGTTATTTTCTATCATGTGGTTATGAGGGGGAAGTTATATTCAGCAATGTGGAGTCCTGTGTAGGGGCTGGAATAACTCTATGCAGCAGTGTGGGCTGGAGGCCCAGTGCCTGGGTAGGAATTGACCTGGTGGACAACCCAATGAACCCGTCCTGGTGATAAAGGCAACCAGCTCCATCCTGGGCTATGCTGCCAAACCTGTAGCCAGTAGGTTGAGAGAAATAACTGTTTCTCTCTACTTCTGGAGTACTTTGGCCTCCTCAATACAAGCAGGACTTTACTGTGATGGCCCAGCCAGAGGCCACCAGGATGAGTTAGGGGGCTGGAGACCTTCACAGGGAAAAGGAGGCCTTCAAGGTGCTCTATGGCCATGCAGTTGCCTAAGGCATAGTGTTCTTGATATAGCTGACCTCTATCAGATATGGAGAAGATGAAGCTAGATTTTTCTCTGAGGTGCACAGGAGTAGTGCAAGGGACAACAGACAGAAGGTGCAACAACTTGATAAAAGGGAACAAAAAACCCAAGAGCGGCCAAACATTGGGAGAGATTGCTCAGAGAGGCTGTGGAGCCTTTGCCCTCAGGGTTGTTCAAAATGCCACTGTATGTGGCCCTGAGCAACCCCCTCTCCCTGGCCCTGGTTTGAATGGGGGCTTGGACTAGATCATGTCCAGAGGTCCTTTCCAGTTCAGGTTATTCTGTGCAGGCTTACAGTTCTGTATAATCCACAGAATATCTAATGCAAACTGTTAATTTGGCAGCAGAATGTGACCCTTAAAATGGCCATACTATTTTTCCAAAAGCAGTAATGCAATAAAGTTGTTATGAGAATATCACTTGTTTGGCCCCCTTCTAGCCACATTGCATTGAGAACTTGTTATGGAAACCTAGTTCTGGCTTCGTGACTGAAGTTGATTAATTAGGACAGGTAAAGATTTTCTTGAAATTATGAAGGCTTGTTCTTTGTGTTACATTTTGTCCAAAATTGAAACTGCACTTGCCCTTTTTCTCCTTTTAAAATGTTGGATGATATATAAGTTTGTTGAGGGGACAGTCAGGTTCCACATATAGTACAGAATGCCTCTTACATGGTGTTATTTTTGCTAATTGATCTTTTCTTTATGTCTGTGGGCAGTAGTGCATTATTTGTGAAAATGTCCATTTTTTTCCTGTATTTCCCCATACCAGTTCATCGAAACAGTAGTTATATTTAAATAGGATTTTAATGACCCATGTAGAAAAGTGAAGCTCAAGTTATAATAAGTACTTGGGTCTGCATAGGGCTATTAAAGTCAGTTCAGTCATCAGAAAGCCTACAGATTAATTTTGTGTTTAGTTTCTTTCTTATCTATTTGGCTATTCCCTTGCTAATTGTTTTCCTGAATTTGTGGATTTTTCTTCCTCTCCTACTCGTCTGTTCATTCAAAAGCAACTTGTATATCAGGATGTTTGGGAGTTTGAGGTGCCATTAGCTGAAATTTGATTTACTGCTGGGCCTTATTAAACAGGAACTCTTTAGTGCAGCATTGTAGTATGGTCTAAGTAATACACAGACTGCTTTGGGTACACATATTTTTTTCTAACCCTAAGGAGTTACTACAGAAATCAGCTTATATTCTCTCACAGTCTGCTTTGATTGTGCTCATCACAGAGGGAGTGTGTGGTCAGTTCTGTGGTTGCCTTGCGGGTTCACTGTACTTGCTTGAGATTTGAGGAGCTTTTTGCTGAGGAAAGGGTGCCAGTGATGCTCGTGTTTAAATTTGCTGCCAGCCTGCTCCATGCTCTCTTTCCAGATCCTTGTTGCATGCATCTAGAAGTGTACGGCAATGCTCCAGGAGTGATTGAAGTCTCTCACATCAGCAGAGCAGGTGGCTGTCTAAAAGCATGTGCAGCAGAGACCTGTATGTTGGGGCTGTAGGACAGGGCTGGGCTTAACCCTCTGGCATCAGTTTTTAAAGGAAATGCCCCAAGTAGCTATTATAGGTGGAGATATATTGATAAAGACTAACCTAGACTTTTAGAATCTTGTTTGGAACATCAGATGACCAAAGTCTCCTGTGAAAAACTCGCTGCTTTGTTCAGTTATTAAGGATAAACTGAGAACCAGCATCCTTGGTGGTGTGTATGCCTCACCTGAGGTGGGTGCTGAGCTGCTCCATCGCTCAGAGCTGCCTTAGAAGGGCTATGCTTGCTGTCCTGCTGGAAGCAGGAAGATAATCACTTGTGTGAAAGGCAGTTCTGTACATGAATTACCGTCCCGTAGAAGATGTGGAGCATAAATGGAGAAGACCGTAACAGCTGTGAAAGGAGAGACCACATCTGGAAGTTGTTTTATGTGCCAGGAGGGGAAGTGCAGACAGGGAATCTGGTTACTCCACAGATGAACTACTGAGCAATTGGTCACTGGACAGCGGAACAAATTGGGAATGTCCATGTATGAAATTATCTGAGAAGTGTCCTTCTGGTGAGAAGAAACCAGATATTTAAAATGACTCCTAATCATTAAAAAAGACAAGTGATTTCAGTTTCACTCAGTGTTAAGAAGAGTGGACAAGAACTGCAGAGGATGTGAAACACAGATGATGCAAAAACTATAGGATCACTTGTATCTTTCTAGCATGGGGATAGAGCTGTAATTCTAACTGATGTTAAAATATGTCTGAAGTCATTACTGGTGCCTACACTTGAGCCTGTATCAGATTCATCAGTAAAGGCTACCAAAGAATTAACAAATTTTGGACAGATACTTAGGGATGTGAAGAATTCAAGTGATCTTTTTGACAGTTTTACTTGTCATAGTGGGGGTAGAAGTTTCTAGCTTTATAAGTTTCTGTGAAGTGGAAAGTTTCTGGTTTTGTGCTGGAGAGAGATGACCTGATTACACCATTTGACAATGATGAATTGTTTTATATGGTCTTAATGCTTAATGAAAATGTAAACAACCATTGCTGCTGCGGATATATTTTTTAAATCCAGTTAATTAACATTCAAGTACTTAATCTAGTCTATTAATTAAGACTGCATATGTGTTTACTAATTTTTAATTACTTTAGAATAGATGGAAATTGTAATAATTACTGTGGGAATGCAGACTGCTGCTGATGTGTCAATATTAAAATAAATCAGTCTTCTTGATTTTTATTTAAGTAAATATAACTTGGTGGTTATGAATTGTTGTGTCCCAGGCAGAGCAATAGAGAAGCTCATCCTGGTATCTCTGTCAGAAAGAAGTAAGGGCTGGAGGGTAATTAATTCACTGTTGTGGGAGGTCAGTCAGGTGTGCTATACAGGACTGGATGCCGTGATCTCCTGGAATGCCTTCCTCCCATACAAAGTCAAAGGTGTCTCAGTAAAACTTTGGTTTGATATCTCAGGCTGTAGAATCATTTCTTTGTAAGCCATTTGCTTGCTGAAGCTAGTATATTTAGCAAAAAGAGTGAAATTATGTCGCTCCTCCTAATTTTTCTGTTTGCTGCAGAGAGAGTTTTTAATCTGGCAAAAGAGAAGAGCATCAAGTTTGTACCTGGTTTTTAAAATGTACTCCTTTCTGGTTTTTTGTCTTCAGAGGATGACAGTAGCAATAAAAAACACACATCTTAAAATATACCAAGGCAAGCTTTCTGCCACTGGAATAATGATGTGTTCTACTATAGTTCTTTTTTATTAAAAAAAATAAAAAATAAAAAATGCTATTAGGCAAACACAGAATGTTGTTGCTTTTTTTAAAAAAAATCTTTTGTTGATAATTCATATCAGAATACTTATATTTCCTGCTCTGGAGTTCTGAAAAATAGGAGTATTTTAGTTTTTGCGTATTGACCTTTCGAAGATCTACTCTAACTGCATTGCTGAAATGGAATGAACATTTCCATAAGATTTGAATAAAGCTGCTGTTTTTATGTTTGAAAGTGCTAGTAAATATCTGAAACTTCATTTTTTTTGGAAAAACTAGTAAACGCTTACACTGAGGACCGAATTTTTACCTTGCTCATCCTGAGGACTCTTCCTGTGCCAGCCAACATTGATGAAGAATGTGGATCTGTATAGAAACCGCCTTTCCGTTGCTTTTGCCTTATTGTAATTAGAAATGTAAACATGCCACTGTAAGCCTATCATTTATTAAATTTGGTTTGAAAGACAAAGTGTTTTTTGCTACTTGATTTTATTTCCTCTTTCCAGACTTAAATTCAGTGATTGAAATAATGCAAAAAATGTGTCCCGTTATCCCTGGTGATGAAAACTGCTGTAACCTATTGAATCATATTTTGATGCCTTTCATACATTCAAGTTCAGGTCCAATAGAATCGGGGGTGGATATAACTTGTTATTATAACTACTGTGATTATTACTTACTTATTCTTGATATGCTTGGTCTTTGGCTGTGGGGTTATCTTTTTGGAAAACATAGATTCAAACAAAGCCAAATGGCTGCTATTTTTACTGGATTTTGGTGGAAGGTCTTTTAAAGACTTAATTTGATCTAATATGGAACAGCTAAGCTATTGCCTTATTTTTTCATGCATTGATATGGTTTGTTCAGCCCTTCTGCATAAGAATGGGTGGTATGGTGAGTTCCTCAGGTCATTGCAAGTGATGAGATTGAAAACCTCGAAAGGACAGAGAACTGGAGGCACAGCTCATGTCAGGTATTGGAAGCAATCATAGAGTGATTCTAGAAACGAGTATGCAGGCCATTGCATTAGAGGACTGACTCTGTGTATGGTTATGGACATTTTAGTAATTTATGTCTTATTGTTTTAATAAAAAGGCCAACATGGAAGCAGTCTCCCTGCAGTAAAGATGCTGTTGTTTCCAGAAAAGATAGCCATCTTTTTTTCTTACTTTGTTTGTAAATCCAATCTTTAGAAGCCTGTAAAATACCATAGGTTTACTATTGACTTAAGGCTGATGAAAACCGGTCTTGTAATCTGTGTCCCATGCTTTTCCAAATTAAAAACATCACTTTGGCCTTTAAGCATGACTAGCATCTCACCGACAGGCCATTTGTTTCCCTGAGAAAAGCAGTGTTTATTGCTGGGGATTTCTGATGCAAAGCATTCTTTGTAGGTCAAGTGACCTCTACTGGTGTGGCTTCCCTCTAAGTAGCTGTAGTATGTCTCCTCAGATGTGAATTGATTTGGTTTGTGTCTTGCTCCTGCAAAGGTGGTAGTCAAGGTGTGATTTCTGGGCCTTCAGGGGTACAAAAGTGTGTAATTCCTTGCCTTGAAGAATTTCCTTTGATTAAAATGAAATGTGTTGGAGAAATCAGAAATGGAGGTTTGATATCAGAATACCTGGGAGATGTTTTGACCATCCTTGTTTCCTGTGAGCTCACTGTCATCCGTAGAGTGGCATACCAAGCTCTGGAAGTCAAGATCCAACAGTGTATATTCACATTAAGTCTTCCAGTCCCGGAAGACTTTCTAGCTCGTTAGGAGGAATGAGTGTACCTTTGTAACGCTGTTTTACAATGAACTTCCTAACCAGCGGAGCAGAGCTGCTGCAAACAGGTTGAATTATAAGCTGTTACTGTAGAATCAAATGTAATGCTAATTAGATTTGGAGAAGACTAACATGGCTTGTGTTTCTTCACTTGCTATATGCAAAAATGTTACAACTTGGTATGCTTTTTAATGGGACTGAAGCCTTTTGAAGGTTTGATGCTGTCAAAATGGCAAATACCTGCGAAAATACCTAAGATCAAAAGCTAAGCTTGAAATGAGAAACATTTATTTTCAGATGCTCTGAAGCCATAGGTTGTAGACTGTCTGACATAGGCTAAAAGCTGGAGGCAACTTACAGTACAACATACATATATAGAGATTTATATGCATGTACCTTTATATATATATATATATACACACACATATACATATATGTATGTAGTGTGCATTGATAAATATTTTTCAATCAGCCTCAAAGGAACAGAATGTAATTTGGGGATTTATCTTGATATGTGTCATGCAAAAGAGAAAAAAAATTCATGTTTCATATGTAAAATTCTGAAATGCAGCATCTGCATTTTGTCCAAATACCTTACACATCTCCACCTATAGATTAATTTATTTTCAGTTGATGGAAATTGGTAATTGTTATAAAACAGGTAGTAAAAGTGTTAGGAGTAAAGTGTGCTACTTTTGAGAAATATACTTCAATTTATGTAAACATTGGTATTTCACAATGTGTTAGAAAATGAAATTTCCAGTAGTCTTGAGCTACTGACATTTTAGATGTTGTCATGTCTCTTTTGTTCCTATCATGTTTGTAGATTTCTCAAGCGTAAAGTAATGAATTGTATGGTAAAAACATGTTCTAGCTGTATGCAGCTGCAGCCTGGTTTTCCTTCTGCTCCCTACCTTTCAAATAACATTGGAGAGAGCATGGACTTTCTACCCATTACCAGTTCCTTCTGTCTGCTTTGTACATGACAGAGCCTAAATTTGCATTAGGGAGGGAATTATTGGGAGAACTTTGCTGCTCTCTGCAATTTCAAAACTACTCGTTAAAAAAAGGTAATGCCTGAAAGTACCTTCAAAAACTGAATTCCCAAATGTTTTTCTCTTCGGCTTACAGTTGCGGTTTTCATTTTTTTTTTTTTACTGATGCTTGTGTAAGTTAGATTTGAGTAAAGGGACTAATTTAAAATCTGTAGGATGAGATGATGTGTTCACTTAAAAGTAAAAAAAAAAAAAAGAGAGAGAGAGAAAGAAAATGACCTCTCTGATTCCTTTAGGTTTTAGAGAAGCTTTAAGTGTTGTTCTAACAAAATAAACAATTTGCAGAGATCAGTGTAGGTTTAAGTTGATTTGCTCCATTTACCCTACCAATTTGGACAGAAGAATGTAGTGCTTTCTTGGAAATGTCTTTCAAATATTACGTTATAGGTTAATTTATAGGCTGCAGAATGCTGTTATCCATAACATTTTTTACCCGTCTTGAAAATTAAGTTCTAAAATTAAATGTGTATGAGTTGGCCTTTTCTCTTTCAATAGGTCATCGAAGATAAATTGGGATAAATTATTTGTTTCAAATAAAAGCATTCATTTACAGTGGGAAAAAATATCTTGGATTTACCAGAAAACACCATGAAGTTTTTCCTATTTCCCTTGCAATGGTGAACACAATTTTAGTAAACCTTTATTAAATTACTGACTTGGTTAAGTTTCAAATTGAGCTTGAGTTCTTAGGCTCATCTAGGACAATTTGATTGCAAACAAATACTGAAGTATCTCCAAAAATTTGATGAAAGAAATTTTGCAAGAGAAGCCCACAGCCTGAATCAAGAATAGAGAATAGATTGAATAGAGAATAGATTAGTAGGTAATTGATTAATAGGTGATAACATGTAGTGATTGTAACATGGTGGGGTGGCTTTGTATTTTGCCTGTATCATTTCTTATTCTGTGTTTTTATTCTAAAAAATATGCTCGCTCGTTACATCACTGTAGTAATGATGCATGTGGAGGTATCAAAACTGAGGTGATAAATTCGAGTGCACCAGCACTGGTCGGCACTGAGATAGTTTCTGTATTCCTGGGTAAGATGCAGTGCTATGCCGGGGAAAGCGTGTCCCTTCCTTTCCTGACTGGGCGCTGTTCGCTCTGTGGCTCGCAGTGATGGGATTCATGTCCCATCAGAGCAGTTGACCCTTCGCACTATCCAATTAATGGCTGCCTTTGCTTGGGCTGATGATGTTGTGATCTAGGCATTGATTTGAGGCTCTGCTGATAGACATTTCTTGCTCTTTGCTGGGAAGAAATGATGAAATGCTGATCTACAATAGCACTTTGATGTTGCTGAAAGTTTTTTTTTAACAGTAGATTAAATTGTCATTTGCAGCTCGTAGCTGTGTTTGATGAGCAAGATCCACACCATGGGGGTGATGGCACCAGCGCCAGCTCGACAGGCACGCAAAGCCCGGAGATTTTTGGCAGTGAGCTTGGCTCCAACGCAGCGTCGGCCTTTCAGCCTTACCAAGCAACAAGTGAAATTGAGGTCACCCCTTCAGTCCTTCGTGCAAGTAAGTAAATGTTCTCGGTATCTCGACATGTTTCATCTTAATTTATGAGGATGCCAAGTGTTGTTACCCTTTCATGCAGCTGGGAATATGATTCATTATCGAAAGCTGATCAAAATTGAGAAACTGCATAAACGCTTGTTGCATGCAAGTAAACAAACCTTTCTGTTTGAATAAATTATTTATAAACTGCTTTCAGGAGCAGCGAGCTCCTTCTCTGCTGCCAGTTTAAAAGTGTCTCGATACTGAAAATCGCAGCAGTTTCCAAGTGCAGTTGCTGCACAGTATAATTTTCAGTTTGCCAGTTTTCTTCCTTTTAATGAAGAAAATGGTTAATAAAAACTGTGAAGATGGGAGCACTTTCTGCTGAACCTGTCAATGTTGCAAGGTTATGCTTGTCACCTTTCCGTAAATAACACCTGCCGATACATGCCTTTACTTTGTTGCGAAAATACACTTTAAAATAACAGAACATAGCCAGGAACATCCCTTTAATTTTTTATTTGAACATGGGAAATATTCATTGCAAAACCACGAGGTAGGGATTACACATTACAGTTGTTGCTCAGACAGGATCTTTGAATATTTCAGCATATTAAGATGAAAAATCACCCAGCAGATTTACTGTGTAATTTTCATTGCTGTTAAAAGTACCATGCCAACAAGAGAGTGTTGGATTAAACCATTGTGCCCGTCTTACTATAGGGTCTATCATTTTGCTCAACGAAGTTTTGAAGTAGTGACCCCGTTCCAGACAATGCTCAGCAAAGTCACCGTTAGTCAGTCCTTTGATATTCCACAGACAGAGCATTTTAAACAACTATACGTAATTCTCAAGAGATTACTTTTCTGTAGGTGTTCTTTAAATTGATGTGTTTAAGTAATCTAACAATTAGCTTACGTAGACTTGAACATACATCTTTTCAAGCTGTAACTATGCTTTGTTGCAACACAGAATGAAATTAGGGAAGGATTAATAGCAGAATAAAGAAGTATCTTGGAATTTCAGGACCCTTCTGTTTTGCTGTCATAAGGGTATGCCATTGCTAAATGCATCTTTTATTTCCATACATAAGCCAGAAAGCTATCCTCCTGGGTTCTCAACCTGAGGGGGGAGGTGGTGGGGTGGTGGTGGTGGCGGTGGTGGCTAAAGCAGAGAAATACATTTTCTCCTTAGTGTGATTATCTGGTATATTATATAGTACATTGATGTTAGTGCATCAAAATCATATAGCAGAGATAAAATTCAGTGATATATTGGACAGCTCACTTATCTTCCATGTCATTCTGGAAAATACATGGAATACTTAGGTAGTTCACCAATTGCTAAAATGACCACGAGTGTTTCTCGTGGTCTATAGAAATGAAGAAACCTTTTGGTACTGTTGGTAAGAATTATAGATCTTTTGACACTTTTTATAAAACTGTGCAAAAATACAATGGGTGAAACAATTTGTCATAAATACATTATCACAAACCAGAGATGTTCTATCCAGCTAATTCTTTTTTTTTTAATGTTGACAATTTGATATATTTTGTTTTTAAATGTTCCAAACCACAGGCTTAGAATCCCAGTCCAGTAATATTATCCCGTATTAAACGTACCTATTTCAAGACTTTCATTTAAATATACATTGAAAATGGAAATAATATCTCTATTGTATTTCCTTTATAACTTGTGAAGTGAAGCATAGCATACAAATGGTATTCTCAGTATTTCAAATAATTATCTTCTTACTGTGTAAGTTCTATTCAGCAAATAAAACCCATCCAGTTTTGTGGTAGATGCAGATCCTGATTATTACATGTTGACAAGGTCATATATCTATTAATTGGATTGGAGATGGGATACAAAATTGCTGTAATTATTGTAATTTTCTAGCTAATTGCAGGGTTGGCGGTGAATATTTTACTTCTAACAAATGAAAAACAGTATTCCGTCTGAAATTGGTTTATAGCATTTTAGACATTTTGTTTCACATCTCTGGTGCTTTTTGCTCGCAAGCTGGGCTCCGTTTCTCAGCAGTTTGCTCGCAGAAGCGTAGCTTTGTGCCTTTCTGCTGCTGCTCACCTGCACCCACGGGGTACAGAGCAGTCTCCGTTCAGAGGCAGCATCTCAGTGCGTTAGGCTGGGGCTTAAGGGCCTGCTGAGATTTTCCTCTCTTTGTTCTGGTTGCCATGCTACCCCTTTTGTTTGTTTATAGATCACGCCATCGCTCCTCTCCCAGCAAGGGAAAGGTTAGCTAGATCAGGTCCAGCTGGAAAAGTAATATTCATCTGGATTCCCACTTTTCCCATGCACAAACACAGCCTGTATTTTGCACATGAGGGGGTTGTGTCAAATTGAATCTTCCCATCTAAATGTGGAAACAAAAGTGAGGCTGGCCCATACCCCCCGTGTTGTTCTGCAGTGTGAAAACGCTGTCCATCGATACAAGCAGCGGGCTTATTTGTTGTTTCTTATTTAGCTCTTTCTCTGTTACCCGAGTTAAACTTCTTGCTGTATTTCATCACTTGAGCTGCATTTTTTTCCCCCTTAAGCATACACAAGGCGGTTTTTGTGTGTGCCCGCGTGCTTTCTGAGAAGGGGCTGGAAGCTCGCTGCACAACATTGTTAAAGCAGACTGATGTTTATTCCCTGCTGAAATATAAACTGGAGGCGCAGGTGAAAATTGCCAAACCTAATGAGCAATTTGGCAGATAAGACAGGATGTCAGGCAGTGACAGTTCAGCAGCGGGTGCACTGCCTGTGAACCAAGTTGTTTGTTTCACAGTACTGCATTTAAATATTGTAAATAAAATCCCTTTTCAGCTACATGAGATATTGTGAAAAGGGGTCATCTCTTTGTCTAGTTTTCCTTTCAAGTTATTTAGCTCTGTTAAATAACCAAGGGTGGTCTTAGTTCTTGGTCTTGGTGTGATTATATGTTGCAAGTCTCTCTGAATGTGTCAGCAGTTACAGATAAAAAGCATTTTTAAGATATAACATTATTTGGAAAATAGAGTAAGAGAGATTTAAAGTACTGATTTTGCAGGGTTTTTTGGTGTTTGTTGTTAGTTTCCCCCCCACCCCAGCCCAAAGTAGAGAATAGAGAGTGTGGGCTGGGAGATCTTCCTTTCTTTAGCTGTTTAATGGGAGAATATTTAGAAGATGAAGCTGGACTCTTCTCACATGGGCACGTTATTGCTGAAGGCAACAAACACAAGTTGCAACACAGAAAACACTAGTTAAATATTAGGACATTGATTCTCACCTCCAGAGCCAAACAGGCTTCACCTTTAGAGATGGATGGATCTTGACTGAACATGGCTATGGGCAACCTGATCTACCTGGCCCTGTTTTGGGTTGAGAGGCTGTACCAAATGACCTCTGTAGATCTTGTCCGACTGATTCACGACCTCTGGAGTTACTGTGTAATTCTGTGACTCCAGATATAATTAATAAAATTCAAGTTTTTGTTTCTTGAAGTTACTATTTGTAGAAGCAAACTGTTCATAGAGAAATACTTTGCAGATTGTTGTGTGTGTTGTGCACGTACAGTTTCCCAGCATGTTTTAGTATTGCACTAGTTTGTGCCAGTGTGACCAAGATAAGCTGACTGTGGCTTTTCTTTTCAGGATGGGTTTGGTAGGTGCGTCAGTTCCTTAAAATTGAGATATGGGGTAATATAAGGTTCTCTAAAGGCTGGAGGGTGAGAATATCCCCAAAATACTGGCCAGAGGAGTCTCAAGAAATTACTGAGAGCTAGCTGGAAATGATGCACTCCAGTAATGTATTTGCCCAAGTGATCTGTAACATGTATTTTAGTAGGGCTCTCAGCATCGGTTTCATATTCTGGTCACAAAAGCAGACTATGAGGGGGAAAAAAAACCCGGTGTTGATGAGAATATTATGAAGCGAGTGTGCAGCTGGCTGTGAAGATGTGCTGAAAGTGCAGAGGAGCAAAGAACTTGCTGCAGGTTCACCTCATTGTTTACCCAGCAGCATGGCTGCTGCTGTAAAGTGCCCTGTGTGCTCACGTGTCCTTACCCTGCAGTAAGCAGAGGTTTATTCCTCACAGGTACAGGCATGCATGCAGACATTCGCTGGGAATTCACCGATATATTAAAGTTCATGACCTTGCTTGCCTTTGAATCTGTGGATCTCTCTGTGCTTTTGGAGTAGTTTTTAGTAGTTCACCAGCAAATTATTAGGACATATCAAGTGCAGTCCCTGAGGGCTCTCTTAGGTTAAGGGCTGTTCAGTATTTTAATAAATCTGAACTGGAATATAGAGTATTGCATAGAAAAAACTAAGATGGAGTTTCAAGCACTTTGGATGACAAGGTTTCAGTTCAGTATTTGCTTCATACATTTAATAAACTGTTTTGAAGTCAGTGAGATGTGCACAGTCACTGCATCTAGAAAGAGAAAAATTAATTTGCAAGGCAGTGCTAGTGAACAGTGAAGTACACAGTACTGCGAGAGGGACCTGGGCACTTATACAGTGTGTTATAATAGCACATCCAGGCATCACGTTATTCCATTGAAGGAACTGCTGCTGTGGGCTCACTGGAGTAGTTTGAGCAGGAAGGCTTGAGCTGGACTGACCAGTTGAGGGGCCAGACTTGGAGAAATTGCAAACAAGTTGAAGAGAACTGAAAGGCAGCAACAGGAGTAAGATGCTTTGGAGACCATGACCAAGCATCAGAAGGACTGGCTTATTTAGTTAAGAAAGAATAAAACCAGATAGGGTCCAAGTCTTCAAATGTATTATTTTTGTTCTCATTTTCCATGTCTGCTAAGAAAAAGGCAGTTGGTATTTCCTGGGAAAAAGCCATTTCTTGTTACCCGTGGGCCTAAACAATGCTTTCACACCTCATGTAACAAGGCAGTTTCTGTGGGAATGGCTGGTTCAGAGGTGGGTTCCGCGTGATGCTGAGCACCAGCCTGTGCTGTGAGGCAGGAAGGGAATGGGCTGCTGGTGCCAGAACTGCCCCATTCCTGGCTAAGCCACTGGCTTGCTTTGTAGCCACAGGAGAGCCACTTCCTTGTGTCCATTCTAAATGTGTGCATGTCTCTTATTAGCACCTGGCACTTTGAGTGTTTAAAGAAATCTTAAAAGTAAGCAAACCGGTTAAAAGTGGGAGTGCATAAATAAGTGTGTGAATTCCGAGTACTTTAAAATTGCTGTTTTAAATATGGCACTTCACTGATTTGATACAAGTATTTATCTAGAGCCCCAAATGCATATTCTGAGGATTAATTTGTTAATATTCCTAAGTGCCTTTGTTTGAAGGTTTGCAGCACTGCATGTTAGCATATTGGCAAAGAAATGCAGAGGTGAGTTCATATTTGTTCTGGTTTCAAAAATGATGATGGTTTCAGCACACTTTCCCACATATGGCCATTAGAAACTTTTTCATTCTTGTTCGTATCTCTTTGACTTCTTATTCAGCTGTGAACCAGCTTTATATATGGAAATACAGTCATTTTCAAGTGTTGAAGAACTAAGGAAGCAAGAGATTAGAAGAGAGAGGAAGAGAAAGATGAGTTCATCAAAAAACAGATGTTTGGAGCTTTATCAGATGGAGTTATCTCCAGGGTTAAATAGCTGCTTCCAAAATATAGAGAAAGTAATCCACATTTATAGTGAAAGACTATGGCTTTACAGGCAATACTTGTTAAAGTCAGTGGGACGTTTTCCACTCAGTCAGTGGGAGCTCCACCATGCTTTGGGCCAAGTCAGCTTTCCTCAGCCTGGACCCTTCATCAGTGAGAAGCAGGGTTCAGGTGCCTGCCATTCCAGTGCAGTTCCAGGAATGAATTCCAAAAGATTTCCTAGCCATCATTCCCACTTTTATTTCCTTGCCAGGTTCTCAGATGTTTCCTTTACCACATTGGATAATAGGAAGAGAACCTTGAATGGAGGCTTGCACTGATCTGCTGGCAGCTGAATAAGGAAGGTTTCTCATGCATTTAGGTTTGAGGAGAAGATTTAACAAAGTCTGTTTCCTCACCTTCTGGTGCTCTTGCCGTTGAGGAATTCTTATCACATTTATCCCTGTAGCTCTATCAAGGATGTGATTGTTTTAAAGCCAGAGTTATTGAATCAAAAAATCAGTACCAGGTGCTGCTTTCTTCCATGAGGCTAAATTTGTTCTTTCTGCAGCACAGTTCTGACTTGAGTGATCTCCAGTTGGTGTTTTCTCCAAGCGTAGTTCTCTGCTGTTAATTTGGGATTGTTGAACAGTTTAAAAACCATGTGTTTTTGATGAGGCCGTGACCCTTTTGTAAAAACAAATGGATTTTAAACTGCTTAAGTTTCTAAATTAACCTTTAATATCTTCAATCTTCTCAGTATACCATCAAGCAAAATACTGTAGCTCTCGTAGGATTAAAAAGATTCCTGAAACCAATAAAGTAAAGAATTTTAGAACTGAATGGATTCTCTAAAGGAAACCTAAGTAATCATGGGGTATTTCAAGATGTCATTCCATATGGTGAGGTCTTCCATCTTTGAGTACTGATAATGTAGAGTAATAAAAATAGGGTATTGTATCTGATACTTAGTGGTGTTTCGTACCATAGCTACAGAATGTAGTACATGAGAGATAGTAAGGAAGGGTTATGAAGATGTGAAGTATTGAATTTGAACAGTTTAGGATGCCAGCTTTGGATATTAGTCTAAATCTGACATCTTAAATAGATGAATGGTTCACTTGAACAAGAAGCTATTATGGAAATCACACATATATTCTGAGAATGTTTTGATACGCAGGTGTGGTTGGGGTTGCTGGGTTTTATTTTCCCCTTTGTCAAATGAAAGGAAACTTTATTCTTAAGGGAACTGTATTTTTATGTATACCAAAAGGTTACGCCATTTTATCCAATCAAATGTTACAGAGTAGCTGCACAAGTCCACTGTATTGTGGTATGATGTGTTTAATCCCATTCTGATAAAGCAATTTTTTTTAATTGAAAGTTTGCCATCACACGTATATCAGTAAGTGTAATAACTCTTTTTATAGATAATTTCTCGATTACTCCTCTATTTATCCTAAGCAGCAGAGAAGGAATAGAGTGAAGGTAAAGGAACATGACTCTGAAATGAGTAAAGAATGCTATTTCACCAACAGAAAAAAAAAAAATATTTTTTTTTACAGACAACCACCCTGTGAAATGTTTTACTTTATTGGAGGCATGTGTACATATTACACTTTTAAAAAAAATCCAATAGTTTCTGAAAACCTCATGTAGTATTTATAGGTACTTACTCTGAAATGTGATAAAACAGTATGCTTCAAGGCATCCTTAATATCCAGAACTACCAGTCTGTGAGAGTAACTGGTATCCAGGTCGCATTTTGCTTTGCTTTGAGGCAACAGCATTGGTCTCTTGGGGGGTGGGCTGCTGACATAAATTACTCACAATTTGCCAACAGGAGAAGATGCAGAGTTTGTCAAATGCACTTAATTATCCACTCAGTCCTAAGTAGGATGATCTTACAGGAAGGGTGTTGTAGGGCTAGTGAAGAGTGTTGTGCTGCAGGGGACTCTGTGCCATGCACTCTGCCCTGTGTTCAGCGCAAGAGCTAGTGTGTTTCCTCCTCCTCCCCCCTAAGCGAAGAAGCATGTGGCTGGTTTTGACCACAAGCCCAAGGCTGTAAGATATTATAGCTGAAGTATATCCTTAATTAGGGTGAACTTGCGCTTCAGTGAGAGCACTGTTGCTTGCTGTTCTCAGTTCACAAGGGATCTTCTTGCTCCCTTCTATATTGTGGTTGCAGCACGTGGACTCTTTTTTTCAGACAGCGATGTGTTTTGGAGATAGACTATCTCTTTTGGCAATTACTGGGGAAAGTTGCTTTTAAATTCTGTTGTCTTTTGACATGCTCTTTTGAGGGGGATGAAATGGACAGATGGCTGCTAGTTCAATAGACTTGATTTTTAGTTTGTTTTTTATTTACTTGTGTGCTGAAAAGGACTCAAAGATGATACAGAAATAAAGGAATGGATGAGAAATAACTTTCTATTAATTTATTGCCTTATTTCGTACTTTTCAAAAGATAAAATTTGTTCCTGCTCCCACCCATCTCTTGTAAATCTTAAGAGCATTGTGTAAGATGAGTTCTATATTCAGAAATGTTGTGGGTTGATGTTAGGGGCAGACAAAGCATTTAGGATGAGAGTATATCCATTTAGAAGAACTTTTCTCTAAACGTTCTGGCCCCCAAGAGCAGTGGATGCCATGGGGGTGACAAACCTGGCTTTAGCCCATGAACTCAGTCTGAGACCAGGTGAGGTCTGAGCTGCTTGCCTGCCAGGATGGCTCAGCTCAGCGCAGCTCCATGTCCCGACCAGTCCGCAGGCAGGAACCCCTTACTTCCCTTCTGTGGCACTGGAGGGGCAGATGGGGTCCCCCTCTGTGACACAGCAGCCACCTCGCTGCAGTGACTTTGACCACCCAGGCTGATGACAGAACTCATTTGCTTGGGATCAGAGTTGAATGTGAACTTGGGCTGTGTTCCAGGTCTGTGTTTCTTGCCTTCGTTGTGGATTTAGGTAATTAATTCTGTCAACATTTTTTGGATTTATAGGAACTGGAAATGATTCTATATATGGGAAGGGAGTTGGGGACCATGCGGGTTTACAAACAAAAGCAAAAAGTGGTGCTTAGGTTAGGATGTAATATTTGTACTGCTGCTTGCCTGCATGAAGTCATGGGCTGTATGAAGACAGCAGTGGCAAGCTATTGTGTCAGCTTCTGATAATTTTGTGTATGAGTCAGGGAAACTTTGATTCGTCACTAAAATCTGATCCCAAGAGGTTGGATTTGATTCAGCTCTCTGTATGGTACCATTCACAACTGGAAGTAAAACGGGGACTCTCTTGGCAACTACTGGGCAACAGCTGATTAAAGAATGGCACAATGGGTGACAGTTCTGCATCTGAAATAAATACTCCTAGTAGCCCTGTTTCTCATTCCTGGAGAGGAATGGACACCTCCAGAGTGAGTTTATCTGACCTGTTTTACAGCTTATTTCAGGATGAGGTGGAGTATTCGTTTTAACGAAGCGGGATGTTGCTTTTGTTGCCTTAAAAGTGGTCTTTTGTATATTTGGAAAAGAAAGGAGAAGGGGTGTTTAACAAAGGCAGCGGCTTCTCAGTTTGACCCACTGAGCAATTTTCTGTGGCCTCAGGAAGTTCCTACACAGTCATAATTAAGCTTGTATATTTGTATATACACAAAATATATTTGGATGGTGGGAAGTATATTTGGGTCATAGACAGTATGCCATGAATGCAGATAGTCCCATGTTCTCTTTTTTTCGGAGGAAAATTTGGTTTGAGACACTTCCATAAAATTTTATGGTTAAGCCAAGAGCGTCATCTGCCTTGGGTCTGACACTGGCACCTAGTTGCTTTATGCTGTACTATTCCCTCTGCAGAGAGGCAGCTGTACTTCTTGCCACATGTTCTCAGACCTTGAAGTGTAACAGGTCATGCCACGTGGCACTGAGAAGCCTGCCTAAATCTAGGGGAACAAGTATGATGTGGAATTGATGAGCACTGAAGGACTTGAGTTGTCCTTACTGCACTTTGCAGTGCCTCTGTACCCTGTTCCTCTACCTTTTTGCAGTGCCTCTGTACCCTGTTCCTTCGCGCGTCATGCAGCGCCTGGCTGTTATGGCCACCCTGCCCGTACAGCTCCTTAGGGTATCCTGCCCAACCTCTGAATGGGGGGCTGGAGAAAGGAGCTGTCTCTTGAATGCCGGCTATTAAAGTAAATGCCTTTGCAAGTTTGCAAGAGAGAACAGTAGTTAGCAACAACTATTGAGAGTGTTTCAAATGAAATAATGTTTGAAGTAAAGCTAGCAGTTCAGTTGTAGTGGATTATAAAAGAATAAAATTATGTTCACCAGTTTCTGATGAGAGAATGAAGTGACAGCCCTGGTTTGTTAACCAGCTTTAAATGATATATAAATCAGCATTTCCATTATTTTTGGTAATTCCTTGTTTGACCTCTCTGCTTTTGGGCCTTCTGGAACCAAAATTTCAGAAATGTTTTCCACATATGAAAGCTTTCTCCACCAAATAGAAAAATGACGTTAGCGTCTTCTATTTCAACCCGGTTTAAGCTCTAATGTTTCAGACCTCCATTAGATGACGGAGGGATGTTAGGTCAAGCACTGCCTGACTTTCATGATGATTTCCATCTGAAGGGTCTCGCATAGTGAAGTCTCTTAATGTTTTATTTAAAATTTTAGTTGGGCTCTTGACTCAGGGAGAAATAAATAAAAATGAAGGGCTTACCAGGAGTGCCGTGGTGAAAAAATTATGAAAATGCTTTTTCAAATGAACTGTATGACGCTTATCCGGGAGAAATATCCAGTAAGTGAGTGAATAAAGTTGCTGCTGTAGTTTGACATAGTAGGCAATATTTCTGTGAGCATTGTACATACAGATGATTTACTTCTACCTCTGTTTTAAGTTCACCTTTAAAGTAATAAGTATAAGTGGACAAAGTCTTCTCGGAACCTTGTTTCCCACAGCTCTCTGCTGTGTTGCTCAGAAAGTAACAGTACAGGGAAGTGAGTGTTTTTCACCTCATCTCTCTACAAGGGTAGGGGGAAATCTGTCTGTAAGTATTGCTGGTGTTGAGATAGTATTTCTAGTTTGCACTTTGGCACTGACCAGCAGTGTGGGAAAAGTAGCTGAAGGTTCTGGGAGAGGGTCTTTGCTAGAGTGCTGGCTCCATGGTGAGCAGGGCTGTCTGCAGGAGCCAGAGGAGGAGGAGGAGGAGAAGCCATGTCTAAAAAGTAAAGGAGGGAAGGAGGAGGAAACGGTTTGAAAACCTAGCCCCCGCAAAGTGAAGGGTGACAAAGCTTCAGTGAAGCTGTAGCTGTGAATATGCATAAATGTTTATTTACTATAGCTTGATCTGCATATTTCTTGTCTTAGATGACGGCTCTATGTTGTTGGCAGTCCCTCTATGCAGTAGTATGTTGTGGTGGCAGCAAGTTCTGAAAGCCCAATCAGGGAAGATGAATGTAACAAAAAGCTGTGTCCTTGGTGGCCCTGGGAGTGAGCAGTTGCACCCCTGAGGTGCAGGCAGTGGGTCTGTTGTGGGGCAGCAGGGTGGCTGTGCCCGGGAGCATGCATTGGCATGGGACTCAGGGCAGTGGGTGCTCTGCTGGGCTTGGACCCTGCAGTCTTCTCGTTGCAGCTGCCCGGGGTGGCTGCCCAGCGGGATGAACTCGAGGAGGAGCACAGTGTGTGCACGTGTCAAACTCACCTGCGCTTTTCTACTGGAATTCTCTTAAAGTTCTTAGTGGCTCTGAGTTGGGGGGAGTGTTGCAATACCCACATCTGTGTGCTGTTCACCTGGTGTGCAACCAGGCTTCCAGGAGCCTTACTTCATCCTGCATTTTACCAGAATGATTTTGTGGATGTGAATTCTCTGCATGGGATTCCTATTATGGGCTGTATTGAATATTAAATTACTCCTCAAACCCTCAAGGCAGTACATCAGCTTCACTCATACTGAGCGATTTGTGCTGTGCTGTATGTGCCGTGTAACAGCTTCGGTTGCTGAATTCTCCCAGGGCTAAGATTCTGCACCGTGCATTTCCATTTTTCTTTTTCAAAGTTGGAATGTTATACTAAGGGTGAAAAATATTTTTAATGAAGTATTTTAATTTGTTCGCATGTTCTGGGCTTGTATTTCCCCCTCTCCTCATCCAGGTTTCACCAGATGTTTTAAATATTTTCTGAGTACGTATGCTTTCAAGGTTTTTCTGGAAATCTAATCATGTTTAACAGGCACCGAGTCCTCGTGAATCAGTGTTGTGTTTTTCCTCTACTTTATGCCTCACAGATCTGGCAGATGTCTTGAGTTCTAGGACAAGAGATTTTCAGTGTTTTCTCTATGAGAGCAGATAAGATTGGTACATAGTTAGAATTTCCACAGAAAGGAGTTTGACCTCTGTGGGAGGAAGGCATTTCATTGACCACATGTTTTGTAGAATTCAGTACACTTAGTAAGTAATTAAATCAAATAATGCATCTTATGTGGTATCAAAAGTGATGGCTTTTGGAAGGAAAGCTGTACTTGGGTTTTTTCTTAACTTTTCATAGCTTTTTTTTTTTAAACTGAAGACTGTGGCATATGTAACATGTAAAGAGAATATGGTGTTTGCTTCATCTCCCCTTGGAAAAAGTTCTTGATCTTAAAGTCATAGTTTTAGCAAGATGGATGGCAATTTTTGCTCATGGATACATGTGCTTAATTCACAGATTAATTTTCACGATGACCGGACAAATTAAATAACTTTTTTCACTTACACTGCCATGTAAATTGTTTGGTCTGTTTCCTTACTTACTTCCCCCCCCATTTTTCTCTCATTTACTTTAAGACACCTAAAGGGTCATTTTCAGCAATGAAAAGTGAGGACATGTCAAAGGTAGGGCTGTAGATTAAGGCTCTTCATGTGCTCTGTGCTTTCAGTCTGTAGTTACCAAGCTGCAGAACATGAGATGCTCAGCATGTGTGCCAGAGACGAGGCTTTAATTCGAGAGGTTAGCTGGTGACTTGATGCTCCTTCCTTCTGTTTCCATTTGCTGACTTCCAGACTGAGAACCTGGTGCAGCTGGGTTTACTTGGTGCCTCACGGAAATTTTAGAAAGGAGACAACCACTTCATATCTGCCCGTGATCAGAAAGAGAGGGAGAAAGGAAAAGAGAAGGCATTAAGAATTAAAGAACAAAGAAGCATGGATCAGCAAAGGAGAAAAAAATAGAGGAGCCTGGTGGCAGGGAATGCTTACTCCCCTGGGGACAAATTAAAATACATAACTGTTTCCCTGATCTTATTTTGCCACATAAACGATTACCCTAGGAGCCGTGTAAATGATATATGATTATGAGACTGTAGTGAGTAGGTTTCTGCTGCCCTCCCCCTCTCCCTTTCTTTCTTGCAAAACTATCTGTAGAATCTGAGATCCGGTCCATGTCAGAAACTGCAAAAATAAAAAAAGGTAGAGACATGAAAAGGAAGGATAATCCCAGATGATTATACTTTTGTTATTTCTCAAGTGTTAATCACAAAATGAAAAATGGTATTGTGTGTAATCTTAGATTTGTATAAGTGCATGATGACATTTTGAATTACCTTTCCTGGAACACAAACTGCGGATGTCTCAGACATAGAAGACATTCACTGAATTGCAGAGCTTTAAAAATGACAGTCCTGGGGCTTTGATGGATTCTCTCTCTCCCGAAGTCTTGAAATTAAAGTCAATATTTTTCTGTATTTCCAACAGAAGTTAAAAGACTAAATGCAGACATTATTGCACGGTGTACCTGGGCTTATATAGGTGTTTGACAGGATGATCACAGGGTGTCTTCAGGATTTGAGTTATGAGGCTTGTTTGGAGTCTCGCCGTAGTGCTGCAGTGTGTGTAGCAAATGATTTTTCGCATACTTGGACTTGTGCTTTTCTCATTTAACATTCTTCTGTATTTGTTTTCTTAACATTTTCTTCATGGGTGCCGTTTTCCCAGCTGCAGTCTGTCTCCCTGTTGGCGGTGTCCATTCCAGACAGTTCTGTGGTCTTCCCAGCCCGCCTGCTGTAGCCTGTCTTTCCTGAGCTACACTGCTCTAACCCCCTTTTCTCCTTCAAACTGCCCAGCAACCTGGTTTCTCATTCATCCATACCCTGGTTTGTTTGTAGGTGGAGAGTGGGGGTTTTTTGGTGTTTGGGTTTTATTTTTTTATTAATTAATTTGGGTTGGTGGGGTTTTTTTGAGAATTATTTTTTGAAGTAAAGGTTTTTAAGATTTGTTTTTTGATTCAGTTTCTCTTCAGTGCAGACTAAGGAAGATGGACTGCATCTGATTCCATCACCATGGCCAGGGCTAGTCTTGATCCTCTGTGGGACTGAGCTGCTCCCCATGAAACCAAGGCTGATTGCAATTCTGCATTAACTTTTTACTCTGTCTTGGTCCTTTAACAGAAATTAATCTCTTCTGGCTTAGCTAAAATATATATATATATATATAAAAAAAAAAGGACATCTTGATTCCTTTTGAGTATCTCTCCTCTTCACCGTACTTCATGGCCAACTGCTGGCGTAGCTGTACCACAAAAAATTCCTGAGACTGTATTTTGCAACAATGGCCTCAAGTGTGGTCTGGCTTCATTAGTAGGAAAAAGCAGCTTATATCTCTGGCTGGTATTAGGGGCTTCATGCTGGTGTGGCGTGACTGCTTATTGTTGAACTTTCAATGTGGAAGTCAGTTTACCTTACAGATTATTATTTTTTTTTTGAAAGAAAAAATAGGTTAAAGATGTAAGCTGCCACATAAGTGCTAAGTGTGATTACAAAATGCAAAAATGATGATGATACAAAATTCTGTGAGGAAAGCTGTGCAAGAACGCCTGTGGTCCTAGGTTTTTATTCCTTTGCCTTTACAGCAAGAGACTAAAATGCTTATGCAATATTAATTCAGGATATACAGCAAATTGGCGTTTGGAAGCATTCAATTTCCTTCATAATTGTTCTCCATTCAGTTGGCTGATTATCAGTAATTTCAGGGAATTAGAGATGCTCCTTTTAGAAGTTTCTAGTGAACTCTTTAGAATTGTCAAACAATAACAAACCTGCCACTTAGGCAGCAATTTTCCCTCTCTCTGTCCTCACACTAATGTTAGATCGCTGTTTGGAAAGGCTAGACAATCAAACTGCCACGTAGTAAATCAGTAGGAAATTTTTTTTTGAGCCTCGTGCTGCTGAGCGAATTTTGATCCAAGAATTTTCTGTGTTTGTTTTGTTCATGCAAAGGCTTTTATCCTCAGTTTGGGTCCAGGGATGTTGGGTTTTTTCTTAGTAGCAAGATCTGCAAAAGTATATATTAATAAAGAACTTAATACTGTATTTCTGGAGATTAAGCTTGTATTTCTTTAGTCATCTCCAGGTGAGTCCCACAAGAATGTAATTCAAATTGTGTGATGTCCAGGTCTCCCCTTCTCTGCTCTAAAATGAAAAGGGAAACAGAATTGTTAAAAACCCCTCAGGAGTGGTATCAGGAAGTGCCATTTACTGAAAAGGTGTCTTTCTGTCCTCTCTGGCTGTATCCCAGGACTTCCTAAACACAGTGTGCAGAGGGACAAGATTTTCAAACCTTCTGGGGTCCGAACGGGGTGTTAGGAGGGACTATTTGTTGGGGATGTCAGTGGCAGTAGGACTCAGTGCCTTGGTGGGGTATGTTATACTTCTACCTATAAATTATGCTGAGGAGCAGCATCTCTCTCTCTTGATCTTTCTCTCCCTTGGCTTTAGTGGGCCAAGGAGACCTGATGATGTCCCTGTACTGCTGATGGAGAGGAGCACTGAAGCTTAAGGAAATGTATAACTGCCTTTCTCTCCAGCTATGTGGAAACAGCAAAAATGACTGCACTTGATCAGTGCTTTTAGTCTGGTAGTCATGTTTGAGAGAACCCAGTTGCTTCTGAGGAACCTGTGAGCACCCTTGCTTTACGCAAATGGGTTTGGTAATCTCAGAAAAAGCAAATATACTTGTCTATTTTATTTTAATATGTCCTACATTAGAATTGCCAGAATAATCTCATAAAAAGTACAACAATGCTTTTCAAGAACTGCTAAAACCTGGGAGAGGTAAGTGATGCTGAGCGCTGAATAGGGAGCTGCCCAACCTGCCCTCCTGTCCAGCAGCAACATGTTTTGTCAGACCCGTGCCTAAGTATTGTTCCTCCAGGAGTGGCCTTGCTGGCTGTTGCATAATGAAGCAGAGCCCCTCTCTTGTTCAGATTCACACTTCAGACACCCTCCATTACTCAGATTCAGAGTTAATTTCCCACATGTGCTTTGGCTTGGCTTCCTTTTCAAACTTTTTGAAGAGGTCTGTGCTTTGCCTATGTGCTGCATGACCAATGGGTAAGTGTTCCCTGCTCCTACATTTGAACTTTGAGTCTAAGAGAAATGGTTTTAAATGTCCTTTGGAAGTATTTTCAAATGCTTTAAAAATACATAAATCCAAATCTCATCGGCAACACAAAAGTGAGCTGTGTCATGAATTAATAACTTTTAAAATAGTTTTACAAATTCCAGAGAAGAAACACAAAGTGATGAATTTGTTCTCAGAAAGCTGTTTAGTTCCAGAAACATTTAAGAAATATGTTTGGTGTTTATATGAATGATATGGCAGATAATGTTTCAGTTTCTCTACAGACAAGTTCCCAACTAAAACTGATGTGTGTGTCTGTGAATACAAAGTTACTTTTGTTCTGGGGTCAGAAACCACAAGGGTTCTCTGGTTTAAATAGCTATTTTATTGGTAGTGATAAGTATCTTAGATGTTATTTAATGCAGTAGATTTTTTGACGTCTTATGCAGTATTAAATACGCTAGCTCTCATAGAGTTGTTAAAATACCCCGCCTGCAGAGATTACATAAACATAGGTAACTAAACAATAATAAGCTATTTTTCTGCTCTTCTTCTATGTGAAATTCAAGGTAGCTACTTTTATTAAACAGTAAAATAGTTTTTAATCAGAGCAACCATTTCATGTAAAAATGAGGTCGTTTGGCTAAACAGATGTGAACAATTTCTTAACTTTCAGGTTTTGAACTAAACACTTTAGAAAACCAAGGCGGTTTCCTGCTTGATGTGCACTGCAGAGAAGTTGATGGTCTGTGAGAGCCCGTGGATGTTCTGCTCATTTGTGCATCATCCCCGTGTTTATTCTGTGGATGTCCCGGTGCTGAGTACAGACCTCGTAAGGATGCGTGGATTGAAAAATCAATGTGCTAGGGAGGTCTTTAATACCTGAAAGCTTTCTACATTCTAATGTAAGATAAAAACGATGACACTAAGACTTGTTACCTAAAATCCATTGCTCTCAGGTGGGTTAAAGAAATAACTCCATCAGTACAGGAGATGGCTCTTTTCTCCTGTGGCTTTCTTTCATTTTCAGGGGTGGAAAATATCTGAATTACATTTCACAGAGATTTCATGAAGGATTTAAGTTAAAAAATATTATAACAATGATTTCTTTAATATTTTTGGTCAGAGCAGTGTCATCTTATATGCAGCTACCAGCTGTGTAGGGAAAGCCTGCAGATGCTGAGGATTCATCACTGTAGTGCTCTTAGAGTTGCCCTTCACGTCCTGACTGTAGCATCAAACTGCAGCTTGGGTGTTCTCATCCTGAAAGGGCAGCTCCTCTTTTGCATCCCCATGTTGACAGTTGGTGGATAGTGACCCTTCCATGTTCCTGTCCCTTCCCTATTTTCTCATTGACTGAGGTGATCACCCACGATGCTGCAGGGCTGTGCCTGGGTGCTCGGCACTCCAGGTGAGTACTCTGTCCATCAAACTACAGGCAGGCAGCCCAGGCCATGGCCTTACAGGGACTAGAGGAACTGTAGCTCCTTTGTTTCCACAGTTTCTCTTCTGTCCATGGTCAGTAGGAGTTTTGTCAACTTGTTATCTTTCTGCAGGGAGACCTTGGAAGAGAGTGAGGTGTACGTAGTAGCAACATCAGGCACTCAACTGGTTCAGGTGCAGGAGGAGGCAGTCAGTTGCCAAATCAGTCATAATATTTTTCTTCTGCTCTGTAGAAAATTGTTTGAGGGCTTTTACAGACTACTCTTGTCTAGCCGACTACTTGCAGTGCTCTTCCTGGACATCCTGTCCTGGGCTATTGACCTTCCTTTGAATCTGTTGGGATTTCTCATGTTCAAGCACCAGCCTGCAATTACTCATGCTAATGGAAGAAGACCAAGTAATATTTGCTGGCTGTCCCTTCCTTTTCTCATTTCAGTCTGTCAATGCATTTTAGACTGCAGAACAATAAATACCTTATTAATCTCTTTTAGAGAATGAAACAGAATGAAAGCTCCCTAATGGTATAAAATGAATAACAACAATAATAATAATTTTTAAAAATTGTAAAATAAAAATTGTCTACCTCATTTGCTTTCTGCATACAGATATTTTAAATTGTTGTAGCACATTCTAAGATGAGAAAAGGAGGGAGGCTTGTGGTGTGGAGACAGCTTGGAAAAGTTAGCTGCTGGGAACCTGACACATTCTGGCATGGAGTATATACCATAGTATTTCAGTAAATATCTTCTGTTAGTTCTGGCTGAAGCTGTTTCTCCACTAAGAAAGACGATCTTAATCTCTGGGCTAGAACCAACCACAAATTATAATGAAAATTGGCAAATGCAAGCTTGAAAAGTCATTGATCCAAAAATTCATGAACTGTCTTTCGTGTAGTGAGATTTCTTTTTGAACTTCAACTAAGGCTCTTTCTGTTTGCTTATTCTTAGTTTTGAACTTTTAGGAATATTTTTTTACTTTCTTCAGCGTTGGCAATGTGAAAATAAAAAAAAAAAAGAGGAGAGGTATGTAATTAAGCATGTGTAAGGGAAGTAAAAAAGGATAGATGTTGCCAAAATTTCTTCAAGGTGTAGAAAACTTTTTACATTTCTGGAAGAGACTGATTTGAGCTCCCTGTTGTTGTAAGGGACCTGTGAAGTACATGTAAAGATAGACAGGAATGCTCAACTTTGCACGTGCTTCAAGCAGCAGCTTGTTTCCTACTGCTCATTAGGCATGGCTTTATAAAAGAAGGGAATATAGTTTATTATTATAATCTGTTTCTAGTAAAGAAGAAGAATTAAAGATATCTGCTGGTCTGTCACCCCTTGGAGAACAGCAGCTGTTCTGTTTTATTGTCCCATTGTGGGCATTATCCGAGCAATTTAACTAACAACTTCCAGTGTAGTCTAAATTGCTTTACTCCCTATTTGGCTACTGGGAACACTGGAGTTTTCTGCCGAAAGTGATCTTTAACCTTGAGAGTTAATGAGAAGATTTCAGCATGTTTTTTTGATAGCTGGAGCTTCTTATTCCCCACTCAGGTAATTGGAAAGAGCTTGTTTGGATGCCGTTAGGTCTGTGTAGTCCCCAAACTTCTCAGCTTCCCAGACTGTTCTCTGACCTACCCCCAGTGAAAGGTCAGGCACAGCGTAGCATCACTTTGCAGAGCACCACACTGTCTGCCCTCCCTTGTCACTGCCATGGCAGCTCTGCTTCCATGCATCCTCTGTGGACGATGTGGGTTGGTGGCATTTCATCTCGTTACTTAAACACGCAAATACTTGATTTGCCTCCAGGGATTCGGCTTGATACTTGTAGCTGAATGACAGAAAATAATATTCTTCAGATCTTTGTGCTCAGCACTTTGCCTTTGAGTTGTATTAGTCCCTGTGTGCAGAAGAGCCTTCTGCTAAAAATTGTCTATCTGAGCACACGGGGTGGGATAACGTGGCCTTTTCCTAGTTCTGCTTGAGATCTTTTATTCTTTTTGGTCATCACTGGCAGATATGAGCTCAGTGAGACGTTAACTCACAGAGATTTGGTAACACTCTAAATGAGAACATGTTTCGTGAATGTACCAATGTGTTTCTAATAATCCTAGTAAATGTTTCTGTCATGGAAACAAGAACAAGTGCCATTAAAATTGCAGAAGCTGTTAGTAATTTTTAAAAGTTGTTCAGGACTATGTTGACTATATCTTGTTACAGTTGTAATTTTTTTTTTTGGTCAAGTCAGAAACAGTGGTGTTCAGTAGAGGCTGTTCCTTCACACATTCCTTTTTCTTTAGATTTTCTGCATTTATTTGTGAAAACCCAGGCTCAGACACGAAGTTTTCTTGGTGTTGTGACTATTACTCTTCAGTTAAAAATCTGTTGAAATAATTTCTGTAATGAAGCTATGTAGATTTTGGGTAATGCAAGTTCAGATCCACCTCCAGCTGCTAATATCCCAAAATCATTGCCTCCTCCAGCCTGATAGTGGTCTGTGAGCTGGATATAAATGATCATTTTTGTATATCAGGAAAACCCCAACTGGGTTTTTGATGATTCCTGTCCTTCTCTGCAGTGGAGTGAGGCTGGAGCTAACCCTGCTTATCCCAGCCTGTGGGGAGGAGGGGCAAGATGCCAGTGCCAACTCAATGGTGAGGTTCTCCACAGAAACACGGAGACGTGCCAGATTAACAGCCAAAATCTTTCAAAGATGGAGTATTCATCTGATGACTGGCAAAGAAATCTCACTTCCCTCACTGTTTCAAAGATAAATGAGGTAAACAACCATTGTACGCAACTTGTTCACTGTTCCTGTACTTAGGATACCTGTAGCATCTTTACTGCCACCCGTTATTTACTATACCCTGTGCAGGCACTGGACTATTCAGTGACAGTCTCATTGTGATGTCTTTACAGATCCTGAAGTTTGGGTGTTTTTTCTCCTTCTAAACCCCAGTCGAAATGGCATCGGGTTTAATTTTTTCACAGTTTTACCAGGAAACGGTGATTGGGTCAGGTTTCTTCCAATGGACAGGAGCCACAGGGGCATACTGAGGGACAGTGTGGAGACTCCCCAGGCCTTGGGGCACAGTGGAGACCATTACCATTTTGAAAAGTCAATTAGTGCCCTAATTCATGAGTCAGTAGATGCGGCATTGGGTTCTGATGGACAGCAGGGAGAGAGACAGATTCAGTACCAGCTTTGTAAGGACTTGTGTAACAACAAAACCCTTGCTAATTACACACATACCTGCTGAATTGCAATTAAGCATGTTTAACTCTTTGGCATTTGGATATGATCGGCAGAGGAATTCCCACCTCACATCCAAGGTGATGTAGTGATGTGTGAGGCTGTGTAGGCAACAGATGTTGAAAGAAAGCTTATTCCGGGATCTGTTGGAAACAGACACAGACTGAAAAGTAGTTTCAAACCCCTAATATTTGGTACTGCAGAGTAATGGCACTTCTGCCCATTCCTTTTCCTACTCATAGGAAAGCGCAGTGGTGCCTGTGGACCAGCACAGGGTCACAACACTGGCAACCACAGCTGGTTTTCTCCCACTGAAACTGATGGAAAAACCATAATGTGTATTATAGATGTTATATCATTCCTGGCTCATCCCAACTGAGCTCTTCAAGTCACAATCTAAATCCTATTGTTCTTGTCCAGGAAAAAGTTCCAAACCTCTTCCTCAAAGCGAGCCTTTCTGAGCCTACCCAAAATGTTCAGACCATAAACAATACACATCACACCTCTGCATTATGTTCATTAACAGGAGCGATTTTACCATTTGGTTTTAGGGGATTTTTCAAAGTTGTGGTAAATAAAATCTCTGCCAGCTTCCTTCCTGGGTCTCAGTGCAGTGAAGCATTATCAACTCAAAGCAGCTAGGAATTTGCTCCTGTCAGTGCAACCTCTTGCCTGCACTGCAAAATGACTTGTGGATGAAGATGCAAAATACAGTGTCTTCATTATAATATAACTAAATATCAATCAGAGTCTTATTAGCAAGCCATGATCTTTGATGTGAGCAGAAATGCTTCAGCATCATCAGTAGCAAAGTTGATAATACTTCTACTGTCACACAACTGTTTGAAGAAGTAAGGAACAAATTTTGCAAAAACTTTTAACACCTGGGGATCCAGAAGTGTGTTTTTTCTACATTTCTAGCAGTAGTCTGAAAACAGGTAAGGAGATAATCCAGCGTGTTTTAAGGAAATCCATGAAGAGTGTACCCAAAAAACGGAGACTGAAGCTCATTAAAACATACTGAAACATAATTTTTTGACAGAGACGAGTAGAACATTTGTAAGATCTGACATTTTTGTCTTTTCTTTTGGCATGCAAAGATATTTGCATTTTAGAAAAAAAGCTCAGAGAAAGGAGATGGAAAGGGTGTAGGTAATTAAATTTTAATTTCAGTTTTAAAGATCTTTCTCTAATTAGCTTTAAAAGTCAGTGTCTAAGTAAATTGAGTTTCAAGGTGCAATCATCTTTTTCTTCCCGGATCCCAGTATTCAAAAGTAAGAAGAAAGAATATTAGAGAAAGAGAAGGGAGATTGTTTTTTTAAAGGCCTTTCAAGATAAGGATTTAACATCACCTCATTATTAAAATATAACCGTGGCAGGTTGATGTTTTCTTATTTCTGAATTTCAAAGTCATTGAGCAGTCACGGTCCGGACAATGGAAAACTTAGGTTCTGTTAAGAGAAATTGAAAATGATACTAAGAAGGTAAGGACTTTTCTTCTTTGCTTTGTAACAAGATTGTTTTTGGTGTCTCAGTTGCATCCTTTTCACTGTTGCCTGTGCTTCCAGATGACTTTCTGTGAGTCATTTTTGATCATAGGCATGCTAATATCGTGTCTTGTATTTCTAAAAGGTATGCTGGTTTGCAGTGGGTTTTTGTTTGTACATTTTACACAGCTAATTTATTTTCTCTGCATTTATGCAATGGTTGGGGACATGCACACCTGTCAGATCTTTCAGACCAAGTAGGAGTCCCGTGACCCATCTCATTCATCTGCCATCTGCTAGACCACGTTGTACATTTTTAGTGCTGTGACACAGCCTCTGCCCCACTCCTTATGTGGCCATGACACAGTGGTACAAGGAAAACAGAATAATTGCTATTTGTCATGATTTTAATTTCTATAAATGTGCAGGTTTAAAGCTGAAGATATAAGAAAGCAGAGAAAAATATTTGATAACATTGAAAATATGGCTGTGAGAAAGTACATATAAGCTGTTGGAAGATGAATAGCTGGAAGAACAGTTGGGTTTGTACATGAAGTCGTTATAAATAGCTGGGATTGTGTGAAGTTTAACAATGGGTGGGTTTTTTTTTCTCTGTAGGAGGAATGGCAGTCTTGTTATTTAACTACAAGTTCTGAATGTAGAGAATTTTATTTTAGAAGTTGACTTTTTAAAAGCATAAACATATTTTCAAGTAGACAAATGCTAATTATCTAAACTCTGTCAACTTAAAGCTTTCTTGTAATTCTGAAAGGGAGAGCTGTGAACACTAGACAGTTGGCGTTTGTAGGTGACTGATGCACAATCAAGGTAATATTTGCAAATGGTAAAGAATTTGGTAGAAATCTAAGCATCTGGAAAATTCCAATTTAATGTGAACATAAACACTTCAGTATGGTTTGAAAATCAGTGTAGAAATCTTTAAAATTGGAGGCAATCTTAGAGATTGCTGTCCAGTAGGATGACATGTAGATTCCTGTTAGTTTTAGTTTAACGTCTTCTAATCTGGGAGAAGCAGTACTGTCACTAGTATGCTAATTAAATTTCTAGATGTAGATAAACTAGGAAAATATCGTATTTGAATGGAAGAAAGAAGGTGTGGTGAGTTGACCCAGGCTGGAGCCCCATGCCCACCTAAATTGCTCTGTGACTTCCCCTCGTCCACAGATTAGGGGAGAGAAAATATAATGAAAGACTCATGGGTCAAGGTAACGTCAGGGAGAGCACATTCAGCAATTACTGTCATGGGCAAAACAGGCTTGATTTGGAGAAAATTAATTTATTACTTAGGATAATGAAAAATAAAAAAATAAAATCTAGAACATGCTCTCTCCCTTCATCCTGGGCTCTACTTCACTCCCGATTTTCTCACCCTTCTCCCTCCAAGTGACACAGGGGGACAGGGAGTGGCGATTGTGGTCATTTCATCACATGTTGTCTCTGCTGCTGCTTCTTCCTCAAGGAAGGAGGACTCATGCTCTTCTTCTGCTCCACTGTGGGGTCCCTCCCATAGGAGACAGTCCTCCGTGAACTTCTCCAACGTGAGTCCTTCCCATGGGCTGCAGTTCTTCATGAACTGCTTCAGTGTGGGTCCCTTCCATGGGATGCAGACCTTCAGGACCAGACTTCTCCAGCATGGGTCCCCCAAGGGCTCACCTGTCCTGACAGCAAACCTGCTCTGATGTGGGCTCCTCTCTCCATGGGACTACAGGTCCTTCCAGGAGCATGCTCCATTGCAGGGTTCCCACCTGGTCACAGCATTCTTCAGGCGTCTACCTGCTCTGCCCATGGGTTCCTCTATGGGCTGCAAGTGGGATCTCTGCTCCCCATCATCATCCATGGGCTGCAGGGGGACAACTGGCTCCACCATGGTCTTCTCCACGAGCTGCAGGGGAATCTCTGCTCTGGCACCTGGAGCGCCTCCTCACCCCTTCTTCAGTGACTTTGGTGTCTACAAAGTGTCTCACATCTTCTCACTCCCTTCTCTGGTGGCAAAAACTGGCTGCTTGCTGTTTTTATTTTCTCCTAAATGTGGTTCCCAGAGGCGCTGTCACCATTGCTGATAGGCTCAGGCTTGGTCAGTAGTGGTTCTGGCCTTGAGCCCAGCTGATGTTTACACTTTTGGGCCTAGGGCAGGCTGCTTTTTGCAGAAGCCACCCCTGAACCTCCCCATCCTCCACCAGAACTCCACCATGCAAAGCCACAACAATGACCCAATAGATGTGTAACATACATACTGGAAAAATACAGTTTAATTCAGCCTGAGTAAATAGAAGTTAAAGTGTAAGGATGTTGATCTAACTGAATATATACTCTGTTAACAAGACAGAGATGCTGAAGTGAGGCTACGGAAAAAGTTTTAGGATTTTTGTGGATGTTATGGATTGATACCATGACAGTAAAATACCGAAATAGGATTGTTGTTGACTATGCATTAGTGTCAAAGTTCAAAAAAAGACAGGGACCATAGTCTCTGTGAGACAGCACTGAAGGTGTTTTATAAGAGAAATGCACTATTCTGGGTGTCTTCTGAACAAGCGAAGACCAGAATAATATTTACAAGAATGAACAACAATAGAGAATTAAGAGAGGCAGAGGTGAAGTTACATATTCTGTAGAACCGTTTAAGGGAGAAATGCTGTAATTGACTGTGACACAGAAAGTGAAGGGAAGATACCTAGGAACAGGAGGATAAACTTTAGGGAAATAATACAAATTTAGAAAAAAACCCAATTCTTATGATTTTGACCAAGCAAAGAGTATTCACTTTGGGAAAGGATGCCAATTCTTGTATTAAATACTCATTACTTACGTGGTATGGATTCTAAGGGAGAGAAATATATGGCTCTGGGCCTTAGGAGAAGAGTTGTTGGTGTACATGTATCATCTTCCTTTGCAGTTGTGTCCAGAAGCGTGTTTCTGGAAGGATCTGCAACTGGTGGTAACGTTGCAGTGCTACTGTTTTGCATCCCTCCCAGCAACCATCTCCCTGTAGCACGTCTGAGCTTGCTGCTGTAGGACAGATGATGCAGTTGTCTAGGCAGTAGTTCTTCACTTGGAACTGCTTATGTTTTTCGTCCTTTTTCTTTTCTAATTTAAGATACCTACATCTGATTTGCAGTGCTTTGTTAATCTTGTAGAGAAGTGCTGGCTTATGTTAGCTGTTGCTAGGGTTTAATGCAGTTTGTAGATAAGTTCACAATCAGCTGGTGTTTGTCTCCAACTGTTTTTCTTCTATCTGAAGAGAAAAAGCTTTGAAAACCTTTGTGAGAGTCCAGTTTACAACAACCTCAGTGGTCTTTGGAAGTAACCATCATCCTGTCTCTAGAGGTTTTTAAATATTAAAATTGAACCAGTTTGGGGGTTTGAGCTTTTGAAGGTCAAAAGGGGTTTTTGGCTCTTGCTATGTCCCACCAAGTGGAACAAAAAGCTGAACTGAACCTACTGAAATTGGAACCAGAGCTCAGGGAGCTGTGCTGGAGTGTGAAACTCAAGGCTAATCTAAATATTTTTAAAGAGATGTTTCAGTTAGATATAAACTAAGTCTTAACTTGTAGTTTTGAGTACTTCAAGCTGAAAGAAGCAGTCCTGCTTTCCTGAGCCCCAGGATGACCCTGACATACCCTTTCTCTTGGACTCCAGATGAGGATTTAGTTGGTATGATAAGCTGAATGTATGACACAGGCAGTAATGCTGTTAAGTCTCTATTTAACATCCACAGACAGGTCTCTTGATGCTGAGGTAGGATCTATGTGTGTCTTGTGATCCAACACACCCCAGTGCACATCCATGTCTATGGGCTCGCTTTCAGGAACAATAACCCGAGCAGCTTCCTTGTTGAAAACTACTCTTTCACACAGAGTGTTTTTGTTTTACTGAATCATCCTTTTCCCAGAGAAAACTCGAGCATGGATGATACAAAGAAAAGGCCTGTTCAGGTCTACACATCAGTCATGGGCTTGATGGTCTGTGTGAGGTGTCCAGAAATGACCATAAGATCATTTGTTATTTCTATGCCTTAAATTAACTGCACACCAAATTGTGCAACATATCAATGGCACTAAGGAGCTGAAACATCAGATGAAATCTTCACAGAGTAAAATTATCTTGGCTATGCTATATAAATATATGTATCTATTTTCTAGTCATTCCCTCCAAGCTGACTTCTGAGAGCAAATTGGTATGGGAAGGTATATATTAGCTCTGCTCTGAGAGAGCACCATCCTTTTCGCTGAAAGCCTGCATGCAGGACAACGTGTTCAGCTTTATGGATGAAATTTGCCAGATCCTCAAATGCTTTTGCTCGTGAGCATATTTGAAAATCAGAGAAGGTGATGACCCTTTTAAAATAAAAATGGAATTGCTGGCAGGAAGGGAAGGTACAAGTCTGTGTTCTTAACATTTAAAGATGGTTATAAAATGTATATTGGCTGCTTTTATAATTTATGGTGAAACTGCTGTTGCTTTTAATAAAATGAGACTTCCAGTCAGAATTTCATAATTATGAATGTGAGCATTTTGTTATCCAGCTTGGATTTATCCTACAAATAGCCATTTTCTAGCAGAACTGTGGCTATATACATAACTTAATGGGATTCTCTGTCACACGTAATTCTTTCTGAAGTTACAGTGTTGGACTTGTGGCTGAATACTTCAAGTCCTTGAATGTGGCTCAAGAACTGAGTTAGTGGTAACTTTCATGATTTTTAATTTAATTTTTCCTTAATTCTTAGACTTAAAACTTCCTGTAATTCATTATTAGATTTACCGTTTCAAGTGCTTATTTAAAAGGCACCTCAGCTGCAGAAGCAAATCAATATTTACAGTGCATTAGTGCCACAGAGAATTTGAAGCCTTGTGATTAGAGTTCATTGCTGTTTTATCCACTCTTCAAAGAAACCACAGACTTCAAACAGTATCAGCCATCATCCTGGAATCGGTGACATTGCATCGGTCCCATGCGTACTTCATCTTGTGGTTTAATTATTAAGTTCCTTTGCTTTGATTTTCCTTTTAATATTTCAGAGTATATCCTCTTCGAATCTATAAATTCAAGTAAACCAGAAGACTGTAACCAACAATATATTGGTAGAAAAATCTGTAATGCATTTGGTTTTTTTGTTGTTTTAATGGACAGTACCATTCTAACTGCGTTAGAATGATCTCTCAGATTTGGAGAGAGGAATGCAGGAGGTTACAACTTGTGGTTAATATAGTATGAATAAGATTTAATTCTTGGATTAATACCTGGAACGGTATTGACTATCGCCAAGAAGCCTACACTAGAGCTAGCTGCAGGTGCTTGCCCCATTCCAGCAATACAAAACCAAAATTAAATAATTACTATATGTTTATATTTCTAGTTTAACTGGGAAATATGTAGATCCAGCACACCCAAATTATTGTCTTTTATAATGCACTTAGTTGTGAAGTTTATTCAGTAATGCAAATCAGTTTTCATTATGTATGGAGCCATTTTCGTAAGGACAGAATAGAACTGATCATGTTGTATCTTTGTATCAACAGATTTTTTTTTTTTAAGATTTAGAGAAGTGTTCAGTGAATGCCTGCAAATACCTAATGACTAACCTTAAAATGAACTAAGTCACAGGAAAGGTTGGCTTATCAGCAAACAGATTTTTAAGAGAAACTCTTGTGTTAATATTTTCTCTGGAGCATATCAATATTTGGGAATTCCCTTGCATAATTAAATTTCTGTACCATGAAAAGTCTTTGCTACTTAGCATGGTGCAAACTGTCAGGTTTTTGCTCCGAGGCAAGGCAGTGATAATTGCTCACTCCACTCCAGAAGTGCTGACTCAACGTCCAGTTTCTTCCTTTCTCTGTTGGCAACTCAGCTTCTCTTCTCACAGAAGTTCACCCAAGTGAACTTTTGTTTTGTCAAGTAATTTGAAGAAAGAGTGTAAAAATACAAGAACATTTTGCTATCACCGTGCTTATATATAGATGTATGAGCAGAAGGAGCAAGTGAACTCATGCTTGAAAATTGTAATTCTCCGTTGTAGGGTGGGTAGCGAAGGCAGGCAGGATAATATGCACGGGCTGCTGCTTGAAGCAAATATAGATGGGCATTTTTCCTCAGTGGCAGTACGTTCTACAGAGCTGCTTTCTTGCTCAGACCAACCTCATAAATGAGAGCATACGTTCAGGGCTGAGCCAGCAGCATGGGTGCTGCTGTTAAAGGGTCGCTTCGTTCTGCGTTGCTGGGCCACTGCTGGGATGTCAGCAGTGCCACCGTGTTACAGAGATCTCCTGCACATCGCTAATGTACTTTTGTGATGTTCGCCATCAAGGGGAGATGAGAGGCTTTGCCTTCAGCGCCTTGTGAAACCTGAAGTAGCTGAAGACAAGGTGATCAAAGAAAAACCCTCAATTACGAGTTTATGTCTTACTGGATTTCTTTATAATGCTACACAAAGTAAGAGTCTATATTTCTGCTTATCATTAACATAAAGATATTGTAAAGCTTAAGACAAGTCACTCATCAAACTCCTGTCATTGTGTTTACCTGCTAGTATTGAGACACATGTCTTCAGCTTCCTTGGGAATTGTTCCAACAAAGCATTAAAACATAGTTCTGGTTTTCATTCTCAGCTGTTGCCCAGCACACCTTTCCCACTGACTCTACTGCTTACATGCCATAGCTTTCACCTTTTCCTTTTCCATGTTTGCATTCAAGGTTCCCAGTGCAGCAGTAAAGAGAAATACAACTGATAAATCACGTCCACTCCATTCTGATGCAGAGTGGGAGAGTGCTAAAAGGTCACAAATGCAGGCAATGAAACTTCTGTTTGGGCAAGCAGGCGATAAATGTGAGGATATTTGTTGTAGGATAATAAATGAAATTGGAAAAAATTAAGTTGTATTTCAGGAGAAACTAACTTCAACACACCGTCAAAGTTTCTAGAATGGTTTTGACCTCTACATATATTAAAAAAACCTATCTCTTTCCAATCTGTCTACCTGCCTGCTGTATCGTTTATTACTAATGAAATATTTTTCTCCTGTCAGTCATGCCAGCTGGAAGGCTGAGGGAATCGGGGTAAATCAGCACAGGTCTTGTTTCAGCTGTCAGAAAGAGGCAAATGCAGAATAGAAAACAGTCACTTCTTGAAGTTTTGAGAAAGGAATGGAAATGGTATTTTAGAAGGTGAGGATGATGACAGAGGTGGGTGTGCAGCTTCTTGCAAGCATGTTGTGCTGGCACTGCCTGTGCTGCAGCTGTGGCAGTGGGGTGGGCTTCTCGTTGTCCTAGCCCACCCCTTAATTGTCACCAGGCTGTTGAATTCAGGCCTTTGGCTACTTGTTCTATAAATGCCTGTGAGTCACCTTAGCCTCTTAGTTGTTTGAGTCTATGCCGTTTTTTTATTTTACACAACAACCGGCAGGTAGCAGCGATGCTGTTTGTACTTGTAAAGGCAACGAGCTGTGCACGGTTCAAAGTGTTTGGTTTGGCCCCCATTTTCTCCCTGTGAGGCCAAGCGGCAAGGCTGTGGTCTTGAGGAAACAGACTTTGTCCTTGAGGAACTATGCTGAGGTCAGTAACTTGTTACTCTGTGAAACTGCATTTGGTCAAAACCACCCATCCAGAGCTTGAAAAAATATTTTTCTTATGTCAAAAACATTTTAAATCTAGTCAGTGTTTATTTGCTGTCTGTTTTATTCTTCAGATATGCCTCTTCATGTCCGACGTAGTAGTGACCCTGCACTGATTGGCCTCTCAACCTCTGTAAGTGACACAAATTTTTCTTCAGAAGAGCCTTCACGGAAGAACCCTACAAGGTGGTCCACAACAGCAGGCTTTCTCAAGCAGAACACCCCTGGTGTACCCAGTGCTCATGAAAGAAAGGTATATTTCTTTCCCCCTCTTTATCCAGTAAATGAGAAATGTGTATGAATTGTTTTCTTCTTCTCTCACCTCCTCCTGGTTTAAATCTGTGTTTTCTGACATTGTCCACCAAACCTCATCATCATCACAGTACTGTGTGTCGCACACGTGTCCTGCCCTCAGGAGACTCGGTGATGCCCACAGCAGGGGCTCTAAAGAACTTGATTTCGCCATTAGCTGTAGTTGGAAGCTCTAATTACTCATTACCCTGAAAGCGGGTCCTAAATGCTGTCCTGTGCATTTTCTTTGAATGCAAATAGGTCACGTCTATAGTGATTTTTACTGATCTCCATAGAAGTCCTAATGTCAATGGATAGTCTGTGTGCCCACAGCTGGCCTCTCTTTCTGGTGCAGCATTATTAGGTTTTGCTTTCTGAGGCACTAGTCAAGTAGTACAAAACACAAATTGCAAACACTGCAATCCTTGATAACTGTTATCCTCAATAATGTTCTTAAAACTACACTAGTGAAATGTAGAGTGAGTATTTTTTCCTTCGTTTTTTCTACCTGATTTCAGTATCTCTATATGAATTGTATTATTAACTAAGGAAGTCGGCAGGAAACTCTCTTCTCAGTACATTATTAAAAAATAAAATAAATTGGAAAAAAGATTCCCTTTAGTACAGCTTCAACGTTGCCCATAATTGTGATGGTAACTTGCAGACAAACTCAAAAGAAAAACATATATATACTTTCAATATAATTTAGTAATTTTTAAAGCAAGTTGTACCTTTGGTTACCATTCTGACGGCACAGCACAAAATCCAGATGGAAAATATGCAGCTTATTATAGCTATTAAATTTTTTTTCTTTCCTATTTTTAATTTTGTGCAGTATTTTTTTGCTGCAAACTAAGACTGCAGCCAGGATTTCCATACCCCAATTAAAGAAATCTTTACATACTGCTAATGAACTGAACTGCCCTTGGTGGGCTTTTGCTTGTTTCAAAAGCATCTTATAAAAGCACAGTGCTCATAGACATTGAGGTCCACTTTCTCACAGAGGTGTCAGTTTAACATGGTATCATTAGGTCTCTCCTTGATCTAGATTTCAGGTAGGTAATGGTGTGTTTTCTATTACACGTGCTGGTGTGGCACAAGAGTACACGTGGTTTTGAAAAATACCTTTTATACTGTGCTGATTTGGAGAAGAAAAATGATAATCTAATCCATGCGAAGTATTAACATTTTCAGTTAATTTTCTGAAATCATAATGAGGCAGCACTTCATTACTCCACAAGCATAGATACATAGGGCCATACATAGTATAATCAGATTTCTTTGAGTGTGTGAAGTTAGCAGAAATTGGAGAGAATTGAACAGCATCTAATCTTTCACACTAGTCTTCTTGCATCGTTAGTAGTTCTGCCTGTACTTACTCTTGATTTTCATGAAAATATTTCATGTCTACTGGAGCATGGTGACCAAACTGGAAAGGAATGCACATGACCTCATGTAGGATGGGATGAAAGGCACAAGAGTGCAACATTAAATCAAGAAGATTGGAAAGAACTAGTGTAGGTTAGTTAGTGCAATAGATACTGATAACTTCTTTTACCTTTTCTGCACACTCTATACATCAGTTCTTTAAATAGGGCAGATTACTGAGTGCAATATTTTTAATAGATAAGATGCAGTAAACAACTGGGATTAAATGAAAACAGCTTCTGCAATATATGTTTTGAAATCATCTCAAATTCATTTGTACTAGACTGGAGCTTTTTTGTGTGTGTGTTTTGTTTTCAGCATCTTGATTTCTTCATGAGAGTTGAGATTTTGTAGTGAATCCTATTTCTCTTAGGAATGGTTACTAAGAATTCTTCTTTCCTTTCCCAGTATTGGCACAGTTTCATTTGTAGTATTATTCTAAAAGATGCATTTTTGAAGTTTCCATCACTGATCACTTACCAGAGTACTAACACTGAAAATTTACAAATGTATTTTGGTTATTTGAACTAGAACAAGTCCTCACTTTTCTTATGTTAGGTTGTTTTCTTCAGCAACTCAGATAAGAAAAAGAGATGGCTGTGCTTTGTTCCAGGCTGTTTTCGTTGATTATAGATGACACAGACATTTCAAGCAAAGCAATGAGAACAATCTTAATTTTCTGCTCAGTGCATTGGGCTTGAGCACCCATATATCTTTTGTGGGCGGTTGGCACTACGTAATGTTTACACTGCAGTTCTCTCTCTTGACAGCACAAGAACATATGTTCTTGGGCTGAGATTTGCAGCACAGTTGTAGATTAGCAACTTTGCCCCAGCAGTATCTTGCAGAAACAAGAAAAGGGTTTCTGGGAGAGTTGCCAAAAGCTTCATCCACCTACTGACTCTAAGAAGTGACATTACTTTCAACCCATCACCTCTAAAGAGAAATAACTGACAGGTAGAAACCCTGTCCAATTTTGGGAGGAATTAGCAGAGGGAAACTGCATGTATCTGGCAGAAGGGATTTATTTCTCGGGGGCAAGTGAGAGAAGACTCCTTATTGGTGTTTGTTTCATTTTGGGTAAGAAGAATTTGGAATGGCAGAAAAATGGGCAGATGCCCAAGTTGAGATTAAATGAAGGGATGGGAGTGCTGCCATGCACTGAAGGCTGTGAGGAGCCAGGACATATGCCAGTAGTTCTGGGCAAACAGAAAGGGAAAAGGGCACTGGGGGAGAGGAAAAACGTGGGATGTTTGAAGGATCCTGTTGAAGAAACTGTAGTGCTACCTATGGTTATTTGGGTAGATGAAGTAGGACATCAGGCTGTCCTGTGTCCTTAGGGACACAGTTTGATTTGGAGGGGCCTCAGTAGGTCCTGTGAAGATTTGCATGTGTGTTGAATTTGAGATGTGTTTCTACTAGAAGGTTTCCTATGAAACTGTTGCACTACAGTGGACATGCTCTCTCATCCATTTTTCACATCATCTCATTGTAAAGAAACTTCATATTTATTGTCAGGATATCACTATACAGTCTGTTTTCTTAGAATAGGAATCTCAATCATTTCTTTTTTCTGTGTTGTTCACTCGTAAGAGCAACTCGAAACCAGATGTTCTGTTTCCCAAAGTTTTTATTTATTTGAAGAATGATCATATTATTGATTATTTTCAAGTCCTTGTAGTGTTTCTAACTGTACTCAGCTAGGTAATTCTTGACCTTGTCCTTCTGTATCCTTCCTATGAGTGGTGTCAACCAAATGATTTGGTCTCCTCGTCTGTGCAAGTATTCACAAAATTAGCTTATGATTATTTGCAACAGTTATAGTAGGTAAATTCACTTATAGGAACCTTTTAAAAAATTAATATTAAAATCACTTTTAGATAATTTTTTGTGTGTGACACACCTGTTTTACCTAGTAACTCACGGCTTGACTTAATCCTTTCTCTTGCCTTCTTGTGCCATGCTAATGAAACAAGAAGAAATCTCTTAGTAAAAATACCTTCTACCAGGCCTGCAGTAATACCTGATTTGCAAGCTGTAATTTTGTTTGAATTGTGCTGAACTGTACAGCTGAACAGATTGTATGCAGCTGAAGCATATCATGTGTGCTTTTTCTCCACTGCAGCAAAATGTTTTTTGATATTGTTATTTTCTAAATAACTGTTAATTTGAACCACATTCTTAAGAATTCAGTACCAAAGGCTATTGGCCTAACTAGCTGCCCTTCAGAGGTGTGAGCTGCATTAATAAAAATCACATTTCTTTTCCTTAGATATGTCTGTTACTGTATTGGAAGAATATAAATGCAGCGACCAGACATATTGTGTCCTATAACAACTGTGAATTAATTATCCCATATATTTTCAGCATGTTGTTTTAAATTTGCAGCTCTATTTGTAGTGAGGAATTGCATATTGTTACAAATTAGTTATCTGCCTTGATCCTGCTTCTCTGGAAGACACACGGCTTATCTAGTTAACGTGCCTCGCTTAATTCAGGGATATACCATGGCTAACTGGCTCATGAAAAATTTCCCACTGTGACTTCTCTGAATTTGGTTCATATATTGTTGCATCAGAGATAATAGCATTGGTACAGCAGAAAAGTGAAAATGTGCAGTAAAAAGAAGGCGACAAAAGAGAGTAATGAAAGAGAAAAACGATTGTGCATGGGCGTCTGTGCTGCTCTCGCTCCTGGGTTCACCCACCTGGAGCAAAGCAAATGGCATGCAACGTGCTCTGCGGGGTGGATCAGCAACAGCAAACACATAGCTGAGAGTGCTTGGCACATCGGTTTCTTGATTTTTTTTCTTTCCTTCTCTTTTTGTCTTTGCCATTTAGCCAGCAGCCAGGGTTTTTTCTTGTTTGCTTTTAAATGGGTTTGCCCATATATGTATTTTGAGGCTGAAAATAGCCATGCCTTGTAGGAATAATTATTTTTAGGATGTGTTTTCCTCCTACTTGGAAATTTAATCTTTGAGCTCTCTAAACTGTAGAGGAAGAATTTGAAACTGTATGGGAGTCATTTAAGCCTCATCTAATGTCAAATCCCTTACCTGTAAAGCATTGTGTTTCCCACCATCTCTTTTTGCAGGTGCTTTTGCTCTTCTGATGCATTGAGGCTGATGAGCACAATTCCAGATTGTTTGATTGTAGGTTTTCTAAATTATGTGAAAGATGCAGTGGTTTCCAGTTCTTTTTCTAAACACAAAAAAATATTTCTCTAATGAAGTATGACTAGCTAGGAGAAAAGGGTGCGTGCATTATGTGAAAAGCTTCAACAGTAATGGTATGTCAGTGTCAAAATAAGATTTAAAGTGAAAATTAAATTTTGTTTAGCTTTGAGTCTTTTTAAACGCAGCTTAGCAAAGTTTGCTTTATCACTGTCATCAAAGACATGGTATTTCAGTAGATTTTAACTGTATTTCAGAGGACTGAAGAGCCCTGCATCAGAACTGTGTGTGTTAGTGTCATTTTATAGCCAGGGAGTCTGAATTGCGGAGTGCAAATCAATTAAATTGACTAGGGAAGACTGCGGACTAAAAGCCTGAAGTGTGGCTGATGCTTCTTGGGAACCTTCATCTCTGGTTCCTACTCCTGCAGAAGGGAGGTGGTGTGTACCAGATCACAATGTTGGGGAGAGCTATGATGCAACAGAATCAGCTGAGCAGATGTACAGGATGCATGCAAAAAGCCTGGCATCTGTGTCATGCTAGGTTTTAAACCCCTGCCTAAAGGATACAGCTTTTGGCTTTCAAAATAGAAATGCAGTGTCCAAAACAGAAGTTCTGAAGGATTCAGCAGTGTGAATGTCGCTTCATCCAGGTTTATTGGAGCAGGGTTTTTTTCAGTGAGACTGTCACAATTTTTGTCATTTCAAATGTGATTTCACGAAATCTGAGGTGAAGGGAGGATGGGAGTGAGTTATCCACCAATGATGAAGTAGTGTTTTAATGTGGAAAATGGTGTTACTGGAGAGAGATTAATGGAAATTAGAAAACCAAAAAGTTACGCACATCAGTTTTCTTTCTTTGGGATACTAACTTGTTGCTGGCAGCTTGTCACGTGATGATGAAATAGTTTAGAGGAATCATATGTAAACAGAGTGCGATATCAAATAAACAGACTGTGTATAATTTTTTGTCCTGGGTAGTGTGTAAAATTCATACAGACTCACAGAACAGCTGAGGTTGGAGGGTACTTCTGGAGATCACCTAGTCCAACCTTTCTGGTCAAAGTGTAGGGTCAACTAGAGCAGGTTACTCAGGTCTGTGTCCAGTTGGGTTTTGAGTATACACATCTCCAAGGATGGAGGCGGCACCATCTCTCTGCACAATGTCTTGTAGTGTTTGATTGCCCTTATTAATTAAGAAAGTTGCTTCTTATGTTTTGATAAATTACTTTCTTTCTGCACCCATTGCCTCTTGAGCTTTCACTGGGTACCATGAAGATGAGTCTGACTTTATTTAGCAGAGCAGCTAGTGGTATTTTAGTGCAATAAAAATTAAAATGTCTATGATAAAGAACTCAAAACTCCTGACTTTCAAAAATTTGAGAACAAATACAGCATTCCTCTTCAGCAGGTAGGGAGTGAGAGACACAGAGTGAAAAATCCTTGCCTAGAGCAGACAAAGGGAACAGCCAGCGTGCATCACCTGATGCTGCATTACTGTTTGGTGATTACTGTGTACACAGACAGTATTCAACTGTTTGCATCCAAAAGTCAGTCATGACCAGATGTGCTAAGAAGCAAGGAAAAAGCCAACAACAAAAACAACAAATCCAAAGTGAAGGTGTGATTTTCTCCCATCTCTTTTGTTGTTTTACCTCTTTTTGCTCCAAGTCATCTATTTGTGGAAGCCCACATACCAAATTTCCTCTCTCTGTCCCCCAAAAGAGATTATTAGTGCAAGACACTAAAGAGGTCTGAGAGCTGGTGAGGATTTTTCCACTTCTGCTCTGAGGCTGAGCAAGCATGATGATTGTTCTCAGTCTTTGTTCTTCTAGCGTAAGAAGAATGTGTCTTTTTCTCCTCGTGTTGTGCTATCCCATCTCTCTGTGTGATGGGTGAGGATGTCTGGGTGAGCATTGTCTGGGTCCGTAGGTGAGGGGACATGGTGCTGCTTCATGAGCTGGGGGTGCTGAGGAGGGTCTGGATGTGCGAGTCCCTTACTGGTGATGAAGGAGCGGTGGAACATGCACAGATTGTTTGTCTTTTCGCTTCAGTAAATGCGGTGTATGGCATCTCTGAGCGATGGTGAAAGCTATACTGAAAGCAGAAATCTCTCAAGTACATGGCACAGGATAACTGAAGTTGTAATGAACAGCTGACACTTCCTTTGCCATTCATCTAAGTCAGTGTGTACTCTGCAATTTCTCATGTTTAAATCTTCACCTCTGTTTCTTGGGTTTGGGGTTTTTTTTAATGTTCTTGCAGCTTTGCCTGGGTTTGAGGGTGCAAACCCTTGAGCCTGAAAGAGTAGCTTGATAAAAGATGGAAGAAGTTTCAAAAAAAAAAAGAAGTGTAGAGATTTATTTTTTTTTAAGTTTAGTAACACACGTTTTCATTGGCAATAGTTGCATCTGGTTTTGACCTGCTCTCATCAATTTAGTTGTAACCCACAAATATGCAGTTACAGTATACACTTGTGGCTCAAGAGTTTCTGCAGATTTGTGTATTTGCCTTGTTTCATATTATCAAGGTTGTGTATTGGTGCAAAGCAGGTTTGGATTTTGGCTGCGCTTGTAGCTACTGAGAAAAAGAAGTGGAAATCCAGGTTGCAGGCTGTGCTTCCCTACTGTGTTCTGACATGAGCCTGCATGGTTTAAACAGTGGTTATTTCAGCCTTTTATACAGTATTTGTTGTATTTTTAGGTCATGTTGCAGTGAATTCCAATCACACAAGAAGAGAAGGAAAGACAACCAGGCAAAGTAATGTCAGAATAAAATTCAGACCCAGTGTTGTGCTACTCTAAACAAAGTAGTATTATGGCTGGGGAGAGGTGGTTTGATTTAGTGGGGAAATTTAGCTGCAGTAAATACAGGATTTCAAACTAGGAATGCCTTCTGACCTTCTGGGCTTGTTTCTTATGACTAAATTTAGGGCTGAAACAGATGTTGAAACAGATGTCACTTAACCTGGATGTGTTTCACTACCTGACAGAAAGGGGATGTTTGTTCTGTGCTACCACCCAGTTTTATTGTCATCTTATAAATGAGCAATTCAGCTCCTGTATGCAGACGTCAAACTTTAGAGTGCTGCCTGCTGAGCACAAAATGTGAAAGAAATTTGGACCAAAGCTAAAACCGTAAGATGGAGAATGATGGTGAGCTCTTTAGTGTGAGAAAGCTATTTAGTGTGAGAACGGCTTGTAAATTAATGAACAAGCAAACTGAATGGAGAGGATGCCCGTGAGACTACAGGGAGCCTAAGGTGACAGTGTTGCTGTAAAGCCAGATAAAAGAGGAACACGCTGCTACAAGCCACCCGTCTGGTGCCTGTTTGGGCCTTTCCCCACAGACCGCAGGAAGATTCTGGCCAAGGTCGGAAATGAATTTGCAAGTCGGATGAGGTGATGGATGTTTCCCTGGGAGCCTTGCAGAGTGCCCTGTCTGTACAGAGGGAGGAGGGCTGGCAGTGTGCGAAGGCACACCTGCTTGCTATGGGTTTGCAGCATTGCCTTCCTGTTCCTGACCTGAAGTCACCGCCCTTCTCCACACTTGTCAATGTAATGAGGGAAAAGGGGGAAAAAAAATCTAGTCTGAAAGACAGAAGGGTTATCTCATACCTTTGCTGCCTTCCTTCGTTTCAGGACTGCAGATGCAGGTTTCTAAACATACAAAGAGCCATTTTCGCCTTTCATATTCCTGTGTTAGAGGAATGGGCACCTGAAAGCACCAACCCAAACTGAAAAGGATAGTACTGGTGAATTAGAACACATTCTTCATTATAAGTTCTAAACAGAAGATCCTCATGAAGTTTTCTGTACCCCATTGTTTACTGCTTCACTTAGTTCCCAAATATATCTAATATTAACATTCTATTTGTTAAATTCTATCTTCAGAGCATACTTTTGGAATAAATTATCAACTTTGCCCCCCTTCTGCAATTTAAGTTCTTGGATCTCCCTAGGAATCAAATGAAGGGATGTCGGCATTTAAAATAAACAAACAGCATTACAAATGCTATTTCATCTAAATCAAAATTGACATAAAACACTGTATAAATTTGCGTACAAAAGCAAATATCTGGTGAAAACAGCAAGATTGTGCATAATTATATTACTGCATATAAACAGAGAGCCATGTAGATTCATACATAGCTGGATATAAAAAAAAACTCTTCAGAAGCCTCTAAAGCAGCAAAGCAACAGGCAGTATTTCACTTTTGTGAAGGGAAAGCTGGTTTCCAAGTGTAATGTGTACAGGAATCAGAACTGTAGCTTCATGACATTTTAAGTTAACTGGTTCATTTACTTTTCTTTAAAATGAAACTGTGGAAAGCCATGCCTTTTTAGTTAAGAAGCTTACAGAAATAAAATCCAGCTTATGAATTATAATTACAGAATGCCAACTGGTGTATGTTATTTGGGTGTTTTGCATTATCTTTTGTGAGGTTTTATTGTGAGATTAATAAGTAAAAAGTGAATGGAAGAAGCAGCTTCTTTCCTGTCCCTCCGTCTGAGAAATGACAGTAGGCACTGCCTGGTAATTTCTGGCTTTGCATATATACGTGCAGAGATCGTGACATTTTTGATTTTTCTGTTGTAAACAAGAGAGATCAACAGAATGTTTTGGATAGGCAGTGTTATGTTTTTTAATTTACTCTTAATTTAGCCCATATTCTTTGATACTAAATATTTACAAATAACACCACGTCCACAGAAAACTCTTGTTTGTCATGGCCTGTAGTTATTGCTTTTTTTTTATGGCCAGACCTTGCTTGTCAATCAAAGGATAACATGGAATATATGAATTGGAATTGAACAGCTCTAGAAATTTCTGAGTGCAAGGTGATCAAACTTAAGCAGAACACTGGTATTTGAGTTGCTCTTCATTGGCATCTAATAAGGTAATATTAATACGTAAGATACTAGTTCCATTCACAGAGCTATAGAGAGGGTCATTTCTGAAGACAAGTCCTTCTAAAAACATCAGAATGACTACGGATTGGTCATTCTCCTCATCTATTTTCATCATAAATAGGACATGCATATTCTTTATTGGACTTAGATTTGTATCTTCTGCATCCTAAAACAGGTTTTACCAGCTACGGGAAGTGACCCACGTTCTGGAGCTGAGAGGAGGCACAAAGCTGTGATAATTGTTTGATGTGGGACTCCTCTTTTACTTTACTCCTTGGAGAATGGCCTAAGATCAAATGTTCCTGATGCTGGGTGACCAGAACTGTTTCCTTCCTATGTTAGATGGCTGGGCTGTATCTCAATTATTGTAGCTCCTGGGATCATGTTCTTCAGTATGCCTCAAAACCCCCAAATTTTGACACTAAAGTGTAAGACGATAAAGTAAACTGAATCTACTGAGAGAAAAAAGGAAGCTCACCCAACACTAGTGTCAGTTTCTTAAGATATATAGATATTTATTAGGAGTGACTGCTACAGGTAATTCAGCACAACCTGTTAAAATTTGGTACAATTTGTTGTTTAAAGGTTGCTAATGAATGGAGAGAACAGTTCCAAATCTGTTCTCTATATGTAAGAAGTGGTTTTTGTTTTTAAAAGGTAATTGCTGTTCATTCAGCAGATCTATTGTGTTATTTCCGATATGTAGTGTATTTGCCCTGTAAAATAGATGTTATTTGTCTTGGGGGGGTTTCAAGAAATAGGGATCTACTTGGTCTTATCCCTCATTTATTTGTCTAAAGTCCAAAACCAGTTTCACACAAAACCCTCCAGTAATCTGTTTACTAGACCTTCAGACAGCATGGAAAATGGGTACATGTGTATATTACTGCCTTTATAAGCAGATGTTTGCATCAGGCAGAGAGGTATTTACATAAACTATATGAATATTTTGTTAATTACAGCTTTTAGTATCCTGACTGAGAGTGACACCAAACTGTTCAAACTGTTCAGGATCTCACATAGACATAGTGGAGTATGAAAAGAAGACCAGCCTTTATAGTAATGCATCAACAATTAATAGACTTTTAGATATGAATTTGCCCAAAGTCTGTCAAATGAATTTATACCCTCAAAAGCTGTATCTCTCATGGACATGGACAAATCCTATCTCAATCTTGGGCTATCATGAGGAGTCAAACTCAAGCAAATGAGAAGTATTTCCCAAAGTGTGCCCTGCACAAAAAAAAAAAAGAATGGAGAGCAAATAAAAGGTCAGTGCCCTAAATGGTTTCCCTTAGTGAAGATCCTAACAAAGAAGTGTGAAATTTGCTGTAGAAATAATTAAAGTGAAAACTTGGTTTACACTGTTGTAACTACTTCCAGAGAATTATATTGAAGTTGTCTTCAATCTGTTTTACTCGCTCCTGTTATATTGATATCTGGTATTAAAAAACCACACCAAAATTTGTCACACTGAACATTAGCCATGTAGGAGGTCAAAACAAAGGGAAACCCTCAACTACTTCTCTATTTGGAAAGTGGCCTAGTGGCAAGTGAGATAACAGACGAGGAACTGTCACTGCACCATGTGGATGATGTTCTGGTTGGGTTAGTACTGTAGGGGTACAACTGTGAGTTAAAATCACAAGTGAGTTTATTCACTGACAGCTAGTAATTGAAGTACACAGATCATGCTAATGCATCATTTCATCTACAAGCTGCAAAGTCTTTGATGAGAAGCTTGTTATATATTGCAATTCATCTGAATTTAAAAGTATAGCAAAATTGCTTGATTTTTCCTGTCCCCTTTCACCCAACCCTCCAGCAAAGCCCTACAGGGACACCATGCTGAACTAAATCTTTAGGTGTTAGATTATGTGGCCTCATTAAAAACACTGCAAAATGCTGCTGTTAAGTGCAATGGTAATATTGTGACTCGACAGTTTTAGTGCTATATTGATCAATTTCCATTTCAAACATGATAAAGCTGACATGGCTTGTGGTCCCCAAAGATATTTGGGAACGAAACTTTTAAAAAAAAATATTAGAGCATTTAATTGTAACTGATGATGCGTGTCACTTCTGGTCCCAGGAGGGCTTACAGCTGCAGCAACAGAAGAAATGAGAATTCCCTCTGTGACCCTGATGGCTTCTATAGCATGAAATCTTTTTCTTTATGCCATTGAAGTTTAATGTGACATCTTTTCTAGTTGGATGTTGGCAGCATGTGTGCGCTAATGCCAGATCATGCCAAATAGAAGAAAAGCTTTCTGGGTTAACATCTGGATATTTTTCAGAAAAACACCCCAAACCATTATATGTATATTTTAAATAGCAAAGAACATTGCAGCTGATTCAGTAATTCCCAATGTCTCAGCTGCGGTGATGTGTTTTTCACCTCCACCTCTATAGTATATTGCCACTGCTCTCTCTGAATTTGAACTGGCAGCAGCAGTAATGAAGCTCCCTGCATAGACAGTGCTCCAGGTAGCCAGCAGCATCTTTGGGTTTTGGGGTGTAGCTGTCTGCAAGAAGAGTCATGTGTGGCACCACGTGTGTCAGTGTTGAAAGTAGCTGGTGTCTGCTCCTGGTCTGGAGCTTTCCCCAGTGCTATCACCCATGGGTGCAGGGGTAGCTGTTTGCCAAAAAGCAATGGAGGACTTGTTTCTGGCCAGTTGTTTTTCTTCAGTGCTTCACTGTTTGGCTAACACCAACATGAACCTGCATGTGATTGGTAAGGCATTTTATTCCACTCTGATAATAGTCCTAGTTTGATTCTCTGAGCAGCCTGAGAGGCACAAGAAGTTACGGGAACCAATCTCTCTCCTGTTCCAGCTTTTACTTCTGCTGTCAGAAAAATTGCTGAGTGACTTTGATGCCTTCTGTGTAGGTCTTAGCAGGAGAAAGGCAATCTTCTACAGTAGTGGGCTACAGCAGAAGGATTTCAGTAGCTGGGATCAATACACTCTTTTGGTCAGCACAGATAGCATTAGGAGTAAACTTGCAGAATTCTTGATGGTAGTATAGATGCACCAAGCGAAAGCCTAATTTAACTCTATACCTTAGATAATTTCCCTTGTACGCTGTGAATTTTAAGCCTTTTTACAGCATGAACTTCCAGTATAAACTCCAAGCACTAAGACTGACCTGCATGATTCGGATCAGAGACTTAGTGTTTGATTTAAGAACAACATGTCTCTTGATGAACGTTTGTTCCTTCTCTCCTGCTCTTGCAAAACACTCCTGCACACAGGTTATGGTTCTGATGTGGACAGAGATTTTTGTGTAGCACAGATAAAAATGTCTTTGAAAAAAGTTTATATTGAACACTGTAAACAGGAATCAGTAAAAAAGTGGAATTATCTATAAAGGACAGAAATACAGAAAACATCTTGTTACATAGGAGGAAATTTCTATTCACTCAGACTAGGTGATGGTCTGTGAGATGGCAAGTTATTGTTAGATCACAATAACTCGTGCACTAACCCTTTGGGGGGTTTTGTGCATAAAATGATCTTCTGCTATTTCTTTGTCAGATTTTGATTTTGTTGTTATACCTTCCCACCACTTTGAACGAGAGAAATTGTTGTTTTGGCTTATAGGAGCTGTGCCACCTCTGTCATCAGAAGAGGAGAATGGAGTAAGAGAAGCAACAGGGAAAAATCAATTCATACACACTGTTCCCTGGCTTTTATGGCTCTGAAGGGACAGTTACAAAGCAGTGACTGACTGCCACTGTCCCTTTCTATGTATGGGACCAAGCAAGATTCAGGTCACTCTGTGGTTAACCACACTGGGAAACCGGATCATTTTTTTTTTTGTAGTTGCTGAAAGACACAAAGTCCTTACTCGTTTGTGGCAGGGTAAAAAATAATTTCTGATGCTGATTTGTTAGGCTAGTTACTTGCACGTACATATTTTTACAAGGTAATCATGTGATGGTTGAATTGAAGCTTTAATGTCTTGAAATAGAAGAGTTATTTTATACTACAAAGTCTCTTTCAAGACAAGAAGCTGTCATCAATTAAGAAAGCTTAAGTTTGATATGTCTGGGAAACGACTGCTCTCACACAGGAAGCTTTTGAAAACTGTGCTGCATATCACAGTTATACTGAGCCCTGAATTTCCTAGCACAGCCTGTCATTCATTTGCAATAAATAAAGTTGTGAAGGACAATGGTAACAGAATTGATGCTATGGTCCACATTTTAGAATATTTGACTAATAGGCCAAAGAAAAATCAATGAAGTAAATAGCGAAAGGAAATACTCATGCTGATGGAATGAAGTATTGATGTAAGAAAGAGTCAAAAACTGACTGCTATAAATTTAAAAAAAAAAGTCTTTAGCTGTGAGCATGTAGCTGTGAGTGTGCACTGCTGGTAGCTTACTTTTTAGAGTTTTGAGATTCCTAAAACAAGTACTATTGTAAAATGTGTGCTGTTTTAAAAATAGGTAGTCTCCCTAAATTATCCGCTATAGTGTGAAGATAGACAAACAATGACTGGAAAAAATACTCTGCTTTTGAAAGAAGGGAGCTTACAGTATATTTATAATCCTCTTTCAAAAAGCTAAGCAGAATTTCAGTTACATCTATTATTTCTGTTGGAGGGAACTAAGTGTAAGTTATTAGTAATTTATTGACTAAGGGTAGCTCCCATCATTAGGGATCTACCTCTGTTTTTATTGGCTTTTAGTGATCAGACTGCGTAAGGACTAATCATCTTCAGAAGGTGGAGAATTTGTACAGCTTGTGGGAAAGATATGCAGACAAACTCATCAATTAAAAAGCAAAGAAAAAAGTCTTTTTTACATTTATCCTGTTGAGACTGATTTATCTCCGTCAGCACAATCTCCATCTGCCGCTGTTTTACAAATGTGACTGTATACCTTCAGCAAACCAAGCAAAGCATTAGTATCTGGAATAATAAATTCAAGCTTTGAACTTTATAGCTTGCTATTCTTCTCTAAAGGACAGTACCTGCAGCAGTGGGCCAGCTTTGATTGCAAAATTGATTACATGCAGAGCCTTGGGAAAATTATAGCGTGGTCTTAGCTGTGAGTGGGTGGACTGTTGTACGGTGTATTTGCTTCTGATGAGAATGAAACTACAAGGCATGATGCTCTGGAAGCCTTGCTGAATGTGTGCTTGTGAAGTGTCTGCACTAGAGGTTTGAGGTTGGAAAAAGTGAGGTAGTGAAGCACAAGTTGGTGTAGGAGCTACAAAACCTCCAAAGGCTTCAGTTGGGCTTCATTGGTGTTAAGGAAGGGGAGGTCTTGCAACTGAATGGCCGGGCAATCGCGTTGTCCTTGGGTCCAGGCGGACCCGCGTTTCTCCTGTGTCAGTCTTCCTTTCATGTTCGTTTAATAACCAGCTGCATTGTTAATGTGCAAGGACTGGTTGTTTTTTATAAGACACTTTTTTGTTTCTTTTAAACTAGAAAGATGAAAACTACAGAAGCCTACCACGAGATACTAGTAGCTGGTCTAACCAGTTTCAGAGAGACAATGCTCGTTCATCGTTAAGTGCCAGTCATCCCATGGTGGACAAGTGGCTGGAGAGGCAAGAACAGGTAATATATATGTGTATATATATATTACTTTATCAATCTAATCTTTATGCTGCTCCAAGCTGTTACGAAGGAGTGTATTCGTATGTGATTCAGGCTTTCTAAGCACAACACAAGCGCCAACAGTATGCTGACTGAATTTGTACAGGATTCCTTCTGCTTCCAAAAACCCGCATTAAAACTGAAATGGACAGCTGCAAATTATTTCATTTTTGAGTCACAAACATGTTTATATAGTATATGGAGTGCTGCTGTTCTTCACAACTGATACCAGCAGGATGATTTTAATTAGAGAGCATTATTTTGATAAACATTTTGCTGTTGAAGGCTGATAGTATTACTACAGAATAGCCAAATGTAGGTCAGTTTTGGCACTACACATTGAAATGCTTGTTATTTTCAACATTTTAAAAATATATTCATTATAAATTTGAAGATGGTGTTACCATATTTGTTTAGTGTACATTTATACTGCTTTTGATCTCAGGCATTTTTTGACACACAAAGTAATTCCAACTTGTGGTTTTTGTTTTTTAATAATAAGCTGGTAGTCATTGAGGTTTAAAGGTTTGAAACTAAAATTACCTAGCCATCACTTTATGTATTTGTATGTGTCTGAAATTTTCAAGAAGTGCCTTCACAAATGTACAATGATGATGCATCCTTACTATAGAGATTGGGAATATAACAGGAAGCCTGTGTATAGGGTAGTACATATGTAGGATTATTACCTCATTTTTCTGCTTTATACAATGTGACATGAAAACAGAGTTTTTGCACTGAACATAAATGCACAAATTTTGTATTTTATAGCAATAGTGCACAAACCCAGAATTTACTTTATACTGAGGAGCTTCAAAATGAAACTTGCCATTTTAGACAGCCCAAGCTTCTTACCCTGTGCCTTGTGAATGGAGAGGAAGGTTAAAGTCCAACACTGGGCTGGTGTCGAGGGACTGGTCTCCTTCACCCACAAATCCCATTCTGATACTTGAAGTCCTGCATTGCCAAATCCTAGGATATTCCAAACATTCTTTGTTTAACTCCATTCTTAGCTAAAAAGGAGCTTAAGTAATATCACAGAGTATAAAAACCTAAAAAACCCCACCCGAAATGCGAGCTTTTGACTATTTTTGTATCTTGTAATTAGCTGCAGATTAATGTAAAAATACATGTTTTATGGGGGGAAAAAAGTCTCTCTTTGGTCCTTGTATATTTTCTTGTGCACATTTCATGTTAGTGATAGTTTCCTTACTATTTTCCTCTCAAAAGGTGTAGAACTAGTGCAGATGAGTTTTTAACTGCTATCTCTGTACCTGCCTGTGTTGAAATGGAAAGTTTGTGCTCAGATTTGAAAGCATCCCCTGTGGCGGTTCTGCTCGTTTGATGTTTTTGGGGCATGTTTCCATGCGTCATTAGATTTTCTCCGTGGCAGTTAATGAAACTGTTGTCTCAGCAAAGGAAGTTGGATTAGGCATCTTAATAGTAATCATCTTATAAAATGTTGGGTACATGAATATTTTAATACATGAAGTTTTATATTAAGTTTTGTGCTGATTTTGGTCTCTGAACAGCTTAACTGGTTCGATTTATTCACCAATTATGTAAATAATTGGTCACTAGTGGGATCTTGGAATCTTATTTGTTACCTGAGTTAACTGATTGAATTCTGAAATTGTAAATACCATGTTTCTTCTGAGCAAGTTTGCTCCTTTTTGGTTTTGTTTGTTTATGGTGGTGTTTCTTGAGAGAGGGAAGGTTTGTTCTTTAAATGTGCTAATTAATCTGCATGTATCTGGAATACCAGGATTCTTATGCGATTTCATATCAGCAGGATAATTAATTAGACTGAAGCCTGTTTAACAGGGTATGCACAGGAGAAGAAAGCCTGTAGTGAGAGTGGGATGCAGCACAGCTCTGCCGAGAGCGGGAGGGAAGAGCCTGGCAGGGGATGGAGTAGCAGTAAACAGATACTCTTCCACTTTTTTGGGGGTTTTAAACTCTAGTATCTTTTTTAGTATCCTCTGTGGGCTTTTTGTTTCACATTGGTTAAACCTTTCACTTCTGTGAAGTAACTCAAGTGATGAGGAGGTTGCTATCTGGCATAATCAATTAATTATTGATCACTTAACATGCCTTCCAGTCCTGTTCCTGTGTCCCCAGCAGGGCTATGGAAGGTCTGGAACCATGTGCCCACCCTGCCTGGACATGCAGAAAAAGCGGGGGACAGTAGGTCTGGCCCCAAGGTAAAGCAGTGAGATGCCAAGACGCCTCTAGGGCAGAACTCACTACAGTTAACCAGGGCTAATAACAGTCCTGGTTTCACCTGCTTGTATGGCTCTTCAGAGGAAATAGTAGCAAACACTGGATTCATCTCCAGACTCCAAAGGGTTGTTGTTGGAACAGGGTCTTCCGGCTGGGATAGAGTTACTTCTCTCAAGGCTTGCCTTATCTCTTCCTATTGAATATCAGGCAAAAAAAAAAAAAAAAGCCAGGATGATCTTTATCAGCTTCTCACATACATGAACATTCACTGGAATTGAGCTTTGAGGAGTGAAGGTGTGATGTGTCAAAGAAGTGCAATTATTTTTGTGTGTACACCTTTCCCATAAGCAGAACCATAGAGCAAACTAATTCGGCAACATCATCACAGCCTGTTCTGCAGGTGAAACCCCAAGAGACCTTGTTCCTAGGAATTCTTTACAAGCTGCTGTAGCAGGGACACTAATAAGGGCACAGAATTTCATATATTTGAGTAGTTGTTAGAGAAGCAGTTCTGTAAACTTGTCTAGGTTTTAGTGCCTAAGAATGGAGGAATGCATGAAGCCTGTTAAAATTCCTGGAAGTAATTGCTTTTGCTCCTATCTATTGTGCTTTTGTGGGCCCTGCTAAATTAGAGTGATACATCAAAGAAATGGAAAAGATCAATTCAGCTTTCTGAGTCCTTTAAGGTATTCTGATGGAATATACATACTGGTTAGCTCTACCTACCTAAGGATTGTTCCCAGTTAGTTCCAGAGCCCTCTGGTTGTCCACAGGGCAAATGATCCTTGTATTTATCAGAAAGTTTTGGTGTTTCTCAAGCCCATGAAATAAGTTATGTGAAACTCTGTACCCAAGAATCATTTCACCACTATAAAAACAAAAAACTCAGATGTGGTTTCAGAATACAGTTAGAAAGTTAAGGATTGTATTTGTTACTCTTCTGCTCAATTATTTAATTAATTATGTCCTGTGGGTCGGTAAGTAGCAGGAAAAAAACCCAACTGCAATCTTTAATTCTGAAATACCTTTAAAAAGAAAAACTGGCTTTTTGTTCTTCATCTTGCCCTCCACAGCATTTTCTTTTCCCCCACAACAACCAAACTTGGAGGAACAGTTGAAAAATCTTATTTCCTCTGAAATATATTCATACATATGGTAATGTCGCTTTTATTTGAGAAATCTTTTTTACCTCAGTTCACCTCAAGACTTGCTCAGGCCCTGATCAAATCTGGACTCATGCTGTTTCATACCAGGTAGACATGAAGAGGGAAGGCATGAAAGAGTTAAAATTCTCACCAATTCTTTAAGTACACAAAAAGCATCTCTCGGGTGGTCATTTTAGTTTCATGAGTCAAATATTGGAACTTGCAGCAATCAAGACACCTTGAACCGAAATGGTATATTCCTTGCTCTGCTGGCGAGGCCTGTTTCACAGAGGGATTAAGGGCATCCATCTGTGCTGTGTGCTGGGCAGGGGCGGAAGAAAATCCTGCAGCATCCCTACTTAATTAGGAAGCAGTTGATAAGATTTGCAAATACACTGAGATTGGTTCAGTTAAAACTATATGTGAATATATATGCACACACACATGTATATATCTGTATTTTTTAGTGCATAAAGGCAAGGTAGGAGATGAAGTAAAATTTCAGCGTTATTTATTACTGAAGAACAGGTCTGATTCCTAAAATCCCAGTAGCTTTTAGTATCTTGCAAAAGCCAGAGATTAAAGCAACTCCAATGTATTCTGAAATGGGAAGAGAAGTTGGTTACTACTGCTGACTCCTTGAACAGAAATGTGCAGTACAGAAACACTCTCCCATAGTTATTCTTGTTCGTGACATCTGTCCGTAGTCTGGTACAGTTTCTCTGGTTCCCTTTTTGACGAGATCAGACGTGCAAGTAGCATATGGTTTTAGATCTCCAGCTGTAATGTACCTGCCTTCAGCTTGTATTTTCAGCAAAATAAGGCCTGCTTTTAATATGATTGAATGTACTCTCTTAAAACATTTGGATGCTATGAATTAGTCCGTTTCAGCACAGTCAGTTGAAAAAAAAATACTCAGAGCTTCAGAGGTAGGTTTCTAATTTTAAACCACTAATTTTCTGTGAATTCTTATGCTCCAGCTTACCCATGTTGTCAATTTTTTTTTATTTAACAACAAAATCCCTGCTCCTGTTTTATGCCTTAACATAAGAATTGAAGGCAGAAATGCACAGCTCATTTGTTTTGATAAGTTCTGAATGTTTCATAGTGGTATAGCTAATGTGTAAAAATACTTTTATTTATATTAGTGTACCTCTTTGTGTTTCTAACCTTGTCTGACAGGTGTATTTTGGGTTTTGATTTTAGGTTTTGTTATGACTAACTACTTTGGAAAGGTCTGCAACTTCTGTGTTTCATGGCCTGGAGATGGGGAGGCTTTGGGATTGGAGGCTCTTCTCTCAAACTCCTCATGTGTAGAGGCTGAAACTACAGTAAAAATGATAGTCATTAGCAAGGAGTTGTGCTTTAAGATTTGGAAAAAAAGGATGAGATAGACTTCAGTTGGATGAATCATTTTTAACTGGTTATCTATTACGTTGTACCATGCCAAGATAGAGTCTCATTGCTTTCTTCCCTCTAGGAGTACATGCACTTTAGAATTTATCTCTTGTGATAACAGCCTTTATGAACATAGAACCATGATAGGATGTAAATTATAAAATATAGAGAAGCTTTTAAAGCTCGTCATATTCCTTATAAAGGATTTGTATCACAGAGATAGAGGTATGAATATATTCAAAGTTCCAGGCCTGATGCAAAGCTCTGTCTCTTTTTGGGGGGTCTTCAGTGGATTGTCCAGAGTGAGAGGCAGGAAACTATCCAGGGATTATGAAACCAGGTTGATCATGGGAGGAAGAAATGTTTCAGGCTAGGGAACAAGGCCATGGGTCATGCAGTTCACTTGTTTCTGCAGGTAGAGCTATGGGATGTCGCTGAGAAAGGCATGGTGTGGCACCTGACTTAGTATTAAAGAATTGGCCAAAGCTATACTATGGACAGGTAGAAGCAGTGACCAGTGGTCACTTAAGGTTTATGTCAGTCAAAGAGCTGATCAGACCACCCAAAGGTGTTCCTGCGAGAGTTCAAAGTCTCCCCAGTCCATATCTACTTGGAAATTTAGCTTTTTTCACTCTTTGAGACGGGGCTACTTGGCCTTGTGATAACACTGACTTCTATCTGATAGGCTTGTCTACACCCTGAGTGCTACAGATATTTTTTCTTGCTTTTGCACTATGAAGACAAAGCTTAGTTTGGCCCAAGGGTATTTTCTCTTAGCTGCAGCTACAGGTGATTGGATATTACTGCTCCCTTTGTTTCTATATATTGGCAAGTTGCTAACTCTGTCAGCTCAGAAACTCAAATGAAATGTAAGATATCAAGTGCCGCCTTGACCCTTCACTTGGCAGGAAGAGGGGCAGTTATGTCACAGCAAGATCAGTGTTTGCATCAGCTCTAAGCCAGCCAAAAGTTCTGCCTGGTTGCCAGAAGAGCACTAGTACCATCTGGAGCCATTACTAAATACAGGTGCAGTAATCTTTTTCTTTTTTTCTTTTCTTTGACTAATCACACCTTTGGAATTTTTAAAAAAAATATGGTCAAAATTATTAACGGATTTTTCCAATAGCCTTTGACTTTCCATCAGAGTGCAGTGGTATTGGGTGTCACTGATCTCTACATGACCGCAATTAGGTGATTATTCAATCGACTTGTTTCAGCTCTGTCCATGTGTTGCATTTATTGTTATATTATGCATAGTGAGCTCCAAAACGAGAAACCTGTTTACAGTGTGAGTACCTACATAAAAATACCCAAATTCCTATTGTGTTGGTCTGGAGTCTAGATCTACATCGAGGCATGTGTGAGCTCAGCTGAGTCATGTCCAGGATGGACATCCCCTCAGCTGCTTCTGGTGGCTGAGGCTGTGGTGGAGGTTAGGTAGGTGCCCAGTTCCCAAAGACACGTCTTGATCTGGGAGACTTGCTGGACCTGGCTCTATATTACATCTCAGAATGCTTAAAAAGGGGCATGGGAAGGCAAAAGCAGCTCGTCTGATGGACATGTGGGTTCTGCATTCTTTACTGTGTTTTTCAGTGGTGAGAAACAGAATCACAGGCCTTTTCTGGTTTAAATCTGACTTTGAACCTAACTGACTTCAGATCCAGATTTATAAATGTAAACTCAATTTCCATAATTTAAAAGCCATATGATTTTTAATTTCTAACTTGATCTACTTATGATTTTTAGGTAGACTCTAGTTCCTACCCCATAGAAGAGTTGCTGTGTCTTCTGAGTTCAGAAGAACCTCTGTATTTTTCTGTATAAAGCTTAGATCTGAATATACTAATACACATATTTATTAAATATTTCCTAAATGCTTGTGTATAACCACAGAAACAGAGAAGGAGCCTTAAAGAGAAAGGCTTATCTTTATGCTGAGTGCATCAGTATGTGAGGAGACAGAATCTAATTTCAAACTACAGTATGTATTAGTTTTAAGAAAATACTAACATGGAATTTAGAAGTCTGTGTGCTTTTACACAAAATGGACATTTGTGGACATGACCATAATTGTATATTCAGGAAGGAGATTCTTCTTATTATTTGTCTTGGAGTCATGAACAGATTTTAAGTTGTTTTTCAGTGCTGAGGGTTTCAGTTTAGATGAGGTAGGAGGTTGGAATAAACAGCTTTATTGCTTGGGGACAGCTGTAGTAGTGATGCTTTTATAAACAATCTTTCATGCTGGCATCTATCTTGTTCTCCTTTGAAAAATAATCTGTCATTTCACACTGTGTATTAAATAGGTTAGACAGTTTGGGGGTACAATCTACTTTCACTTATATGCTGCTGTGTAGATATGAATTCAGTGGCACAATGTAGCTCTATGTGTCCACAGTTTAAAAAAACAACTCAAACAAACCAAAACCAGAAAAGAGAATTTTTATGATAGAAGGTGACGTGCAGCATGCCTGTGTATGTCCTCACACTCATAGGTGTCTGTACACACATACATTTGTGTGTACATATACTGGGCTGAAATTTCAAGAATCATACAACAGCCCAGGCTGGAAGAGACCTGGTCATCTAGTCTAGCCCTTTGTGGGAAAGGGAGCTTAGATTAGACTGCCTAGCACCCTGCCCAATCCTATCTTGAAAACCACTAGTGATGGGGACTCTACCATATCCCCAAGGAGGTTGTTCCAGTGACTGTTTTTATAATTTAAAAAAAAAAAAAATTCTTTCTTATATCAAGATGTAACCTCTCCTGGTACAACTTTTACTTGTAGCCTTTTGTCTTCTTCATGTGGGTCCTTGTGAAGACAGCACATCTGTCCCTTTAATAGCTGCTCTTTAAGTAATGAAATATGGTGATGAGGTGCCCCAAGCCAGGGAGAGAAGACCTAAACTCCTTCAGTCTTTCCTCACAGGGCAGATTCTCTAACCCTTTAATCATCTTCATGACATTCTTTTTGACCATCAGCAGTCTGTCCATCTTTCATGAACTGTGCTGACCAGAGCTAGACATGGTACTTCATGTGCAGCCTGAGTGGGATGATCACAAAAATATCTCTGGTATTATCTGTTAGAAGACCTACTCTGTTCTGCAGAAACTTTCTGAAGAGTGTTGGCACACACAAAGGGCATTTTCAGATTTGCTAGTACACCGGTGTTTTCCTGCCCTCTTGCACCAAAATATTTAAATAATCCTGTTGTTGTGGTAATAAATCTATGATACCAGGGAGATAAGTAATATCCTTTTAAATTACGTGGAGATGCTGTACAAAGCTTTAAATAAATTACTGCTGTTAGATTTCTGACTATTTTCTAAGTATTTTGCAGAACAGAATGATCTCTGGCTTTTTTGACTGTTTTCTGTCCGTTGTAGCAGGTCAGATAAGGACATGTGAAAATCCCTTACTGGGACTGGACAGACGTATCATCTAAAGGACGTGTCTCAGGTCTTCCTGTTCTTCTTTTAAGAACTTGTTTTCTTTCTTCATGCTGTGGAAGAGGTTTATCTTTTCAGATGTTTACTTTTTAGTCCAAGCATATATAAAGTATCTAAATGAGTTGTTTATAATAGAAACGCTCTCTCTTTTCATAACATGCTTGTTGTTGCTACCATGCTGTATCCTCAAAAGCCCTGGTGGGAATGCGGTATGAGTTAGCACTGTGCAGCCCGGCTCGTGGGGCTGACAGTCCGTGGTGCCGCAGCTTCCCTGCACGGGTCCTGGGAACTCCATGCAGCCCTGCCTCCATGGGCCAGAGCTCGAGTACAGGCGCAAGGCAGCCCTGCGACAGCAGAGCGAGTGATGCAGACCGGGAGCCACAATCATGGCATACCAAAGGAGCCAATCATGGCATGCCAAAGGAACCAATCATGGCATGCCAGAGGAGCCAATCATGGCATGCCAAAGGAACCAATCGTGGCATGCCAGAGGAGCCAATCATGGCATGCCAAAGGAACCAATCATGGCATGCCAGAGGAGCCAATTGTGGCATGCCAGAGGAACCAATCATGGCATGCCAGAGGAACCAATCGTGGCATGCCAGAGGAACCAATTGTGGCATGCCAAAGGAACCAATCATGGCATGCCAGAGGAACCAATCGTGGCATGCCAGAGGAACCAATTGTGGCATGCCAAAGGAACCAATCATGGCATGCCAGAGGAACCAATCGTGGCATGCCAGAGGAGCCAATCGTGGCATGTCAGAGGAGCCAATCGTGGCATGCCAGAGGAACCAATCGTGGCATGCCAAAGGAACCAATCATGGCATGTCAGAGGAGCCAATCGTGGCATGCCAAAGGAACCAATCATGGCATGCCAGAGGAACCAATCGTGGCATGCCAGAGGAGCCAATCGTGGCATGTCAGAGGAGCCAATCGTGGCATGCCAGAGGAACCAATCGTGGCATGCCAAAGGAACCAATCATGGCATGTCAGAGGAGCCAATCGTGGCATGCCAGAGGAACCAATCGTAGCATGTCAGAGGAGCCAATCGTGGCATGCCAGAGGAGCCAATCGTGGCATGCCAGAGGAACCAATCGTGGCATGCCAGAGGAACCAGTCGTGGCATGCCAAAGGAACCAATCGTGGCATGTCACAGGAGCCAATCGTGGCATGTCAGAGGAGCCAATCGTGGCATGCCAAAGGAACCAATCGTGGCATGTCAGAGGAGCCAATCGTGGCATGCCAGAGGAGCCAATCGTGGCATGCCAGAGGAACCAATCGTGGCATGCCAAAGGAACGCAGAAGTGAAATACATTAGTAAAATTAAAATTTGTCCTCATTCCCTTGGTGGGTAATACAGTTAATGAAAACAGATCTAAACAAATTAAGATAATTTATTTCATTAGTTTACAGCACTGTAAAACTTTTCAGGGCAGCACAGCCCTTCCATACAAACCCGAAATAGATGCAGTTCCACTATTCACTTCAAAGACCACAAAGGTTAAAAGTTTTAAGTGTATTAAAGCAATTCTGTTAATTGTGTCTATAGAGGATTCTCCCTTGCCCTTGGTAAAGTATTCTTAATTTAAAATTCACATTATGCTCGTTCTGCATTCTAGGCTTTTAACCAAAGTGTAAATATGTAAGTGTTTACTTGTATCTCTGAGGCGTAAGAAGAAATTTTGCATTTTTGTTTCAGAAGGTGGTACTGGCAGTACAGGGTATTGATATCTTACCTTTTTTTGCCTTATGTTTCATGTCCTCATTTTTTTCTGCTCTGCCTTTCTCATCTTTCTGCATACCTGCTTGGGGATTTACAATACAGTTTTCTACACAACAGCAACCAATTCCTTGGAAAGAAAGAGGTGCCATTTCTAAACCCAGTCTCCCCAAACCCCTTCTCTGTTTTATTTTCTGGAGTCTTGAGGTTGTCCTTTTGTATGTTGGGTCAGCAACATGCCATTCAGAATTGAAAAGTTACCTCAAATACTGTTCCCCCTGCCCCGATTCCCCCCCACTGTTTGTTTCAAATTAGAAGAAAACCCAGGACTGATAGGTTGCTTGCTTGTGTTGCCAAGCCAAGCTTTTATATTTCTGCATTAAAAGAAGTCAGTCTGGCCTCATCTTAAGCTTCACATTAACTTAATTTTTAGTTAACTTAATTTGCATTGTAGCATTTGCTTGACTTGAAATGGAAAAATATGTGTCGTGTCTCCCCCCCCCGTTTTCTTTAATAGTCTGATTTTCTTCCTGGTACAATTTTTTTCTTCTAAATGGCTCATGGTACTTATTTTAAAGAAATATTTATATTTTTAATTTGTAGTGGAAGTTGTAGTCCTTCCATACTATAATAAACTAGAGCAACTCATCTGGACAGGAACATAGATGTGAGGGCTTTTGGCGTTTTACTGTAGTTTTTAGGTGAGGTTCAGGTAAATCACTGCTGATCATGTGAGCCAGTTAATTCCAAACAGAGAAATAAAGTCAGAATGACTATTTTGGGTAAGGGAAACAGACAGATGAATGGGAAACTTCTCTTTATCTGATTTATTGACTAATAGCAGGATGATTTTTAGACTTTTTTCTTTCTATGAATTATTAATTATGAGGAAAATGCTTTCAGAAAAGGGCCAAGTTTGTTCTGTCTGCTGTGGAAATTATAGTTAATTTATCTTCCCTTGATGGAAATAGGAAACATGCTTATTCTTTAAAAATCCTGTGTGGACAGGACATTTTAATGACATGGCGGCACTTTGCTGTAAAGAGGAATGGTACTGTGTAACTTAGAGTTAATAATTGAGTTATGTGGAAGTAATTTGTCTGGGTTTTTGTTTTATTTTGGGTTTTAAATTTAATCTCGATTTTATTGCTTAAGTACGAGCATTTCATTATTGAATGTAGTCCTCTTTGGCTGTATTAAGTGGTTACAGTAATTTATAGGATACTTGGAGAAATGTCATGATTCCTCATGAAGTGACACAGCAAGATTTAGTGAGTGCAGCAACTGAGTGAATGGAATTACGTAATATGACCTAGTTGATGCGATATACCATAAGATTTTAATTTATTTCATCAGTATAACTGAAGAGAAAAGAAGATAATAGACCAGCCTTGCCAATTCATTCACTGACTGATTTGAAAATAAGTCCATTCTGAATTTACTTGAAACCACTCAGAGTTGTGTATGAAATGGACAACCTCAGTACTTTCCAGGGCGGGTGAGGGGACAAGCAGGAAGAATAAGAATTTGGTTGGTGTGGTGGTTTGGCCCTGGCTGGAGGCCAGATGTCCACCAAAGTCACTCTGTCGCTCTCCTTTTCAGCTGGACAGGGGAGAAAATATATATTGAGAGGCTTAGAAGTTGAGATAAGGACAGGGAGAGATCATTCCATAATTAGTGTCACAGGCAAAACAGACTCAACACAGAATAAAGAAAGAAAACTCTAATTTATTACACTACACTGCACACACAGTGACACCAGAGTCTGGTAATGAGAAGTGCGACCAGATCTTAAAGCATCTTCCCCCCACCCCTCCCTTCTTAGCAGACTTCACTTTAGTCATGATTTCACTCCCTTCTTCTCCGGCATTGTGGCACAGGGAGGGGCAGGGAATGGGGAATGGGGTTTCGGTCAGTTCCTCACAAGTTGGTTTTCTTCTTGGCCGGGGTTGGGGAAGGCATTTCTCGCACCCTTCCCCTGCTGTACCATGGGGTCCCACCTACAAAAGATAGTAAGTCACAAACTTCTCTACCATGAGTCCTTTCCCACTGGGCTTCAGCTCTTCACCAGCAGTGGGTCACTGCTATGGGGTGCAGTCATAAATCATAGAAAGTCTCTCGGTCTGTCAGGCCCAGACTGTTGCAGTCTGGCCCTCCACAAGATCACAAGCACACTCCTGCCCATCCCCAGCAAACCTGCTCTGGCACAGATCTCTCTCTTGCTCGTCTTAGTCTCTCTCCATGCAAGTGCTGGCAGGGGCTTGCTCCAACGCAGGTCACAGCATCTTCTATATGTCTCCACCTGCTCCAGCGTGGGGCCTCTCCACGGGTCTCTGCCTTTTCCATGGGCTGCGGGGGGACACCTGCTCCATGGGCTGCAGGGCCATCTTTCTCTCTGGTACCTGGGGCACCTCCTCTCCCCTTCACCAACCTTGGTGTCTGCACAGTTTCTTACATCTTTTCACTCCCTTCTCTGGTGGCAAAACGCAGCTGCTTGTGGTTTTTTTTCTCCTAAATGTGACTCCCAGAGTTGCTGTGACCATCACTGATGGGCTTGGCTTTGTTCAGCAGCGACTCTGGCCTTGGGCCGGCTGGTGTTTGCTCTCTCGGGCCTGTGGAGAGCTTCTGGTTGCTTGTTGCAGAAGCCACCCCTGCAGCCCCACTCCTCCACCAGAACCCAGCCATGCAAAGTTATGAGAGTTGGTTGGGGAATCAGCATGTACAAAGAAGTTATTTACTTCTATATATGTCACATACAAAACAGAAGAAACAGCAATACCTCTATTTTTAAAGAAATGTAATTATTTTTTAATCTGATTGAATAAATAATTAGAAGTGTTTTCATAAGACCAAACAGCTAATGGTGAACTGCCTTGTGGCACTGGTGAGGGGTCTTGCTGAATCCCTGTGCCAAAGGAAGAAAACGGGTTTGTAACTGATGCAACTACTCTGGTTGAGGGAGGTTCCATGCTCAGGGTACTCAGAATTAAAACAAATAAAGCACAAGTAGTGTTTCCATGAAGAAGCAATTGACTGGAGATGTGTGAAGCAAGTAGCACTACAAATATTAATGGAGTAAAGATTTTTCTGTAATATACTACTGTAAAGGTTTCCTTTTGAAATAAATACTCATTTAGAGTTTTGATCTCTTGTATGTGATATTTTAAGAATGAAAATTGTTGCCCAGATTCCATACTGAGGTATCACTCACTTTCACGCCAGATGTATGCATTAACTTTAACTTCATTTGGATTGAAAATTACTATGTTGCTTTTTCCATCCCAGAGATGACTATTTATGACTTTGACTAAAATCAGTTGGCTATTATTATTTTAGAATAGTTGCCACTCAAAATATTGTTTGTTTTTGCAGTTTAAAAATTAATGTTAAGGGCAGCATACATATGCAACTATTTAAAAAAAAAAAAACAACCCTAAAAAAAATCCTTTAGGCTGTACACTACAAACATTTTTATAGACTGTGGAATAAACACTTGAGGAGTGAGGTGTACCCACTATGAGCAAAACCTCTTGTCTGCTTCGTATTTCTGTAGAGTGCTAGGCAGGAAACCAGTGTTCACATCACTTTGTATCAAAGCTTAATTTCCTCTTCTGTTTAGATACCCTCATTTTTCTTCAAAATTCTTTACTTCCTAATGTGTAGGAATTCATGATTGCTTATAATTTCAACCCATTTATCCAAAGTACAGACTAAATTAAATGTCCCAAAAGAAAGCGGTCGTATCTGTGAGCATCTCTATTTCAAATTATTGAAGTTACATTGAGTATTCCATCATACCATTTTTATTTATCTTGATTTTTCTAGGCAATAATTGTTACAGCAAAGCACAGATTTCATAAAGCAAGCCCATCAGTATTTCTTCCTTGTAGTTACACTTTGTCACTATAAATAGCTTTCTCTTCATGAAGACTCTTTTAACTCATCTTTCATCAAAACTGATGGATTTTGCTGGTGATTTGAAGGTCAGTAAAATTGGTCTCTGTGCAAAAGAAACATCTTATAATATTATACTGCAGTAGGATTGTGTGTATTGCAGGATTCTGGGTAGGTGAAATTAATGGGGCTCAAGGACTCTGACATTTTTTTCCTCCCCTAAATTAACAAATGTCAGTCTTCCTGAAAAGCTAGAGATTGGATAGGAGGCACTTGATCTCTGTACTGGTGTGTCAAGGAACAGCAGAAGGTTCTGGGATGTATGCGGGGAATTGTGTAGAAAAAACTCAAAAGAAATTATTATATCTGAATCTATGGAAGCTGTATTCCTACATCATGGCAACACAATTCCCTGTAGGCTTTTTTCACTTTACAGCTACTTGTGTTTGACACATTTGTGCATGGAAATATAAAAGTAGGCACAGCTGAAGAGTTGTGCCCTCCCGTGCCGAGCCCCTGGGGATTTGGGCGTGCTGGCATCAGGCACGCTTTGACTTGTCTTGCTCTGAAGCCAAACCTCAGAAACCTGGGGTGAATTCAGTGCAGTGCTTGCATCTGCAGCATGCTGCTGGGACTCTTTCAGGATGGTGGGAGTCATTTTGAAACCACCTCCTGGATTGTTTCAGCTGGGCAAACAGCATCTGCTGCTGCTCTGTTGGCTCATGCTATCTGGCATAGTGGGTGTCCTGGTGAGAAGGGACACCTTTCTGGGGCATCTGAATTCAGAGCCTCTACAGAAGACAACGTTTGTCTGATTCATGACAGTGTCTTTCTGTTTGCCAGTTAACATACAGCAGTTTCCCGTTCATTTTTACAGCTCAGCGTTCTTACAGCTCATCCATATATGCGTTAGAGTTAAATAAAGCGCATGTCTGTACATGTTTATATGCTAGAAATACAGAATGCTTCGTTAACTTTTTGGAGCAGTATTTTAAAGTGATTGATGATACATGCATATATATATATGTGTGTGTGTGTGTATATGTCTGTTTAAATGTATCTGTCTACAACTTGCAAAATGTTTCTGAAAAATTTTCTTCTTGTAGCATGTGTTTTTAAATACGTTAATGTTGTGGATTTCTCAGTCACCTTCCTAATATTATGGTTATCCTTATATGTTTAGTAATTGTTTTAGATGAGAAAGTACCCACTCTGAACTTCTGCATGCTAAAAGAGGTAGTCAGGAAAGAGAGTTTTGTTTTCATTGAATGTGGCTTTGTTTTTTAGCTCGAAAAAGCAGTAGTCTTTATGGTTATATATCTACAGCTAGCTTGAAATTATGGTGATGGCATAAAGATGCTGGGTTTCTTCAATCATGCGTAGCAGTATCAATTTAATCCATTTAACAATCTGGAAAATTGGTCTTAAGTAATGGGTTTTAAAAGTACTACTACTAATTACTTATTTCAAGTTCTGATTTTAAGAAGCTTTTTCAGGAAAGGCTGAACTTCAGGCAATTGGGTACTACACATCAATTCTCAGTTTTCAAATCTTGGATTATTTTTCTTTCCCGGTTTTAATACCTATAGTCTGAATTGGGGTAGCTTTTAGGTAACTGTGGTGATTGAAATCAAGACCCTAAACAAGACTAGAGGTTAGCAAAGCTATTAGTGTGACAAAGTCTAACAGTGCAGGATCTGAGAAGCAGTCTCGCTTCCATCTGGAGCGAGAAGCTTGAATACTGTTTCAAGAAGGAATGTTTCAGAAATGCTCATATAACCAGTTCATGCTGAGTCCTGTAGCATTATAAATCTGCAGATGGATTCTGTAAGTCACCTCTCTTACCTCATTTACACAGTTAATTTTTATTTTTTTTTCTTGCTGAAGACATTAATTTCACAGTGTCGGATAGTTTAATTTTCTTCCCTTCTATTTTAGGAGACTGGCAGTGCAGATATCACCATCTCTGACACATCATTTTTCTCTGCACAATACAGTGTATTTCGTGGCTCTAGTGCAGCAGTAGACTGGCCCAGAAATCGCAGTCTGGGATTATTGTCTTTGTGTATCCTCAAGGAGTAATATTTTAAAGTCACTGCATCTGTTGGTACTTAAAAGCATGATTTTTGCTTTTTATTTTTGCCAGTTTTTACCATCTGTGTGTCTGTTTTTTGGCTCCTTGATTTAATTTTTCAGTTTAATTTCTCAGTTGCACTGGGATTTCTTTCTCTTTCTCACACATGCTCTTTTTGACTCATCCGTGAACTTACATTAAAAAAAAAATTATTTATGGCAGTTGCGTAGTAAAATTCTTGGCCTTCATAATTTGGATTTTTTAAAATGATATCTTTTTATTAAGTCCCTTGTAGTAAATGCACGTCATTTTTGGAAGTGAAATAACTTTTATTAGACTTTGTTTAAGTTTTAAAAAATTAGTTTGGATTAGATTGAAGCATTTTGGCGGGAAAAGCTAGCTTGGTCACATTAAACACATTCTAGTCTTTCATATTCATTTAGTTTTTAATACCCAAGAGGGAATAATTTTCTTGAGAAATCTGTGTTATAATCATAAACAGACATAATTCAGTAATTTTCTCATGAAATGTTGGCTGAAGTTTTGGCACTAAGGACTTGAAGCTCACACAAGCAGGAACATTTTTGTTTAAATTCCAAGAAAAATACTAATGAAATATATTAAAATAGAAACAAAATATACATGCAGTGTGTTACAGACTGTTTTCAATAAAAAGGATGTATCTTCATCAATTGAATAAATGTTTCATGAATTCAGGCATGTTCTAGCATTTCAAGAATGTTCTGACAGCATTTGAGTCATTTTCTCTGCTTATCCCTGGTAAGTTTTTTACAAAAATTTACATGCTGTAAAAAAACCTTGAATGTATGAGAGTAACTGTATAGCACATCTATCAAGTATTTCGCTTCTGTATGTGTTTGTGAATATTGAAAACCCTATTGCTACTCTGATCTTTTCCTTGACACATGTATTTTGCTTCTCACTTAAAATATTATGCATTCCTTAAGGTCGAATTTAATGGCTTTCTGAAAAGCAAGCTGCTTTAGTTTTAGCCTCTTTCAAATACTTCACAATTGAGGATTTTAAAGTTTATTTTTACCTGCGGGTATACTTGCTTGCTCATAGTTGATTTTCAAACCACAATATGGACGTACTTCCTTTTTGAGCTCTTACTTTTTTTTCTACTTTTTCTTTTTTTCTTTTTTTTTTTTCTGGTTTCTAATGAATATTTTGCTGTGCAAAACAATGAGTCAGATTTACATTAAAATGCCAGCATTAATAGGTAAAAATATCTTCCTTTTTGAACTGGCTCCCGTAATCTATAGCTGTGGGCTGCTGCTTTGAATTATTTTTCTTAACAATGCTGTAGACTATCAAAAGACCAAATGAAATACATTGTTCACTTGATAAATCAGTTTTGAAAGGAAGTATTGCTCTGAAATTCTGAGGAGCAGAATTAGTCGTTCTCTCTTCTGCCTCCATATGCATATAGTTTTTCCTGAAACACTCTGTAACCATATTTTACTACGTTATGAAACTGGGGGAGTGTGGTGATATTTCACTGAGTGGTTTGAGCTTTTGTTTCCACTCCGTTCTCATTGTGTTTTGCTGAAAACTTTCTGGTTTGGAGGGAGTGTTAGCACCTTATTTAAAATGCTCAGTTGTCATTTTAAAACAAACTTTGTGGGGTTTTCTAGTTTTACTAATAGAGATTCTAACAAACCCTATTTGAGTGGTACTGGGAATGATTTAAACTCCATTTTTCAAAATTTCAGTTCCAAAATTTTCCCTGGCTCTCAGGATTTTATTACTGCCAGGTTTAACTTACCAATTTCCTCAGAAATAATCTGTTACTGTAAGTAAAGGGGAAAGTGGAGTGAGCAAACCAGTATGCATTTTCCAGTGTTCTGTGAGATGTGCACTTTGTTACAGCACTGTAATAACATCTGTGCAGGAATGGAGTTGATGATATGTGGTGAAGAGACTGCTGATCATTTTTTTGCCCATGGCTTGAATCTTAAGATGTTGTATATTTTCAGTTGAGAATAAAGTTTTCAGTTGGGAGTATAAATGAAGACTAAAAAGTAGGATGCTTTCACTATCGTTTGTTGTCTGTAGGACTACTTAGAAAGTGCCAGTAAAAATGATTGCCTCTTCTGTCTTTTTTTCTTTCCTTGCACATGGAAAATAAGTTTATCTTGTATTGTCATGAGATGGAGCTGTAATAGCATGTGAGTAGAAGTGTGCGTGGACTGGTCTTTCCATAGTGTTGGCTTGCTTTGGGCTGAGAGAATTCAAGCAGTATGAAGAGAAGGGGATTCAAAGTGCCCTGATGGGAGCAGTCCATCCATTGCCAGCAGTGTCCCCTGAACTGGAGCCCTGCTCCTACCTTGAATCTGAAAACTGGCTGCGTAAGTCTAAGGATCACCTGTATTTGAATGCCAGATGCTCATCTGTTCTTTACTCTATATTTTAAATGGCTGGTGGGAAGCTAGATGTAAACTTTCATGTTTGATAGTTCCCCAGCTGACTGATGCATTGAATTCATTGAGAATACGAAGGGCTGGTTCACTTCATTTCCATCCCTTGTATCACAGTCATTTTCTGCAGCGACGCATAAGGATTGATTTCCATAGCAACAGTGTTTTAGCTTGTACTACTGTGAATGTGGTTAATGATAATAGAATTATCTAGTAATTTTAAATCTTGTTATATTATTAGGTCATCTGAACCATCCTCTTACTATGTATTGAGTTATTCCCTGTACCCTATCTTGTAGTTCTTTGTCCATGCTGCTTTTACATGTGTTGAGCAGTAGGGATTCAGCTTCTTCCCTTGGGAGACTTTCACAATCTGATGTATCACCCTATCAAGGATTTTTTTCTGATATTTAGCCTCATTTCACCTCCTTTCTCCGAGCTACATGGTTTCATACCACATAGACGTTCTGTTCAGATCTTCCCTATCAAGCATTTACAATAAATCCTTTTTCTTTACCTACAACAGAATGTAACAGCTCCACATTTGTGCATTTCCCATTTTTCTTATGGGGGAAAAGCAGGTTTCTAAGCCCATCATTGCTCCTTATTCTTGTCTACCTCATTTTGATAGGAAAGTGCCTAGTATTCAAATACTATTAGGTGACCTGAGCTGTGTAGAGCTTCCAACTTCCCAGTGCTTAAATATATACGTTTGCTTCATCATATGCACCACTAAGAGTGCTGGTGGTTCTGTGTGCATGTGTGACTGGCTCCATTTAATGTCTTTGGTAGTGTGTGGTCTCATGAAGCATGCAAGATGCTCCTTAACCCTTGCCCCACTTAGCAGAAGTAACCTTGTAGTCTGCCCTTCTTGTATGACCAGTCTGAGTGTGGATGGGCAGAGGTGTCTCTGCTATCCTCCACACAATCAGGCTGCACACTTTATCTTCTTATGTGGTTTACTACGGTCCTAAATTTCCAGCCATGCCTAAAGAAATGAGTGCAATTTAAGTTGTCCTGCTCTGCTTCAGGCATTGCACAGTCTGTGCTTACATGTAGGTTGGCTAGACCAAGAATTTGTTTAAAACAGGTAAAATAAGGTACTTTTCTATATGGTGAGGCCATGGGTTACCTGCAGATATATTAAATTATTGTCATACTCTGTCTGCTTTCTCAAATGTTGTTGTGGATTTCACAAATAAGACGAAAGGGTATTGAGATCTCTCTAGTAATCCGCTGTTCTCACAGCTACTTATGCTTTTTGACTTTATTTTCTTTAAGTAATATGTCATGTATTTGTCTGTGTCTTATGTTTTTATTCATCTACAGTATCAGTAAATACATACTATGTTAAAATTTCTCCCTTCTACCCCTAGAGGGCAGAAGACTAGGAATTGCCATTTGGAATTACATGTATATTAAATCTATTTCAGTATCGTCATCAACCAATTCTTTAATTTGTTGTGATTTTTGCTGTTGTTGGTTTGTTTGTTTGTGGGGGGTTTTTTGTTGTTGTTGGTTGGTTTTTTCACTGGTTGGTTTTGAGTTATTTGAGGAGCGGTGCTACTCCTTCCAAGATTCTTCCCTTCAAGGCTTAGACCAGATTGCATTTCTCAGAATGCATTGTCTTAAATTTCTTCAAGTTTCCATTTCCTCAGTCACCGGGCTTCTCAGTCAATCAATGAGATATATATATAGAATCATTGAGTCATAGAATGGTTAGGGCTGGACGGGACCTCAGAGATCATAAAGTTCCAACCCCTCTGCAGTAGGCAGGGACACCTCTCACTAGACCAGGCTGCTCAAGGCCCCATCGAACCTGGCCTTGAACATCTCCAGGGAGAGGGCATCCACCACTTCCCTTGGAAACCTGCTCCAGTGCCTCACCACCCTCATAGTGAAGAATTTCTTCCTAATATCCATTCTAAATCTACCCCCTTGCAATTTAAAGCCATTCCCCTTCGTCCTATCACTACATGCCCTTCTAAAAAGTCCCTCCCCAGCTTTCTTCTAGGCTCCCCCTCAGGTACTGGAAGGCTGCTATAAGATCTCCCTGGCGCCTTCTCTTCTCTAGGCTGAACAACCCAAACTCTCTCAGCCTGTCTTCATAGGAGAGGTGCTCCAACTCTCCAATCATCTTTGTGGCCTTCTTCTGGACCTGTTCCAACAGTTGCGTGCCCTTCTTATGTTGGGGACTCCAGAACTGGACACAATATTCCAGGTTGGTGTTTCATAAGAGCAGAGGGGTAGAATCACCTCCCTCGACCTGCTGGCCACACTTCTTTTGATACAGCCCAGGATATGATTAGCCTTCCAAGCTATGAGCAGGCATTGTTGGCTCATATTGAGCTTCTCACCCACGAGCACCCCCAAATCTTTCTCTGCAGGGCTGCTCTCTATCACTTCATCTCCCAGCCTGTATTGATAATGAGGATTGCCTTGACCCAGGTGCAGGACCTTGCACTTGGCCTAGTAGAATGTCATGAGGTTCATATGGGCCCACTTCTCCAGATCCCTCTGGATGACATACCACCCTTCTGGTATGTCAGCTACACCACTCAGCTTGGTGTCATCTGCAAACTTGCTGAGGGTGCACTCCAGCTCACTGTCAATGTCATTATTGAAGATATTAAATACTACCAGTCCCAGTACGGAGCCCTGAGGGGCACACTCGTCACAGATCTCTATCTAGACATCGAGCCATTGATGATTACTCTCTGGATGCAATCATCCAACCAATTCCTTATCCATCGAACAGTCCACTCATCAAATCCGTATCTCTTCAGTTTAGAGAGAAGGATGTTGTGGGGGCCTGGGTCAAAGGCTTTACAGACGTCCAGGTAGATTACATCTGTTGCTTTTTCCTGTGTCCACTGATGCAGTCACACCACCATAGAAAGCTACCAGGTTGGTCTGGAATGTCTCACAAAACCTGATCATATTTTAGAAGACTTGTTTTAAACCAATGTTGTATTTCACTTACAAATTTCATCAGTTTATTTTTAACTTGCTCTTCCAGATTATCAATTCTTTAGGTAACATTATCTTGCTGTCAGTCCCTTAGAAAAGTATTAGCTGTTCTTTTTTAGATATTGTTTTAATGTTCTTTTATTTCTGTGTGCACATACAGTCTCATTGTTTTTCTGTTTGTCGTTGCCTTTAACCTGATTATATGTAAGGAAAGACAAGCGCATTTCATTAATTTTAAGGGTTCCTCTTGCCTACACTGTCTAGAATATGTGCATGCAAGATACTTCTTTAAGATTTGTGGGTTTTTTAATTAAAGTGCAGAAAGGTTATAATGACTAATATTAAGGGATAATTCTGGGCCTGTAAGTAGCTGAGGGTAGACCCCCCAGAAAAGAGTGGAGAACCTGATGATTTTAGTAAATGAAAATGCACAGGTTTCACTCATCTTTTTCTTAGAATGTATCATCGTGTGTAAATACCATCAGCTTTAAAACTTCAGTGAGTAAACACAGCCTTTGTCACAGAATTGTCTTTCTTTTTTATTTTGTTAACTGGCCTCACCTTTTATGTACAATCAGTTCTTAATTATAAGATACAGTGATCTTTATCTTATGACAAAGGTTCACTCTCTAGTCTCTTCAAGATTTGATTTCTGTGATGATAAAGTAGATAATCAGGGAGAGTAGATCAGGGAGTGCAGTGATAGGACAAGGGGTAATGACTTCAAGCTGAAAGAGGGTAGGTTTAGATTAGACATTAGGAAGAAACTCTTTAATATGAGGGTAGTGCACTGGAACAGGTTGCCCGGGGAAGTGGTGGATGCCCCTTCCCTGGAGGCATTGAAGGCCAAGTTGGATGAGGCTTTGGGCATCTTGGTTTAGTGAAAGGTGTCCCTGCCCATGGCAGGGGGGTTGGAACTTGATGATCTTTGAGGTCCCTTCCAACCCAAACCATTTTATGAGTCTATGATTTTCTCCTTCCTATCCAGTCAGGAATGCTGGTCAGCCAGTATTGTCCTTTCTGAAATTTGCTGGCATTTGAGGAACTACAAAATGCACTCCGGTCCTAATGACATCCAAGATAACTTCCTGAGGACAAGAGAAAAGCCTGTTGGCAAATTACTGGAGTTATCTATTCTAGCAGCTCTTGCACTGTCCTTGGCATAACAAGATGTTAGAATAGCCCCTCTAGTTGGGATGAAACTCAGAATACAACAACTGGAATGAAGTGTCTGAAGTTCCTGCCTGGGAATGCAATGGAAGAAGCGCTCAGTTGTTCTAACCCCAGCATTTGCTTGTTTTTCAGGATTCTTCAAGCTTTCCTTTCATAGTTTGAAGAACATAAAAACTTTATAGTGGTAGAATGATAGTGCTTGTTTTCCCCTGGTTTCCTAAGAGCAGTTTTTTTGCAGTTTCAGAAAATGTGTATGAAGAGTTAAAGCAAAATAAATACCTGTTCAAGGAAGCCTTAGACTGGACTAGCTTCATAAGTTACTGTACATTTGGAAATCTTCAATGCAGCTTTACCTAGTTTATAACAAGTTTAGTGAGAGCTAAGAAAACCTTATGTCAAAATCAGAATGTTTAAATGTGGTGTTTAGCAGTCTCTGCCTCCTTTTAATCCTAACTGACACAAGTTGTTCTGCTTCTTTATCAAATTTCATTCCCCAAAATGCTATTGTTAACCTTAAATGAGTATTTATGTAGACATTTATGTATAAAATGCTAGGAGTTTTTGATGAAGAGAGGCGGTTGGGCACAGGCCTTTTTTATGTGTGTATGACTACCATGCTTTCACCTACTTTTTTTGGTGGAATGATGAAGAGGAATTCAACCACAAAATGCATGTGTTTTTTTCCTTCTGTTTATGCATCTTCGCTTTTAATGAACCTGGGAAAGAACACTTAAAAGCATTGTGGTGCCTCTGTCCTAATTTGGTCTCATCTGAGGAAGATGATGGAATTCAAGTAATTTGTATGAAGTTGTTTAGGTACCTATTTGTGTGGTGACAAATGAAGCTCTGCTTTAGATTAGAAACTGGCAGCAAGAAAAACAAATTACGGAAAATAGGTCAGCAGTATACAAGGGCAAGAGGGATTTATTCCTGGAAAGCATGCTCGTTTTGAAAGAGGGGGAGTGCTGAGGTGGCAACTTTAGCCAACAAGACACAATTATTTAGATTAGTTGTAAACAGGTAGGATTTTGAAGGATGCAATAGAAGAGGGATGAGAGAGAGCAGTGCAAGTTCCTGAATGTTGAAATGAGTGCCTTGAGCTGTGTGCGAAACTGCAGATGAACAGTAAGGATCCTTTCAAACAACAGGCTGAAGCTGCAGTGTTAGAGACATTTTAAGTCATCTCTGCTGCTGAAAGAAGCGGTCTTGGCCGTGCCTTGCTTCCTCCCTTGTGCCTCCCTAAGCATTTATGAGACTGTTAATTAGACTGAACTGGACCAGCCTGGGAAACGTAACCAATTAAAATTGTTTTTATTAAACATTAATTTTAATTTAGATCTTTTGTGTAATGATACAAATGCTTGAATAAGCAGAAGGAGAAGGTGGACACAGGTATCCAGTGATAAACATGACTGTCTGGGGAGGGGAAAAAACAGCACTGCCTCTTTCAACAGGGCGTATCTGTGGTTTGCAGTGGCCTTGCAGGATAGCAGAGCGCCAGGCGGAGATGTTGTTATGGGAAACACAGTGGAAATACAATTGCTTAGAAATACTGCACCTCAATCACATGTGCTGAATTCAGCCCCTACTGCTCTGAGCTGGGGTGAAAAGAGAAGAGAAAGAATCACAAATGGAAATAAGTTATCTGAGAAGAAGTCTTAATTAATTAATTAATTAATTATGTTGAGAAGCTGATGCCTCTTCTGGGGCAACAGGTGGCACTAAACGAGTTATCTCTTTAAATGCCTTCCTTTTTGTACAACTTACAGTTGATTTGCAGAGTGCTTCTGTAGTTCTACCACTTGTGTGATGTCCCACACTTTGGTGCCTTTTAGACAGAGGTCTGTTTTGGTGGTAGCTCAGTGAGGTGCTGGTGATGATACAATTTGGCTGTTGGATCTTGTTTCATCTCAGCCCTGCAACTGTTTTGCATGACAGTCAGCAGCCTGTAGGTTCTGGGCCTGGTTGCCCCAAGGGAATGCGTTCTGTCCCCTCATTCACCACCCTCCTCCAGGGGTGATGGGGCCTGTGGTGCTGTCTGCTGCCCTGAGCAGGGAAGGACTTACGGACTGTAGTGATGAGTCTTGATGCTTTTTTGACATTTTCAGAAATCTGTGTAGTGCTGTTTTGTTTTTACAGTGTAATTTTAGTTTCTGTCCTTTTTGGTTCACTGCAGGAATACATGTGAGCGTTTTTCTGAAAGTAAGACTTTGGCTATCTCACAGAGATCACTTGAAATAAAAAGCATCTAAAGTTGGTGAAGAACCTCAAAAATAGGGAAAGAAGTCTTCTGTGCCTCAGTTTCCACAAATAAACAATTTGGAAAATGACTTTTAATCTTCTTCTTGATGGTGCAGTGAAGCTAAAGCCATTATTGTCCGTGAAGCGTTTTTGCCGTACGGTGCTGGAGGGCACTACAGAAGTACTGAGTACTATTTATTTTAAATTTGATTTAATGCTTTTGATTAAAAAATTAATAAAATTGTCATAGACCAGATTGTAACCCTGTAGGCACTTGGAATGGAGCATTCGTAAATGAAGCATTTACTGAGAAGTTTGAAATTGTTTTTCATGTTGACTTCAGCAAAACAAATTGAGCAAAGAACAATGAAAAATGCTATAGTATTTTCTGTTATTAGAATGGTGAGTTTGTTTGGTGCCTAAGGTAAAATCCATGTTGTGCAAAAGACCAAAAAAGAAAATGCTACAGCATAACAGGGAAACTCAATTGAAGCAATTTTAGTGGAGTTTCTCTCTGAAGGATGAGGTGAAAAGCAAAAAGTGGCAAGCAAGCGTGCAGTTCAGCAAAAGAGAAGTAAAAGATGAAACTGCAAATGGTAAAGTCTCATCACTCAAACTTTGCATGGGAGCTGAGAGCAGGTTTGGGTGCCTCTGTGATGAGGCTGGGTGCCCGTGTTGCTGAGACTCCCTTGAGGATCTCCCTCCCCTGGGACTTGGGGCTGGGAGCTTTCCTTGGTTTTGTTCTTTTAGGGGAAGAAGAGCCAAAAAGGGAAAAACTAACTTTAAGCCATGCAAGTAAGGGACCCCTTAGCTTGGCTATGCTTGTCCACCTACGTGGTGTGTAACACAAAAGATCTTTAAAACAGGTACATGGGTGTTTTTTCTTTCCAGAATTAGGGATTTTAACAAAAAAGTTGTAAACCGAAGCTGTATGTTAGCAAATCCTGGTAAATGAAATTTAAACATAAATTATTGTCCAAAAGACACAAACCCCATGCACTTTTCTTTAAGCAAGAGGATAAAATAGTATAATTATGTATTTCTAGTTCTTTGGGTGAGATTACCAGGGTGATTTTTAGTAACAGTAAACCAAAAACCTTTGAAATTTATATTTCCTAAATGAGATGAAATTCAAAGTTAAAGAATAAATGCTAACTTTAAACTCCCCCCAACAGAGGAACTTTTACGTTATTGTAAAACAGATATTTTAATTAAATTTTTAAAAAGCCAAGTCTTTAATAAGCTTTCTGATGTCATCTCTAAACAGTCTTCAGCCATGCCGAGAAAAATATCCAGAATTGAATTTTGTTATTAAGATGCCTGTGTGAGTAAAATGATGTTTTGTGTGACGGAGAACAGAGTGCTATACTTTTAGCTTGCTTCTAAATTGACTCTTACATTCAGTACTCAAGGGGATCGAACTGTTCTGTTCTTGGCTGAAGCTAGTGAAATCCTCATGTGCTGATACAGATCTGCAAATCAAGCAACAAGGGACTATTTCAGATTAAAAAGAAAAAAGAAATGAATAAGGATAAAAGAGCTATGAGACCTGTTTGAAAATTGCCTAATGACAAATTCAAGTTGCTAAATAAGAAATGCTTTTCGTATCTTAAAAAAAAAAAAATCCTCAGAAGGATGGAAATCATGGTCTTTGAAAAGGTGAGGTGAATATTAATATATTCAGGAGCATTACAGGGAAAATGTGAAGTGATTTATGCAGAATTTTCTCCTTTCCTTTGTCTCGATATCAAGGGGAAACTATGTGACTCATCTATAATACATCTCTGCAGAAGTCTTTCAGATCTCTAAACTTATAGGTGGAGGCATGTACATTTGTTTTTCTGCTGGGGAAAAAAGTGTGTGCCCCTATTCCATGTTCCCATTGTCATTGCTTTGGCTTTTAAAAATCATGCAGGACTTAATGACTTCCTTTTTTAATGTCTATATACAGAATAAGCTAACTTGTCAGATTAAGGGGAAAAGTATTTAAAATTCTGTTGTTCTACATTAGTTACAAGCAGGTGAACTCAGTGTGGATCTATTTATAGGAGAACTAATGGATGTGCCTAACTTGACCTACTTTACACTACTCAATGGAGAAAACAAACACACTGTAGTTGCACCACTACCGTACAATTTGCTTTTACTTACTTCCAGAACAAAATAGTGTCTTTGCTTCCAACCTTCCAAATATAAATGTATATTTAGAAGCATATATGTATATATACATATATACATATGTGTAGTTCCTGGATGCCATAGTAACACTCCATGTTAGATGTAAATTGTGTGTATAACCTGTGGAGTAGGTAGAACTCCAGTTTTTAAAGGCAACTTGACTTCATTTTGGAAAAATCACTTCTGTTGTGAAATAATTCAAGTAAAGCATCTTCTGCCAATGCAGGGGCAATTTTCTCTATTATATATTGGGTATTACATGAGTTAACCAGGGGTGATTATGGTATATACAGACAGATATGTATGCATTAGTTAACGTGATGAAAGGGAAAATAAATGGTATATGGAGTCATCAATCAGAAGTGTGTTTGTTACATGGGAAGTGCTGGGCTCATGTTGTTGCACCATGTGGGGGATGTCTGTGTAATTGAGGCAATTCCTGCATTATTCAATGTAAATGATAAAAGACCCTGCACAAACCTAGGCCTGGCCTTTGGGCTTAACTTTCCATGGGAATGTGATTGTACATGGACCTATAGTTGTAGCCTCATTTCAAATAAAGCTGATAACTATTTCCATTAAAAATATTTCCTATGACTGTGACATCAAAGTAGGACTGTATTTAATGTGAACCATAATGTTTGTTTCACACTGGCAGATCCTGGTGGTCTATATGTCAGTGTGTGAATCATGTGACAAGAGTATAAAATTTCAGAGATTTGAATGTGGAAATAGTCTGCAGGTAAGCCTTATTTAAAACAAACAAAGAGCATAGACTTTTGCCTGTGAAACAGATATGTTTTGGATCCTGAGGAAAAACAGAAAGCAGAATAAAAGCTGTAACTAGGCAGTTACACAAAATGAACCCGTTTTATTTTTAAGGCGATAGGCTATTTGAGGTAATTTGATATAGTTGTGCAAGGGTCTGTGAGATGTTGTACTTCTCTTTATAATAAAGTGGATACATCTAGAATTTGTTGTTGATCAAACCTTCAGAGAACTCTTCTGATGCATTGATTAGTACTGAAAGTGTGGTAGTCCATGCTTTTTATGTTTCACGTGTTTATTGCATGAGATGTTGGTACTTCGTTGGTGCATCTAATCTTTTAGTTGAACTTCTATCTTCAGATTGCTTTTTAAAATCTCATTTTGGTGAACTCCCCATCAGGCAGCACTGTCAGTGCTGAGATGCCTGCATCTGGTCATGCCAAACCTTTTCTGGCTATTCCTCTTGGCTGTGGTTGGTTTTGCTTCTGGTTGCTTTGTAAGTGAACTTTCTTATAAATTCATTATGTCATGAAATATCTTGACTTTTGTAATCCTTCAGATACTTTGCATCTAATAAAAGGTTTAAAAAATAGATTGTGGACTGCAAGTGTTACCAGGTGATAAGAAAGGCAGAGGTGGAGCTCAGTCTGGTATCTTTGAGCAAGAAGAGGTGTTCTGTGGCTCAGCATTCTAAGCTGCTGCTGAGACAATTTTAATTCTACTGTGTTTCTAAGTGTCATATCCAGGTGCTTTCCCTTTATTTGTTTTTGAAAACATGGAGTATTATCCCCAACATATTAACAGAGAAATGCACTTTGAAGTGGTTTTTACCACTACAGAATAGCAAGTCAGTGTATGAATTGAGAGGACTCAGTGTTGCCTGCATCTTGTCTGATACAAGAACTACATTGCCAAGGTGTTACCAGGTTCAATTTGGCAATAATTTAGCCATTTGTCAATGAACAGAAATTTAGGGCAATGAATTATCAGCATAATAATATTATCTAATGTGCTCTAACTGTTATGGTGATACCTGTTTTTTGTGGGCTTAGAGCTGTTACAAAATGGCTCACCATGAAATAGTTGTGCTGCACTAACACTTGAGCCTACTTTAAAATGTCCCTTAAATATGATCTGGCAGGAACAGCTACATATTTTTGTTATCCATTTGATATTTGCCATCTGGAGAGGAACCTTGATGTATATAGATTTGTTACAGTAGCTATTAGTTTACAGGCACCTCCTCCCTCAGCCACCCACCCTGGACTGTCAGTAGTCCCAGAGACATCACTGAAATGGTCTGGAGTGGGATGCCCTCAGCCTGGGGAAAACAAATGCTGTCCTTTTCACCCAAACAGCAACTACACTTTATGAAATATGATTACAATGCACATTGTGAAATGTTTGAGAATCAGCATTGCTTTATACATTACTGTGGTTTTCTTTCTCTACTGGGTCCCATTTTGTGCTGTTTCCCTTGTGTGTGTTTGCTGAACTACTCAAGTATTTCAATTTTTTTGTTTCTTCTTCTTCTGCCCCTCCCCCCCTTCTCACTACTCTTTCTCTGCTGGTAGGCATAGACCATTCAGCTACATTAATTAACAAGCATGTTCGATCAAGAACAAAAAACCTCTCTAAGTTTTAATGCATTTCATGCTGTTTGTTGGCAAGCTATCACTGTAAGGTCATGTCTGAGCTTTTCTTTACTGTAAAGAAGCAGAAACAGCAAAATGTCTCACGATAAATTCACTAGCAAGAAAACCTTTTGTCTAACCTGCTAAAACCCTACAAAGGCTCTCATACTTTTCAGTGCTGTCTGCAGTGCCTACTGTAAAAAAGAATTAACTGTGGCATCATCCAGTAAAAAGCTTTTGTAGTGGAAACTCCGTTAGATGGCTGAGCAGTATTTGTGTTGGGCTCCTGCCGTTAGCCTGGCTAGCTCTGCGGCAGCGGTGTGTGCCACCAAATTGGTACGGAATATATGTGTCTGATTTCAGTGACATATCACGGGCTGTTGAGCCCCTAAAAACGGTGCATTTCAGTAAAACACTAAACTAACATGTGTTACAAAATAATTGAGATACTACAGGGCTTGTTCATTTTTTATTGGTATTTACAAGGCTGTAAATAAATGTTTTAAGGAGGAGTGTCATTAGGCATGAAAAAATGGTTGTTAGTCAAAACTCAATGCAGTGTTGTACAGGTTTGTCAAAGGAAGGTTGTATCAAATTATATTCATTGGCTATCTGGTGTTCTGCTTTTTGGACAATAGGAAATCAAATACATCTCTTCAAATCTGTAGAAACATTTCCTTTCAAGGCGCTTCACAACAGAAATAGTGCTATCACGAAGCCAACCAGTTTTAAGGCTCAGCTTGATCAGTTTATTAAATGGGAAATAAGAGATGATTGCCTGTGATAACAGGGGATGAATTTGATATTCATCAGAGACCCGGGAAATCCCTTCCATTCTGTGCTCCTCTGTGTCTGTATGATGCCTACTCACTGATTTGACTGAGCAAGGCAAATTTCATTTTAGAATGCTAAGGCATATAGAAACGATGTGAAAATTGCCATTTCCGATTGTGGGATGACCATCCTGACAAGAATGCGAATAACAAAGGAATGACAGAGATGTAAGAAGAATCTTAACTCAAATAATAAACAAAAAGATTAAATAATTTTTGGTGGGTTTTTTTGTTTTGTTTAAGTGGGTGATGATTTAATGTAGGGTTTTTCTCTCTCTCCTCTCTCCCTGTGGATTAATGAAAATAGCAGTTATAGGACTGATGGGGGTTACACAAACCTCTTACCTAATTATTTGTGCATATATATCTATATACATGTTTGTATTGAAGAGGGCTGCCCCCCCCCCCCTTTTTTTTAATAAGTTTTGTTTTTTCCCTATGTGATCATTGTAACTGCTCTTCAGATTTGATTGAAAATTGCCATTCTCTGGAGATTTGGCAGGTTAATCAAGAAGTGAGAACATTAGCACAAAAGCCTGATGCTGGTACATTTGTGCTAGTTAAGACATGGGAAAATAGGTCCCTTAGGAGCAGTTTCCTATGAAGTCTGATCATACAGAGAAAGAACCTACTTTATGTTGCAAGGACCAAACAAACATTTATAAAACACAGCTGCCAGGAGGCTAATAGCAAATATGGTCTCTTCTTCCATGATCATTAAAGAGAAGTGCAAGAGAATAAAAGGGGAAAGATGAAGGGAAGGGCATATTTTAATAACATAAGCATTATTTTTGTTTTGACCTGACTGGGGAAAAAATACTGATGTGCAGTCTTTCAGGAGCTTCTCTTTATTCATATTGTATCCTTCTCTGCACTAAAATTCGAAGTACCCGTTGGATGTTACATACTGTTCCTTTTCGGTTTGGTATTTAGGGTATTTTCAGCTCAGTATGCTAAAATTTTTAAAAAACCAGCTCGATGCCAGAAAACAAGTGTGAATTAGTCTTCCAAAACACAGAGGCTATTGAAAGGCTTTTATTTGCAGAGGGGTGTATGTCAGATATATTTATCAGACGTTGCTCACACTGGCAGCTCTGCCTGTTTACCACGCTGGTTGCAGTTGTGTGCCGTTTCAAGGCTCTGCTTTCCCTTGCTAATGCTAGTAAAAATGCTGAAAGTGTCGTATAATGAGAACATCCACTCCGAGTGAAAATACTTAACTGCAGTTACTCTGCAGACTAGTAAAAATGCAAACCAGATTTAATTAAGTGTTAAAAGGCAGTTCCTTTGTATAGCTCTTGTGTCCCCACAGTGTCTTTCTGCTGAGGCTGGCTCTCTTATTCAGTCAGCAGTTTCACAAGACAGAAAAAAATTTGGTCTGTGTACAGTGTGACCAGATTCAATACAATTTGTGGCTAAATTTCCCAGACTTTCTCTTTTCACGGAGTACTTTGAATCTCAGAGTGGTTGAGCGTTCTTCCCCAGGTGAGTGCTCTGCAGTGGGGCTGAGCCAGCTGCGATCCCAGCTTGTGTTTGCTGTGGGATGGGGCCAGGCAGAGCCTGTCTTGGCTTTCCACAGTCCATCTCCCAGCACTCATACAAGGTGGAGGATTAAGGTCTCTAAATTCAGTTTAAGTTAACAGCGAAGTCAGGGCAGGAAGGTGCAGGTTTGGGAGAGGAAGCCATAGTGGTGTTTTGGAGATGCAGGTAGAGATGCAAGAGGAATGGCTTCAACGCTGCGGGTTGCAGAAGTGAATGAGCAAAATGTGCAGAAGGTGGTGAAACCTTAGCACAGAGGTTCTATGATAAACTTTACTTAGACCTTCCCTTTCTTTAATATTAATTTGGATTTACTCAGCATACAAGATAGTTGCTGTTTACAGAGTGAGAGACCATTTGGGTTTTTTTCTCCTGTGTGGGTCAGTGTAGAAGACCTTGCTGTTGAGCGTTCAGGTCAATTGAAAGCAGAGTTACTCTCTTCCGTACAACCATTATCACTAAAATAGCCAATCACTTTCTAGACAATAATGAAATAATTATTACGTTCCTCTGAACTGAAAAGCCCCAACCTCAAACCAACACCTTTTCTCCCATTGCTCCTGAATTTGAGAGATGGGATTAAGTGTTCAGATGAGATGCATTTATACATAACCATTATGTACCTTTGGAGCCCATTTCCTATTGTCCCTGGCAGAAGTAGATTGTAATTGGCACTTACTTGGACCAAGAATCTAGAAATAAAGACTGCATAAAGGAAACACATAGGAATTTAAGTGATTGCACTAACTTTATTCAGACTCCATGGCTGCTCTTGAGTTTTCTGCAGGTAATTATCAGAAGATAAGGGAATGTGAAGAAGTTCAGTGTATGTTTTTGGGGAGTTCATTAGAAGTGTATTGAACAGCCAAGATGAGTGGGAAAATGCTTCCTTAAAGATGAAGTAGTCACTGGTAGGAATTGTGGATCAATCAGAGGCAGGAGCGGATACTTCGGTAATGAAAGATCACATGTCTGGTAAGATAGGGATGGCATGGCTGGTTTTGAGCTCTGGAAATAAACTGAGGCAGTCTTCACTCAGAAACAGTCTCAGAAAATGTAAAGGGTTGGTTTGGGTTCATATGTGTTGAATAAGGTTCTGTTGGCAATCATAATGCTGACATTTCTTAACTCCGAGGATTTTGTAATCCTAAGAGGTGATAGAGAAGTTTTCTTCAAGAATACGGAACAAATTGGCAACTATTTTTATATATTTCAGTAATGCTGTGCAGGTGAATTGTGAAATGGACCTTTCTATATGCAGAACTGCTAACATTTTGAGGAGTTACGAGTTTTTGAGTCGTTAATTTTATTACAGAACTTAGAACAATAACGAAAAAAAGCTGTTAGATTTCTGGGGTTTTTTTTTGAACAATGGCTTGACTTGGTTTGGCACCTACATAAACTTTTTAAAAATAGTATTTGCAAGAATCTGCTACTGTGTACGTGTGCACAAACTTAACTCTTATAGGATACAGGAATTTTGCACAGATCCATTTAAAAATAAGGATAACTCTATAAAATCCCTAAGACGAGTTTTAAGAACTTTGCTGTCCTTTTGATAACAGTTTATATTTCATCTCTGTATAAGTAGCCTAAATATGTGAGAGATGCAGTTCCTAGGCTGTTACATCTCTGACTGGTGGCACAGTGAGGTCCAGGTAAGAAGCTTCAAGTCAACAAAAGGGAATTGGGTGAATTTCACACTGAACACTTTAGGGTATGTAGACGTACATTGGAAGAAGTGTTTTACATTTTCCTCTGTGCTGTAAAAATGAGTTGATCTTTTCATTACTTCATTTTAATTTTGAAAAAAAAAAATAATTACTCTGTACTGGCCATACATTAAAAATTTTATCTTTTGATATAACATAAATCAGTGTTTTTATATAGAGAAAAGAAACCTTACAAGTTTTGGAGTTGGCTCAAATCAGTTGTTTCTGCAAAATGCCTGAAATAATATCTGTCTGGCTTCTCGGAAACTTTCTTGGTCTTCTAAATGTCCTATTCTGTGGTTTACCTCGTGATAGCACATCCAGGTGGCATTTGTCTTTCAGAAGAAAACTACTTTCCAAATAAAGAAATAATTGCTTGATGCAGAGATTTTCACAGCTAGTTACTTTTCTTGGTAGATCAGAATTTTAAGTCAAATCCCTCTGCAGGTGTCCAATTTTTCTCTCCATTCGTTTCAATGTAAATCAAAATCGGTGTTATTCTGAGAAGAAAAGAGAGCCTGATTACTGTAATATTAAAGATTTTTAAAAGGATACGTCCTACATCTGTTGATTATGGCAGCAGTGCTATCATTAATGGGTTGTGATTCCTTCTCTAAGCACCTATTTACAGGCACATGCAAGTTTTTGATACAAATCTGTCTGCTGGCCGGGAAAAGCCAGACAGAGGCGTGTGGAGCTGCTGTTCCTTAATTGCTTGGATAACTGGTGGTGGTTCTGGTTCCAAAACTTGCTGTGTTTATAATTCTCAGTACAAAGGCACCAAAACTAGATGTGAGGTGCCAGATAGCATCTGTTTTATGTAGTTTTTGGGTTGTGGTTTCTTATGTGTTATTTCCTAATGTTAAAAAGTATATGGTGTAGGCAGGAGGCAGGTAAGTTGGCTGCTGCCTTCCCAGCTGTGCTTGGGGTCAGGGGGATGCTCCTTCCCTTGGTAGAACAAAGCTTTGGGCCGCCAGCTGGGAAAGAAAGAAAGGAAACAGGACAAGCAGAAAGTGGAGAAGCTTAAGTGGGACTTGACATCAGGAGGCTCAAGGAAAAAGAGCAAAGATACTCTCTGGGTTGGAAAATGTTGAAAGAAGGATTTCCACAAGGATTTAGCTCAAGTTGTGTGTGGCATGCTGTATCTCAGGAGGACATTGGAAAGTGGGTCTGTTAGAGCAAGTCTGAAGGACTGCTGCAATGACTGAGTGGGCCAAGGGGAGTTTTGTTTACAGATTTACACTCTAGTCAAGGGAAAAATTTAGTCTGTAGCAGGGTGCAGTGCAGGACCCAACTGGTACTAGATGAATGATATTGACACTGTACTTGCATAGATGTTTGCTAAAATGACACAGCATAAAGCCAGCCTTGTTTTTTGTTAGCAAAGGCTTATCTACTGATGGGGAGGATGTTATTTCAGTCTCTTCTTACATGTCTTTATACTTCTCGTACATTATCTTGAGAAGACAACACATAGAAAATTGCCAAAACCATTGCATTATTACAGTAACAGCCATTTGTGATGGCATTTTACCACAGCTGAGATTCAAAGTTGTGTTTCATGAGCCCCTCTGATTTTAGACTTCAGGGCAGTATAAATATGTACATAGGTTTCTACAATTAGCAGTGTCCCTAGCTTCCAAACAAGAAAGCAATAGCAAGTGGTGTCCAAGGTGCTGTATGGAACAAGAGGGAACGCTTATTCCTAATGTGAAATATTCTCATTTTCCAATATACCTTTTTGCATGTAACTTTAGAGTTGCTTTGGAGGTTTGAATATTTAATTATTTTTAACCTTTATTTGGTGGTACATATAGAACTTCAGCTGCAATTGGTAAATACAGAAATGTAAACAGTAGCTTATGTCATATTTCTGAATTATGTTTCATATTGGATTTATAAGCAACTTTTAAAATATTTTAAAATATTTTATTTGAGTTCTTGTTTACATTCATAATACAGTTTTAGGCAGGTTCAAGATGCTGGTTAACCTTTGAAATATATTACTTGCCTAGTGCTTAACAGAGATAGATGACGAAGAAGTGCATATTAAAGCCTCTCAAAACACATCAATCTTCAAGTAGCTTGGCTTCACGCAGCGCGCTGCTATCCGGGATGTACATGGCATATCTACAGCCCATGGAAGCTTGACGCATCCAGCCTCTTGCTTTTTCAGATTCTCAGTGGAAATGTCAATTGGACATTACCAACTGCCTTAGCCTGCCTTTAGTATCTCCTCAATAATTTAATATATTGTCTGACTCTGTGTGCTGAACTCATAACCTATCACTTCTTATTTTACTGACTTGATGGCTCTGGCTGAAGAATATAAGTCAGTGGTTGAAACCTAATGTTCACATGTTATAATATTTTCTGTTTGGTCACACAACTAATTAAAAGTATAAGCTTCTATTGAGTTACATGGGTATGAGAATGGGTTTAGATCTTCTTAACTGGTAGTCCTTGAATTACCTTGATCTAAATTTGAACGTAAATCTTTCACAACTTTGACATCAAAATTATACATATGGTGAATAATGTATGTACTTTTTGGAAAGTCAAATTAAAAATAAAATCAATCAGTTAGCATTAAAGCCTCACGCAACTCTTTGATGTCAGCCTTTTCTCAATGCTATTAATAAAGGCCTGTGATAAAATGTTTAAAGAAGTCTTGGTACTTTATGCAATTATACAGGCTGCATTTTCTTATACTGTTTCTAACTCTTGTGAGCTGTATTGTGTATTCATTCAAGTCCCAGAAAGAACTCAGAAGGAGTATACCCATACACAGTTGCCTGTCAGCTAATTTTGTGCTTTTACTTGGGTATCTTTAAAAAAAAAATAAAGCTGGCTGTGATAGTTTCTGTGTTTAGAAGAAACTGTTTTAAATTGTTTTTTGTCACTTTATGCATTTTTGTAATGATACTTATGGTTTAGACAGGTGAACATCTCAATTTTGCCACAGAAGTTATTTTTGTAGTTGTGGAAGCACACATTTCCACTGCAAATGTGGTTACCCCAACAGTCTGAAAAGGCATTGTTAAAAATTAGTTAACCTGTTAATCCTAGGTTTAAATGACTTTTCCCATCCTTTTTTCTAACTTGTAGGATGAAGATCGAACAGAGGAGGACAACAGCAGAGTTGAGCCTGTGGGACACGCCGATACTGGTTTGGAGAATGCTACCAATTTTTCTCTGGAGTAAGTTACTGGCAGAAAACATTGTTTTAATGATGAGTTTTGAGACTGAACATAGAGTAGAGAAAGCCTCAGAATAGTATGAGTGATACTGTTCTCAAGAAAGTGGGGCAATCTTTTCTAGGTCATGTGTTGCTTTGGTTTTAAACAATTTGCTTCATGGACCTTTACAAAGCAGATTTGAAACAGTTTAAAAAGCCTGTGTTAAAGATGAGCATTGGAAACTTGACATTTACAAGTGCTGATGCTGTAGTAGATTTTTCTGCCTCAAAAAAGATGTTTATTTGATGGAACTCAGAAAACTTGACAGAAAGAATAGGGTCAGTGCTAGCACAAATAAATCAACAGGTGAGAATTACACATGGAAAGATCTTAATACGACTCACCTGTCTACTAAGAGGATGAGTGTGCCACATAAGTTTTGTGGTCAAAACCCCCGTATGTTGTGAATGGATCAAAACTGATGTTGTTTGGGACTGGGAAGCTCCTCCATTGAAAAATCAATATGGGATATTTTATTTCATCACAAGATACAGCAAGCTTGACCTTTTGCATGTCATTGCAAAGAGCTGAGCCATACCTCACTATGGAATTAACGAGGAAATATCACTTCTACCTTTAAATTAAAACTTTTAAATTGATTAAACTTATATTTTAAATAAAAAGAAATTTTCTGCCCCTATTATTTTTGAATTAAATTATTAATTAGGTGCAGAGGGTTTAAATGTTAGATAAAGATCATGGTGACAACTATTAGGCAATACCTGCTGATTTTTTACTGTGTTCCACTTAAAGAATCTGCTGTATTGTAAATTCCAAATGCTGCTTGCCAAGTACAGTTTATAGGACTTCTGTGAAATTTGATGCTTCTTGGTGTTTTTGGATTTTTATCATATGTTACTTTGTTCTTCTTTCTGTTTTGATCTCATACTTCTTTGTATGTTTGTTGAAGTACTGGGACCAAACTTAGGAGACAGTCAAGGTGAGAAGCAGTAGAACTGCAACAATATCTCTCAGGAAGGGATCATTTCCTTTTGTTCTCCCTTTTACAGAGTTTAACATTTGAATTTAGGATAGATTTAAAAAACTGTATGAGAAAAATGATTGCCTGGACCTTAAATGCGTACTTTGGAAAAAAGGAAGGTTATAGATTCAAGCAGTAGAACAAGCTAAATGGCTGGTTATGAAAGCATAACAGGCTGGTTATGAAAACTGATTTATTTATTTAATCTCTGTTTCCACTTATGACAATTCTAGGTGAATCACGTTGAATTTCACTCGCTCCCTTCCTCAGTCCTCAGTTTTCTTTTAAGCCAATAGGGAAGTTGGAATGAAGTTGGTGATAGGGAGCTACAGGCGTACCAGTAGCACCAAACGCCTTTCAGAGTACCTTTTGGATGTGTGGGACATCACTTGATTTCTGTGAGCTGCTTTTCATACCAGCTAATGAAAACTTATTGATATGCAGCGGGAATGAAGTGAAGTTAGGCTATGTGGAAACAGGGATGGAGAACATTGCCAAATGAGGCAGTGCTGTCAGCCTTAAAACATGTGTCTAGGTCTGAAAAATAATACTTTTTTGGCTGACGTCTCTCCTTTTGTTGCAGTACTTCCTTGAGGTAAACACTGGCAGTGGGGATAGAAACCTTCCATTTATGGTGTCTAAAAAATGAGTTAAAGCGGACGTGAATTGAGGCATGCAACAAGAGCTACCTTAAAAATATATTTTTGAAATGAATGTGGAAGAAATGTAAACCAAACTGTAATTCTGGGTTTTTGGCGACTTCATAACAATATGTGGTCTGGTTATTCTCAGACTGTAAATTAAGTGCTACGAACTTTCGGGATGGGCCACTCTATGATCAAGGATTTGTTGAAAGAAGTAGAACAGCTTTTAGTGCTATCATAGGGTATTGGTCTTGCTCTTTGCTCCATTTCTAGATTAAATTTGATTTGTACACTTAAGAGAAACAAGGTTCTCAAAAATCTGTACGTATATATATGTAGTGCCAGGAAATATGGAAAAAGTATGTAATACCAGGGAGAGGCATAAGCCACAAATTTAGACTGTGGTTTTCATTCAGATCTGTCAGTTCCAGATTTACTGAGAGGTTTGGCCTTCATGTATTATTTTCTCATTTGTGTATTTATGACTATGGTTTATGGGCTATATTCCACCTTTCCAGATGCGGGTATGTTTAAAACACATCAGTAGATTTACTCCAAATCTATTTCTAGCATCTTTGCTTGTCTCTTTCTGAAAGTGTACTTTCCTCTTTCACTTTTTCCCCTTTTAACATCAAGAAGTTTAATTGAAAACTAGATGCATAGTTGCTGTGGAGGATGCCTGGTTGGTTTTGAATGTTATATTTAAATCTTACTTTGGAAGCTTTGCCTAGTAAGGAGATACAGATACAGCAAGCTGCCAATAAAAGAAGTGGAATTACAATAAAACAAATTAATGTGTTTTAAAAACAGAAGAATTTAACCAATTAAAATTAAAGAACTCTCAATTGCCTAAGGGGTAGTTCTGTGAAAGCTATTGTTAAGGCTTTGAGTGAGCTCTCCCTAAGATGAGTAAGTAAATCATGGTAGTGCTGTGATCAGCTTTAGGCTTTTGAGGAAAAAACGTTTGTGGTATTTAAGGTATTTCTGCTCAATGGTCCAAACAGTTAACTTGAACTTTACAATAAGGAAGTAACAATATGCATGTGATGATGATACCTATTCTTATGTAGCAAAATAAGTTTAAAAAAATGGATTTTTGTTTGTATTATTAATTGAAGTATTTTTGATGATTGATCTCCTTTCATGCTATCAGATTAATCTTCAGGTACGTAGCATTCAACAATGCTTTCATCACCATGCCTTGATTTCTGGAATAGTTTTGTTTTTCTGTGTATGTTTGTGTGGGTTTTTTTGTTCCTTCACGGTACATGTTCATATTCCCTCATTCGTCATTGTCTCACAGTGATATGGTAAAGCTCGTAGAAGTCTCCAACGACGGTGGGCCTTTGGGAATCCATGTAGTGCCTTTCAGTGCCCGAGGCGGAAGGTAACGTATTGTGTAGGCTTTTAATTAAATCATAACTTGCTGTGTTTTATCTTAGTTGTGTTAATTCTTGTATTGTGTGCCTTTGCTCTGTAGAATTGTGTTGTGTGTTTTTCAAAAGGGGGTCTCACTGGTTAGGAAAGGAAGAAATTACTGACTCTGCACTTGGAATGGACGCTATAATGGAAAGTCTCTGTCTCAAAGGAGTTAGAACTGAGGGGTTTTGATAGAGATTCTGTTGTAATCGCATGGGAAACTGAATTATAAGGATGTTTCCTTTTGGACTCTAATGATCTGCTGGTCTAATTCAGGTGAATATTTATGGAACATTTCCTTGCTGAATGTTTAGAGCCACGAGTTCCCAAGTAACAGCAGGAGTTTAAACCAGAGGCGTCCTACGCCTGTGCTTGATAAGAATGGAAGAGAAAACAATCATCATGCTTTTGATGTTTAGTGTTTTCCCATCTGTTGGGGTTAAAATGAAGTAGCAAAATGAGTTGAAACATTCTGGTTTTGGGAAAGGTGAACCTGTTTTAGTTATAACCTTGGACTCCTGAACTTGAAATAATAAAAAAAAGAAAAATAAAAAAACCCCCTATAATTTGACGGATTATATTAGTAAAACAGAGTGCATCATCTCTAATGCTTACTTTGTTAGAGTTTTAGCATTTAGGGTCATTAACAGTCTCAGAAAAAGAGCTTAACTTTTATAGTAATTAGTGGTGGATTGGAAGCTTTCAAGGATATTGAAAAAATGATAATTCCTTAGGAATATAAGCACATTTTATTTTGGTGATGAATGTTCTAAGTATACACGTTAGTTTCCATCTTTAAGGAAAAGGGGAACAAATACAGTTTTAAACAGGTAATCTTTGATTGCACATGAAGTGGTTTTATGTTCTCACATGTCTGTTGACCCAGCAGCATTCTCATTTCAGTAATTAAGAGCAAAACTAACTTGCTCTCTCTATATATACACCTCCAAATTTACTATCAGCCTATTTTCAGAGATAATAAATGTACTTCTCTCCTTTTGTACCAAATACCTTCACAAGATTTTATACACAGTATAAGATCTTTATTTGCAGTTGTCCCTTTAAGCCCAATGTTTTCATTGCCGTGTTGACATGAGAAAATGTAATTTATTTTTTGTTTTAATTTAAGGCTACTTTTTTTGGACACTAAAAGTATTAAGAACAAACTTCTGTAATGCGGCAAATTCTTCTAGTCCTGATCTGAAATTTAGTAAATTCAGTGTGGGGATGGAAAGGGTATGAGTGAATGGTACTTCAAGCATAATCTCCCAAGTAAATCCTCTAATGTTAGAAATGGTTGAAATGTTCACACAGTTATCTGGGATTTAGACAGTGTGAAGTCCAAGTAAAAGACTGATTTAAGAATGTTGGCTGCCCACTAAGTACTTGTTTAATAAAACTGATGTTAGAAATGTATGTTTTGACATTTTGAATAAGAATTTTAATTCAAGTAAAATTCACTTTCAGGATGTTAATGGGGTTGTCAACTCTGAGGCGAAGCTTAAACTGTTTATGCATAATGATAGCATGTAAAATGAAAAAGCCATAAACACAGAAATAAAATATCTGAATTTTTTTTAAGGATGCTAGCTATGTTAAGAGCTGCAAAGGACTTTTAACTCTATTTTTGTCCTGAGTTTGGGATTATACAATAAAGTTTTATTACAGGAAAGCTGATTGTAAATATAGATGTTTAAAATCAAATTCTGTTGCAAGAGGAATAATTTTTATATTAAAATTCTCCATCTGCCTGCAGCCTCCAGTGTGGGCAGGGAAAGGAATGCCCCCAATTTCAGTTTTGGAACACTTGGTGGGGTTTTTTTGTTTTGTTTTTGTTTTGGGGTCCTCTCCCCTCTTTTTTTTTTTCCTTTCTTCTTTTGTTCTCCTGGTCCTCCAGTTCTTTAGAACAGATAAGATACAACAATTTTGCTAGATTCAGAGGGAAAGCAGATGCTTGGCAGGGCTCCTCGTCTGCCTACTCGTTGCACTGTAGCACATGGCCGCTCTTTGTTCCTCTGGCTGCAGTGCGTACTGCTCCGTGCTGCGGGACTGGACTGAGCAGGGGGCTGCTCAATGGAAACCTAAATATACAAAGCCAGACTCAGGACTCAGTAAAGACTTTGAGGGAAGCCCAAAAAGAAAAGATCTGATGTATCATGTAGCTTAGTCCATTGGCCCACTGTTGCTTTATATTTGCTTTATGCTCAATTCCAGTTATCTTGTGTTTTCAATTATTTTTTTTCTACTTCCTTTCTTTTGCTTTTGAAAATGGTTCTTTATAGGCAATGGTTATTAAATCAATAGTTTTTAAAAGTGAAAAAGTGTAAAAACATACTAAACCAATTCTTTTTTCCCCTTTGCAATAAGCTGGAGCCTTTCCTCCCCCCTCCCAGTCCCCTCCTCCCCCAAAGCAAACACCCCAAGCCTCTAAAAATTATATGCCATAAGTATGGCCTTTATTTATATAGAAGAAATATTTGACTTGTTCATGGTCTTTTGAGGTTTTGGAGTAATCTGTTTTCAATATTGGCTTTTTATCTTGAATAAAACCTGGAAAGATCTCTGCCTCATCTATATAGATGCTAATAATTATTTCTGTTCCTAGTAAAACTGAGACATTTTTAAAAGGGGAACACACACCCCCACCCCCCACCCCCTCCCGCAAACCAAAACCAACAAAAAATCATTGCCATAATTCTCTGGGAAAAGTGTTATTGATTTGTACAGATATGGTAAAAAATTCTTCTATAGATGTTTCCTTATTATCCTCCTGTTTTTACCTCTAGAAGTTCATCAGTCCTTTATTGGCCTTTTTGATCATATGCTTTAGATAAGAGAGTTTGTTCACCTTATCAAGAGGGAGGAGGGGTATACATATTCATCACCGTATGGTTGTGAATTTTTTCAAGAGAAAAGCTTTGTTTGCAAAACCTGCTTGCACATTCTTGCAGTCATATAAAGGGAATGCTACCCAGAATTGGTGGCATGAAAATCGAGGCAGAAAGAAGGACAGAACAGAGTGTGAACAGGAAAGTGTTTAGATATAAAGAGTAGAGCAAAGAGGAAACAAATGAGAGGAAAGCATAAAAGGGAAGAAAATTCTAAATCTGCATAGTTGTCTTTAGCACCAATCCTTCCTTATTATTAGGTGCTTAGAGAGGAGAGCAAGCACTCAGTCCTGTAAGAATAGCATTTGAGCAGTCCTGGCTGATGGGGAATGTTATGTTGATGTGTAAATGGGGTTGCATCAAATTCTCCTCTGCAAGCTTAATATTAATAATAATTATAGAATAAATTACTGTTATATTGCCTCTTCTACTTTTAAGTCTTTGAAAGCTTCTCAGGCTGTACACCCTAGCTGCTCTTGTGCCATCCTGCCATGTCTGTCTTTGGAAGGAGGTTCAACTGATACAAGGAATATATGAAATAACATTAAAAATCTCTGAATAGCGATATGGAAGTTATAGTCCCTTAGTCCCAAGGCTACTGTGAAGTATGCTTAATAAAATGGAACAGAAACGGATTTGGATATTCATTGGAAAACCCCATAAAGAACATCCATTAATAACTATCCGACAGGTTACTTAGATGCAGAGCAGTGAGTATGTGGGGCTCTGCCAGCTGTACTTCCTGTTGCAGCGCACCATAAAATCTGTGCCAAACTGTACAGCTAAAACCTGGCAGGTAAAAATAATTAATCTGTGTTTTGATGTTATATATCCTCAATGTCTTAAAAATATTAAGGAAGTCTCAAAAGAATGGGAAAAATAGGAGAAGAATTTTTATTGCTTTTTGTCAGTTTAAATGACAAATTTAACAGGTGTTATTAAAAAAATGAAAAGCTTCAAATGAGGGTAGGCATTGAGGTATATGCAACCCCTGAACTGGAATTTTTAATGCATTTTTCTGTTCTGTAGTTCGTTTTTTTGGGGTGTTTTTTTTTGCTTTTAGTGGAATTGTCCTTCCTTTTCTAGAATTTATGTATCACTTCGTCTTTCACTGTAAAAGTTTTATTCCTTTACTCAAGATACAAAGAAAACTAAAGTAACATCTAATGGACATTGTCTATACTGAAGTCCTTAACACTGCTTTCAAGGTGCCTCTCTAACAATCGTATTCTCTTTGATCATCTGGTAGGTATGTGTTATCTGCATCTCCATTTATTCCTGTCTTGCATTTCCAACCTTTTAAGTCTCAAAGGTAGCCATGGTTTTCAAAAACACATGCATTGGGAAAAGATTCCCTGTGGTGTGAATGTACCATTCCCTCACTCTTTTAGCTGAATTCAAGGCTTTCGATGTCTGATCTCTTCCTTTTAAAAGTTATATAAACTTAATTTCAAGTATCATTCAAGATAAAAAGCTGAGGAGTAGTGACCAAAGGTTGGAAAATGGTTCCGGACTTCAGGCGTGAAGCCTGATAAGGTTATTTTAATGCCTCTACAGTAGCGCCGTGACGTCAGTGTTCTAAAAAGGAGTTTATGTCTAATTTAGCATTGATCACAAAAATTTAACTTGAACAAAAAAGCTGATTTGCCTACTCTGACCTCTGAAGCTCAGGAAATTTATACCGTGTTTATATTGCCGAGGAGCTTCTCAGATGTCTTCCACTGCGTGAAACCTCCATACATCTGCTTTTCGATCAGTCCTTATTTTGCCCCTTAATCTAGGTTTTGCCTTTTCATGTTAGCAACTTTACATAAACATCTAAATTGGTTATTTTCTGTTCTGTCTGATTTCATTATATTACAGTTAGCTTGCAGGTAATAGGTAAATAACTTCAGTGTGTACGTACAATGGGCAGTGATGGCCGAATCATATGCTAGATGCTCAATGAAATATTTTTATTGCTGTCAAAGTATTTACACTGTCAGTTTTTATTAAGATGAATTACCATCATTTCCATACAGCTGGATGGCATGTGGGGAGTTCAGTTTCAAAGAACTACCCAGACTAACTCAGGCAATTTAGATGTCAATAAAAATTTGCTCCTTATTTCTAGTTTTATCATTGGTTGCAATTTATACTGAGAACTGAAATGTTAACACATGTAGCTGAGTTTATTTTAATTGTGTAATTAGAGCAACGAACCTTGTGGAACTACAGTGGTGCAAATGCTAATATAATCTAAACTGTTTACATTCCCAATTAGGTATTTAAAACAAATACAAAGATTGAGCTCTGTGCTGTTTTCCTTCTGTCCCCATGTCAGCTAACGTCAGTCTAAAACAGTGCAGGTACCAAATTTCCATTTATAATTATTGTTTCTACAGGGTTACAAACTTCTGTTTTGAAGAGGTTCACACAGTATTTAATCCCGTTCTTGAAGAAGTTATACTTTAAGAGGTTTATATTTAAAGAACTCACGATAAAAAACATGTTGATTTACTTTAACTGGACACGATTGAGCAAATTCAAATGCACCTGTATATTTGTATGCAACATGGTTGTGTTTAAACAAATATATATATATATACATACTGATGTTTGTATTTTATACTAGATTATTTTACAGTCTTTCAAAATGTATATGTTTTCCTAATGAAGGAAATGTAATATTGGAACTGAGCAGAGCTACATCTCCACTTATCAGGATTAATGGTGATGGCATACAGCCGGGGAAAAAAAAAATCCAATTAGTTTTTAGGTTATTGCATATTTGCAATATCAGGTCTACTCTGTTTATCTCCAGTTACTGTAACAACAAACATGAATTCCCATAATGCCTTTTTTTAGAGTCATATTCTTACATCTAGCCATAATATGCTGAAGAAATACTTTAGGAGGTTGATAGGCTTTTGTTACTAAAATTTTCAGGAACATACATTTTCTGCAAGTTCTAGGAGAGTTTACTCTGCTATGTAGAACCACTTTCAGGAACTTGTTCCTGGAACTGTATCTAAAGGAATCTTGGTCCCATGTGGTTATATATTTTAAAAAAAAAAAAAAAAAAAAAAAAAAAAAAAAGGGACTGTGAGGATCCTGTTTTCAAATTTGACTCAGGCTGTTCATCCAGCCTTGAATATGTTCTGAGTGACTTTAGCTTTTTATGCCTTGGTTAACCTAGCTCTAACATTTGTTAAGAAGCAAAATCCTCATGAGCACCATATGTTGTGTGTGAGATGAGCAATCTTGCATTAGTAGAACTTGTAGCCTTTGTTTAATGAGATTATTTGCAATTTTGACTGGTAGTTTAATCATGCGTTACGTTATTTTAATGTTGGTTAGGATTAGTAATATTTTTACTAGATTTGAGAGCTTAGATAAAGGAAATATAAGAAATTAAAAGCTCTGCACATTTAATAATTACTATTAATTCATTAATAAATAATTTAATATAGGTTCAGAATGTGAAACAGTAGAAAGCAGTTTTTCAAGAAAGTGCTATGCAAAAACCATTGGTAGACAAATTACTTCATAATCATAGGTACAATGAGACAGAGGGATGAAATAACGGTATTTTTTGGTAGTGTTTTGTTACAGTATTAACTTGGAGGATTGCACTTTGTGCACTTTTGTGTAGAATATGTTTTGATACTTAGTATATTAATATTTAGATTTTTTTTTATATTTAACCATATAAGCAAAACACCTTTTACAGTTCCTGTCCAGGCTTTTGTGCAAGCATTGGATGTACATCCACATTGTGAATTTTCTGGGTATTACAGAGGAACACGCCTGCACCAAAGCTTGTTGGGCATGAAGTGAAAGAAAAGGAGGGGTAGCCACATTTCTTTCTTCTCCCCTCCCACTCAAATATTTTGCTGGTTTTCTCTTAAATCTAGCATTCCCAACTTTATATTTGCTGTCTTCTCCACACCATTTAGATGTCTCCTCTTCAGTAACTTCACTTTGGGGTTCAAAGACATTGTCTTCCCAGAAAAATTCAACAACTTAGAAGTTAAAAAAAATTACCAACTTGTTTTCTAACCATCAGTTTCATATGTATCAAAACTGTAATTCTGAAAAGAATATTGTAGTGAAGGCATGCAAGTCTCTTTCCTTTTCTTAGAGAAATACGAATATTTTTATCATAAACATTCATAAATGCTACTTTAGTGCTTTCTGCAACTGATAAACCATCTATAAAATATTCTTACATTTATTTATGATGTTTTAAAAATCTGAGACCCTGGTCAAGGCTTATTTTAGTGAACAGAATGAAAAAGGGATTAAATCAATATTTTGTAAATATGTTTTCTTTTATATGCTGTGACAAATACCTTCATAACTATCAGCAAATTTTACTGCAATATATGCAGCACAAAGTGCTCATAAAGTTAGTGTTTGACTGTTTTGGACTTCCGAATTTTTTTCATGCAAACCATGGAGAATTGTGGGAAAGGCAACCAGGAAACTGGTTATACTGGTAATACTTCCCAGGTCGTATCCTAAAAAGCATTCTAGTTCCAATCATTTAGCTTTTTGATAAGGGAAAAAAACCAACAACCCTGGAATGATTGATTTTTCTTTCGGAAAAAGCAAGAAATCAAGACTTCCCCACCTCCCCCACCCCCACCCCCTATCCCTTTACTGGGAGAAGTAATCTGCAAAAGCTGTAACTTTCCAAACTGAAAGAGTATAGACTCAGGGCAAGGAGGAATACAACAGAACATGCTAATATCTGTTGTGGTTTTTAAGATTTTTTTTTCCCCCTGAAATGTGTGTCTTCTGATGGAATGATGCTTTGGCTTTATGGAATCTTTCCGGTCCTTGTGCTCACCAGTGTTACTGCAAAGAGACAGATTGCTAATGGCAGCAGCTGAGCTCAAGTCAAGCCCAATCACAGTTAGCATCTGTGGCTGCACCCAAGGGATCCATCAGGAATCAAATGAGGGTGGAGAAGGTTTGCCTCTGATGGGGACCCCCCACAAGTCAAAGGTGCAGTGTATAAGTGTTTGCAAAATATTCCATATCAGTTGGAAACAGAATAGTATCACTTGAATGTTAATGTCTGACTCAGATTTCATTTGATGCTTTGTGTTGTCAGAATGCTTTATGTTGTTTTTCTCCTCAGTCTGTTTACATGCATAGATCCTTTCAGCATCCTATCTTACTGTCTCTAGGTGGTTCCAAAATGGAAATACTACTTGGAATGTTTCTCTTACTCTTTCATCTGCCTTGTAGGAGAAAACCTATGGCTGTTCTATAAAATAAATGTCTTATTTGCATATGTTGATAATAAGTTCATAAATGAAGAATTCAAAGTGAAAGAAATAAGTTAATTTTGCTTTTCTGACCCATTTGATGAAGTGCTCAAGTACATATATAACTTTTGAGTGCATGAGGAGTCCTTTTAAGCATCAATGACTGCTCGTTTACTTTGAGGTATGTGTGAACTGAAGTGCTATGATCACTGAAAGCTTTGTGCTGAAAGACATATGTGGTCTTGCAATTCCTGCCATGCAACCAAGTATTTTTCACGCCATGCCTTGAAAAGACTTCTGAAAAAGTAATGCTGTTGACTTGGATGATGTGAGCTTGACACACTCATATGTCCTGTGGGATTTCAATGTAAAGCTGATCTTTAAAAAATAAAATCAAATGCAGTGTCAATGCAAGAACAATCCTTAAGATTGAATTCTTCTTCAAACCTAGAGTTTAGGTATAGAAACATCATTGACTTTTCACACTATCCTACCTGTACCTCAGAAATCCACTCTTCAGGATCCATTTCATAATTTCAGGTTGAATGTGTGTTCTTCTTTTCTCTCCAAGAATGTCCTTGACACTGTAGATAAGCACTAGATAGAGGTGACCAATTTGTTGCACAGAGGCTATCAGATAGAAATTGTCTTCAGTGATTACTGAACCAATTAATTTAAAATAATATGCTGAATTTAAGTTTTTAATTTCCTTTTTGCTGTCTAGTGAAAAAAAATAGAGTTTTAAAAAAAGCATTTGGGTCTTATGAAGTTCCTGAATCCTCTGCCCATCCCTTCATTGTAGGCTGCTTATTGCATGGGATGACCCCACGGTTCACTTGCACAGAAGCAGTAGTGATGGCTGTGGTAGTCTGCTAATTCAGAAATTCTAATTTTAAGTTGAACCTGTTCAACTTCAGTTAACTAGCAGAAAATATGTTGGCTGTCAGATGTATGCTGGGTTTTTTTGAGCTTTTTTTGCTCAGAAATCTAGGCCTTTTGCGAGAATGGATGTGCTGTCATCATACTGCCTCTTCATTCTAACTCTTTAGTGACGTGCTTGATTCACCTAGGGTCTTTGTTTCCTGGATAAGGGATAATAATTCAGGTAATGCTTATAAATTATTTGAAACTATGGTGTTCTACTTCAAGGTAAAGGCGATTTAAAATTTATTTTCTGTAGTGATTATGATAAAATATTAAATCATTAGAATTGTCTATGCTACAAATTGTTCAAACCATAATCACTTGTAATCTTAATGTTCCAGAACCCTGGGGCTGCTGGTAAAGCGATTGGAGAAAGGTGGGAAAGCTGAACAAGAAAACCTTTTTCGTGAGAATGATTGTATTGTCAGGATTAATGATGGAGACCTTCGGAATAGGAGATTTGAACAGTAAGTATACTTACCACATGCTACATTGCATTATTAAATCTTTACACTGTACCTTGCAGTAATTTGAGGAAATAAAGTATTTAAGAAAAAATTCCTAAGCTTGCCTTCTTAATAAAGAATAGATGCACTGAGGGATTTAGTGGTTTCTAATTAGCCAAACTACAAAAAATTTGGGATAATTATTGTCATTAGAGTATATGTACATCTTATTTCATTGTTTTTGTACTTTCTGGATTTTTTTGTTTGTTCTTAAAATTATATGTTCTTAAATCGTAAAACACGTTAGGTTGGAAGGGACTTTTAAAGGCCATCTAGTCCAACTCCCCTGCAGTGAGCAGGCACACTTTTACCTTGCAGTGGTAAACTGTTTATTGTGACATTCCTATGAAATTTTTGCTCTTATACTTGCAATGCTTCATGTTCGATATATGTGGACAGCATGGTGACTTTGTTTTTAACATCTAAAAATATTTGTACGTTTTTTAATATGAGAGAACTAAAGGTACTATAGGCAGTAACTTCCTGAAGAAGTTTGAGAGATCACAAATATTTGTTCAATGGAAGCCTAGACTTGGTAGACTCCCAAAATGGTAAATCAGAAAGATTTTTAGAAGGGAGGTTCTAGGTCAGACACAGGGAATTAAAAGACAAAGCAGAAGAGAGGTATGCAGAAAACGAGTGATTTCAAAGATGACACTTTTGTTATGAAAACCACAACATGTTAAGGGCCAGAGGAATTTAGTTTATTGTGATAGTCCTATACTTAAAGTATTTAAAACTTGTTTTTTATTTCTTTGACTCTAACCTGGATTGGAACATGACCCTGTATCACATGGTGGAAAGCAGCTTGTCTCAGCTTGTTGTAAGGTTCTGAATCACAATTTGTTAAATCTGTGAAGAGACTTAATGACTTTGTGTACTTCAGAGTTGGACTCGATGATCTTTATAGGTCCCTTCCAACTGTGTGTATTCTGTGATTCTCTGATTTGGATTGTGACCCAGAGCCTGATGTCTGTCTGTTCAGGATTAAGCATTTTTCCCTATTTCTTAACATATTCTGAAAAAACTACTAACTTAGAAAAACTAGACTTTTTGCAAAACTGCATGTACTCTCAGCAAATTGTGGAAACACATAATCTTTGTATAAAGTGTAATTTTCATTCTAATAATTCTGTTGTCAGTGCAATTACTGCATGTGAAGAGGTAATTATCAAGGTTCAAAACAAAAGGACATTGCAGCCCTGCCACAGAACTATCTGCATTTCAAGACTGTGATTAATATTTTTGCTTTTCTGAGTGCAGTATTTGGTATTTTAGTTGTTAAGCATATTTAACCATTGTGTTACCCAAAGGCAAGAAAGCTTAGCAAAAAGCAGACCAAGTAGGCTAGTGAACAGATTCGAGTTTTATGGTTTACGCTTGAGTGCAAGGTGTCTGTCAGCTTGTGTTGCTTAATTAACATCAGTAATTATGCTTATAATGTCTTGTAGCCTGCCAGTCCTAATTTGCTAATTTTCTGTTCATTTTGAAACCTAGAGCACAGCATATGTTTCGCCAAGCCATGCGTACGCCGTTCATTTGGTTCCACGTGGTCCCTGCAGCAAATAAAGAGCAGTATGAACAGTTGTCCCAAAGCGAGAAGAACACGTACTACTCCAGCCGGTTTAGCCCCGATTCCCAATATGCTGATGGCAAAAATATTAACAATTCTGGACTTCACACGTTACAAAGAATGTCTCGAGTGGGTAACCAGTCTGATCAGACTGACTCCTACTCGCAACTACCTCATAGCGTGAATTCATCAGGGAAACCACCCTCGGGCCTGGTACCATCACCTCAGAAAGTTCTCACCTCCACTGCAAACAGTGGGTATAACACCAAAAAGATAGGGAAGAGGCTCAGTATACAATTGAGAAAAGGTAAGGCAGTAGCATGCTCCACATACAGCATGAGGTATGTGTGCGCCGTGTATTTACATGTGGTCAATCCCACTGTATTGGGCAGGGCAGCTTGCAGTAGGACAGGGGATACGATGGGTTCATTTTTGAAGCCGGAGGGCTAAGTTGTCACAAATGCATGACCAGGGTCCAGCCACGTGTTCATGTTGTGTGGTGTATTTGCAAAAGGCCGTTTTGCAGTGTTAGATTTGTTCTTTGGTTGGCTTTAGCATCGTTTTCTGTCTCTGAGTTAATAAAGAAGTGCAGGAATGGCTACAGATTTGGTTGGCAGAGACCAAGGGAATGGTGAACTATGTAATATAAGTAAATTAGCTAAAATGGCCCACATTCTGTACTTTGCAGGTATCATGACTTTTCAAATTGAATAGAGTCTGGGTTTACTGTTAAGTTTTAAGTCCGTTGGATCCAGTTGGTAAATTGGGTTTTGTCATTTCCAGCTAAAGCTTTTCTTCATTCCACAGGGATGTGAAAGTCTTTGTTTAAACCTTTGAGATGTAATGTGATATTTCCTATCTTTGGGTTCATACTAATGTAGTTTGAATGGGGGTGAGAGACTATTTAAGGGCAGAGAAGAAAGCAGTGCATGCTTATCTCAACATCTGTGTTATACATGCACGTGTAGATGCATGCGTACAGAATTTTTATGATGTATTAAATGTCCTACGTTTGGTATTTTGGTGTAGTTACCATCCAGATGCTTTTAAGATAATCTGTAGTATAAGAAAATGACACTTGGATGCAAACATTTCTTAGCTCTTGGGAAACGATTTTTTAAAAAAAGATTATACATGCTATAAGATTTCTGGTACTAAAATGAGCATGTTTAAGGTTAGACATAATTTGATCGCTAGGAACAGGAATAGGGTTTAACTTACACAACAAAAAGTTTACTCTGTGAACTCAAAGAACCCTTAGGATATTGTATGGGCTTTGTGTTCATAATTCTTATTAATGAATCTTTTTACTGAAAGGTATCAAAGACAGTGCACTGAGTGGTAGAGATTTTGCAGTTTCACAGGTACCAGGCTACTTGTCACATTATCGCTATGCCTTCCTTTCTGTGAACTTAACATGAACCACCAGATTGCTTCTTTCTGGTTGCTGAATTTTAAGCTCTACAAACTTGGATGACATAAGGTTGAGTTGACAGTTTGCTTCTGTTGTTGATGCTTCTTCAAGAAATTCTTCAGGCCATCAGCTCAAATCAGCCTGTTTGGAAAAACTTACTGTTATTGGCTGAGTAAGGAATCACTCTGCTTATAAATATGCTCTCAGTCACTACGGTGATTTTTACCTGTTTCTTTGCATCTACAGAAGCTTGTAAAAATATTACTCTGACATTACATAAAAGAAATCTTACCCAGGAGGGGAAAGACACGTTTCATATAATTTAAAAGCATCAGCAAAATAATGTAGAATATTGGACTCAATATTTTTGCACAAAACAAAAATGACATTACAGCTGCTCATGAAATAGGAGAATATAATGTATTATGGATTATTTGACTGTGTTGTGAGGTTACGTTTTGGTCGTCTTGCACTGCATACTATTTCATAAATACTCTCCCCATTTCTGTAATGTAAATTAGCCTTGCTGGCCCCAATATACTAGGTGGTTTTGGAGTGAGGAAGATGCAAGCTACCTGTTGATGGAAATTGATCAATCAGATACTTTAACATCTACTTCACACCAGAGGTGTTTTCTGGCTTTTACACTAGTAAATATAGACTAGACTAGACTATATTTCAGAAGTTTGGAGGGAATATTTGTTCCTAACAGTTTGCTTTTGTGAGAATATTACTTATGAAAAAATGGCATCTAGCTCAAATTACAGACAGACGGAATCTATTTAGTGTACTGTATTTTACTTATAGTGAAATTTTTAAAAAATTGTCCATAATGAAGGATACCTTTTTATGTTGCTGTCTTTCACTTGTTAGTATCCACTGTGGAAAGAGATTTTGGCTTTCATCCGATTACTCTGAGAACATACATGTGGAGCAGCAAATGAAGCTGCAAAACATTTAAGGATGCTCCTAAGTACTTTACTGTAAATATGAGTGTAATAGGGATGTTGATTATCTTTGATTAGTTTTAATGAAGGATGTTATAATAATACAGGCTTCATAGATATTTTTAAAAAGTGCTTTCTTTGTAGCTAAGAGACAGCATTTATTTCACCAATTGCCATCATTAGATTGTGGGGTGCATTAAGGCCTACAAACATGTAAGGTTTCATCTTGAAATTCACTTTCAATTTAACTTGTGCATTCTGGTTAATGATTTGGTACGTGAGAATTGACTACTTGATACAGACAGATCTCCTTTATTACAGCTGTGTTTCTATATATTGCGTAAGCTTTATTATATAAAATGACATGGTAAGATACCCCTACAGTATGTGCTTCTGTAATTATGATTTCTTAATATTTATTGCTGTTTTGGCATTTTAAAATAACCTGAACTTTCATAGGATTTAGCTGTTTAATAAAGTCAGAAGAGAAGGTCAGTCATATGTTTCAGTCAATGCAGAATGTTTGTTGGCTTTTCTAAATGAAAATGGATATCTGTTTATCTTTCCTTAAAGGTCAGGGCCTGAACTTTTAGCATATAGATGTAGGGGTTATTGCTGATATTCTAATGCCATGAAGGCTGTATAACAGTCTAGCTTAATAGCTAACACAAATTAAGATAGTACAAGACATGACAGTGAGCCTGTGTTTATACATATAATTTGGTGTAAGCTGATACACAGTAAGCATAGGTAAATAAAAGGAGTTCTTTACAGCTAATATATGGAAAAAATAAGACCAATGATATAACACCCAGTATATTAGGACAAATTTTGACTTCATATACACTGGGACATTTCCAGAGTGTCTTTTCTTTGACTGCAAGAATTCAAGCCAATGCAATTGAGAGAAATTTAGTTCAGCATTTATAAATAATAAATAACTAATTAGACAACAAATGATGCTAAGGCTTAGTCTTTGAGCATCGTGCAGCTCACAGTATTTAGCCTGATACTTCGCTAAAGGATTCAAAAGACTGTTTTCAATTGGACACTGTGTTACTTGGATATCAGATATGCTGCTTCTTGCATTGCTGTACTAAGCCAAGCCTGAAGTACTCAGACTTTAAATTAGCTTAATTTCATTTGATTGCTCTTAAGTGTAATACTCATTGCATCAGATCACTTCTATCTGTAACTACAAATTTGTCTAGATAAATTAAATATATTATTCTTTAGGTAAAATGTCCAAACTGAGCTCTTGTTTCCCTAGTTGGTCCTTAGTTCCAAGTATTTTGCCTCTTTTTGGTGGGCTGTTTGTTTGTTTGGGGGTTTTGTTGTGGGGTTTTTTGTTGTTGTTTGTTTGAAGTATTCACTGAATCAGAACTTCAGTCCACATCTTCCTGCTTCCAGAGAGCAACCTATCTATCAGCTGTGGGAATTAGGATCCTTTCTTTTTGGTCCTTAGTCTCTCTTGCAGAATATCATAGCTTCAAGAGAAAGGAGTGACACAACTGCAGGATCCCTTACAGCAGGAAAGCTGTAGCAGTGGCCAAGTCCATCACGGGAAGGGTGGAGGAGATGGCGAGTCCCAAGAGGAAATTATTTTTGGCTTGTTGCAGTGCAGCAGAGCAAAGTGGTTTAACTTAGATATGAGGAGGTTTACAGACTCCTTGCTGTTTGGAGTTTCTCGTTGGATTCCTGTTTGGCTTGATGGCCCTTCTGTGGTTAATAATGCTCGGCCTTACGGAGCAGAGCTTAGACAGGCCCACTGGGATTCAGTGTCATGGTGCGGTGCCACTCAGCCCTGCTACACCCAAGTTTCTTTCTGCAAGAAAGTAAAGACACAAATGAGATCCTATGGATAGTTTGGAACTATGCTAATTTAAAATGGGACCATATTTGCCTTGGTGTAAAGCACATATATGGATGATTACTTGTTTCATATGGATTTATTGCACAGAGCATACAAGATAGGACCCTGAACTTGTCTGTCAGATATCCTGTGTCATGTATATGAAGGGTGCAGATTTATATGCATTTTTCATCATACTCTCCTGTTTTCTCACACAGTTTCTTGAGCCAGACTTTAAACTGACATTTTAAATTTTTATTTAAAATTTCTTATGAAGTGATATGTTCCCTTAGACCGATTTTACAGTTCTTGTTCAGATGCAGTGGGGGTGTTTGAAGCTTTTGAGATGAAGCATGTAGATTCCTAAATTACTTAAGTGACCTTGAGAAATGTGATTCAAAAGTGAAGCAAATAATTTTGGACATTCTTAGCCACTGAAGAAAGATAAACTGCATCAAGTTTCAGCTTTCTATTTTTCCAAAACAATTCTGATTGCTATTTATTAGCAGGCTGTAGTGAAAAGGGAAGAACGTTTCTATTAGGTTGATCAAATATCTTCTTGAAAGGTCTGAGCTTTGTGTGGAGAAGGAAAAAATGTTCCAAAACACTCAACTACACAAAAATGGGCATTCAATTAATTTGTCTTGATTATGCATGTAGCTGCAGAAGTCTTGCAGACAGCTGAGTAGTCAGCCTTCAAAACAGTCATTTGTACATACAGTTACCCTGACTGCATGTACACAAATTGTGAAAATATGGGGCTTTTAAAGTAGGAGCAGTAAAATCTCAAGAGTCTTCTGTGAAAAGCAGGAGCTTGAAATGCTCAGGAGGAGAGTGTCTGCTCTGATGATCGTCAGAGCACGTTTGGCCCTTCTGCTTAATGTTATTGCGATGTTATCTCACTCCTTATTCTGGATCATTTTATAATCTAATGCTTTCATTAAGTGAGGATGCTTTATTTTGTAATTTTTGTGACTTTGTGTCACAAATTCTTTCTATGTGTAACCAAACTCCATTATTGTTTTAGGAAAGGCAGAGTGTGTTCTTTGTGTTTTATGAAGAATCCATACTTTTCCTTAACAATCCATTATTCCACCTGGGGAATGTTCACCCACATGGATTTTCCATATTTAGGTTGTTCTGAAATGTTCTCTGCTTCTCTTGCATAAGTACTACTGAATTTGGTGCCCAATTGCCTGGTTATCAACCATCTTCCATTGTTTTAGAAGTGAGATTGTTGTGTGGGTTTTTTTGTGGTTTGTTTTGGGTTTTTTTTTGAAATTTAGGGATGTTGGTACTGAAGTACCTGAGAACTTATCTGCATTTTGTTAAATTAGAGCAGAAAGAAGAGCATAGTTCTGCTTGCTTGCATTCCTGAAAAGGAAGATAACTGTAAGAGAAGTATCATAAGTTAGGGCCACGAGGATGATTAGAGGGCTGGAGCACCTCCCCTACAAATTGATGCTGAGGAAGCTGGGCTTGTTCAGCCTGAAGAAGAGAAGGCTGTGAGTGGACCTCATTGCAGCCTTCCAGTACTTGAAGAGAGCATATAAACAGGAGGGGAATCAACTTTTTAAAAGGGTAGACAATGGCAGGACAAGGGGGAATGGATTAAAGCTAAAGGAGGGAAGGTTTAGATGAGATATTGGGGGAAGTTCTTTACAGAGAGAGTGGTGAGGTGCTGGAACAGGCTGCCCAGAGAGGTGGTAGGTGCCCCATCCCTGGAGGTGTTCAAGGACAGGTTGGATGGGGCCATGGGCAACCTTGTGCAGATCCAGGCCTGGAGGTTGGTGGCCCTGCCTGTGGCAGGGGGGTTGGAACTCTATGATCCTTGGGGTCCCTTCCAACCCAGACCATTCTATGATTCTATGATGATAACTTGATGACAGTGTAGGTCCTTCAGATGTTCCTTATTTGGTGATTGCTTTTTTTCTTCAGTTGTGTTCTTGCTGTGTTTCTACCCAGCAGCACATGTTGCTGCTGAGAATTTAGACCTGCAGTTGGTGCTGGATGAGAAACACACAATTTTTCATGAAGAGCCTTAGAAAGATGGAAACATTGTGCCGGACCCAGTCTTTTCAGAGTCAGGAAGATAATCCTAGAATTAGCAAGAAATTAAACACTTCTTCACTGGGAGGTAGTAATGGGGTTTTTCTTAACATCCTGTTGGTTTATGATCAGGCTGATTCCAAAGATGATGATGGTGATAATGATGGTGTTCTTTTTAAATATGTAAACTACATGAAAACCACCCTACCCCCTCTCCCTTCCGCCCCGCCCTTAATGCTGCTAGACCTTTTTGCCTCCAAAACATCATCGAATCTGCCCCTCTTCTGTTTGTACAACCTACCTCTCTTACTAATTGTAACTGCCCATTTTATTCCCTTGAAACTAGTTTGTCTTCAGCTCAGAGCTGGCTGAGCTTGTAAAGGTAATGCAACCTTAGAAGGTGTGATCAGCAGCACATTCAAGAGAAAAGGGGAGCTCTAACTTGTCGAGAGAGTTGCTGATTTATCAAAGAAGCCTAAGAATTTGAATTACACAAATTAGTGGGTAATTTTTAAATGTTATTATCACTTGGTGTAATTTGATTGTTGTCAGAGATGACAGTTATAGAGGGAGGAAGACGTTTGCTACCCTCTCTTTTGTTAAAAACTCTAAGAGATTAAGTTGAACATAACTCAAATAATCTAGACCATGCAAATTAAAGCTCTTAGGTCTAAGTAGAATGACTCCCGTGTTTTCAAAAAGATGGAAATACATTCTATTTTCCACTTGTGTTCTGGTTCTGCCTGTATGATTGTCTAGTTTCTCATATATTATTAGTAGAAATCAGAGATATCAGAGGAGCTTGCAGTATGTTTGCACAGTTTCCTTGTTATTATAATACAGTTTTGCACCCTAAGAACTGAAAAGGTTTTAGCAGCAGGGAGATACTAAGATGGACAGGACAACTGAAATGCATGGAGTAGTGATATTATAATCGGTTATGACTATTTAAAAAAAAATTAAAAAGCTTAAAAATCAATCATATTTATTTTTGCCCTTCATTGAATGCATCATTTTATTTTCCAATCTTGTGAACTTCTAGTTTATATAATAAACTTCTAGTTTATTATATATAGAGGTTTAATATATATAGGAGCATAGGAGTTTATGGAGCTATATTATGCAGCTAAGGGCAGCTCTAGTACATGAGTATTAAAATGAAGCAGTGAAAAAATAAGAGGAAAATGACATCCAAAAGCTGCCTCCTGCAAAGCTGTACAGAGCCTCATAGCACAGCGTAGCCCTGTTGAGGCCCCTTCTTTCCACAGAAACAAGTAATTAGAATTTTCTTCTGCTAATATCTGGGCTCAGTGTGGATTTGTGGCGTTCTGCTGGCTTTGGTAAAGGCTTTCTGGAGATTTGACAGCAGAAAATGCCACAGTCCAAATTTATATCCTGTGTGCATTTGTAATGTGAACATTTCAACTTCTGTTTTTTTCCATGGGGGCTTAAAGTGGAGTGTGTGAACCAGACATCTGTAATGACGCTGTAATCAGACTATGGGGATTAAGCTTATTAATAATGAAATAGTGTCCTGGGCAAGCAGTCATATTCTGGTAAAAAAAAAATTTAGCAGGCAAAACCTATACTCAGAGAGCAGTATTCAACACATCCTTAAAATAAGAAAAAAAAAACAACCAAAAAAACATAGAAGGTTGAGATGTGCCTTAAAAATATTTACATCTGTACTGGTCAGCTTCATGGGTTGCAAGGAGTTAAAGACCTCTAGGAAGGTTTGAAGCATCATTAAAATTGGGAAGTCTCCAAAGTAAAATGTGGATGTTATGAGATCTAATATTTTTTCATCTCTGTGTAATAGCACTGATAAATTTTATATCAGCCTGAAAATGGATAAAGACTTCCAAATTCAAATGTCAGATTTTCAGCTATCTTGAATGCTGCAGACAGAAGGAAGGGAGGTTGTCTCATGATAGTTAGCCTGGAGGAATTGATCCAAATTTCTTGAACAATATGAGCTGTATGCACTTGCTCTGGATGTGTGAGGACTTGCGTGCTTTCAAAATGAAGACTTTAAAAGGTTGTATCCCTGTCACCTGTGTCAACTTAGTTCACAATTACTGTCTTGATAATAAAATATGTTGTGCTAAATTTTAATCAAATGTAATTGTGCAGATTTTAGAAATCTGTATGTAGGCTAATGTTGACTATACTGGACTGCTTCCTTTTCACATGTGTGAGTATTAACCTGCTTGGTGAAAAAGCCGAGTTGGCAAATGAATGTGGGGAACAGGACAGAAATTAATTCAGGCTATAACTTCAAATGGTTTTACAGTTGTGTGGCTTTCATGCAGGTTGTGTTCAGCTTCCATGGGCTCACAGCTAAGAACTGTGGCATAGAAAAGTTCAGCTTCTGTCTGTCCCTGTGATTTTTTGCAAAGGGGTGTGCTGTGCAGCTTTTAGGGACTGTATCTGATATTGCTGAGTCCTAAAAACAGGTTGTCTTAGTAGGTCAGATTAAATGTAGATTGGGCATGCGTACGCCTAGCTAGTGAATTTGAACTGTAGACATATCTTGACAACCTCTGAGATGTTCCAAATGGAAGTTGCGGGTGCTGACACTTGGGCAGGGATGCTTCCTGCTGAAGGGCTGGCTGTGTTCTGTGCTAGAGTGTCCTGAATAGACTTAATGTGCAGTGTTGGGGGGGAGGGGGTTTAATATTGAGTTTCCAAGTCTGTTGATAACACTGGACAGATTGCATCAAAGAGAGGATCACAAATGAGCTTTCTGCACAGTAGGAAAGGCTTCTGTTTGTCCTCTCAGCTTGTGAATCCCAGAGCTAGTGGGGTCCTTAAAGTACACTCCAGTAACCAACTGTGGGCATAATTTCTTTGAAACACAAGCAAGCCTCAGTTGTCATACTGACTGGATCCTGCTCTCAGGTCCTCCAGATCATCTGTTTGGCTTCACTCAGTCTTAGCCAAGTGTAGTCAGTGACCTGGACACACAGCAGGACCTCAGAAATGGCTGCCTGGCTCTGCTTCCTGCCCGTGTGGCAGAAGCGGGGGAGGAAGCCGCCCGAGAGCCAAGATGAAGCCCCAGGGTGGAGGAACAGTTGACATAAAACAGCCTGAGGTCCCTCGGAGCAGAAGAAATGAGACGACTGAGCTCTAGTTCTGTCTGTCACCTGCCGGTGCCCATAAGTGAGCTGACAAAGCCCTGTGGCCAGCGGTGTCGGCCAACTGACATTGCTGAAAGAGTTGCAAAAGAGAAAGAAAGGATCATTGATGAGATCCAGATTGACAGGGGGGAAGGCAGTGATAGGATATCAGATATGCTTTGTTCTGATTCCTTGTCACTCAGCTCATCTGAAATAGAAAGTTGGAAATATGGCAATGACTTGGAAATCGTCAGAACAGCAAGTTGTGAGGAGGGCCTGCTGAGCCACCTGTGCCAAGACTCTGCACGTCAGCTACAGCGTTCCTATATATGACTTTTTTTCCCTTTTTTGCCACGCAGTAACTCTTGCATGTTAGATACGTATTTTCATGGATTGTATCAGTGAGATGTATGCTCATTCTGCTGGGTAAAAAACAATATATACTTTAAAGTGGGCAATTTATCAAGTCATATTCTGCATTCTTTATGCAGGTACAGAAGGCTTGGGATTTAGCATTACTTCAAGAGATGTCCCAATTGGTGGCTCTGCTCCAATTTATGTGAAAAACATCCTTCCAAGAGGTGCAGCTATCCAAGATGGGAGACTAAAAGCTGGAGACCGATTAATTGAGGTGATGAAGTCTTACATGTTGCTTGTTTGTTTTTTTGGCATGAGCCCACTAGTTCACTTCCGAAGGCTCTGAGGAGTTTATGTTACAGGAAAATATTTCCACCTTGGTTTCCCCCACAACCCCTGCCAATGCTTTTTGGGGCTTTTTTGCTTTGTTTTGGTTTTTTAGGTAACAGGCCAATGGCTTTCCCTTTTTAGAATATAACTGTGTTAAGAGCTGCACGTATCCTTACGCGAATACAAAGTCATAGTCTTGCATTGCTGTTTAAGAGTCAGTTGAAGCAAAGCGAGTGCTACCTAATTAGTGGCATTAAATCAGCATGGAGTGACAGGACAGAAATCATTGGAGAGGTTGCCAAGTATGGAAGACAATATCCTGATAAGGTGTAGTGAATTAACTTAAAGGCACAATGTAAGAGGAGGGTAGTGCTACAGAGAATCAAGGCCACTTCCCTCCTGAAGGGAGGATGTCCTCGAGGGAATTAAATTTCTCTTAGATAGGCACACAGCAGAGATCTTCCTGCAAATCTAGCTGGAGTGATAGAAGATGTTACCACCCACAGCTCTTCATTACTGTCCCTAAGCCAAATGACACTGGCGGTACAGCTGAGACTATAAATGCCTCTCAGTGCCCTAACTTCACTTTACTGCAAAATTGGCCAAGTCAGCTTGAATTGTTGCTGGAGGATAGTCCTCTGTAATTACTGTAATTCAAGGTAACCCAGATGACTTGGGTAGAGGAGGACTGAGAAGCACTTAAGGTTATGGCATCTCAAATGTGTGAGCTGTGATCTCTTATGAGGGAAAGGAAAAAGATGATTTGCTGACTCCTGAGCACCGTGTGCTATCTTGTTTAATGCCGTTAGCTGATTTGCCTTACATTTCCAGAATGTTTCTGAACAGGCAAGCCTCAGAATACCCTATTTTTCTTTGGCTTTTCCCATACTCAGGTTGGCTTGTACAGTGGGAAATTTACCTGTATGTATTCCATACCTGTTTGTACTGGTAAGTGGTATGTGGAGGCCAAGAGGCTGGACTGCTGAAGAAAGGCAAAATAAATAGTAACTGACCCAGAGTTATTTGGGGGGAGGAGAAAAATTTTTCTACTTTTGACACAATTTATCATGCAAAATATATTTAAAACATATGTATAACACTAAGACATGTGGAAATGGAACCAATTTTGGATCACACATTGATTTCTCCAAAGGATTTTTTATGCAGAATTTCTACTACAAATACTGGTAGATGGGATTAGTGGGCTGTAGAGTATACCGGAGTATGCTGTTGTGCTAAAAAGGAGGGAAATATAGTTGTTTTGCTTGTTATTTGTATTTATATGTAAAGAATGCATGTTTAATTAATTCTGATAAGTAGAATCTATACTAAGACAATAAGCAGATCGCTTCAGTGACACTTTTTTAATACTGTCCCATATGATTTGTGTGACTTCACTATGAATTTCTACTGGTTTTCCTCTTTTGGAATCTTATGAATTTCTAATACTTCCTTTGTTGCAGGTAAATGGAGTTGATCTAACAGGCAAAACTCAAGAAGAAGTGGTGTCCTTGCTGCGAAGCACCAAGATGGGAGGGACTGTCGGCCTTTTGATTTTTCGACAGGAAGAAACATTCCATCCAAGGGAACTGGTGCGTAAAATAGAGAGCAGCTAAGAGATTTAGATGAGTATGAGCAAATGATTCGATCTTGTCACCAGCTAGCAAACATGCATGGCCAGCAGTGAATATAAGAAAACCCCCCACAACTATTTTTCTTTATTTAGAACATTTTGCATTAATGTTTTTTATTCTCTTTGAGATCTGCTACTGGAATTAAATATTTGTTAATAATATGTGAGAGTTTTATTTTGTGCAAAACTGTTTATTATAGAGGAAGCTACTGGATGGAAGTTATTTGGGTGCATGTGGACAAGTAGATGGTTTCTTGTCGTCCATAAGGACAAATCTGTATTTGAAAGTGTTCAAGTTGTCCCACTACCTGCTCAGTAAAATTATTTCAGACCGTGTAATACTATGCCAAAACAGGATATGTAAATACCTTTCTATCAAAAAGTGGAGTATATAAGAAATAGTACCCTTTTTTGAATATAAATGCAATCTCTACAGAATGGAACCCCTGCAGTTATTAATATAGCAGGGTAATTCAGAAAATGTTTCTGAGGAATTTACGTTAAATGGAAATAAAATTATGTTTCATTCTGTACCTGCTCCACTTGCATAGTATATACAGATATTTCTCTGATAATTATTTGAGATAATTTCTGTTATGAAAAGGTAGACTGTGAATATAGCAGTCTTACTTTGTTCTGTATTCAATTAAACTGCTGAAGTTATTTATTATTTGTATTATCGTAGCTATATATAGCTCTAAAAATAACTTATTTGGCTGCCTTATTGTAAGAAAATAGATAAATGTAAGTATGATGAATAGTTTGCTTCATTTTTCTATTGGATTTGTCTTATTTTGAATGCAAAAAGAATGAATTTTTGCTTGGACATTTCAAGACATTCAACATTAGCCTTTTACTTTTCAAAACAACAATTAAACCTAGGAAGTCAAAGTGACAGGGAAAGTTGCAAACGAGCCACACTTTTACCTTAATATTCTTGGAACCTGATTTCAGGTACTGACATGAAAATTGTCATAAAATGAAGAGAAATTAACATTTTGAAATTATATTATACCCTACCTTATTACTGGAACTGTGAAAACAATCTGTTTATAAGTTCCGATGATGTAATTTTTGCAGTGTTGCTATCTGACGTAAAGGTGAATGAAAATGCTTTTTCAGTTTTCTAAATAAACTTAGAAGTAAGAAAATGTGTTAATTTTGTGTATATTATTTCTATAGCAAAATGAGGAAGCTATAATGCATAATTTATCATGATACCTAAATAATTGTATACAAAGGTATGAGGTGAGTAATGCAGAGATTCATTAGTGATACTTGATGTAGTTTTAAAAACAACAGCAAGTCAGCCCCTTTAAGTCAGCTCAACCTCATTGGCCTCTGTGGTGCTCCTCAGGGAAACACCAATCTAGGGATGCCAGATCTCACCATGGCAGTGTCAGGTAGTAGCTGGGCTCTGCACTGTGTAGTCAGAGATAAGATGTGTACTGGTGCATGTTTCTGTGGCTCCAGTTGAACAAATGGTAGTTGAACAAATGGTATTTTGAGGATCTGACGGTACATGTGTGTGATGATCCTCTGTTGCATAAGGATTTGTTTGTTTGCATTTTGACATGAAGAACTGTCAGGTGTGCTCTGCTGAGAGCTGTCAAAGAGCAGGAGCAGAATTACTGGGGAAGGTGTTGAACTAAAACCCATCATAAGTGTTTTTCTTCTCTGGTAAGAAATAATCTTAAAAAGAAAAAAAAAAAAGTCTTGTCTACCTATTCCTCTCGTTGTTTACCAGCTCTGTGTACAAAAAAACCCAAACCAAAACATAAAAAACAAAGGAGGGAGGGGAATGATCTGAAGTCGTGTCAGTTCATCTTTTTCACATGTAAACATTCTTTGGCCAGTTAAGAATAATTTGTCTTTGCATCCTTCCCCTATTTCTGTCATATTTTCTCCATTTGTCTGCTTTAAATATCAACTGAATGAGATGTGCCTCTGAAACCATATCCATAAAATCATATTATTTCATATTATCCATCTTAAAACGTGCAGGACTTGCTGTTGGTTCCTTAGGAGCTCTCATTATTAAAACCATTTTATATTTGCCAATATTTGTACAGAAAACAATCCCAATAAAAGAGATGTTTAGACTTTATGTTATGGCTAGATGAATGACGTGAAAAGCTACTTACCTTTGGGTTTCTTTTGAAGTAAAATGAAGGTAATAAACTTTCAGGAGAGTTGTGAAGTTTATTGTCTTTGATGTATGTTGGCATTTTTGTTTGGAAGGGACCTACAAAAATGTGTAGCTGTATCTGAAACAGGAGAATGTTAAATTGAGCCCAATTGGGTTAGTATGGGACCTTTGTAGTTTGCGTTCTCAGACTGGGGCCATGCCTGTGATGGAGACCCACCATCCAGTGCAGGAGCTTCTATACAGATCATTGTAAAAGTGAGTAAAATGTTGGTTCAGGGAATAAACCCAAACTGTCGGAAGTCTACCCTAACCAGTGAGATCTGGAAGAACCATTATGCTTCTCCAGAATTTCACCAGGCATTTTACTGCTTACAGAGTTTCTAATGCCAGACAGGTAATATCTTAGGGCTTGTTTGCATCAGTGTGAGAGGCAGATTGTCTTTTAAGAAATGTTTCCTCCCTGCCTCCTTCCTTTATGAAAGGGGTGAGGATCTGACAGTACGTGTGTGTACTCTGGTGAAGTAGAGCTCCTGTTATACTGTGGTTACCTCACTTAACCAAACATAATGTGCTGTGAAGCATTTTCTTATATCATGCTACTGACTGTGTGAATCCACCAAACGCTGACTTGGGTCATTTAGCTTTTGAACTAAATTCTCAGCATCAGCGGAGACTGGCTGGCAGAGTTAGCCTCCCATACCTTAGAGAAGGTTCCGGGGGGACCTTATCGTGGCCTTCCAGTAACTGAAGGGGGCCTGTAGGAAAGCTGGGGAGGGACTTTTTACAAGGACATGTAACAATAGGATGAGGGGGGGATGGCTATAAACTGGAAGAGCGTAGATTTAGACTAGATATAAGGAAGAAATTTTTCACTGTGAGGATGGTGAGGCCCTGGCACAGGCTGCCCCGAGAAGCTGTGGCTGCCCTCTCCCTGGCAGTGTCCAAGGCCAGGCTGGATGGGGCTTTGGGCAACCTGGGCTAGTGGAGGGTGTCCCTGTCCATGGCAGGGGATTGGAACTTGGAACAAGATGATCTCTAAGGTCCCTTCCTACCCAAACCATTCTATGATTCTATAGAGTAGAAGTTAATCCATCCACATGTAGGTCCTTAACATGTTCCTGGTAGTTGCTCCTTCATTGTTTTTTTCCTTACTGATTGTTGGCTGTGGGTTAAAGCTACCTGGATGTTTGTGTTACTACTTTGCCACTACATTTTTGTGCTTAATCATTTGACTCTCCTGCAAAACAGCCCAACAAAAAGAGGTCCAGTAAACCCAAGCATTTAATTTTGTCCTAGTCAAGGGGATGAAATAGCTGGTTAGCCTGAAATTGACCATCCAGCCAGCAACACAATGTTCAGTATGGGTGGACATGGGCTTGGAAGAGCAATGGTTCTTTACTCGTGTTTCCAAACTTGATTTGGGGATGCAGAAAGGTTTGCTAATGATGTATGTTTGCCTTATATGCCCTGAAACACAAGTAAGGAATGTGAAGTACAGGAGGAGCCCATCTGTGGTGGACTGGAAAGCACCCTCCTCTCCTGGTTTATCCAGTGCTGTAGTTCTGGTTCATCCAAACACAATTAAAAGGGGAATCCCTTCTTGAAATAAGAATGGATGTTTTAAAGAAATAGGTACTTGTTTAGAATATTTGGAAGGGGTTGCTTGGATTGCTGAGATCATTCTTGGAAGCCTTCAAAGCAAAAGGGAAAGGCCAGGAGAGAACATCCCCAAATGAGAATGTTCTACCAGCTATAACATGGTGTGAGCAGCTGTGGTCTTTCCTTGGCCAGATAGCACTGGCCTGAGATTGCTGGAGATTACTTTTGTTCACCTCTCATTTAATGCTTGTTGAGACAAATTTGAATCAGGGGTGTGATGACCACCCTTCATTTTTCTATTACTGATTCCCATCAGAATTAGAGGTCTTTGTGTATCCCCCTGCTGATAGATAGTATATGTCTTATGTAGCTGTGTTCTTATTTATTTTTTTTACTTCCTTTAGAATGCAGAACAAAGCCAGTCACAAATTCCAAAGGAAACGGTAAGAGCTTTGTCTTTTCCATACTGGAAGGCTCCCAAATGTTTTTAAATTCATATGGCACTTCTTCATCGAAGTTTCACAGATCCTCCTTTCACCTTATATACTGTAGATGGCTCTCTCTAACTTTACATTTTAAATGTGTTTTTAATGTAATTTCAAATACTGTTTGAATATTGTATACAATTCAATAATTACGTACGTTCAAGTGCTATTTGAAATTACATCTTTTATGCACAGCCAAAGGCCTGAAGTTGGAATGGTAAGAGTAGACTTGTTAGGTTGGGTTAGTTGTTGAAACTAATTTTTTGAATTGTGATTATACAACTGAAACCAGAGATACAAATACAGAAATTAGGCAGTTTGGATTTAAGCCTCAATTGTATCCTCAGAGCGAGCCACTATTTGTTAGTTATTTTGGAGACTATAGGGAAGTAGTTTCAAGCCCTTTAGAGGTTTGTGTGTGATGTGTCAGTAAGGCTGTGTGTTGAGGTTCATTTTAGTCAATGGAATATGATCAGCCTTAATGCACATTATACTAAAACATGTTGAAAGTATTTTTCTGAAAGAAAATGTTTATTGTATGAAATATTAACAGAAGCTATAACAACAATATCTTACTCTGAAAGTATACTACATCTTAGTTAAAAATATACTTCAATAAGCACCATACCTTTAGGTATCTATTTAAAAATTAAATAATAAGCTGGGTTATAGAGAAATTAAAAGGATTTCTGCTGAGATTTGAAGTTAGTTAGACAAGCTACTACAAACCAGAAAAAGCTATTCCAGATGATTCAGAATGCCATGCCAGCAATGGTGAGATGATGTTTGGGAGAGAATGAAACTCAAGACTAGCTAAAGAGATGGAAGAGTCATCTCAGTGAGATAGTCCGGGGTACACTGTTTGACACTACTGTGAATGTTTTAGGCCAGTGGAATGTAACTGCTAAAATGGGCATTTGGGTTGAATGTAGCAACAGTTGCTTTTACCCCTCTGGCTTTTGATGTCCTTCTAGTCTGAAAACATCTGCATAAAGACTCTGCAAAGTCGTGGGGGTGTTATTGTTTCAGACATGCCTCGAAGTAGCTTTTTCGTGCATCTCGTTAGTGCATGTGTATTTTTATCTTCATAGTTTCTTACCGTGTACTACTGATATGTAAGGAGATCAAAGCCCAGGACAGTATTTCTGCCTGTAATTGAATATGATTGAAAATAATTTGTGGGTGCAGCATTATAAAAATGTCTTGATTTTAGGAGTTGAAATTCTGCCCCAAAGCCTTGTTAAGATTGGGCAGATTGCCTACAAGGTGTTTTATAGAAAACAATTGCTCATCTATTGCAAAGTCAATGGTTTGTAGCAAATTCCACTCCAAATTTGTCTGACATTTTTGGAACCACCTCCCTGGCTTCATCTGAGGAAAGACCAAGAGAAAATAAGCTCTCTTAGGTTCTCTACAGATGTGAGCTAAAACCTGATTGTTAACCAGGGGATTATTCAGGGGTGTATTAGTAGCTAGGGATTTCTGAAAGACCAGCCAGAAAGCCCTAGCAAGCCTTGGAAATAAGGATGTGAACTGGGAAGCATGTGGAGACATACTTGGTTCGTGAGGGAATGAAGCTGGAAAGCTGGTCAATACAAAAATGTTTTTGGCAGAACACCTTGTGTCTTTCATTCGTTATGGGATAGGACTTCTCTATTAATTTGAAGACTCGGAGGAATTGGTAAATCAGTAGTAGGATCACTAGATCTGGTCTCTTTAAATTTTCTTGCTCCTGTGTGGGAATAAAAAAATGGACTAACCATGAAAGATGTCCGGGTATTTATAATACACAATGCTTTTGCACTTACCTTCTTCCAATCTTTCTTTGCTTTGAATGGGTGTGATGCTCCAGTTCTATAGAACTTATTCTCCTCAGCTGCACATTAATAATAGTCACACACTTTTTTTAATTATAATTTTTTAAAGTATTTTTCATTGCTTTCCTTTAGTCTCCCTGGTCCTGCTTCAATCCCTATTTATTCCTCCTTGTCTACTCTTCAGGTCTTTGAGATGTCTAATCTTGCAATTTCTATTTCTGTGCCTGCTCTGATCTTTGTGCTGTTAGTTGTGAGGTTTTAGTCTCCAAGTGTCAAGGACTTGATAGTAGAAAGCAAAGAAAAAAATAAAAAAAAAAAAAGAAAAAATCCCATGATGAAAGCAGTGAAGCTGTAGAAATGAGAGACAGGTGAAATAAAAATCTGGTTTTAATTTTAAGGCAAAATGGTTGTGGAGGGTTTTATTATGTCTTTGTGAGGAAATAGAAGAAAAATGCACCTTTGAAATTAAAAGAGGAAATAAACCTTGAAAATTGAAAGCCTGAAATAGAATTTATATGTAGACCCCAAAATATAAAGCAAATGTATAATCACATTATTAACACTCAGGTGTTAGATTCATGAAACTGTTACTTTGAAATGGTTTACGCTAATATTGTGGCACTTGGATGCAGTAGTTAGACTCTTCATAGATGTAATAAAAGAAAACCTTGAAAATTAGGGATTTTTTTTCATAATTTATTTGTGGCCTGAACTCCTTGAGAGTTATTTCTTACTACCCATATAGAAAAGCATATTACTTCATGTTTTGCATGCCATCTCAGGATACAGATTTTCATATTCTCATTCTTGAACTTCCATATGAGGCATTTTTGGAACTTGCTAAGCTCGCAGAATTTAAGCTTTGCTCTCCAGTTATCCATAAGAAATGCAAATTGCTAATGTGTCTTCAGCTTTATCCAGCAAGTGTGCCCTAGTGAAAATGGTGCTGCCGTTTTTACCTTATGTTTTGCTGACGAAGAGAACAGGTGCTCTGTTTACTCCTGAAGCAAGGAAATCTCCTATCTCTTGGTTGAAAGACTCTTTCACCCAGCCATGAGTTTGTACCATTTTATAGCTGATGACAACATGGAACAGATGCACCTATTTCTAAACATGGTGATTATTTGGAATGTAGGAGATTGACCGTAATAGGAAAACTAGTAATTTATCATTATTACATTTCTGTTTCTACGCATAATTATCTTAATCTTGTTACAGAGCATTGAAATGAACTGTTAATTATGCTATGTAAAACATCTGCCAATTAATTTTTCCTCATACTCTTTGAAAGTCAATAGTGTTTCAGTAATATTTTCCTTTTACGATTGTCATTTACTGTTTGTTTTCTGAATTCAAACTAGCAAGCTAACTTTCATGTAAGCATAATGCTAGAAAAATAATAATTATCATATATGCAAGTATCTTCCAGGGAGTGTTGTATATTGGTAAAAAGAGGTTCAAAGTTAGGATTCAGGATTTCATTTCATGATTGTTGCACTCAGCAGCATGGGAAAGCTTCAGTTCTCATTTGTTTTTCTGTCAAATTGCTGTAAGTGAGCAGAATGTTATGAATTTTAGTGAGTGCAGGATTCATAGCAGTGACATAACAAGAGTGGTTGGTGTGTTGTAACAATACATAAATGTTTAGCAGCCCTGGGAGAAATTGCAAATGGATTGCTTTTTATTTTCTTCTGAACTTGGGCATCTGATATTCCTGTTATTATCTACATTTCTTTTTGATCACCGTGTTTTTTCAGAACCCAAGGATAATCATAGAATCATAGAATGGTCTGGGTTGGAAGGGACCCCAAGGATCATAGAGTTCCAACCCCCCTACCACAGGCAGAGCCACCAACCTCCAGGCCTGGATCTGCACAAGGTTGCCCATGGCCCCATCCTACCTGTCCTTGAACACCTCCAGGGATGGGGCACCCACCACCTCTCTGGGCAGCCTGTTCAAGTACCTCACCACTCTCTCTGTAAAGAACTTCCCCCTAATATCTCATCTAAACCTTCCCTCCTTTAGTTTTAATCCATTCCCCCTTTTCCTGCCATTATCTACCCTTTTAAAAAGCTGATTCCCCTCCTGTTTATAAGCTCCCTTCAAGTACTGGAAGGCTGCAATGAGGTCCACCCACAGCTTTCTCTTCTCCAGGCTGAACAAGCTCTCTTGATAGGGGAGGTGCTCCAGCCCTCTAATCATCTTCATGGCCCTTGTCTGGACCCTCTCCAACAGTTTTACACCTTTCTTGTATTGGGGCCCCCAGCTCTGGACACAGGACTCCAGATGGGGCCTCACGAGGGCAGAGTAGAGAGGGACAATCACCTCCCTGTCCCTGCTGGCCACCCCTCTTCTGATGGAGCCCAGGATACCACTGGCCTTCCGAGCTGCAAGAGCACACTGCTGGCTCATGTTAAGTTTCTTCCGGCCCAAGTGCAGCACCTTACACTTTGTAGTGTTGAATTGGCTAAACCCATCAGTATTTTTGGGTTCAATCACTGCTCTTGCCATAGATGTTTCTATGTGATTCTGAGTAAATCAGCTACAGTTTTAATGCAAGAATTCATATAGGAATGGGGTGGTAATGCCAACTTGGTCCCAGATATTTTGTAAGAATTAATGCAAATTTATATTTTGTGTATATTTTTGTTTACATCTATTCAGTTGGTGTGTTTATTACTTTTGCTGAAAACCGGTTTGTGTTATTTCAGGGTATGTAGTCACTCTGTATGTATCCATAGCTGTTTTTCAAAAACTGTGTGTTTAACACTTACACAGGACTTCAGCTTCTATAGCAGTTGTGTATCGTTGAGTTGATGCAACTCTTCCTTCACATGGAACTTTCTTTGGAAAACAGTTTAGAACTTCATCAATGTCCACTGCTGCAGTAGGTGATCCAGATGTCTAAAAATCAAGCCAGAATCATACATTGACTAATCCCAACCTCACCAATAGCAGTGCTGATATCATTGGCTGATATTTGTATGATGGGGGGTGTACAAAAAAAGATGGGAGGGGAACTGTTTACAAAGGCATGTAGTGAAAGAACAAGGGGCAATCACTTTAAACTGAAGGAGATGCAGGTGAGATTTAGATTAGATATAAGAAAGAAATTCTTCCCTGTGAGCGTGGTGAGGCCCTGGCACAGGTTGCCCAGAGAAGTTGTGGCTTCCCCCTCCCTGGCAGTGTTCAAGGCCAGGCTGGATGGAGCTTTGGGCAACCTGGTCTAGCAGAGGGTGTCCCTGCCCATGGCAAAAGAGGGGGTGGGACTAGATGAGTTTTGAGGTCTCTTCCAACCCAAACTATTCTTGAATTCTGTGATTAAATACAGAATGGATTTATGGGAAGAAAATTGTTCTGGCTGATGATTAAGCTGTTGCTGTTATTTCCTCCAGGGTGTTTAGAAATACTGCGAATAACTGGTATTTTTGTACCTTTTTACCTTCTAATATTGTGAGGCACAAGGGTGATTACAATGCTTTTTAAAAAATAACATAGAATGGTTTGAGTGAATTGGGTTGCAAGGGACCTTTAAAGGTCATGTAGTCCAACCTCCCCCTGCAATGAGCAGGGAAATCTTCAGCTAGATCTGGTTGCTGAAAACCCCATCCAACCTGACCTCAAATGGTTCCAGGGATGGGGCCTCTCCGGAAAACTCCTGCCAATGTTTCAGCACCCTCATTGTAAAAATTTTCTTCTTTATATCTAGTCTGAATCTACTGTCTTTTAATTTAAGACCATTGCCATGTACTATTACAACATACACTGATAAAAAGATTGTCCCAATCTTTTTTATAAGCCCCCTTTAAGTATTGAAAGAGCTTAATAAGATCTCCTTGGAGTCATCTCTGTGCTAACCCATCCAAATCTTCTCAGCCTTTCCTCACAGGAGAGGTGTTCTGTCCCTCTGACTTCCTTGGCACTCCTTTGGAGCTGTTGGAGCAGGTCTTTCCTGTCCTGGGCACCTCAAAGCTGGATGCAGTACTCCAGGTGGGGTCTCACGAGAGCACAGTTTAGAAGGGTTAGAATCACCTCCCTCAACCTGCGGGCTACAAACAGCCTTTTTAGTGATATTTTGAGTGGTTTCAGATTATATTTTTAATAAATTGTGACGTAAGAAACAGATCACTGTGCATGTAAAAGAAAGCAGTAGTGTGTGATCTACTGCTGTGTTTAGAGTTTTCTACCGTAGGAGGTACTCTAGTAATGAGTAGTATGTTCTGGGGCATTAATGAGAGAACTGAGACATTAATTCCTAGTGAATAATTAATGTAACAGTTGAATGTCTGTTTATGAATGTTCTTTGAGTAGTCTGAATTTCCTGTACCGTTCAATGATAATCCGCATTTACTATTCTCTAGATACCAGACATATTATTTTGGATAAGAGTCGACTGTATAAGGTATTTAGAATTCAAACAACAGCTAAAGGGTGTGAGACTGAAAGGGGCCTCAGGGCCTTTTGTTGGTCATCTACTAGCACAGGAGATAAGGTCATCAGATTCTTTCAAGAAGGTTAAGTGCAAAGTTCACATTGTTGCTTAAAATTCTTATTTAAACCTCTGAGAATCCATTGTTTGTGTGGTGGCTTGTTTTACTGCACTGTTGGCTTTAGACTCTTGGTGTTGATTTTTCCTTGCTGTTAAGTCCAGGGAAAATAGTGAGATGAAGTGGTTTGCCACGGTTGCCTGAAAGTCTGCAGCAGAAGCAGAGTAAGACACAGGTCAGTCCCAATGCCCCGTCCAGGCGCTGTCTCATGTGGAACATGTTTCTTGCCACGGACTTCTACAAAGGCATCATTTCCCTTTCAACTTTGTTTTTCTGTCTGGCTTTCCCAGACACTCTCTGTTTCTTTAGTCTTTCAGCTCTTGTACATCCAATAGGCCAGTGAGAGAAGTACAAAGATTTTTAGGGAGCTATGTCATTAGTGTGTTGGGCATTGAAGTTTTTCTTGAACAAGGGATAGTGCAGAAAGCTGTAGTTTTATAGGTTGCTTTGGCAGAGCAGACACCTGCTGTGTATCTAATCCCCTTGGTTTTCACTTCTCTGCGATGAGTGCCTCGTAAAGAAATGGGGTTAGCATTACAATCGCATATTTGTTTCAGAGCATACAGTTAGAAGCACAAAGTTTGAGTGGGAGCAATGACTGGAATGGGGTATGTTGGTCTGTTCGAAGTACAGCGGTAACGGGAACAGACCAGTCCCTCTGTGAAGTTCTGAGAGGCATAACCTAGAAAATACTTGCAGCAGTCTGATCAGTTGATTTGAAAAGTAGAATCTCAGCTGCTTAAACTAGTTTCTACAACAACCCAGATCAGCACCAGCCCTGTGTTGGCGTTAGGGAGAATACTGTTAGTATGGACAAGCAATAGGCTTCTTACAGAGATAATAGCAAACATGTGGGTGTACTTTAACATGGGCTTTTGCAAAGCTTTGATTTTCATACTAAATCAAAATCACATGCTAAAATTTTTGTGCTTTGGAAAACATTTAATTTTTTTCCTAAACTATTTTTTAATCCATAAAAAAACCTCTAAACTGAAGACGTTTTTGAATGTGGAACATATTTTTTTGTTATTAAAGTAAATCCTTAAAACGGACGTAACTGGAAATATAATGGGCCTGTTTTGCAGTATTTTCATGAGCTAGCATTTCTGCGTATAAATATGGACCAAAGTTAATCCACATATAATATGCAAAAAACATTTCCTTGATGGGATTAAAATTAAAACAGACCACATTTCCTATAAAATCTCAGAATTCAAATGTAGGTTTTGATATTTAGCAGCTGCTGTTTGATTTGAACAAGAGTGCAGTCTTTGCCAGATGTGACATATTAACTTAGCTAATATGAATAATGAGTCTCAGTGTATACGTGCAAATAAGATTCATTAGTGTTTAACATATGGGATATATTAAAATACTTAAACCTAGGAAGAGTTAGAAAAAGAAAGCAAGCATAAGAATTTTAGTTGTTTACTTGGGGTAAGCCCTATATCATTTTATAACTAGGTAAGCAGACACTTCAGGCCCTTATAGTCTGTAATACAGCACATGATTATTTGATTAAAAAAAAAAGAATGATAAAAGGCCTTGTTGTATTTCAGGAGGAAACCAGGATGGAGCGTGCGTGTCACTGTTCAATCAGTAGGCAGGCTTTTCTCTGCCAGAGGTCCAGTTTTAAATCTGAATGAGCTGCTGTAGTTATATTTATCTTTAATGCCTACCCACGGCAGGATGCATCAGCTCTCAGTTATTCCTCCTCAGGAGAGGCCTCAACTGAAGTTGGAGAGGTGTGTCACAGGCCACCTACATTGCTTTGTTTTCAGTACCTCCAGCAGTAATACATCTACATTTTTATAGGTACTAAACATCACCCCCCACGAAGCAGTTGTTGACCACAGATGCTATTTTGCTTCCTTAGAGCTGCCTAAGGTGGCCTGATATGACAGCAATGTCACCCACCTAACTGGAAGAACAAACAGTTTTAATCCTCACTGTTTTCTAGAATGTTTTTGCACAATCACTAAGTGAAATCTCCTCACTCTTCTGTATGTTATGTGTGGGTTAAAACTAGAATTCTGTTTTGTTACAATAATACTGAGACAGATTTTATTGATTTCCCAGTAAAGTATATAAAAATAAATAAAATATAGCAGCTATGTTTTATAGAGATTAAAAAAATTCTGGGAAAGACTGTGATATTAGGTTGGAATTTCTCATTGTGGGAACCAAATCGCAAAACATGGGATTTTGAAAATTCCAGTCCCTTTACTTTTCTAGCTTACCCTTCTTAGGCCTGGTGGGCTCTTAATGTTCATGAGACTTCCAACTCCATTCAAGAAATTGAGATTTTCAGTCTGGACAAATTCAAAAGAAAGATGCATTTGTGAGGCAAAGATTAATAATTACACAGAAGCTAGCAGGCTTTGATGATTGCTAGAAGGCTAGATTCAACAGGATTTTGGGGCAGGTAAGGTGAGTAGCGTAGGTGGGGTCATTGGTGGCATTGGGTAGGGCTTGTGCTGTGGTTACATAAGTTATTCATGTGAAATTAATCATCGTGTAAGAAAAGTGTGTTTGTACACATACATGCATATATGTGTGCATACAAGAGCCCTGTAAATGTTTTCATGTGTGTTACATACTAACTTGGAAGTACAGGTTGCCTTCCGAGAGTGGGGCTACAGAGACTGAGCTTTTTAAATTCCTTCTGTGAAAGAAAACAGGAGTGCACAGGGCTTTTGTTGAGACTCCCATGATTAACTTATTTATTTTCTCTGTACGTGATCACAAAGTAACTTGGAGGCAGGTTTCAGTGACTTAATAGCTGCTGAGGAGATGGCATGTCTAAGCTTGCAAGGGAACGTACTTTGCTGGAGAGAATGCAGCTGGATTTGTAGCTGTAGCGAGCCCCTTGGGAGACTTGTCCCAGCTTGATTGGAAATTGCTTCCCTTGTTAGATGGGAGGAGGATTTTCTTTGCTGTTAGGTTTCTTTTTCCACCCATCTCATGCTGCTTACTCACCAGCTGAACCCTGATGAGATGTTATAAAAGGAAGAAGACCCAAGCAAGAAATTTCTTCATAGTATTTAAAACATAAAGGGATAAGGAGGAGATGCCGTCACTAACATAATGGAATAGACTTACTGCACTTACAGTGTCAAGGTCCATTTTAGTGTAGCTTATAAAATTAAATCAGGTTTTATGATCAGATCAGAAACCAGTGTTATGCAGAAGAGGAAAACAATTTCCCTCCTATTTATCCAATGGCTTTTTAAATCTCCATATGTATCAAAACCCAGCCATAAGTTTGCTCTAGTCAGGAAGTTAATGTTTAAATATCTGATATATTTGTGTTGTATTTAAAAAGTGAAAAACTTATCTCAAATGTCATTTAACATAAATTGATGCTAAGTATGTATTTGAAGCAAAAAAAAAAAGTCACCTACATATTTTATTGCCAATCGAATTTTTATTACAAATTACATACTTGGGCAGCTTCATTCATCCAGCTGAAGCCATCTGAGATGACCTTTTCCTCAGCAGACTCTGCCTGAGCAGAACATTGTTCTGCTGTTAATTGTTTTGGACACAGTGTGTGAAAATTCTTAAGGGAGTTGAATTTTGTTGTTGAGGGTTCACAGTACATAATTTTGCTTGCATGTTTACTGCTGGCCTGTCAAAGTATATGAAGGAATAAAATTCTCCCACAGATCAACTAATCATGAAAATAGTGTTGAGGTGTTTGATTGACATAGTGAAGCTGTTAATTTACAGTGTATCAAGATCAAATGGAAGTTATTGCAATTAGGAAGTGATTGTGTTCTCAGTTGAAATTTCTAAATGCCGTGTTTTACATTTTTGTGCATTTTTATGCTGTACACAGATGAGTTAGGGAATTCCAATGGTTTGTTACATTTAGATATTTAACGTTGAACAACAATTTCAGCGCAAATTTTACTTTTTTATAATAGCTGATATTTCATTGATTGGGGAGCATTGCTGTGCATATAAGGTTTCTGTAACCTAAAGGCCTCTGAACATCAAAAGATTTGGCCAGTCAGAGGTTTTGGTGGTAGGTTGGTGGGGTTTTTTTGGGTTTTTTGTTTTGTTTTTACAACTTTGGTTCAGAGTATTATGGTATCAGGCTAAGATCTTCCTGCTTATTTCTCTAGACTGTATGTATGTGTAGCTTGTATTTTTCTGTGTATGAAGTTATATGCAGTCCTGGTTTCAACTCCGAGTTAATATTCTTTCTAGTAGCCGGTACGGTGCTGTGGTTTGAAATTAGTATGAAAATAATGTTGAGAACACACTGATGTCTTTAGTTGTTGCTAGTTGTAGTGTCTACACAAAGTCAAAGACTTCAGCTTCTCATGTCCTGCCAGGTGCACAAGAATCTGGGAGAGCATAGCCAGGAGACCTGACCCTGGCTGGCCAAAGGGATATTCCCTGCAGAGTGTCACATTCTGGATATAACTGAGGAAGTGAGCTGGGAGGTGGAATCACTGCTCAGAAACAGACTGGGCATTGGGTTGTTCTTTTTCCTTCCATATATAATGAACAATTGAATTTCTATATTGCTTCTTTGTAGTAGTAGTAGCTACTACTATAAAGTAGAAAAGTAGGTACTACCACTAATTGCTGTAGTAGCACTACTACTACTAAAAATCTCTTCCTTTGTTAGCCTATTAAACAGTCTTTATCTCAACCAATGAAGTTTTTTTTTCCACCCCCCTCCTGTCTCCTTGCGGGGATAGGGGTGAGTGAGCAGCTGCATGGGGCTTAATTACTGTCTGGGGTTAAACCATCGCAACATCATACAGAGTAAGACCACATTTGGTACCATGGCATGGAAAGAGTGTTAGAGTTGATACTTTCATATCCACAGTCCTTGAATCTTAATGGTTCAGTTAATCTTGAAAGCCACATTTTTCTCCTAAGCATTCTTAGGAAAAATTGTGCAATATCAAAAATAAATATTTGTTCTCTTTATCACTTTATCTTTTTAAAATCTACGTTTAAGCATATGGTACTGACAGATGATAGGCAGATTCTAGAGGACAAAAGGCTTCTCATGTCCCTAAAATTACAGGTATGGTGGTGAAACAAGCTCGCTTAGTTGAAAAAAACCTGTGGATACCCAATGAAGTCCCTAAAGCAATTCAGCCTTAGCCCAGTAATAGTAATTTTTACTTTGGATGAGTTGAGCAATTTTGTCGTAGGTTCATTACTTCTGTTCCAGTGCTGAGGCTGCTGTTTCTCATTTTTATAAATGCACAATCTACTCACACTTGTGCAGCTCCTTAGGAGTGGTTTGGTCCAGGTTCAGGCCTTAAATTTCACCTCCACACTCAGGTGTCTGCAGCCCAATATAGATCTTTTCCTTCTTTAAGACTGTAGAAAACAAGGAAGCAGAAGGCTGATGTTAGAAACAGCGCTGAGCTGATAATGCTGCTCTTTGGTCTGGCTGAGGAGAGGCCATTAGCCCAGTCCTTGGGGATGCCCACTGAGGTGCTCTCTCCAGTTGACCCTGTGGCATCCAGACCTGCACCCAACAGGTACAGGCTGGTCAGTTCCCTGCCCTACAAGGGGAAAGGCTGGGGCCGAAGTTGTGGTGTAGTTTTTATAACATTGGAAAATACTACAGGGAGATTGATTGTAAATTTGTGGTAACAGTAATAGAGAAAAATTCAATAAATATCTGGGTTGCCTTGGATTACCCGTACAACCTACACTAGCTTTACCTTCCCTTTGGCTCTAAGGTTTTATACTTGCTATGTATTAGGAAAATGAAAATGATCATTTACCAAAACTAAAAGGTACCGTGCATCCTGACACAAGGTGCATTCAGCTGTGTGCTGTGCCTAGCGCTGTTGTGACTCTCGCCAATCTAACTTTCCTGGTTGAGTCACAACATTTGGGAGACATTTTTAAAATCCAGTATTTTTTCCATGGATGCAGTGCACCTTTTCATTCCTGACAGCTAGCACAGATCATGCCATTTTGCATGGCAAAAAGATGTGTTTGTTTGGACAGTGGGTTTCGTAAGTGAGCCAGTTCAGCCTCAGCACTTATGGATAGAGGGTGTTGTTTTTCTTTTTTTTAAAAAAAATGATGAAGCGTTATCCTTTATTATAAACACAACGTGGTTAGACACAAGCAAATGGTGCCTAATGCATGGGAAGGGGCTGATGAACACATTAAAGTTCATGCTTTTAACCAAGTGGGAAAAGACAGAGCCCCTGGTTTTCTTCCCTTGGCTGTTCCTGTTCTCTCAGCAATCTGACATTTTTGTGTTGCATTTCTAGGTCAGTGGTGACACAGCTAGCATGCTTGTGCCCAAATTGATCAGTTCAGTCTTCTGTACTCCACATGGCTTTCACATCCATCTTTGCCTTAGTCTGTGTTTGGATTTCAGAAGAGCCTGTCAGCTTTGCGTTTCCTCAGATCTAAAGAAACATGGATGGCTCAGCAGCCACATGTTAACTTTTTAACATGTTTTTTACTGCTCCAAGTAATTTAGAGTAGGAGAAAAATAGAAGCAGCAAGCTTTTCAAAGAGATGAGAGTGATGTGGGAAAAGTCACTATAAAATCAGTGTCAGTACGGGAGGTGACACACTTGCTAAGGTTATGAAAAAAATTGGCCAGATTAATTCTTCCAGAGAAGAACTGACTGTTGGACTTTACTGTGCACCTTCTGGAGGATGTTTTCTTACTTGCTCCCCTTCATGTGTGTGATGAAAAAAAAAGTACAGTTGGGTTCATGAGCATCTTTCTGGACACCAGACACTGGGCCCAGTATGGAGAATTGTCTTTAAGAGCATGACTTCTTTTTGGGGGTGGGGGGGTGGGGTGTTTTTGTTTTCTTTTTTTGTTGTTGATTAACTTACAATTGGAAGTGGTTATAACTGTTTTAATTGAAACATGGTCAGAGAGAAGTGGAAGATGTCTGCTGCGAGGGACAGGGGTGGTGAACAGCTCTTCCCTCCTGTTCCTCCTCCTGGCAGCAACTGCCTGTGAGTGAGCACTGCTTCTCCTGGCCTGACCATTTGCTTTGCTGGGCACTGTGCCCACTCCGGCTGCCCCCATGAGTGCCACTGCTCTGTGGGGACACCCCAGGGCCCCCACTACCAGCCCTCTGCCACCATGAGCTCAGCAGGAGGCTAAGTCAGTCTCCCATTATGCATGGCTTTCGGATGCATGGAAGGGTGTTGCTGAGCAGCTCCTTGTCAGGGACACTGTCAGGGCTGGGATTCTAACGTGTTCAAGACCTGGGCACTGTCCCAACCAGGGTAAGATGAGGTGTGGAGAGCAGGAAAGAACCAAAGATGTGAATAAAAGGACAGAAGTGAAGGGCAGAAAGTCAGGAAGATTTGGACTCAGAGCTGGATTTGATTCTGAGCCTGGTAATAGCAGAGATGTGCTGCTGCAGATCTCAGCTGTGTAATTGTCTGGTTTTCCTAACACAGCTAGTTTTAAACGAAATGAGGTGAATGAGTAATTTTTGAATTTAATTTTCTTGCACTTAGTTTTTCCCCATGACTGCAAAGCTACCATAGATGGTAATGATATTATAAAAATTCTGTAGGTTTGCAAGTAAGAAACTATTTCTGATACAGCTCTCTTTTGGCTAATGAAATAGCGGCTTACTTGTGAGTTGGTATTAATGGCATATTCAGTAATGACATACGATTCAATTATTTTACTAGACAGAGAAGCACTTAATGTAAGATATTTCTGAATCTAAGCATCAGCTGGAGGTGATTGAAAATACACTATTTGTGCATGCTTCTTCAAATAATTACTGTGGAAAATATTGTGGCATTGTATTTAAAAGAAGGGGGAGCTGGGTTTAATGCTAATAGCTGAAGAAGGAAGAGAATTCCCAAAGAGAAATACTCTTCTATAATCCCATGCTAATCTTCTTGACAGAAAGCAGAAGAGGAGGAGCTTGTCCTCACACCTGATGGCACCAGGGAATTCCTGACATTTGAAGTTCCATTGAATGACTCTGGATCAGCTGGACTTGGTGTGAGCGTCAAAGGTAACCGGTCAAAAGAAAACCATGCCGATTTAGGAATCTTCGTCAAGTCCATTATTAATGGTGGAGCAGCATCCAAGGTAAGAGGGTACATCTTTGGTCTTCCTCAGTTTTCCATAATCACACTGTTTTGAAACTATGCACAGATTCAAGAAGTATGAGAATGCTCTGTAATTAGCTTTTTCCAATTACACCCTCAGAGGTAACATTTAGATTTCTACTCAGATTCATGTGTTTGTGCATCCCAGGATTTCAACAGCGCTTGCAGATTCTGGGGAAGGGTACGAGCCGTCTGGTACAGATCAATTAGAATGCTATTTGTGCAAAAAGGTTATGATAATAGCTCGCAGTGCAAATCTGTAATTGGAATAGACATTTCCTACAATGGCTGCAATGGAAGCTATTACACCAGTGTTCATTTGGCCATAAACTATTAGGACTAAGCATAGTTGTGATTATTTTTCTTTTGTCTTTTGCCTCTCCATCAGATTAAACGTCTTTTGTGTGTGTTTTATGTAACTAGCTATAATCTTTCCTTTTCCAGGATGGCAGGCTTCGAGTGAACGATCAGCTAATAGCGGTAAATGGAGAATCATTATTGGGCAAAACAAATCAAGATGCTATGGAAACCTTAAGGAGGTCCATGTCCACTGAAGGAAACAAGCGAGGAATGATTCAGCTTATTGTGGCAAGGCGAATAAGTAAATGCAATGAGGTAATGCACTTTTGATATTGGGACTGGGAGTTTTCACTTCTAAGGAATTTGTGTTTATAGGAGATGTCATGTTTCCTCTGAGACCTGGAAAACAATATTTGAGATGCCAAAGAAAGAGAGAATTACAAAAAGATCTGAATTTTAGTGTTAGACATGCTAACCTTATTACTGATCGATAAAGTTTTTCTTTTGAGTATTTTCATCAATGAATAACAGGAAACACTGAATAAAACTGTATTGATTTTGTAATTGGATCCCACTGTTTACGTGATTTTTGTTCTTTGGAGTTTTTTATGTGGGTCTATTGAATCTTTGTTTATAGACTTAGTGGTAACTGACTTGCTGCTTTGTCACTTTCAGGTTTTTTAATTAAGAGTAGAGCTCTTACATTTCAGTATTATATTTTATCTAAGCAATTAAAAGTTTTCATGGGAAGATTCTGCAAAACTTGATGCAAATAATTCTGTTATTTTGGAATTTAAATATGTTGTGTCTTGGCCTTCATTGCAGAGAAGTGTGAAATACTGAATTCAGGGTGAAGTGGTGATTCTTTTTCTGATATTATTTGAAACTTTTGTCTCCTCCAGTGCAACATTAATGTGTTGATGTTTTGAAACATATTCATGATTTCTAATAGTTTATCTTCTAGATTAATGTAAATAACGATATATATGTGGGCATATGATACTGAGGACTGCAGATGCTGTGGAGGACTGAATTAGACTTCAAAATGATTGTGACAAATTGGAGAAATGCACTGAGTTAAATAGGGTGCAGCTGAATGGTGGGTCAGGGAAGCATCTGTTCTTGACATCTAAAAGTCATTCTTTCATTCTGGTTAGTACCGGTAAGGTCTTACTGGGAATGTTATTTCTTGAGCATCATGCTTCAAAAAATAATGTGCACAAATTGGTCTTGTACTTCGGATCCTGCCTAAGGGAAAAAGGAATGGTTTATTTTTTAATGCAAAAAATTGATCATTAAAAAATTCCAGTCCATAGTGTATTATAAAATCTTGTTTGAAAAAAAGCCCAACAGTAGCCTCTCTAAGTTCTTCTTCATTAACAGCATATACACAGCTTTAATACATGTACACGTGTATATATATGCACACTGCTGGAAAGCCAACTTGGATGCACAGAGTTTCTCACTCAGTGCAGAAGGAATTCTGACTTTTTTATATTTGGTGATGTCCTGTTCTAGTTCTAATTCTGAACTTGGACTCCAGGCTGTTCTTTGGAGACTGTTCCTTATTCCTACCTAATTTCAGATGGATTTTATGTGTTGCTACATAAAAAGGGTGAAATGTTTTTAGACTATTTCTGTGTTTAGCATATTTCTTTCAGAGAGGATGTAGAAGGTGTTCACTCCTCTCTTAGTGATAGACTTCTAGATCAAATGTATCAAGTCAGTGTTTGTTAACATGATGAAGCAAATTCAGCAATGAGGAACCAAAGACATTGCTCCTTAAATCCAGTCATTCAAGTTAAGAATACTTTGGTGCCCTACACCTGCTTGACATTTAGTGTGGTTTATTTTGCTGAAATCACATGGCAAAAATGGCACAGTTCAGTCTACTGTATATGTGCTCCAAGATGAAAGGACTGATATAAAAACCAGGTTTTGATACACAGAAATGATGGGGAGCTGTGTCTGTCTAGGCCTACTTTACAGTTTTTAATGGATTTTATTTTCCCAACTCCTTAATAAGCTAGTGATATGAACCATAATGATTTGGGAAAGTGATGATATGCAATTATTGGTGTAGTGACCATCTTTCTGAAATAATTATTGTAGCTATTTTTTCTCCAGAATTATTGCTTTCATGACATTCATCCAAAGGAAATACAACGTCAATACTGTTTGCATATTTTAATATGATGAAAGCACAACTTGCATGGACATAAAGCTATTTACCTGCTGAGCTGGCAGTATTGAAGACAATGTTTTTTAGAAAGCTGCAGAGCCCAGACTTCTGTGAAATGAAAAGAGAGAATTTTTTTTCTTGGCAGTTTGCAATTAAGCCCTAGTAGCTTGTTTAAGAGTTGGATGGATTTGAATTTTAGATATTATTAGCCTGATATAATACTGATAAGCTATAATGATAGTGTTTATGTATATTGCATGAGTACTGTATGTGAGTGTGGTCCACAGTCAGCTTAGCCCCTGGGTAATGGATGTGTGGACTGAGACCCAGCTGGAGAGGAGCATTGCGCAACTGAGCATTGCAGTGATACCTTCCCATGGAGCATCAGATACTGGCCATGTCTGGCAGCCTCAGCTTTATTACGCTAAATTCAGTAACGTAGATCACTTAGACAAGTCGTTCCCTTACAGTATTCCTGCAGCTGCCACTAGCCTAATACAGTCCTACAGTATTATACAGTCTCAGCAAAGATTTTTTTTTGTATTAGTACAAAAAATAAATGATACCTGACTGGCGGCAAATTCAGGAGCTTGTGGATTAGAAGTAGAAGCATCAGGAGGGAGATCATATCTTGATAAACCACACCTTTTACTAGCACAGAATGATAGAACTGTTGAAGTTGGAAAAGACCTTTAAGATCACAAGTCCGACCATTAGCCTAGTGCTGCCAAGGCCACCACTAACCAATGTCCCACATCTAAACAGCTTTTAAATACCTGCAGGGATGGTGACTCAATCACTTCACTGCATTCCAATACTCAGTAAACCTTTCAGTGAAGAAATTTTTCCTACTATTCAATCTAAACCTCCCCTGCTACAACTTCAGGCCATTTCCTCTTGTCCTATCACTTGTTACTTGGGAGAAGAGAGCAACACCCCCCTGGCTACAACCTGCTTTCAGGTAGTTGCAGAGACCCGTAAGGTCTCCCCTCAGCCTTCTTTTCTGCAAACAATCCCAGTTCCTCAAAAATGGGGGTTTACTTTTTTTTCTTAAAGACAAAAATAATTTTTTACCTTTGATAAAGTATTTCCCTGGTGTTGTCTATGTTTTTCTCTCCCTTTTGGGTCTCCAAAGGACTCATCATAAAATAACGGTAACAAAAAAGGATCCTGTTCAACAGATTCCTTTCCTGTGTTGATTCCACATTGTTTATACCTACTTTATAGGCAAAAATATAGCGTACACTCTTGTTAGGCTTGCACAATAAGTCGAACGAGCTTGATTCTATTCCCTTCTGTGTGTTGCCAACAGCAGTGTACATTTCTTTCTTTTCCAGTGGCGTGGTCAGTCCTGCCACTGCAGTGAGAGGTCAGGACTCAGCGTGCTGGGATTCCCTGCCATGCCAGGGAGCAGCCCCAGGTGTCTTGGAAGGGGAATGTGTTCAAGGGGAGATAATGGCATTGCACAAAAGAATTATGCTCAACATTTGGATCAACAAAAAATAAATTTCTGTCTCGCTGTTTGAAAACAACAGCAACAAAGAAAGAAACAACCCCCCCAAGCCTCTCCTCCCTCCAGCTTCAAGTCCAGTAGTTCTTTTGCATTTGATAAACGGAACAGAGTTCTTTGGAGATAGATGTGCAACCCAGTCCGCTTTTTTCTTCAGTAAAATAGAGTTTGGATTGGATTTTAAGAAAGTTGGGAGTATAAACACGGTTTTAATATTAATGTTCATAGTCAGTCCTTAAGAATTTGTTTGGGGAGAGAACTCTTTTGACAGCATAGCTCTGCAGAGTTCCATGTCTCTGTGTTTCAGTTCAGAGCAGAATTTTCACACACTTTTCTGTATGTCGGTTGCTGTCTAGAAGACAGAATGGCTCAGCCCTGGCTGTCCTGGGTTTAGAGGGGCAGGGACAGTTGCCTCTGATCTGCTGCAGAGAAGCTGTTTCTTTGCCAGAAGTCTTTCTATGCTTTCTTATGTTTCTGAAGAAGTCAAAGTCTACTTGCCCTGAGCATGAAACTCTCAGAATTTTGTGAAGTGACTCCTTTTTCCTTCCAGCATTGTACAGCTTCACCAGTCCTCATGTTGTAGATTAAGCCATTAAAGCAATTATAGTAACAATAGAAGTGTACATAAACACCACAAGAGTATTATCTTGTCTTCAGAGACATAGTGAGGAGATCATTTACGTCATCAGCTCTTACATATTTGTAAACTTGAAAGACACCACAAACTTCCCAGAAGGTAAAAAAGCATTTTAATGCTGTTGTGGTTTCACTGAACTGAAGAGTTTTCATTGACTCACCAGGAGATAGAGGATAATCCATCCATGTCTTCAAGTGAATTATCTCGTAGTAAATATTGATATAAGCATGGAGTGAGTGGTAGTTATGAATGAACTCCGGGCCAAAACTGTGTATCTGACACCCAAAAAAAAGCGTTTGTATTACATCTCCACAGAGTACAGTAACACAGTTAATTCTGTAAGCTGCACTGTTACAAACCTTGCAGAGCTTTGTTTAATATCTCAGCCACTCCAGACAAAATTACACAGTGAATACTTGATGGATGCTATAAGATTAGTGTAACAAAAACATTTGTCTTGGGATTTGAATATATCTGAAGTTCCCTCCTCCCCTTCAAAAAGGTTAAATGTGCAGTTTGAATCTGTGTTTTCGCCTTTCAGCCTTGCCTGCCGTGGTCAGCACTGTGTGTTGATTCTTCAACTTTCCTTTAGAAGCACAGAGAGATTTTAAGGTACACTGCCAAAGGTGTGCAGACAGTGGCAAAAAAGGGAAGAATAACAGTAGTAGCGATCTGATATTCATAGGTGGACAGTGTTTAACACCACACTTGTCACAGGACATGGGCTTCAGCTTTTTGGATCTTTAACTCAGGGTTGACATTTTTTTAATTACCAAGCAGCCTTAGATTTAAGGAGAAACACTGGGAGCTGTTTGTGCCGAGTTCTGTTAATTAATGATACAATTATGATTAGGCTGTATGGGCAAACAGCTGCTGGCTGTGTGACCATAATGCGTACCCAGCGCTAAGGCATGACTGTCAGGAAGGGCCATGCAGCTGCCAGCCAGGATGTGCAGGTTCAGGAAAATAAAGGTAATAGTTACATATGGAAACCTGCTCCATTGTCATGTATGAAAACCAGAAAATTCCTTGCCTGCACTCTGTTCATGTCACACACAGGCAGTGCTTGTCTTCCGTTAAGAGAGAGAGAAAGCATCACCATTTTCCTCAAAACGAGAGATTTCAAGGGGGTTTTTGTTTATCTCTGTTTTTTTGATAGAATTAATGTCTTGCCAAACCTGCCTGGAAAAAAGGTTTGCAAATGATTTGCAGATCCCCAATTTTCTTCCTACATGCCTGTAAATTTTTGCTCCAGTTGCTGCATTGAAAGTGGAGCATACTGTGAATTAGAGAAACAGTTGTGAATCCAGACCATATAAGGACCTCTTCAGCAGTATAAATTAATTGACTAGTAGATAGATCAGTGACAGGGACTTTTCAAATGAGTGCTTTCATTATAAAAGGAAGGAAACAAGTAAACATCTATTTTTTTTTCTGGTATGTGTGGAAGCATTAAACATTCAGCAGCATTTTTCCCAGCATGCATTACCTAGTTAACTACTTTGAAATTGATATGACAGGTTTTGTTGTTTTGGGCTTTTTTTTTTCCTTTTCTTGCTAGATTAGTTCTGTGACAACCTTCTGGAGTTCATTTAACTATCAAAAGGCTTTACTATCTACTCCAAACATGGTGATTTCACTGTTTGCTCCCTTCTTCATGTCATTGATAAAACTGCTTATGAGTTTGAGCTGTTCCCAGCCCTGATCCCTAGGGGAACCTACAGCTGACTCATCTCCACCCTGAAGACTGATCTTTGTTTCAAATCCTTTAGACAGATTTCAATCCAGAAAATGAAAACATAGTCCAGTCCCATGAAAATGTTGTTTCTTTAAAGCCTTTGATATGAAGCTTTGATAAAGGCTTTTTGGGAATGTGAATACATCATGTAGAGTCATTGCCGAGATCTCAGAGAGCTTACTGACACCTTTGTGCAACTCCCGCATCCCAGTGAGGCAGGATTTCCCCACAGAAAAGGCAGGATGTCCCCATGGACATCCACCATCCCCACGGACTCATGTCTATCATGCTCAGTGTTCTCACTCTTTACTGTAGATACCACCATTTTATCTGGAAGGAGGTCAGACACATGGTCTGTAGTTTCCAAGATCTGCTCTAGATATACTGGCAGCCACCTGTCTTCTGGCACCATGAACATTTTAGCCAGCAGTTAATGCAATTTCATGGTTGAGTTCCTTCAGGACTTTTTGGAGAATGCCATCCAACCTGGGTGACAGGTAACTTCTCATGAACCAATTTGGTCTAATACTGCTGTGTATTTTCTTCTGGCTGATTTCTCTGCTCTCGTTATTTACTGCAAAGAATGGGGTCGGGTGTAGCAATATCCCTGGTAATCTCCAGCAGTAAAGACAGAGGCAAATAAATCACTGAGCTTTTTTATAAGTTTTGGCACATTTTACCTGAGCTTCTAATAAAGGTTTTGTTAGTGGCCTCTTTCTAGGATTCTGGTGGTCTTTTTGGTGCATGATTTTTAGTGGGCTTAGGTGAACTCTTAATAGTAAACACACCAGGAAATATTTTTAAAAGTTAGTTGTTGGGAAAGTATCTACATAGATTTCTGTTTTGTAGTATCTCGTGTCTTCTGTTCTGCCCTTCTGTCTTCATTTATATTGACTTAGTTTTATTCTTCTTTATCTGTTTTCTATCCTTGGTATCAACTTACAAGCTCCATCTTGATTTCCCCATCCTCCCCATAACATTCCATCTATCTACGGTTTGCAAAGCTGTGTTGGTTCCCTCTCACCATCCTGAAAACATTTTTTGTCTTCTGCTTGTCTTCAGAACAAGAATGCAGTATTTCTTAGAGACCTTGTTCTCATTTTAAATTTACTGTGCATGTAAGTCAAATCTTGATCCCTTTACTGGCTGTTTATCAATTACATTTTTGCATTTTGCAAAGTCTGTCCCTAAAGCAGGATCCTAACTTGGGTGATAACAAAGAAACACCTATTTAATAATAGCAGTAGTAGTGTAAACGTGTCTGTGTTGAAAAAGGAAGCTGAAGCATTTTGGACATCTTAGCCAGAGTACACAGATAAGAAAGGAAAAAGAAACCTCAGAGAATTGCTCTGTATGACAGAAAGAGCTTCCATACACTGGATGCACTGTAATATACAGCAAATTTGTATGCTGACTTCTTTAAAATCCATAATGCTTGCATGCCAGTATTTTGAAAATTTACTTTCTGAAGGAAAAAGGAATTGTGACTATTGTTTCTTTAAAAATAAAAAAGTTTGTTTATGCATTGAATATTTTGGCAATGTTCTTATGCATCAACTTTTTTCATGTTTGTGCATAACTTCAGATAGGATGGATGGTGGTGTTTAAGTAAAAAGGACTGTGTTAGTCGTCCTTTTATCATCTAGATAAGGAGCAGCTGGGCTAGTTAGTACAGACAGTGCTTTAGCAGACAGCTGCTGCTTATCTGAATGACAAAGGGCCAGGGTAGCAACCTTTTTGTATTTAAAAAAAATAATTTTTCCCCCCTATTTTCATTGTAAGGGAATGGAGAGAAAAGGAGCTGCAGCCAATCTGTAGCACGTGAGGTTTTATTGCATTTTTTCGAAATCTGATCATTTATTATAGATCAGTGCTAGGACCCAGAGAGGGAAAACTCTTTTCAGTCTGGAAAGGAGAAGGCTCAGGGAGATCTTACCAGCATCTCTAAATACCTGATGGGGGTAATAAAAGAGAGTGATCCAGACTCTTCTCAAGACTGCCCAGTGCCAGCACAAAAAGCCATGGGCACAAACTGAAATACAAGAAATTTCTTTACCTGTAAGAAAAAAAAATTCTTTTGAAGGTGGTCAGCCCCTGGCACAGGCTGTCCAGGGAGGTTGTGGAGTCTCTGTCCTTGGAGGTATTCAAAACACAAGGAACTGGGCAGCCTGCTCTGGATGACCTTGACTAGATAATCTCCAGTGGTTCCATCCAACCTCAGCCAGTCCGTAACTCTGAACTGTCACACCAAGAAGTGCTTCTGCTAGGGACAGCTGTTGATAGGATGTCTAGAGGCCAGTTGCTGCCTCTCTTTCCTTGCCAAGCCTTCAGTGAAGGTCAGGAATTTGTATATCTTTGTTTCTATTACCTTCTATTCTTTATCAGTTAATCAAATTAAATTATACGGGATAGCACTGATATTGACTAAGGGAAGGCATTGGAATATGCAATTCAATCTTTTTATTAGAAATGTATCAGGAAGAACAAGTCTTTATTTGAACTGCAATCGTGCTTTCAACTGTTGGGCTCTCTGTCTTGCCCATAGCAGTTTCTGTATCCAGTGTATTTTTTTCTTACACAAACTTTTTCTTAACTATGTAAGAAAAAGCCTTTTTTTTTTGTCTAAAGACAGTTGTGTATTTTTTGCTCTTTACTAAAATATTTGTGTCATTGGCTCTCGATGCCTTTGTTTAAACCTATCTTTTGAGATGCTAATTAGAAATTGAAAAAGTTTTCCCTATGAAAAGGATAAAATACGTGATTTACTTTACAAAACATGGCCATCTAAACTCAACGCTCCTGCTGTCTCTTTTATTGACCCTGTACAGTACTGCATTACCAGGAGTGAATTTATATGTATTTCTCTGATTCAGAGCTTTCTTCTTGTCAGTATCTTTCTGAAAAATCTCTTGAGACCTTCCTACAAATGAGTTTGCAAGTTGATGGGTTGTCACATGAAGGAGGACTGTGTGATATGGCTCACTAAAAGCTGGACACTTGTTACATAAAGTCATCAATATAGCACTGGGAGAACAAATCCCAAAGCACTTTGATATTTTCACACCTTATTTAAAGGCAGTGAAATAAAGGTTAGTTCACCATTTAATGCCTTTATCATGCAAGTTTAAGCTCTCAAGTAGCGTAATGTTGCTGTGCTTTTTTTCTTACAGTATTCCAGAATTTAACATTTCTATTCTTTTTGAATTTGCCTTAGATCCCCTTAGAATAGAGGCTACAAATATTGTTTAATTTACTTTTCAGTAAAGCTGTCAGTTGTAATCTGCAATTTAAAAAACTAATAAAACAAATCCTCATTTCACAATTTAAACCTTATTGAGTCTAATTCACTTGCACTGCAAGTTTATTATTCTCCTGCAGCTTGACGTGCCTCCAATTGTAATTGTGTTGACCCTCCAATGCAGTAAATCTCCCCAGTGCTTATCAAACTGGGAGAGATAAGTCTACAATTTGGAACTTCATTAAATATCTCATTTATATTAAACAGATGATGGCTTTGAACAGAAATAATAATTTTTCGGTCTCTGCGACCTCCCAGTCGTGGTCTCCTCCACTTTGCAATGCGGCATTTTGCAGAGCCCCACCCTTCCGTGTACTGGGCGTTAGGCCAGCGCCCAAATGTCAGAAGTCGTTAGTCCATCAGGCAGACTTCAAAGCCCCTGCTGTGGAAACTGCAGCTGAGTGCTTTGTAGCCCTTGAAGCAGATTCTTACAAATCTTTCGTAGTGTACATTTCTTAGTCATCTGGGGATTGTGTCTGGAGTGATTAATAATGGGCAGCTGCCTAAAGAAGTAAAAAAACCCAACAAACATGTTGCTTGTTATTGTAATTCCTGAAATTATGAACTATTCTTCTTGTGCTCGTTTAGAGACTAATCCTTGGAATAAGTATTCCTGGTTCTCAGTGGCTTCAAAGAGTTGCAACGTGCTTGGTATCTTGCAGTATCTGGTCCCTGCTGTATTTCAGTACATAGAAAATATATGCTATGAGGTTCGTGTGAAGACATTGTTCTTGATAATTAGCTATGCACTTCAATATGAAGAGGCGTGTTGGTGAGAACAGCTAACACTTTGGTGTGTTTACGTTCATATGATTACCCTGCAAAGCGCATCTAGTCTTTAGAATTATTTTTAATACAACTGGATGCAGTTCATGCTGTTTAGATGAATTGGTTTAATGGTGTTGCCGAAGCTCCCTTGGTAGCGTTACTGAGTACCAGCAGAGTGCTGGTGAACCGAGTGCTTTAGGGACCCTGGAAAGCTGGACAGTGTGGGGAGTCCCTTGTCTTTCCAGTGAGTGGCTGGGTGCTGACAGATTGGGCATCCAGACTGACTGGTGAACCGATGGGCACTTGTTCTACTCGCTCCAGGGGGCTGCGTTGGCAGCTGCCCATGGCTAATGGGGTGGCTAAACCCAGCTAGGTGATACCGAATTGTTTTCTTTCTTTCCCTTGCATGGGTGCTGCTTTCTGCTGAGCTCTGTTCTCTGGAGCTCACTGAGGAAAACTCAACTTTTTCCTGTCTTTTCAAAAAATGTGGTAGGCAAAATGCGGGAAAGGAAGGGATGAAGAGCTGTGTCCAGTTTTGGGCCCCTCACTGCAAGAAGGATTTTGAAATGCTAGAGTGTGTCCAGAAAAGAGCAACGGAGCTGGTGAAGGGTTTGGAGCAGAACTCCTATGAGGAGTGGTTGAGGGAACTGTGGCTTTGTAGCCTTGAGAAGAGGAGAGGGGACCTTAACCCTCTACAACTACCTGCAAGGAGGGTGTAGAGAGTTTGGATTCAGTCTCTTCTCTCATATAACAGGCAATAAGACAAGAGGAGATGGTTTCAGATTGCACCATGGGACATTTAGTTTAAATATCAGGAAGAATTTCTTTACTGAAAAGGTAGTCAAGTATTGGAACAGGCTGCTCAGGGAAGTGGTGGAGTCACCATCCCTGGAGGTGTTTAAAAGGCATTTAGATGTGCTTAAGGACATGGTCTGACATGGAGTAGGCAGGGTTAGGCAGTGGTTGGACTTGATGATCTTAAAGGTCTCTTCTAACCTAAGTGATTCTATGATTCTGCATCGAAGGCTGAGTAGGAAGTTGCTCAGAGGAGCCTTCTGATGGAAGGCAGCTGGGGATGGGAGGCAGCCATACACATGGTCTACTCCCCTGTGCATGTGGCCAAGTAACCCATCTCCATTGCTTCTTCTGTCACCTGCTTCATCTACCTTGAAATGCCTGGGAATCATGATGGGTAATATCTTGCAGCTTAAGTCTGGGTTGGGGGGCACCTTGGGTTTGCCAGTTCTGGTTGTTGTGGCTCTGCCTGGATGCTGTAGTGGTGCCAGCGGTCAGGAAGGCTTCCAGACTGAAGGAAGCATGTGATGTCTCTGTATCTTGCAGCTGGGAAACACAGAGCGAAGAACTCATCATAAGCAGAAAGAAAAGAAAATAAAAGCTGATGTGAAGCCCAACTTCTTTTTTTCCTTTCCTCCCTAACATTTGAGTGTCTGCGTATTGGTTATTAATATGTGTAGCAGGGTTTCCTGGGGTTTTCCATGGTGATTACATTTGAAAGCAAATTGAACCACTTCAAAAAGTGCCAGCAGCCCAATTCCAAATGGAGTTCCTGCTTTGCGGCCCTGACAGGAGCCTTGTTCTGACAGGCCATCAGTGTGGGAACAATGGCCCAGCTGTCTGTCCGATACTGTTGAAAAAAGCCAAAACTGTCTGTTTAAGAAATTATCCAACAGAGACACCAAAATGCAGTGGGTTTTTTTCACCAATTTTCTCCTGAGGGATTTGAAATTTGACAGGGCGCCGTGGGATGTGTGGTGAAAAGTGGCTTAGAAAGTTGGTCATTAAGCAGAGCTGTCACTGCAAATTACCTTTGTTCAGGGTGAGAAGGTCTAGCTCATTTGGTGCCCAGACAGGTCTAGGCCTTAGGCAAGTTGTTTCAGTTCCCCCACGCTGCTAAATGGACCCTGGGCGCTAATTTTCCTCTCTCTGTGCAGTTGGAGTCACCTGGGAGCCCCTCTGGGCCAGAACTGCCCATAGAGACACTGATGGAAGATCGGGAGAGGAGGATTTCCCATTCCCTCTATGGCGGGATCGAGGGTCTCGGCGAGTCACCCACAAGGAATGCAGCGCTCAGTAGGATAATGGGTGAGTCAAATCAGCTCTGCTCATTGGGGCATGGTTTTATTCCTCTCTGTGATTCATTGAAGGGTGATTAATGCATTATGTGGAAATCAAGTAACATGGAGGTTGCACCAAACAATTTTAAGGTACATTTTAAGTTGTTTGGTGCAAGCCACCTTGATAGTTAATGTGAGAAAGAGGATCAGTAAGAAGAATTATAAAGTCAATTTTGTACCCTATGGCAGGCAGTAAAGCAAGTAACAAGTGTATTGATCATGGGTTTTCAGTCTCAGATCTGGGACAGTAAATTACCGGTTGGTCTGAACTTCATGTTGAGTCTTCCTTCGCATGAAAGAAGTGACTCAGGGAAACTTAGAATTAATTTCGGCATTTCTTCTCCTCTCTTCCAGTCATGCTTAAGTACAAAAATAATTAAAGCAAACTCGCATCCATTCATGCTTATTAGGGCATTTCATTAATTTGTTTGAATTTTTGCTTTGCAGGACACCAATTTTAAAACCTCATAACTAATTTCAAGCATCCCTTGTGTAGATTCTGTGCCATACCATCTGCATGGCCCCAGTGGATAATGAGGTTATTAGCGCTTGCTCTGCAGCAGTTCAGCTTCCGATGTACAGAGCTAGGTAATAAAGACTTCCCTTGCCACAGGAGTGTTTGGATTTACTGACTAGGATGGAGTTACTTTGAAAGGATTTTCAAATTTAAACACAATAAGCAGCTTGGTGAAAATAGCACCTGACAGAAGATGCGACAATTGCTTTCTTGAGTTGCAAGTTTTAAACATAAGAAATGGCCATCATTATTACATCTGGGACTTTTTTTTTAGTGTGCTTGACACATGCAGGCTATCTTAGAAGACACTGCTATAAACTTGATATAAAGCAAGGCTGAACTTAGTTTTTAGTTCCTCAAGACTGATTTTCAGCCTTAGAAAATGAAAGTCCATCACTTAGGCTTTTTCTAGTCAAGAGCTTGTGTGTATATTTTGCTCTGTTTTGGGGTTGTTTGCTTTTTATTTTATTTTGTTTTAGTATTTTGAGGTTTGCTTTTTGTTTGTAGTAGCTGAATAATACTGTTGTATTATGCAATTGTTACTTTATTTAATCAGTTAAGACTTTTGTCTTTTTTATGCATTTGGACAATAGTAATTAGAAATAAAGCATGCTCTGTTCTATTGGATTACATTTCATGCAACTTGGAAGAAGAATGCTATACCTGAGAATCGAGGAAGCATGAAACCTTTCTACCCAAAGTTACATGTTTTTAAAGAGAACAATTTGAAAAAAAACCCCAACAATCTATTTACTTGTTGAAATAATTAAGGACTGATATTTAAATTTAAAGTCTTCAGCACTACTCTCCCATAGAAGAGAGACTTGTTTTGATTTCAGGGCTTTAGATTAAACACATGCAAAGCACTACCTTCTGCTTTTTCCATCAGTGTTGCAGAGGATTTACACGTAGAGCTCATATAAGTGTTAATGAGTTATCACTTCACCACCTTGTCCAGTGATGGGAGGAAAAACCCAGTGCATGTGTGTCAGCAGGGCAGTTTACTTCCACATCAAAGGAATTGCCATGCCAAATTGAACTTATGCTTCGTGAGTCTGGCATCATCCCTTTAGCTGTAGCAAATAACTGATTTTCAATGAAAGACCAAAAATCTTTCCAAAGCTCTTAAAATCCAATACTTTTGGATACCTCTGTGATGTAGACATAGGGGAAGAAAAGTCACCCAGCATTTATGAGTGTTTTATAACCCAAAGTTGATGTTTTAATTTCCTCTGAATCTTCATTTTTCTCTACTGTTTTCAGAAAGATGAAGGGTGGTTGCTTGTTCAGTAAATCCATTGATGCAGTACTTGGAAGCACATGGAACATCAAACTGTGCCTGAACCTCGTAGTAAATGTGATCTAGTCCAGTGTAATTGAAAACTGATCTTGGCAGGACAGATCACCCCCTTCTGCAGTCATGGTGGCATCACAGAGCTGTCATGTTTAAACCTAGTTTTTAGGTAGCATTTTTTTCCAAATGCAGCAGTACCATTAGGGTAAAACTGCAGTGTTTTCCATCTTTTGTGATATTTTTGTGCACATGCTCTCCTGCAGGCCATCCCTCAGTTATCTGTAACAACTGTTACCTGTTGGCAGAGGTAGCTACAGTTACTTGTGTCAAGGTAGCTAAAGTCTGTAAGATTCATGCAGTGGATGTCTTGTCCTATTAGTATGGATAATTAGAAAAGACTCAGCCTAAAAGCGAGCAATCCTAATACTCTGATTGAGGAAGACTGGAAGTCTGTACCTTCCCATGCTGGTCCTGACCTTAAAAGCAAGCCGAAAGGACAGCATTACACAGTGCTGATTCCCTTGAATGCTCTCCCCAAACAGTCTTCCTCTAACCATGGGCTCTCTGAATCACCTGATGTCTCCCTACTTACCCCTCAATGGATTTAACTATGTAAACTTTTAGTACTCTCAACTCTTGGTCCCTTGTGTCACAGTTTGATTTCATGTGTGAAAGAGAAGGTCTTTCTGCTTCTTTTGCTGTGGGATAAAATTAATGGATCTTGAGTTTTCTTCCTTCCTAAATTAGACTATTCAAAGGAGATAATATCACGGTCTGGAAAATGCCTGCTCTTTTCAGTCATTGTTTAAAGTTGGAACAAAACTTTTAAGATAATTTTGTTTCTTTTAAATATATCTAATGTAATTTTTGAGAATGTATTTAAGACAATTTCCTTACTCTTTCAATCCTTAACTCACAGCAAGAACTGGTTGTCAGAGCCTTGCTGTGAGAGTGGGAATAAAATACCAATTTTAGAACATGATTTAAATTATGTAAAATAATGTTTGCTTACTGCAAAAAGGCTATATGAATCTTTTCATGTTTTTGCCGATTCTTATGTTGATCTACTTTTCTAGATGATTATTGCTATTATAGATTTTCTTATGCTTTTTCACTTGATAGTATTTCACTGAAAATTTCTGATGGAGAGGAGATACTGCTTTCTGTATTCAGGGAATGACATTTTTGTTTTGACGAGGTGTTTTTCTATTTAAACAAATTGGGTCTTCTCTTCTAAGAATTAGATGGCTATAATAAACCTTTATTTCTTTATTTTTAATATTTTTAGGTTGCATGTTATTACATTCAAAATAACAACTGTGCTATGCTGGTTTTCTTGTCTCTATGATTAAAAATTCAAGTCTCTTCTTCTGATACAACATTCTTGTATATCATCCATTATGCTCCCCAGTTTTGCAATACGCAAATACATAGCTGCTGTCTATATAAATTATTCTCATTCAACACGCAGCGTAGTACAAAGTCCTCTTTCATCTCTTTCTTCTAGTTGCTGATATTTTTTTTATGAACACGGTGGGGTTTGTTGCTAACGGTGACTAAACAGAAGTTATTTATCAGGGGGTACACAGAATAGCAATAACTTGCACTGAATCTACTTTTCATCCCGAAGGATCCCCCAGAACTTTGTAAAATTTGATAGTTCCTACACAACTGGAAATACTTTTTTCTCTACATAAATAATTGCTGTCTTGATAGAATCAGGAGGAAACACTGCTGAAAAAATTTCATCTAGAGTTGTAGAGTGTGCGTCAATGAAATGAAAATCACCCTTTGCAAGCAGAGAAGCTCCCCAACCAGGAATCTCATCAGAACACGGTGGTCTGCTACAGTAGTCTTGACAAATCTGAGCACTCTCTTGAGATCCAAAGCCTGGGTATATAAGCCTGGTCGTTAGACATTCCCCACACATGTATTCCCAATCCCATCTCTATTTAGCTTGGAAAATTAGTTGATGTGAGTATCTATGGAAGATTTTGCTAAAGCATGGTATAATGCAGGGGACAAAAATGCTGTCAGTGAAAAATAAATAAATGAAGTAATCCTAATTTCTCATTACACAATTATATATATTCCTCGTGTAGGAGGTGTCATCACTATTATTATTGTCAACACCGTTTTCTATTATTATTATTTCTATTCTTTATTGCTTTATTACTTTAGTTAGTATTTCATTATTCATTATTCATTATAGCTGCTGATGATTTCTTGGTTAGATGGGTCTTACCATGTCAAGAGCAAGAAAGGTTCTCTACTTCTGGAAAAGGCTTGAAGCATACTATTGGTCTGAACCCCATGTGCCAAAATGCTGATGAGAGTCATTCATAAAGTAATACTTGCCTTTGAACATATCATAAGGCTGTTCAACAAGTTTCTTCAACTTTTCTTTAAGTAGAAAGCAATAGCAAAAGCACAGGAACCAAGCCAGATACAGTGATATGAGAACGCAGTGTCACATGGGAGCCAAATCATTACAGCAAACAGATTACCTGAACTTCAGGTATTTTCTGGATTTGAAAAGGATTTGGAGTTGGGTTCTTCATGAGTAAGCCTGTTCACTTTATGTACTGTATATCCTTATGGTTTTTTTGGGTCACTTTGTGTTGATGGTTGAATTCACGTCCAAAACATTTTCTGGTTTCTGTAGGTCTATACTATTAGGTTTGAGGTGTTGCTGTTTGGCATATTTTTTCTTCTAACCTGAAAGTCCTCATAGACCTGGAGACCAGACATTTGATACTGGAGCCCTAAGACTTCTTTTTCTACACAGGCAGATGGGAACCCTTCTTATCCCTTGTTTTGGTGTCATCCTCATGCTGCACTTGTTTAGATTGGTATCTTGTTCAAGAAATTTGAGCCTCATTGTCCTGAGATGAGACACACTTGGAAGGGAGAATGTTTTCCCTTCCTTCTTACGTGATCCATAATACTACATATTATTACAGATCTACTGGCTGAAGTTTAATTAATATATGCAAAAATGGACTTGAAGCATATTCAGAATCTAAATTTAATCTAAGTTTTCTAGCCCAAGGGAAAATTATTGTCTTGGAGAGTTTGCAGAAAGCTCAAGCAACGTCTCAGATTTGTAGATCAGTCAAATATACTGATGATTACTAGGTTTGAAGTTTTTTTGATGTTTCCTTGTAATGTTTCACACAACATTTGAGAGTTGCTTTCTCCAAGGGTATTTTCTGTCCAGTTCAGCTGAATTCTCTACAAAAGACATATCAAGTCCATTGCTGAGGTCTGTCTAACCGTCTGCTGAAGGTGAAGCCTTTCACCTGTTTTTAGCTTCATCTGCAGTGAAAAGCATAGGCATGTCAGATGGGTTTTCTCCTTAAAATTCCAAAGCAACTATTAAAATGTCAGTCTTCACCCTTGTCAGATACAAAGAAGGGTAGTGAAAAGTTAAAAATGTTACTGAATTACTGTAGCCTCTCAAATGGGAAGTTCAATCTGCCGAATGCCATAAGGTTATACCTTTTCACAATCAATTCTTTGGAGACGTTATTAACTACGGAGTTAACAGTCTTGTAGGCATTATGTTTGGAAAGAAGTACATTACCAGGCTAAACATTAACCTGTCCATCAAAAAAGCTATTGCTGGGCAAAGAATCAGCTGTTATGCAAACTGAAGACATTCATTTCAGTTTGACAGTGATGAGATGTTCCCCATGCAGTACTTTTTTCTTCCAACCACTTTTTGAGCCTTCTTGAGTGATCTCTTCTGAAGCCAGTTTTGCCCCTTTGGAAAGCTATGCAGAATATATTATCTAGTGCAGCAATGACTTTAGGCATAGGCTTTATTTGTTTGTTTGGTTTTTAAATAATTCCATGCAAAGGTAGTAATGACAACAGAAACTTTTCCAGAAAAAGAGAAAAAAATTATTTCCCCTAATTAATTTTTCCATATCTGTAAGAAAAATAAAGTGCAGAAATATTTGATGTGTCCATAGAAGCAGGTTATGTTATGAAATACAAGTTTTGCTATATATTATTACTGTGGTGCATCATAGATTTAGAATAATTTAAAGTCTGTTGTCAGATTAACAGTTCATTAAGTTAGTGCTTTTCTTTTTACAAGATGTGACAATTTTACTAATTGTTTTAATAAGGTAATATGTTTTCAAGAACAAAATCCATGTAACATCATCATCACTCATTAGAAATAATGTTGTGTGTAGTAAGAGCTGGGACCAAACATTTTAAAGGCAAAGCTTTTTAAGTCAAGCATTGATTGTCCAGAAGGAAGAATATTTTTAAAGATAGTCTATCAAAGTGATGTTCCACTAAATATGAAAGAATCACATTTAATAATTAACCATTGCCTCAGATAACTAAACAATTTTCATCCAGATTTGCAAATCTTTCTTTTTCTTAGAACAAGTTTTAATTTAGTGTTTCTAGATACTGATATAACCTCTGTCTATTCAAAGGTAAAATTTTAAACGGGGATAATTCTGTATTTGCAGTTTCATCCAAATAATATTATATAACCCCTGTCCTCCCTACTCTCTATCTCATCTGTATATCCTGAGAAGCAGATTTATTCAGTTTAAATCATAGTTATGTTACAAAGCATTGAAATAAAAATATCCTTCTGATATTCTTTATAGCTTTTTAGTCTGTTTTTGTTGCCTAAATTTTTCTATAAGTTTAAAAGTTGCTTCTGCTTTTTCTACAGCAGTCTGAAAATTGAAATGATTACTGGAAGATATAATCATGTCTATATATTTATCCCTTTAAAAGCAGCAGTGGTAGTGGGTTTATAATATTTATTTGCACATTACAACTTGTAAACAGTGTTTTATGAGTTTGTGAGAATCTTTTAAATATCATCTTTAAAGTGCTTCTCTAACAAATTAACCCAAGTTTGCTACTTAACAAAGAATGATGTTGAGTCTTTATGATGTTTCTTTCATGCATGAGATGGCTGTAGTTTAAGCATTTTAAAAACAGTGCTAAAACTTATTTGAATTTGTTGGTAATAGAATTAGGTCTTTTTTTTCTTCAAGTATTGCATGCATGGCTCCAGATTATTTTTCAAAGGCGAGAATGAAAATTTAGAATTGTTTTGCTTTAACTGTGCGTTTTCATCACCTTTTACAATTCTTACCTTTGTGGAGGCATCAGCAAAGGGTTCCAAGTTCCCAATAGGAGTCAAACAAGCTTCATAGTTTGTGAGGGCAGGATTGATCAGGAGAAGTGATGACCTCTGTTAGTCCCTGCTGAACTTGTTAATTGATTCTACCAAACGATTTGATGCTGGAGAAGATGCTGTATTTTTGGACAGGTGCCTTTCAGTGGGTCCTGTTGACAGGACCAGAGGGAATGGTTCATACTGAAACACAAGAGGTTCCCTCTAAACATCAGGAAACACTTTTTCACTGCAAGGGTGACCAAGCACAGGTTACCCAGGGAGGTGGTGGAATAGAAATATTCTGAAGCCATTTGTGCAGGGTTCTGGGAAATGGCTGTAGGTTTTCCTGCTTTACATAGGAAGATGCATGTAAAGTGAGACAAAGTTAATTTCATTACTTCTTTCGTGTTACAATTCAATAGGACTGCAGTTTGACATGATGTTTTATTAGCTTTGATTGTATATTATTCAAGGCACTCTCTGCCATTATTTAGTTTTTGGGTTTTTTCTCCCTTTTATTGTTCAGGTAAATATCAGCTGTCTCCAACGGTGAACATGCCCCAGGATGACACTGTCATTATTGAAGATGACAGGCTGTCGGTCCTTCCTCCTCATCTTTCTGACCAGTCGTCGTCCAGTTCCCATGATGATGTTGGGTTTGGCACTGTTGATGCTGGTGGATGGGCTAAATCTGCAATTGAGTCAACAGACTGGTAAGAGCACGGTTTAGTGGAAGGAAAAGAGAGATGACTGCAGTTATGTCTTTTCCTTCAGTTTAATTTTTGGCTGCTGCTAATATTAATTTATTTTTTTCCATCCTCATCACATTTAGATTTCACTATTTTCAAACTGGTAATTGTCCCTGTTTCAGGAAGGACATCTGTACAGATCATTTGTTGGGCTTTCTACTTCTGGTGGCAGTTTTGGGCTCTGTCAAAGCACATTTGTGGAAATGTTACTAATTGTTATTAAGATCAAATCAGTATATAGCTATGTTAATTTGATGATTTAGTATTAATTTAGTTGTCAACTGAGCTAGCTTTTGTAAAAAAACCCTGCAAAATTTAAACAACTTTATGAAAGATGACAGAATAGTTCCAATTGGAAATTTTAATGTATAAACTTCACTGTAAATATTTCTAATTCTATAAAGCAAAGATTTTATTTTTATATTCAGCTATATATCTAGGAGCCTTTCAATACCTCCTATACTTTCTTGATTTTCCTAATATTCTACAGTAATTTAAAAATCTGCTCAGAAGTCAAGGCAGCTCTTTGTTTTGCTTTAGTGTTAATGCTTGTGCAACAAGAACTAGCGAAGTTTTCTTTATTATACATGAAGAAATGCATAATAAAGAATTTCATCTCAAGATGGTAACTGCCACGCAAAGGCAGGGTACTGCAATAGCTCTCCATTGAGAAATATGGAAAGTAATAGTTCCACATTTAAAACGAAGGAAAATAACTTTATTTTATATAATTGTTGTGAATCTTAGGTTGACTCTCAAATTACTTTTATACATTTTTAAGAGTCTTAAAGAACCTTAATGAGAAATGCATTGAGCTCCATTATTGACTCGCTTAGCTTCCTGGCAAAGAAATACTGTTCCTTGCTTAGTTAGTACAGTTAATACAGATCTAAGATTTAATTTACAAGTCCTGTAATTATCTATAGTAATAGCAAAATAAAAGCACACCCCTGTACGCTGCCACTTCTTGAAGCTAGATAATTACCACAAATGGTGTGAAGTATATGAATTTTCTTATTTCTTGAGCGTGTTATGAATGTGTCAGCAGTATCTTCATAAAACAGCAATAGCACCTGCCAGCTGATACGCACCTGTCAGCTTCATCATTGCTTTATATTATTTGATGTCATTTTATGTCCAGGATTTGAGTTCTTTATTTTAAGCACTATTTTAATGATTGTATAAAAAGGTAATTTTTTTTTATCCTTATTTGCTTTATTTTTTTTAAGCGTTGCAGCTCTCCTCCTGGACAAGTCATACCTGTAATTTGGACCCTATAAAAGTCCATCTGTCTTTTGTAAAAGCTTTTAGAGCTGAGACTCTGAGATGTTTAAATAGAATAATACTCAGGACTGCACATAATAGCTTATTGCTGAGGGAATTTTTTTAGCTGAATATGAGCAAAACCCAACAGCATCAAGTAAGAGCCCATTTGAAACCTGCAGATGCTTTTACATTTACTTCTGCAGCGTTTCTTGCTATTCATATACTTCTTTGAAAATGAAGTAAGAGTAAAGAAAATAGGGATTAGCTATTGTGGAACTGATCATGCTCAAAACCTTTAAATGTGTGTATGAGGAATTGTAAAGGTCTTCAGGTACAATTGCACTTAGAAGAGTAGATCAGAGCAGCACCTCACTATCTAATGTATTCTATCTGTAAAAAAGTAAACAGCGGTAGAATTAGATTGTTGCATTAATTTCCTGTTGCTAATGGATGGGGGAAGACTTGTAAAATGAAGGTGCATTGTATGATTTTGCTGGAAGGCACAAAGGGTAAAACTAAGAATATGGATGAAGGGTTATCCAAACAAGAATGGCAGCTGTTCTGAATCACAGAAGAAAATGTAAGCTTTTCCAGCCTCACAATATCTCCCTAATCCTTGATGAAAATGTTATGAAAACAAAGGGGCAATAAGACAGGATTAATAAGTGGAATTTTAATAACATCGAGGGTCAGAAGACGGTTACATTCTTTTAAGGATCAGCTGTCATTCCAGAAATCGTATTTGTTAAGTATGCTAGAATATAGTAAATTACATTTGGCATTGCTTAATGACTTGCACTAAATTCACCTTCTGTCTTTTATTAATGTAGTTGAAAAATATGAAAATGAGGCATTTTTCGGGACATTAGTTCCTGCTCTGTGCTCACTGGCTTTTCCAGTTGTGGATCTTCACGGGGGCTTTTGAGTACTTTGAGGCAATGTACATGCATTCAACTCCTGTGATCTGCTCCTTCCTTAATTATTAAAACACACTGTGGGTCATTAATAATAGAAATAAACCAGACCTGAAAACTGATGACTCTACATAGGGCTTAGCTATTTGTACTGTAAAAAGGCAATAGATGTCGTGATGTCAGAGAACAAGTAATTTTTGGTGCTAAGTAGTGCCTTTACTATGCAGAGTACTATGCAAACACTAATAATCCCCCTAATAAGTGTGTGGGGAAGGGAGGGGTGTGATAAGGGCCGATAAGGGAAGCAGAGAGGAAGTCCCTAAAGGCAGCGTCAATGGAAACACTGGGATCCAGTCTCCAGAATTCCTGGTTGCTGACGCAGTGTCCAGACCCCACTGCTCTCCCTGGAACCTGTGGTGCCCTTTTTGAGTTTTATTTAACTTTGGAGTTTTAGTCTGTTCTCAGGACTTCAAGTTGAGTATATATGTGCATGTTGTATTTACGTGAAAATGATAGTCAGCTTTATGAGAAACAAGCTCATATGAAAAAAAGGAGAATACAGCCAAAACAAATAGTTTTAGAAATTCACCCTTTTGAAGAATGTGTCACAGGATACCTTTTAGTCAGCAAGATGAAGCCGGTCATCTTTAACTAACATGAGCTGTGTTAACAGATGTTACTAGAGAAAATTTTCACTTAGTAAAACCACATTTTTCTGGCCTTCAGAGACAGGGCTGACTAGCAGTGAGCCAGAAACTTCTGTGTGGCCTTGGGAAAGTCATTTATGATCTGATTATGAAAGGTGTTGAAACCCTGTAAGTTCAGTTAAGTCACTCTGAGGATGTTTTCTTATTCAGCTACATGTTGCGCTGCTGTAAATGCTAGAAGTCTATATTGGCCTTGTCTGTTTTATCTTTCTATCATGTGGAGATAATTTTTTCCCCTATTTTGTGGGAGTGAATGTGAGGACTAAATAGTTATTTTTGACTTGGGGCTCTGATTCATCAGAGCTTTTAAGCATATGCTTCAGAATGGTGCTAAATTGTGCAGACATCTCTGGAATAGTTGCAGTAATTAAATGTAAAACATTATGAGCCTGAGCCAGAAACATTAAAGTCAAAAGGCACTTGACATTGACTTTATTCGTATAAGCTCTGATCATGCTCTCACTTAAGCTTGTCACATGCACATATCTTATTATTTGTAAATCTACCACTACTAGACTGAATTTCTCTGAGGCTGCCTGGTGATGTGGATAACAGTTTTCATCCTTCATAGTACTTGATGCCTTTGGACACTTTTCCGTACCTCTCTTCACTGTTGTGCCTAATACCCAAGTATTTATTAATCAAATATGCTTCTGTAAATTACAGTACGTGACATGCATGGACATGTGTACGTTACAGAATTTAAATGTATAAGTTGGTTTCTGCAGAAATTCACTAGTTGCCTGTTTCTCATGACGTGTGATGTATATTATACTTAGCCCTTAAAATAAAAAGTAATGCTTTTGACTATATATGTACATATATGCATGTATGCACACAGTATTTTGAATGTTTTTTGGTCCATTTAGAGATCTCAGGGGCAAAATATTTAGCTTGCCTTATCTTGAAGTACAATAACAAAGGGGGTATTTTGAGGGATCTTTTTCCTATAGAATAGATAGCAATCATGCAAAATACTATTTTTTTCAGTATTTTGTGCTTTTGATTTCTTTTTGTGCCAGCTGAAATACAAATCTACATTCTTTGAGCTTGCCTTCAGGCTCTTTTTAGTACTGTCCCCTTTTCCAGGACTCAAAAGATCTCTCTGTGAATTTCCTTTCATGTGATTTATTAGCTATAAGCAATCTTGCAAATTTTTTTAATTATTGTTTTGGCCACATGTTTTAGCTATGGCAACACATTACAAGTCTGGGGTTTGGCTTGGACACTGAATTTTGCCTGCATTCCTGATTCTGCCAACATCTGACAGATGTTAATGATTCAGGTTTCATCTTCTGATGAAGCATGGTGAAACGGTGATCCCTGCTTGCCGAAGACCTGCCTCAACCACGGTCATGCAAGAAACCTGCAGAAAGACCAAAACTCAGCCCAGTTGCCACCATTTTTGATTTAGTGGTGCAGCCATTGTAGTAAATACTTCCTCTGTAGGGAAGTAATGAGTAAAAACAGGTTTGTCTGTTAGAACCAGACAGGAGATGCTGTGAGAAATTTACAAGAAATTTCACATATGGAGAGAAATTTTAATGCAGCATTTTTAAGTGAAGAAGTTTAAAGCTCTGTGAGCTTAAGGCAGGACAGAGTCTGATTATGTTTTACTAAGTATTTTGTGATGAAGAAAAATCCGATAATTTGCTATCAACCAAATACATTTGTTTCTCATGAAGAAAAAGGAACTGTTTTACTCTGCTCAGATTATTCTTGTGTTGAGGCTGTACATTCCCACAGTGTAGGTATAGTACACCGGATATGTGTATCTTTCATTAAAGCTCTTAAGTGAAATTCTTGATACATTTTAACTAGAATTGCTTGATACAGTAAAAAAAAATCCATCGTGTGTGTAACTGACTACTTGCAGTAGTTTATTTAAAAGTGTGCACTTATCGTTGGTAGAAGTCACATGCTAAATAAATGCTTTTCTCTGCAGAGTGAAAGGTTGCGTGATCTTGATAAATGTTCGCATGATTTTTTTCCCTTCCTACAGCACTCTTAGTCCAGATGTTGATCCAGTGCTTGCCTTCCAGCGAGAGGGTTTTGGACGCCAGAGCATGTCAGAAAAGCGTACAAAGCAATTTTCAGATGCCAGTCAGTTGGAGTTTGTTAAAACACGAAAATCCAAAAGCATGGATCTAGGTAGTGAGTGATATTTTTTCAATTGTTTTATTTGAACCTGATTTTCATGTTGTAAGTATATAGATTTTGTAATTCAAAACACATTGTTTAAGTGCAGTACGTAGTGTCTACTGGTGGGAAGTATTCTTAATGTGAGTGGCTAAGTGGCCTGTGTATTGTTTGTAGCTACTTGTAAATGTCCATACATTTAAATACTGTAGCCCTCTGCATATATGGTTATACATAAACATTGAAAGTATTTATTAAAATGGAGGTGAAAAGTGCATTTACCAATCCACATACTGCATGAAACTACCACACCATGTTCTGAGTAAGCAGGGTTATTACCAGTTCATGATTATAATGCAATTACCCTTAAAGATCCTTCATAGTCTCTTGTTTTGTAGATGGATTTTGATTCAGATACTAAAGATGCGTGTATTTTTAAAGAGTTCATTCAGAATTAGAAAATGAGGCTAACACGACATCTGTTTGAGACCCAAGCTTTAATATTTATATCAGAAAGCCTAAAAAGTAGCAGCAGCTAAGACAGAAAATTGACTATAATCATTTTAATTGATAAAATGAGTGAGAATAAGTAATCACTAACAAGCCCATCTATTTTTCTGCCATTGAATTTAGATTCTGAAGTGCAGACTCTAGTAACCTTAAACAGTGAGTTTCGATTGTTTCAACACACAAAATTCCCTACTCAGAATAATAAAATGAAATATGATTCGCTCCTTTACAATAATTGTGAATATCTTAGCTACAATCCCTATTTCACCAACTTCCTCAGGGGACAGTCAGGTTGGTGGTATTGACTTGTCTTGACTAGTTGTGATGTGCTAACGTGTAAATAACATATTGTACCTGCCTGTGATGTGAACATGACTGACATTGCATGAAGGTTACTAGTTTGCTGCCATTTCTACCCAGAATGTTTGCTTACTGTTGCGGTTTATTTGCATGAAGTGTGACATTGCTAAGGTCCCCTAACTTGGGAAAAAACCCAACCAAACTCAAAAACCCACAACAAAAAGCAAACCAGAAGGAATGTTGGATGCATGTGGGGCATGGGCACTAACTGGGCTAACCAATATACATTTACCTTTTAACAGTAGCTGACGAGACTAAGCTCAGTACAATGGATGACCAGAAAACAGGTAAGAATTGACAGTAAGGCTGTTGCTATAGAAACCTTGGTCAAAGCAGCTTACCACAATTACAGAACTGCCAGTCAAATTGCATGAAAACATGAATATTCCAGTACTTGCATGGCTGCTTTCTATTGTTGTGAATAATCAAGTCGTACAGAAAAAGAAAATTCTCTGTAGAGATAAGGATCTAGGGTAGTATATTCAACCAGGTCACGCGTGTGACTGTGGGTAGACACCTGTTTCTACACTTTGAACTCATAAATATTCACAGCTGTTTGGATTTTATTTTGTCCTTTTAAAAATCTTGGAAAATCTCCTAGGTTCAAACTCTAATGTAGAGAGAGATGATGTGGAAGAGTTGAATGTTTTATTACAGTGCTAACACGGTGCTTGGAAATAATTATTTTAATTAGGAAACTGCTACCTTTGCCTTAAGTGGTCATCAGATACATGTTGTGAGTGGAGTTGAAGATTATTAGTGCAAGTTGATTTGCCTTTGGAGCTGAAACCCAAGCGTCATAACAGAACAAAAGAATATGTAAATAGAATCTTTTCCACATACCGTCGATTGTAACATTTCACACAATGATAATGAGAAATAGCTTTCAAAGCATTTTTTTTATTAGTAATTAAAATAATGCACCAACTGCAATTATGAACCTTTATGATTTATTAATATAAGTTAGCTTTTGACCTTTGGAATGCTATTTTAATTAGACTAGATCTAGAGGACACCATAACATTACTTAGCTCTAATTAGGAACAATTCACCTTTGTAACCCAAAAATATTATTTATTTTAGCATGATCTGGGGAGTAGGGCATTCCGTACAGAATTTTAAATGAATAATTCACAACTGCATCTCTGTTTAACCACACTTTACTACATGAGTAAGAATATTGAAAAGCTGTAAGCAATCAAGTGATAAAATTATAATTTTTATTTAAACAGCTAAAAGTTCTAGCTCTTCAGATGTCACAGAATATGGCCACAGACTTCACAGCTTTACAAATAGAAAATGAGAACATAAAATTAAAACATATGAGTTTTGAAGGATTAAAGTGATCAGAGTGTGAGTGTATGAACGGTGTTAATGGTTGCAGTAAGAATCAGTGCTTAGGAACTGCCTTCACCCCTGAGCATTATTCACATAAGAAGGAGATACAGATCAAACTCAAAATTCCTGTAAATTATTTTTCATTTTCTTATTAGTCTGCCTATTTGAACGGGATGTGATTAGAATGGCATGAAACCTCTGTGTTATAGTAAAACGTGATGCTTGGTGTTTAAAAGTGCATAGTGGGTTTGGTGGTATCAATAGAGGGTGGTATCAATTGGGTGCAGTTTTTCTCTCTGTGTAACACCTGGATTAAATTCCCCAAAAGAGACAAGTCAGACAACATGGGTGAAAGAGCATGACCATAACCATCTGGATTAAGTAGTTACATATTTTGTACTCAGCAAGCTCAGTGGCTGGAAAAAAGGAAAAACACCTTTTATACTGTACTTTTATTTTATTTATCTTGCATGCTTTTAACCAGTTTTTGTATATAAACACTGGATTTCTCCCATTACTGAAGATGGATGTGGTTGTTAAACAAACCACTTACTGTAGTTTGGCTTAAAAATCATCTGGTTCTAAGAAGAAAAAAAAAATGTTTCAAATGTGTGGTGAACTATGTTTTAATGAACTCTAGAAGCCAGAAAAAGTCATCATATATTTACTTTAGAGAAAATAAAAACAAACTCTCTTACAGTCAAAGTTGGACTTAATAGTATTGGCTGAAAGGGAGAATGTAGAACTCACCAGCCCTCGTTACTATAATAGATTTTTAATTATTTTCCTTTCTATAGTTCACTTGAAGTGCCTAATCCTTCCAGTGTTTACAGTTCATCCTAGAGGTTAGAAGTATATTCAGTAGCAATTGAGCATGGCTCATTTATTGAGACCCAGGCATGCTGCAGTTCTAGGTGGTTATTTTTCCATGTACGCTTTGAGAAAATGAAAAAGAAAGAAAAGCAATCAAAGAATATTTAAATTGTTTATTTATCTATTTATTTTTATGCAGTGCTTTTAATATAAACTTTTCCATTTCTATTAAGTGGAACAAGAACTAAACTATATTTTGATGTGGTTTCTTGCTCTATTCCTTCCCTTCTCTCCCCAGCCAAAGCATTACTCTTTTAGTGTATGAATTGATCTAGAAATAGAAGAATTTATCAAATCTAATGGAACAGATGTTAGTAGACTCAGTGCTTATGTCCTTTACGAAAGCGTTTAGAAAGTAGACTTTGTGCCTTTGCAAAACTGGTTTAATAAAATCAAAGGAAATTTTTGGCATTAGTTGCTGGTAGCATTCAACCTGAGAGTTAATAAACATAACATTTCAGAAAGAAACAAAATCATAATTTGAAAACATTTAAAAGAAAGTGCTGACAAAATATCTACTTTGTAGCCTTTAAAATTAGTCATGGAAAGAACCATCATATGTACTTTGACACCGTGGGTTTTGCCTTTGCAAATCACCCAAGCAGATTTGTGGCACTGTATAAAAACTTAGCGTAAGGTGAGAGAAGTGGAAGCACAATGAGTTGTTGAAACACTGTCAGCACAAGGGAAAAACAAAGGGCTTGGAGCAGAGAGCGACACATGGGCTTCATGTGATCTATGCACATTAAACATCTCACTGCATATATTCACACTGTGAAGTTACATGGTGAGGCATGTCAATGCCATGTGAGGGAAGATGCATAATGCTGCCACCACAGTAATGAGTGAGCCAAGACTAGTTGCATAGCCAGGAGGGCAAGGCTTGGCCGATGTCCCCAGGGGCTGACCAGCAGGGGCCGTAGGGACTGCTGATGCACAGGGGGTGGGCAGTGGGCTGTGCTTGGTGGGTGGTGTAAGCATGTTCCAAGGGAGATGGATGGGGATGCCTGGCATGTAGAGTAGAGCCGTGTGGCTGAGCATGTAAGCAGAGCGTGCAGGGAGGCTGCGCACATGGTGGCAGTCACGGTAGAAGGACTGCTGTGGTACAGAGGGATGAATCTACCTCAAAGCATATTTGTTAAGAAAATTATTAGAAAGAAAAATTTTGATAAACTTCAAATTTTAAAAACGATAAAAGAATCCCTTTCATCCCTCAGTCGTATGAAGATGCTTTAGAAAGATGTGCCTTTTTCCTCTACTTTTTTTCTACTTTAAATTCTGGTGTCAAAATAGAACTAGTACTCCTTCTAAGCAGATAACATTTCTGATGATTACCACCAGCGCTGTAAAGGCTGGGAGAAAATGCTGACATTTTTGTATTTAGAAAACAAGGTTTTGATGTGACTCATAAATTTTAAACAGAATCCACTTTAAAGAAAGTTTGCTGTTTCTCACCAGATTATGGGTAAACAACTCACTTTCTGGCCAGTGAATTCTAGTAATAAATTTTGAACTCACTCAGTTTACAGGGAAGTTTAACTATATATTTTGAAAATAGTAGACTTGCCATGAAGTGGCCATAGAACATAGTAGAGGTATTAAAATATACATAGGTTTATGAGCACAGTGCTTAAATTGCTTGCGAAAGGACATTTCCCTCTTTCAAATTCAGCAACCTGTCCACATTTGTGTTCATGGCCACCCAAGTTCAATAAATATTCCTATCATTTCTGTAATCTATTATTAGTTTTACAGTAGTCAAGGAATATTAGGTCACATCCCATCTAGCTTTTCCTTTGGGAAAGCACGACTTACATAAATACAGTTCTCAGAAAGATCTGTATTGGGTGGCAGGAAATTGAGGGTTTTTTAATGTCCTTTATGAACATAAATGGGCACATAAATGCCTTCTTTATAATTACTGTTTACAAAAAGAGCCACTCGGTAATTAGGAAAAGATATATGAGTGTTTAATTTCAAGGTTGCAAAGCAGAATCTGGAATAAGGAAGTTTACAGTAAGTTGCCGTGTAAGAGGATACCCTTTCCTTTTGTATATGGAACCGAATCTGTCAAACAGCTGGTTTATATATGATAGTCCCATTTCCTCTTTTTTTCCTTCAAAACATTGCACTCATTTTTCCTTTCTCATGGACTGTTTTTAACAAAGTAGGATCTTGAAAAGCAAAACCCAAAATCTCAATTCTTATGTACTGTAGGCACCAGTGGAGGAATAGCACATTCTGGCATATGCTAGAAAGTGGACAGTTTTAAAGGACACTGTCTAAATTGGAGTTCCCTTACTTGGTAGAGAGAGTGTTATGTAACAGTACTTGCTTAGACTTCAGCCCATGTTGAGAAGTTTGGTGAACCTGGACTGCAGCTTGTTTGCATAGCTGGGAAGCTGTCCAACCTCCCATGTCCCTGCTGACTGTGCTTACTCACTGCTGCAGTTGCATTGTGCCCCCAACCATCCTCCTGACCCTTGGCCCTCCAACAACTATGGTCTGTGAGGGAGGCTGGCTTCTTCCAGGAGGTGCGAGTTCACCAGGATAAAATTTCTCATTTGCTGGGGCAGGTTTAATTCAGGCTGAGGATCCAAACAGCAGAACTCCAGACTGTTGGGGAAAGGAACCACACTGCAGGGGTTGTGTTGAGCTGTGAAAGAGGATTTTGTTTTTGTTTCTATTTACAAGCTCATCGATAGGGCAGCTGAAGGGGAATAGTTAGAAAGCTCCTGTTTGAATTTATTTGATCTGGGGGATTTAAATTTAACGTAATTGCTCCAACCTTTGATAGCCAAGTAGAAATGAAAGTGTTTGTTGCCTTACCCCATCTCATACCAAGGTAGCAAACAACATGGAGAACATGGCTGCTGTTCATCCCTTCTGTAGAACCAGCAACCCCCTTCCTCCCCACCCAGTGCTGAATAGTGAAAGGAGATGGTTTTAGCAGCATAGTAGCATTTTCCCCCATGTAAGGTAACTTCACATTCCATTGTTAAAAAACTGTGTCTTTACCAAAGCAGGGATTAACTCCAGAGCTTTCTATTACTCTGAAATACCTTTAAAAAAAGATATTTTTCCTTTATTGCATTATTCACACCAGACCTTGCTTACAAAGGTATTCTCCATTGGTTTGGTATTCCTGAGGACTTGTTCTTGGCTTTGGCTCTCAGTGCTGCCTGGCTTTGAAATTTATCTTCCCGTGCCTCTGTCAGATGAGGATATTGATGTCATCAGTGGTGCAACCCACCACCTGGGACTTCTGGGGTGTCACAACACCCTTCTCTGTTCTGCTCCCTTTGGGTAGAGAAAAAGTGGGTTTCCATGTTTTCAAGGAGGGCTCTGGTGGTGTAACTTCAGGAAATGTTGTTATGATGATGGTGATGATGACCCACCTCATCTTTCTCTACAGCTGCAAATCTGACCAAGACTATACTGCACATTGAATAAAATAAGTTCAAGTAAATGCAGTATTCCCCCCCCCTAATAAAAAACCCCAAATAATCTCTCTTGGTTTTAACAATAATATGAAGTGTAATTGTGCAACTGTCAGCTGATTTCTACTGAGCGTGTGAATCTAAAAACAGAGGCTAGACATTTGCTCCACAAACCTGAGATGATAGTCTGGGTGGGAAATGCTTTTGCAGAATCCTGTCTGGGACTTTCTTGGCAAACCCCTGAACATGCAGCAGCAATAAGAGGTGCCCTCAGCCCCAGCTGTAGTGCTGCCCAGACATCAAACAGGTGACTACCAGCAATGCGTGTCTTTTCCAGCTGGGTAACTGGTATTGCCTGACTAATTGGGTCCTTTCCAAGGCTTATTTTTAAACAACTTCACAAAATCCCAGCAAGTCAACTGATACTTGTCAGAAGCATTTCATTATGGAATTGTTAGCAATTTGATGCAAGTCTTTAAAACTTGATTAAAAGCAAGCAGCATGTTCCTTGAAGGCAGAAGTCAGGCTACTTCACAAGACTGTTACTATAAACACCATAGGATTCATGCCCATAATCTGCTCTCTGTTCATCACTTGCTAGTACAGATTTAATATTCTGCTCAAAACAAAAATAATGAGTAGTTTTGTTTGATGCCATTAGATATGTATCTCTGCTGCTGCTGCTTCTTTTTTTTTTTAATGAGCTGTTTTTAAAGCTCCATGATTACTTTATCATTCAAATTGTTAAAATAATAGTAATGGATGTTGGTCTCTCTTCACCGATTTGAAAAGGCAGACATTGCTAACATTGTCGGTTTCGTTGACTATGACTTGACATACTCATTCACTTCTGAGACCAACAAATCTGCAGAGAATTCCCTACAGATTATTGAGAGATGATGAGAATAATGTTAAGTGTGTCCCCACAGACTTTCAGGATGGATATGCATAATCAAGCATGCAGTTCTCAATACTAATTCTAATTACATTTTTTTTTTTTCTTCCCCTAACTCACTAAGGTTCCCCAACCAGAGATGTGGGGCCTTCATTAGGTCTGAAGAAATCCAGCTCATTAGAAAGTCTGCAGACAGCCGTCGCTGAGGTGACTCTGAACGGTGATATTCCTTTCCACCGCCCGCGCCCGAGAATTATCCGAGGACGAGGTTGCAATGAAAGCTTCAGAGCTGCCATAGACAAATCGTATGATAAACCTGTAGCAGATGATGATGATGAAGGCATGGAAACTTGTAAGTAAACTATTGCTTACAACATGGATTAATTCTTTTAGGAAGCCATTGAAAGTAACAGAAGATAATTTTAGAATTTTGAAATAATAGAACTTACTTCTCTTCATGATTTTTTTCAGCTTTTCTCCATTCACATGCATTAACAGATTGCAACACTCTGCAGCTTCCTTCCTTTCTGAAATAAGGAAATAAGATTATTAGGAGTGTGTTTACTTAAATTGCTATGAAAATTTTCTGTAAGACAGCTAATTAATTTACTGATGTAAATTAGAAAAAAATTATGCAGAAAGACAAAACCCACTGAATTTATGTTGCAAAAATATGTTCATCTAACTTTGAAAGAGTACATTTTAGTGTCTGGGGGGAAAAAAAGAAATCACTGTCCTTTAATTAGAGTGAGTAAGGCTGGCAGATCTAATAAAATATAAAGTTAATGATCAGCTATTACCCACCCTAATGGGCATTCATTTACATTTTCAGTTCTTTAACCCGAAGTATGACCCAACATGTGGAGAATGTCATTAACATAAAAGAATCACTTCAAAGCTAACCTTATCATTATTGAACTATGTAAGAATGGGCTGGTAAAATGACAACTCGTATTGAATGAAAATAGTATGAATGGTAAATTACCTCAATCAAGGGTTGTATTAAAATCATTGAATTTTCAACCTTCATGTTGTACTACTTTCAACTTGTCTCACACCAGCAGCTTTTTTTTTTCTATTTAATCAAACTCCAGCTAGTTAGAAGTTATGAATGAAGATGATGGTGGGAAGGTTGAAGCAGTAAAATATTGAGCCTGAATGCTAACAGAAAAATCTTGAAAGGAGATTTTTCACTATCCATTTTTTAAAAAAAAAATTCTGTTTCAGAAAGTCTGTTTCATAAGTGTCATTTCATAATATTCTTTTATAAGCTACTTGTGTAATCACTCTTTTATCTTTTTTTTTTTAACTCTGCTTTTTTTCTTTTTTTTTTTTTTTTAAAGTCTGTCTAAAAGTGTTCTGAGACTGAAAGGGAGGTCATTTTGCCACTCACTTTTCTCAAAGGTAGTTACGGATGGAATTAATTCTGCTTTGCTTTTCCAGTACCTAGCAATTTCACGCAGCAGTGAGGCTAAATGCAGGTCTGGTGCTGCTGGATGTCAATCTATTTCTGGCCAGTAGAAGAATAGGTATGGGAAAACATGTCGTGATCCTGATCATTATCCCAGACTGCATGCCTACGGTCTTTTGGGACATAAGACCATGCTTTTCTAAAAGGGCCTTGCTTGGTGTGAGCCCTACTGATAGTAATATGCTGTTCTGAAGCATCAGATATCCAAGGCTTATCCAGATGTTACAGCTGCTTTAATTTCATTTGATAAAAAATATAGCAAAACTGTTGTCATGAAACACTTTCTAGGTGACTATACGTTTATGAGATTACTGTGGCAGCTTTTGAGCTTGTTAATGCAATGCATAGAGAGCAGCAAGTTTTTGATGGCCTTTGTATCCTTCCATGGGAGTAGCAGAAACCAGACAAAGCTTTCTGGCTGAAACTGAAATGCCTGAGAGTGAGTCTTTGCCCTTGTCTCTGAGTGGCTCAAGTTGGCTAGCACTGGTGGACCATAGCATCTTGCTTGGGACAGCTGTTCTCAAATCTCACATTGTAAAGAAGGGCTGAGCAAAGTGCAACTAAGCTATGTGCATAGAATTACACATTCTGTTGAGCTACTTGTTCTAATAGCTTCCACATATTATAATAAAACATCTAAGAAGTTCTCCAGAAATGTGCTGTGACAGCTTCATAGAAGCAGATGACTAGCAAAGCAAATACAGAAAGTTGGTTGGACAGAATTGGATCCTCAAGGTCTTCCCCTTCTCATGGCTGCCGTAGGAGCTTAAGAGCTGGCCCAGCCACACGTTGCTTTGGACCAGAGCAAAACAGTAGGTCCTCAGGTCTGTTTTTCTGAGAATATGGCTGTATCTGTGTTAAAGCTGAAAGCAGCTGTAGTCTGCTCCACTTTGTGTAAATTATATGTGGCCTCAGGTTCTGTAGAATTTACCAAATGGTGTCTTCAGCTGGACAAAGCCTGGGCACATGCAAATACGTAGAAGTTAATTTAGCAATCTGGTCCTAACGTAACTAATGCCTCACTGCTGCCGTAATGACATTGCCTAAGTTTTTTTTAATTGTATTTAATTATTCCATAATTGTTTGAAATTAAAATGTGGCTTTCTCTTGTTATAAAACCCAGGCAAACATGTTGGTGGTCAATTTGCTGATGCCCTTGAGGTTGGATCCATTTATCTTACTTGAATTTCTTCCTTTTTCTCCTCCTAGTGCTTCTTTCTTCCAGACAGTGACCCTCTTTGGAGTAGCAAATACTAGCACTGCAGTAAATTGTGTAGAGGAATTACTAACATGTCATCACCCCGTATACAAAAGCCATAAAAATACAGGTAGCGCATGTAGCAAGGGGGCTGACTCTCTTCTGAATGTACTTGCTGTCCTTGGAACAACATGCTATTAAATAACTAAATGTAGGATGAAAATCAGAAAGCAGTGACCAGTTCTGGGACAAGATTTTTAAAAGTATTTGAGAAGCTGCATGTGAGTTTTAATGTCAGTAAAGGAATAACGTTTGTGGAAAGGTGTGGGTGTTCAGCTGTTATAAACCATTTTTCCTGGGGTTTTCTGGGTTTCTTTTTTTTTTTTTTTTGGGTCTTAATACTTCAAATAGCTGACTGGAGGCAAAATGTTTATCTTTAGTGTCTTGAATGAGAACAAGGCATTTGGACTGGGAGAGATCAACAAAGCTTTCTAATCTTTTGCTGAATCTTAATTGCTAGAATCTAGGGCTGTATTAAATATCACAATGAGAGGCCTAGCAGCTTAGTGGCAAAATAGCTTCACATTAAGTAGCTTTGATTCCTCATGTGCATCTTTTCTTTGCATTTTATGGCCTAATTAGGAGAATAGCTTCATAATACCTGTTTGCGTAGTTATCCTTAGTACAGCGTGGTTCATGAAATGACACTAGTTTTCAGGTTTAATTGATGTTTAAATTATACACCAATTTAATTTTTTGTCTTCAGCATCCTGACTGGGGAGGCAGGAGGTTGCAGGAAAGGAAGGAAATAACAGCACCAAAACAAATACATTTTCCGTTTGCAGTAACCTAATGTCATTACTGCAACTTAACAAAAATTAGGAGTTTCATTTGTAGACTGGGCTTGAATTTTAAGCGAGCAGCATTTGCATTTGTTCTAAACGCTAGTAATTAGGTGTAAGTTAATTGCAGAATGACTGTGCTGCATAAAAGTGAAACAAGCTTCTTCGTGTTGAGTCCTTTTAAGAAAACTGGAAAACTGTTTACTGCAGGAGACACACCAGTGTGAACATCCTAGTTCAGAGAGCTCAGTCGAAGCTCCGGAGTTAATTGCAAGCAAACTGTGTATGAAACACAAATATTTACTGCAGCACAAGTGTGGAAAGGAGGCAATATTATCATCATAGAATATACAAAACAAATAATAAGAAGAAGCATTGTTATGACAAGTTGTTCAGCAACTCAGCGTAGCACAGTACACTTAATACATATTTAAAATTAATTTAATGTATTGTTACATTAGTATGATGAACAACCATAGGTCAAAATGGATTAATTTTTAAAACTCTAGCAATGAAGTTCCAAGTGAACATTTGATTTCAAACTTACCAGAAATTTGATGCATTTTTTTTACTAATTATATATGTTTGCAAGTACAGTCTTTTAAATGTCTAGTTGGTTTTAACTAGAACAGATTGTAGCTATAAATTAACATGCAAAAAATTAACATCTCTATTCCAAAGTGGTTTTCCACTACTTTTTTAATAATGGCTAAATATCATCCTAGACGGTGATTAAGAAACACTGTGATAAAAAAAGTATAAGTACCAATAGCACAGAGCATGCATAGGACAGGATTATTAATTTTCTAAAATATAATCATATTAAACCTGTGCCTACAATTGAGAAGCTGTATCACCTGCTTAACTCATGGCAGTCCTAAAGACAAGTTAAAATTAAATGCTGAGGCTTGTCTTTTTTCTTTTTTCTTTTTTTTTTTTTCCTTTTCTTCCTGGTGGTTTGTACTCAGAGTAGTATATGAGATTTAAAAATAGTTATTGATGTTGAGATTTATCTAACATGGTATGTTTTTCTCCAGTAAAGTTTATGTGATCTTCCAGGGTTGGAGAACATTTGTAAAAGTCTTGGGATATTCAGTGAATAAGTACTAAGCCAGTCAGGTCAGGTCTGTGTATTGTAATATTAGCGAATAAACAGTATTTCGCAGGCAAGTATCCGAGAGGGAGAGTGGAGACAGTATTGAATCGCTTTCAGTCAGTGATTTGTAGATGTTTCAGGTTCAGTGAATTACCAGTAAGGTGAATATGAATGATGACTAAGAAAAGCTAGTTTATATTCTGCAGTAGTCTATGAGAAATTTCTAAAGAATTATATACGTCTGTTGGCTCTAGAAGAGTCATGGAGGTCTAGCAACAATAATACTCCAGTCAGCGAGTGACGATCATCGGTGACAGTGATCGTTCTGGTAAGCTCAGGGGCTGTGTGTCAGATCGGGTGGTCTAGCGAGGTTCCCTGCATCTGGGCACCAGCTCCTTCGATCCGCAGCGAGTACCCGGAAGCCCGGCTAAGCTCACCCCCGCCCCCCCAAGGTCACGTGACCCCACCCTCTAACCTTAAAAGTGCCTAAGGAGGCACCCACACAACGCAGGCGAGCAAGCAGTAGAGCTCAGCGGAGACAGCCAGCCATGCCTCTCGCCGGGCAGAGGAAATAGAGGAGCGCAGCCTACAGACAGGAGAGGGTCACTAACACTTGGGTAGGTACTGCATACTGGTGTCTACCCGGCGCAGGGCCATAACCCCAACACCTTCCACTGTGGAGGCAGCGACTCAGCTTAACCAACCGCAGAAGCATGCTGCGGTGCAGGTCTTGGGGTGCAGGGACTGTCACAACATGCTTGCAGCATCAGACAGCTCTGAATATGGCTGTGTACTGTGTGAGATCATAAGGGATCTCCTCAGCTGTGCAGCATACCTGCAAGAAGAGGTAGATGTGCTCAAGGATAAACTAGACAGGCTCATGAGCACCAGGGAGGCTGAGGCGGAGATAGATCGGATAAGCCAGGTTCTGTCCTCCCAGCCACAGAAATGTGAATACCCAGTAGATAGTGTCCAGGACCGGAGTGACCCTATACCCTCCCCCACGCAGGACAGTATAAATCATAAGGACGAATGGAAGCAGGTACGTGGCAAGGGCAGTAGGAGAGTACCTTCCAAGCCTGTCCTTCCTCCACAAGTGCCTCTGAGCAATAGACATGAGATCCTATTACAAGGGGACCAGCCGGATCATGAGATGGCTGACAGGAAAATCACTTCTAAGGTTGTGTTCCCTAGGACAAGACCCTCTAAACAAACCCAGATGGCTGATAGGAAAATTACTTCCGAAGCTGTGTTCCCTAGGACTAGAACCCCTAATCAAACCATCAAAACATCCTCTGTTAAGGCGAAAAGATGGGTCATTGTCTTAGGAGATTCCCTTCTGGAGGGAACTGAGGGACCGATCTGTAGGCCGGACCCTCTACACAGGGAAGTCTGCTGCCTTAAGGGAGCTTCAGTTAGGGACTTAACCAAGCGAGTCCCAGCCTTGGTCAGGGACACGGATTATTATCCACTTTTAATTTTTCAAATAGGTAGTAATGAAATACATAAAAGAAAACTGAGCACCATTAAGAAGGTTTTTAGGGCCCTGGGACGCATGGTGCGAGGATCTGGAGCACAGGTAGCGTTCTCCTCCGTCATTCCTACTACAAGGAATAGGGAGGGTTGGTTTGAGAAGAGCCAGGCTCAGAGCCTGGTGTGAGAAACAGAACCTTGGGTTCTTTGAGAATGGGCTGGCTCGAGCCTCACCAGCCTTGCTTTCGAGGGATGGGGAGCACTTATCCCCTAGGGGCAGAAGGATACTGTCCAAGAAGCTGGCAGGGCTCATTAATAAAGCTTTAAACTAGATAGGAAGGGGGAGTGGGACAGGGCCAGGCTAGATGGAAAAAAGCCTGGGTGTGGTGGTGAAGTTACTGAGGGATGGTGTGCTGGTAATGACCTCTGGTCAGCCACCCTAGTTAATCAGGGGGATAGTGTTCTAACTCAGAGTAGAGATGTAGCTACTATTGATAGGCTAGGTAACTTAAACAGCTGTCGCTTGGGAAGCAAGGCTTCCCCAAGGAGCACAACAAGATCAGTAGACCAGCTGAAGTGCATCTACACCAATGCACGCAGCATGGGGAACAAAAAAGAGGAATTAGAAGTCCTTGTAAGTACAGGAAATTATGATGTGATTGCCATCACAGAAACGTGGTGGGATAATTCACATAACCGGAGTGCTGCAATTGCTGGTTATAAACTATACAGGCGTGACAGGCTGGGTAGGAGAGGAGGTGGGGTAGCCCTGTATGTCAGAGAATCCATTGACAGCCTAGAGCTGGAGTATGATGAAGACAGAGTCGAGTGTCTCTGGGTGAAAATCAGGAGAACAAAATCAGCGAGATATAGTGATGGGAGTCTGCTATAGACCACCTGACCAGGAGGAGGAAGCTGATGAGTTGTTTTTTAAACAACTGGGTGAAGTCTCGCGATCACCAGCCCTCGTCCTTATTGGGGACTTCAACTTATCGGATGTCTCCTGGAGGTACAACACAGAAGGGAGGAAACAGTCTAGCAGGTTCCTGGAGGGTTTGGAAGACAACTTCCTGACCCACAAGGGAAGGTTCCCTGCTGGACTTGTTGTTTGTCAATAGAGAAGACCTGGTGGGGGATCTGAAGGTTGGAGGACGCCTGAGGCATAGTGATCATGAGCTTATAGAATTCTTAGTACTGGGAGAAGTAAGGAAGGGAGACAACAGAACTAGCACCTTAGACTTCCGTAGGGCTGACTTTGGACTGTTCAGAAAGCTGCTCGATAAGATTCCATGGGAGGCAGCCCTTGAGGGCAAAGGAGCCCAAGAGGGTTGGTTGCTCCTCAAGAAGGTAATCTTGGCGGCACAAGAACAGGCTGTCCCAGTCGGACAGAAGAGGGGTCGGCGAGCTAGGAAGCCAGCCTGGCTGAGTAGAGAGATTCAGGCTGATATACGGGAAAAGAAGGAAAAGTATGAGCTTTGGAAGAAGGGGCAGGTGTCTTGGGATGATTATAGGAAATTAGTGAGATCATGTAGGGAGAAAGTCAGAAGGGCTAAAGCTGATCTGGAACTCAGGCTGGCCAGTTCTGTAAAAGATAATAAAAAGTCCTTCTATAGGTATATTAATAGTAAAAGGAGGGTCAAGGAGAATCTCCAGCCCTTACTGGATGCTGATGGCACATTAGTGACAAGGGATGAGGACAAGGCTGAGGTCCTTAATTCCTTCTTTGCCTCAGTCTTTAACAGTAATGAAGGATATTCTGTGAGTACTCATCCTCCGGAACTGGCTGACAGGGAGGGGAAGAATAACAAAGTTCCCATGGTTCAGGAGGAAATGATTAGCGACCTGCTTGGCCAGTTAGATACCCACAAGTCAATGGGGCCAGATGGGATTCACCCAAGGGTACTGAGGGAGCTGTCAGATGTGCTTGCCAAACCCCTTTCCATCATCTATCAGCAATCCTGGCAGACTGGGGAAGTTCCAGTCGACTGGAGGCTGGCAGATGTTACACCCATATACAAGACGGGTCAGGAGGAGGATCCAGGGAACTACAGGCCTGTCAGTCTGACCTCAGTCCCAGGGAAGATCATGGAGAGGGTCATCTTGGGAGCTATCATGCAGCACATGCACGATGGCCAGGGGATCAGGCCTAGTCAACATGGGTTTACAAAAGGTAGATCCTGTCAAACTAACCTGATCACCTTCTATGACAAGGTGACCCGCTTAATGGACGAGGGGAAGGCTGTGGATGTGATCTACCTGGACTTTGGTAAAGCCTTTGACACAGTTTCTCACAGCATTCTGACTAAGAAACTGGCTGCCACTGGCCTGGACAGGTGGACCCTCAGCTGGGTTAAAAACTGGCTGGATGGCTGAGCCCAAAGGGTGGTGGTGAATGGAACAAAATCCAGCTGAAGGCCAGTCACGAGTGGCGTCCCCCAGGGCTCAGTCCTGGGTCCAGTCTTGTTCAACATCTTTATCAATGATCTCGACGAAGGGATTGAATGCTCCCTCAGTAAGTTTGCAGATGACACTAAACTAGGAGGAAGTGTTGATCTGCCTGAGAGTAGGGAGGCTCTTCAGAGGGATCTGAACAGACTGGACCGATGGGCTGAGTCCAATGGGATGAAGTTTAACAAGGCCAAGTGTAGAGTGTTGCACATGGGACATAATAACCCCATGCAGCGCTACAGGCTTGGGGGAGACTGGCTGGAGAGCTGTCAGGCAGAGAAGGACCTGGGGGTGTTGGTTGACTGCAGGCTGAATAAGAGTCAGCAGTGTGCTCAGGCAGCCAAGAAGGCCAATGGCATCTTGGCTTCTATCAAAAACAGAGTGGCCAGTAGTTCTAGGGAGGTGACTGTGCCCCTGTACTGGGCATTGGTGAGGCCACACCTCGAGTACTGTGTCCAGTTCTGGGCTCCTCACCACAAGAAGGACATGGAGGTCCTGGAGCGAGTCCAGAGAAGGGCAACCAGGCTGGTGAAGGGGCTGGAGGGCAAATCCTATGAGGAGCGGCTGAGGGAGCTGGGGCTGTTTAGCCTGGAGAAGAGGAGGCTGAGGGGAGACCTTATCACCGCCTACAATTACCTGAAGGGAGGTTATAGAGAGGTAGGTGATGGTCTGTTCAGCCAGGTGACAGGTGATAGGACAAGGGGGAATGGCATGAAGCTGTGCCAGGGCGGGTTTAGATTGGATGTTAGGAAAAAATTTTTTACTGAAAGAGTTGTCAGGGCCTGGAACAGGCTGCCCAGGGAGGTGGTCGAGTCACCTTCCCTGGATGTGTTTAAAAAAAGGGTAGATGAAGTACTTAGGGATATGGTTTAGTTTAGGATGTGAATGGTTGGACTTGATGATCTTAAAGGTCTTTTCCAACCTTATTATTCTGTGATTCTGTGATATTAGTAGGAATAATAATAATAAGTAAATGTATGCCAAACTAAAAAATTATTCTGTTTTCCTTTTTTAAGCCATGGACATTTCCAAATCAATTGAGTGCAAAACATTTTTCTTTTCCATAGACTGTGTACATATAAAGCAAAGGTGTATTTTTCAGCTTCTACTGGCAAAAGTGGTTTGGAGCCATTGTGTTCATTAGAGATCCAGGAGACGGTGCAAAGTATGCATCTGTGATCCTAACTGCTGCTTCTTCCCGTCTGTTGGAAAACTGGGAGATGGTGTAACCCTACTTATAATGTGATAATACAAAATGTTAGAGCTCCTGGAAGGTCACAGCTTCAAAAGGCATGCAGTGTAATTTTTGGACATGGCTTTAAGTTAAATCAAAATGATTGCGGGATTCTGACCCACAAGCTTGACGTGTTTTATTTCTTTCTCACTGAGCTACTCAGGGAGATTTCGGTTTTTCGATGGATTGTTTCTGCTGGTCATTTTTCTTTCAAACTCTCTGAAATACATGTACTTTGTTAAATCTGACTTCAGGTATACTTCCGGATACTGTGAGTCTTGGATTAGAAATGGAGAAGAAACATGTTGTCTGCCCCTAAAAGATTGTATTTGTTCCACCCAAAACTCTCAGGCTGCCGCATCTCAACCAAGAATAAAACCAAGAATAAAAACCATGGTGCATGACATGCTTTAGACAGCTCCAAAAAATGAAGTATTGCGGCACAACTTACGTTACTTGTGTCAGAGGAAAAAGTCTATTAGGGCTTGTATTGAGAGTTAACAGTCCTTAATGACTTTCATATTTTTATGAGACTATTACTAAGAATTTACTGACAGGGCATGCTGTGCTGCTGTTGTTTCTTCTTACAGATATTTCTAAAGCTGTCCTCAGCTGATTTAGATACAGAAACAAAATGGACCAATTAACATCACTTTGCTAATCCTCTTTATTAATCCACAAATTATTGGCAGTACCCACAAAGTGTGTTTTGCAGAGTGCTCTGCAAAGGTGAATTCCTTGCTTTTAGGGGTTTAATAGTACAAATGAACACTCCAGGAAAACCCCATGTGAGGAGATACTGATTTTTTAAAAAAATATACAAGTATTTTGTGGTTGTGCATATAGTCGGTTTCAAAAAATGTTACACAATATAGCAAAAAGCCTGCTCTTGGTTTTTTGTTCTTACCCACTGATGTTTTTTAATATGTGCTTTTAGTGGAAGAAGACACAGAGGAGAGCTCAAGATCTGGTAGAGAATCTGTGTCCACAGCAAGTGACCAGCCATCTCACTCGTTGGAGAGACAGATGAATGGAAGCCAAGATAAAGGTGACAGAAAAAAGGCTGGAAAGGAAAAGAAGAAAGATCGAGATAAAGAGAAGGATAAAATTAAGGCAAAGAAAGGAATGCTGAAAGGCTTAGGAGACATGTTCAGGTAGGTGCTTTGCTATCAAATGTAGAAAGAAGTTTCATCTTTTAGTTGTATGTCTGTATTGTGACTGTTTGCTAAAGCCATACTTTACTCTGCATACATACATGATATACATAAGCTGTTCTCTCCATTTTTGAACCTCTGAGTGGTGTCATGAAAGGGAAACAGCTCGGAATGGAAGAGGAGATGGGTGGCAGGCCTAAAGGACTGATAACGAAAAGTGGTTTTAAGCAGCAAACTGCTTGGTCTTGGAAAAGAGTCTTTGGTGATGTTGAAGTAATGCCCATATTCTTTGACAGATCAAACAATTTTGGGTTTTGTTTTCTTCTTAAACTATGCTATTCCTAATGCAGTACCTAAAGCTTATGTGTTACTAAATGAGTGATTTTCTTTGCTTTACAATTAAGACTGTTTCGTATCATGGAGGCATGATGCAAAAGACATTAATCAGTTTGAGGCTGAAAAGCAGGATGCTCCTCTCAAGGAATACAGGATATTAATAAGGTTATGTGCTCTGAGATCCCACAGTCTGGAGAAAGGGTCAGTGGAAATCCGGAATTTTACCAAGCACTGAGATTTTCTTTAAAGGAGTCGTCTCTCCAGCAGACATAAGTGATCTGAAAGGAGCAGACTGCTGAGCGACACCCTGCTGTTCTGGGTAAATTGTGAGACATGACAAACACCTTTGATCACTATTGGGAAGTGGTGAGAAAGCAAGAAAATCAGTCTTTCTTCTAGCTACCAAGAGTAAATAAATAGATATTAAAAAAAAATAGTAATATTAAGGTGGTGTTTGCTTTCTTTTCTGTATGCTGTGATTCATTATTCAATTTCAAAGTGAGTTACCAGTATTTTTTTAGAGGTTTGCTAACAATGATTCTTCTCTGTAAACATGTGAGTAGAGCTTCAGTTAACTTTCACCGTCTTTTAACTTTTACCCTCTTTGTCCTGTAAAACATTAATTGAACTTAGGTTGTGACTGCATAGGTTCTTGGAAAGTTGTTCTGTGTCTGTGAGTCATATTAAAAATTAGTTAATTAGAAAACATTAGTTAATTAGGAAGAAGGTAGTTATAAAATGTGCTTATAAAACACCAAATATCAGGTTGCTAGACAGCATATGCAGTGAAATATCAAAAGACTTGTAGAAGATAGTTCCACACTTCAGATAGGAGGCGAGGTCTTCAACCTGGTTGCCTGCAAGTCCCCCCACAGGATGCCCTTATCTTCTGGGTGTTTGGCTGCCTAAGTTCAAGCCTGGAGTGGAGGGTTATTCCCCATCTGGGGAGGGTGGAAGGTTAGAGGTACTGACTGGTCCCCTTCTGCAGTCTTTGCCAATTTTATACAGCAGAAACGATAGGTCAATTTGAGGCACATTATACATGATGAATTCTATGGGATTATTGGATACCATGAGTGCTATCTCATGAGTTCAGTCAGAAAGTGTTTACAGCATCTAAGCTTGGGCATCTCCTTGGTCCTCAATTTCGTCCTCTGTAACATTCCCAGTACCCAGAGGATGTGTGAGACAGCTGCTTCATCTTGTGAGCTTTGCTATGCAGGCAAAGGGCTGACATGCAGAAGATCTCATGCAAGGAGAGGATCCTTCATGTTCCAGAAAGTAGGTTTGGTACAGGACTTCTCTCTGCCCTCCAGTCTTAGAGCCTAATGTCTGGTGTTCCCATGAGGCTTTGAAAGCTCTAGATGGAAATGAGTGCAAAAATGGAAATTACTACCATTTTTAATCAGATGCTCCCAGCTGAAGTAACCCTGTCTGTATGCTCAGTTTAACACTTCTGGAATCTTTAATCTGGAAACGACAGTAATTTGATGGATAGGAAGATCTGATGTTCACTTTGTTGTTTGCTCTTCATAACAGTCAACGTTTCCTTGAGGTATTTTTCCCCTCACTACCTTTTCCGAGTGAACTTTACTTTTCAGTGTTCTCTTAATTAGTGTGAGAGCACTGCTCTCTGGATACAGTTGACTCCTCCTGGATCTGTAAGTTAGCTTGCACCTTGTCAGCCCACCCAAGAGAGGTGCTCCTGGAGAGAAGGGAAATGCTGATTGAAGGGATTAATCATTCTGCCTCATTTCTACTTGGTGCTTGATTTTCTTTATTTACAGACTTCTCAATAATGTTTGAGAGATGGGCTTTGTTATGTCTGCAAGATAAGCTACTACTTCTGCCTATAGCATGCTTTGTTTTTCTGTGCATCTGACATATACCATAGATATCGAGGAATCACTGAAAGAAGTTGTGCAATAGAAAATAATGATGACAGTAACATTTACAATTCAAGCCATGATCAAAGCATAATTGGATGTTTTAGTTCTGTGCAACATTGTGATTTCTTTGTAGTTCTTGGTTTTTTCTCCTTTTCCACTTTCTTCTTTTTCAGTTCTCTTCTCTTAAAATAATCTTTCTTCATTAGGTTCTATGGGCAAGAGCACTTGTAGGATGAAAATACTGTTAACTGACACTTTCTTCTGATGTCTGTATTTAGTCAAGGAACTTTTTATTGCCTATATGCAAACTAGCAGCTCATAAACTGGAGTCTGTGTGAGGTATAAAAATAAGTCTCCTTGCCTTCAGTTAAAATCTTAGCGTTTGCTACTGGAATCTTCATTAAATTGTTCTGTGAGATGGAAACTCCCACTGGAGAGCCCTTGGTTACATTTATCCTTCAGCATCTAGTCATCATTTCCAAGGAATCGCAGGGTGATTCAGGTAGTGATTTAAAATCATAAATAAATTTTTTAAGCATTTCGATTGTTTTACCATTTGTATCAAGCACAATAAAGAGGATTCATGTATCATAGAATCACAGAATCACAGAATCACAGAATTGTAGGGGTTGGAAGGGACCTTGAGAGATCATCGGGTCCAACCCCCCTGCCAAAGCAGCTCCCTAGCACATATTGCTCAGATAGGCGTCCAGGCGGGTCTTGAATATCTCCAGTGAAGGAGACTCCACCACCTCCCTGGGCAGCCTATTCCAGTGCTCAGTCACCCTCACTGTGAAAAAGTTCTTCCGCACGTTGGTGCGGAACTTCCTATGCTCCAACTTGCAGCCATTGCCCCTTGTCCTATCCCCACAGACCACTGAAAAGGGGCTGGCCGATTCCCCCTGCATCCCCTGCTTCAGATAATTATAAACTTTGATTAGGTCCCCCCTTAGTCTTCTCTTCTCAAGGCTGAACAGTCCCAGCTTACTCAGCCTTTCCTCATAGGGGAGATGCTCTAGGCCCTTAATCATCTTCATAGCCCTTCTTTGGACTCTTTCCAGGAGATCCCTGTCCTTTTTATACCAAGGAGCCCAGAACTGGACACAATACTCCAGGTGGGGCCTGACCAGGGCAGAGTAGAGAGGGAGGATCACCTCCTTTGACCTGCTGGCTACACTCCTCCTGATGCATCCCAGGATCCCATTGGCTCTCTTGGCCACCGAGGCACACTGCTGGCTCATGGCCAACCTGTCATCTACCAGGACCCCCAGGTCCTTCTCCACTGAGCTCTTCTCCAGCAGGTCATCCCTCAGCCTGTACTGATACAAACAGTTGTTCCTTCCCAGGTGCAAGACTTTACACTTGCTTTTGTTGAACTTCATCTGGTTTCTCACTGCCCAGCTCTCCAGCCTGTCCAGGTCTCTCTGGATGGCAGCGCAGTGCTCCTGCGTGTCAGCCACTCCTCCCAGCTTTGTATCATCGGCGTACTTGCTGAGGGTGGATGTTATTCCCTCATCAAGATCGTCAATGAAGATATTAAACAGGACTGGACCCAACACTGAGCCCTGGGGAACACCGCTGGTAACAGGCCTCCAGTCAGATTCTACTCCACGAATCACAACCCTCTGGGTTCGGTCCGACAGCCAATTCTCAACCCACCTCACTGTCCACTCATCTATCCCATGCTTTCTCAGCTTTGCTATCAGGATGTCATGGGAGACAGTATCAAAGGCCTTGCTGAAGTCAAGGTAGATGACATCCACTGCTCTCCCTCCATCTACCCAGCCTGTCATGAGATCGTAGAAGGCTATGAGGTTGGTCGAGCACGATTTCCCCTTAGTGAATCCATGCTGACTACTCCTCATGACCTTCTTCTCTTCCAATTGCTTGGAGATGGCATCCAGAACAAGCTGTTCCATTACCTTTCCAGGGGCAGAGGTGAGGCTGACTGGCCTATAGTTACTAGGTTCCTCCTTCTTGCCCTTTTTAAAGACTGGAGTGACATTGGCTATCCTCCAGTCTTCAGGCACTTTTCCTGTCCTCCAAGACCTGTCGAAGATGATAGAGAGCGGCTCAGCAATCACCTCCGCCAGCTCCCTCAGCACACGTGGATGTAACCCATCTGGGCCCATGGATTTGTGTGCATTAATCCCTTTGAGCCGCTCCTGGACCTCCCTTACTTGAACCAGAGGGAAATTCTTCATTTCCCAATCAGTCCTACTCTCATCCAGTGTCTGTGGGTCCCGGGGGGCCTTTGAAGTGAAGACCGAAGCAAAGGCGGCATTCAATATCTCCACTTTCTCAGCATCCCCCGTAACCAGGACACCCTCCTTATTCAGCAAGGGACCTACATTATCCCTGGACATCCTCTTACTGTTCACGTGTCTAAAAAACCCCTTTTTATTATCCTTTATGTCCCTTGCCAGCTTAATTTCCAAGAGGGCTTTAGCCTTCCTAGTTGCATCCCTACAGGCCCTGACCACATTCCTGTATTCTTCCCAGGTGCTCAGACCCTTTTTCCACGATTCATAGATCTTCTGCTTCTCTTTGAGTTTGCTCAATAGCTCCCTGTTCATCCATGCAGGTCTTCTGCCTCTCTTTCCCCATTTCCTCCTCAAAGGGATGCATCGTTCCTGTGCTTGGAAGAAGTGCTGTTTGAATGCTAGCCAGCTCTCGCAGGCTCCCATTCCTTCAAACAGCGTAGCCCACGGGATAGCCCCCATTAAGTGGCGGAGGAGATCAAAGTTAGCTCTACCAAAATTCAGGGTAGCTATCCTTCTTCCACCCAGGATCATGAACTGAACCATTTCATGGTCGCTTTGCCCTAAGCTGCCCCCGACCTTCACTTCCCTAACAAGTCCATCCTTGTTAGTGAAAACAAGGTCCAGCAGCCGCCCTCCCCTTGTGGGCTCCTGCACCATCTGTAGCAGGAAATTGTCTTCAACACACTGCAGAAATTGTCTGGACTGCATACGACTGGCCGTATTGCTTGCCCAGCAAATATCTGGGTAGTTGAAGTCCCCCATAAGGATCAGTGCCCGGGAACTTGAGGCTACTTCTAACTGTTTATGGAATGCGTTATCTACCTGCTCCTCTTGATCAGGGGGCCTATAGCACACTCCCACAACAATGTCCCCCATACCGGTTTGCCCCTTGATTTTAACCCACAAACACTCGACAGAAGGTTCATCCTTCCCCAGGTGGAGCTCAACACATTCTAGGTGCTCTCTCACATAAAGAGCAACTCCTCCACCTCGCTTCCCTAGCCTGTCTTTCCTAAAAAGCACATAGCCATCCATGACAGTGTGCCAGTCGTCCAGGTTGTCCCACCACGTCTCTGTGATTGCGATGAGATCATGGCCCTGCGACCGCACAAAGATCTCTAGTTCTTCTTGTTTGTTCCCCATGCTACGTGCATTTGTGTAAAGACAGTTCAGTGGTGAAGCAGATGTAGGTATCCTCAACGGCCCACAGCGAGATTTCTGACAGGGGACTGGCAAAAGTGGCTCCACGGAGGAGTACTCAGGGCAGTCCACAGAATTTTCCCTACTCTCACGTGGAAAAACGTCCCCAAGTCCACGACTGTGCTGTTGGTATTTACCTCTTCCCACCGTCAACTCCCGTTGTGTCTCCCGAAGCCTAACCCTGGCAGCCGCCTTAATATCCCCTTCCCCCTTCCTAACTAGTTTAAAGCACGATCGATGAGCCCTGCTATCTCCTGGGCGAGGATCCGCTTTCCCTGAAGGACAGCTGTAAAATGTGGGGTGCAGCCTGCATGGATCTAACACACATTAGTTCTAGGGCACCTATGCTGACATTGGGCTGTGGACAGTCTGAAAATTCCCCCTTCTCACTGGGAAATACTGAGCATGTGTGTATTGCTTTATTCAAATTGACATTCAGAGCAGAACAGAATCATTTATTTGAATTTGTCGTTTGACTGAGAATTTTCTTTCTTTTCAGGTGAATATAGGGCAAAAGTTAATAACTTCTAAGGGTGCTGAACAAAAATACAGGTCTATTGAAGGAGATGCAGAGCTTTCACCTGAGTGTATTTGTTTTGCCAGAAGAGTTGCATCGCTCCCATCCTTCTTATCCTTCAGTAGTTTGTACACTATGTCCTGTGGTTTTAGTCCCATACCAGAGACAGACTGTGCAGTTCCTTCCTCTACATTGCTGTCATTTTGGGGGTGCTTGCATGACCACTGCCAGCTGAGCAAATAATTTCTGGAAAGCTGATAGAAAGTTCTGCTAGTTTCTGCATTTCACTGAGGCAGCTTGAATGGGTGTATGTTTTGACATCAGAATGTTACAAAAACCTGTATGCTTCTCCAAGTGCAATCTAAAATGTGTTTACTCATTTCCAAGACTGATGTTGTTTTGTTTTAGGTAGAGATTCTTCTTCTTGATAAAAATCAACCTGACAAAAACAATCAGTTGGTAAATAAGTCATTGTAGTGCTGCTTTAAGAGGCTTCACAGGTTCATACAGTGCGTCTGTAATTAGTGCTGGTAGGAATACATTATTTTAGTGGGCTTCTGTCTTGAATTCTTTGACATTCCTCTCCTGAGAGAGAAGATTGTACGTGCCACCTTCTTCTACCCTCCTCCCACCCCTGTCACATACAGGGTATTTTCATTTATGAAAGTGGGTGCCCTCAGGATGTAAGATAGGGAGATCTGATATTCTTCTTACTTGCAGGCTTTATCACTTGCAGGTGATAAAAGGACACTGCTGCAGTGCAGCTGATCACCTAAGATCCCTGTACTTTGTTCATGCTTATTCCTGGCACACAAAGCTGAATATAGTTTCTAGAATATACTTTCTAGATGGGTGACTGGGACTGGTGAATGAGTGGGTGCTAAGGAAATAGAGCGGTAGCTCCACATCTTTCCCCAGCTTCCTCAAGCCATTCATCAAGTATAGGAGAACTATCACTGGAGAGTTTTGTGATATAACAATTATGTCCAGCAAGTGATCAGTGTCAGGAAAGGATATATCTGAGGAATAACACCTTCAGAAGAAACTGGACTACCAAAATGTTGAGAATAAGGAGGAAAAGAAAAAGCAGCTTTGCGTTTCCAAAGGGAAGGAGGGAGTAAGGAGGCCAAGCTATCTAGTCATGTCTTGCTGGAGATACTGGAGGGACAGTCAGTGCCTGATAAGAAAAACCTGATGAAACAAATAGACATTGATATGATCAGAGAAAAATGGACTTGCAAATACTAATGTTGTGTTTGAGTTTATGTGGGGAACTGCCACGGAGAATGAAAGATGGGGAATATACATACTGTGTCTTAACCTTGAGTTTGAGCAAGGAAATATCTCTGTTGGTTTTAGAGATTGCTTATGAAATGGATGTAGTATAACTTGAAGCAACTGTGGTTGAGTATGGTGTATGAAATAAGTGCATTTTCTACTGTAGGAATTAATAACTCAGTCTCACATAAACATAATTTTTCAATGGGAAACATAAGCACAGTGTGATGAAGTTTGTGGGACAAGACAGTATGCTTAAAATTAATCATGTGCATAGTTGTTTTCAGTACTGGCAGCTGTGTATTTCAAGGTCTGGCCTCTAATGTTGATGAAAATGTAAAGCTGTAATGTATGGTAACTGAACTTTAATTCCTCTCTTAACTGTTGTAGCATACAGGTGGGTAAATCAATGCACTGGATTGCCAATGCAAATGTAATATTCCCAGATTACCATTAAAATCTTAATCCTAATTAGATTTAACTACATTTAAAGTGATTACCGGCAGCTTTGCAGTGTTGTATCTTCCAGTTCTGTGAGAGGAAATAGATAATTTAGTTTGCAACCTTGTTTAGCTGAAATCAGATATACTGCTGCCTTTTCTTTTTTTTTACCCCCACACAGCTGCTTCTAAGGTGCATGTCCAGATTCATAAACATACTATTTGTAGCTTTGAATTACACATTTCAACCACATTAGCCATCTGAGACCTCTGACTGGGCATTTGGGAGAATAACCTTATATGGATTTCTGTTGCTTGTTGCATGACTTCCTTGTATTGCCTACCCTGGTTTTCATTTAAGTTTTCTCATCGTAATGTCTGTGAGGAGATGAAAAGCAAATCACAAGGGTTATACCATTGATTTAGTAATTACTTTCTTTCTCTTTCATTTAATAACAACCTTCAGACTTTAAAGCAGGCACATGACAAAAAGGTATCTGAGTTGTGTAAAATACTGTTGAATTATACCCTAATCAGCAGGACTGGCAAATACCTCGAACTCGGTAAAATGAAATCTGTGGCCTGATTTTCATCATTCAGTAGCTTAAGAAGCAGCAATAATGGCATTTTCCTTGGAAGCATGACTAATAGGACTTCGTATTGGTAAATGACTCTTACCGCTGTATGGATTTAATAGAAAACATGGGAATGAGCTCCGAAAGTTGGACTTTTTTCTTTTCTCCTCTTTAATGCTCTGCTTGTGGCACAAAACAATGTAAATGTTAAGCCTTAGAACATAGAGGAGGAGGTTATTGCTTAAACACCTGTCTGTTTTATCATTTCAAACTTGGAAGCTCGTTGCTTGCACGCTGAATTGCACCTGAGTTTGCTAATGCTCATCAGAGAACACCACCAACAGCTTGCAGGGCTTGAGCTGAGCCTTTCACCAGGAGCGCTGAGCTGGGTCGTTGCTCAGGTAAATGGAATCTGAGGCTATTTGTGCACTCTTTTCTGCCTGTCACTACTATGAGCCAGCTGGCACAACTGTCATTAAGTCCACATCTGTTTCATTTCTTCTGCTACCACCTAGAAAACGTGCAACCTGCTACAGTCCTAGTGCCCTGTGTCTAAGTGCAGTGCCTCTTCAAGCATCAGGGGAGGAGCGCAGTCCTCATCCTGGCTGGAAGTTTGGTACTGCTAATGGCACCTTCTTTCTTGTGCTGCTCTGGGCTACTTTGTTCTGATCCATTTGCAAAGTTTTGTCCAGCCTCTGGGATGCCTTTCAAACAAAGTCAGCCATGCAGCAAATTGTCATCTTTGATGCAGCCAATTACCCAGAACTCTTACAAATGTCTTTCAAAGCATTTTCATATTCTTCATTTCCTTCTTTCCAATTAAAAGTAAATAAGGGACTGACAGAGATAAGCTTGATTGAAAACAGCTTTCTTTTTTGGAAAGGCAAGCCATGCACCTTCATTCCTCTCCACACTTTCTCGCCTTCTCATTTTCTTCTGCTTGATGGAATCAGTTGCTTTGGGGAAACACGTGCTTCATTGCCTGTGGCCCAGCCAAACACACCGGCATTTGAGGTGTCACTGGGGCTGGGGCAGTGCAATGGTGGACTTGTCTCTCTAAATGAAACAACTTCACGCAATCTGACAGGGATTTAAGGAACACAGCTTCATTAAGTGGTTAGTAAACACTGTGACTTTTAAACGAAACACAGAAAGCAGCGTTATGTGATTGTGCGAGGGAGATTTGAAGCGAGAGATTAACATAATCGTATGTGGCTTTCTAGTTTGTCACTCTGACAGAAAGCAGGGCTTTGCTCTATGTGTTCTTTACACTGGATTTTCCCAGAGTAAATCTTGAACTTGTAAATCTGATGAGGGTATATCATACAGTGGGTTTTTTTGAATTTGAATAGAATCAGAGCTTTTGTTTCTAACATCCAGAAATGTCAGGATGACCTGTTACTAGAGACGAGTTCATAGTGGCTGCTAACATATTCTCCCAGTATTCTTCCTTTGCTTGTCACTGAGTTAAAATAGAGAACCTTTGACACCTACAGCACCGTCTCTGCCTGCAAAGCAAGCGAGGGAAGCAGGCGGCGTGACAGCTGAGCCCTCCACCATCCTGCCCAGCGTTCTGTGCGCTTCTCTTCCAGGCCTGCTGGATGAATATAGAACGCAAGTGTCAAGGATGACACCTACTTTATAATCTCTGCAAAGCAAGCCTTTTCAGAGAAGAATTTGTTGACAGTTCAGAGATTCAAAGTCAATTTCAGTTTTAGCTCGTATAGAAATAGGATTTTTTCTTCCACCTGATGTGATAATTGAAGAGTAACTAGGCAGTGTGCTAGTCCCTAACAAAGTACGGTAAATAAATACCGTCTTGAGATGTGAAGGATCTGTCAGATGAAAAGCTCTATTAATGACTTTTGTTTCATTATCTGCTGGAAATGTTCTTTGGAGATTTAATTTGCTACTGATAGCACCTGTACATTGGTATACATTACAGATGCTGTAGGTTCTGTTTTCAAAGCAGAGTCGTCTTTGAAAATCCATCTTAAAAACAGGAATAGCAATGTTGCTTTAGATGAAAATGAATGCAACTTAATATGTTTTTATAGCTGAAGATGACATAGCCTATTAAGTCATAGGTACTTGAGGTACTTAAGTTGGCAGCTGCAGGACAGCTGATCCCTTTCTAAAAGGCAAAGCTCCAACTTAGTACTGCATTTCACTTCTCAGGAGCTACGATCTGTATTCGCGGTGTGTTGACAGGCTGATGCCTCCTGTTAGGATTTCCATGCATCCTACCATTGTGCAGAGAAGTAGTCATTAAAGACAGAGTTATAAAACACTTCAGTGAAAATGGCAAAATGAGTATAAGCCAGTATGATGTCCAGAATAGAATATACTGGAACAGAAATGCTCTGTGAGTTCCCACATTTCCCTGAACCTAGTAAGAAAATAGTGGGTGTAAGGCATGCCTTTGAGTTTCCCTGAATGCAGCAGGACAAGAGTGGGTATAAAGCATTAATTCAGAGGGGTCATTTAGGCTTTTACGTTGTTGTTTCAGGCAAAAATAAGAGGAACAAGAGTTTTGGAGAAAGAATAAGAGAGAAGGAAATCTTAAGAAACACAGTGCCAATGGGGTATACAAGGTAGTATTTTCCGCATTTTGAATTGATGATGTCTTCTGGAGGGGAAAAAAAAGTCAGATTTAGGAAGAATTCAGGAGTTACTCAGGAGTGATTCAGGCAGGAAGGGATCTTTGCTAAGTTCAGTCCCTGCACACAGCAGTCTAGCTTCAACATTTCATCAGCTTGCTGAGTTTCACGCCCAGTTGAGTTTCAGATATCTCCAAGGATGGAGACTCAGCAGCCACTCTTGCTAGCCTGTTCCAGTGCTTAACCACTCTTCTGGTGAAAAGTATTTGTCCTCGGTAAGAGGAGATAGGAACAAGATACAGTAAATAATCGCCAGTATAAAAAATCTGAATCAGTTGATGTGTACTTATCCTTCTCTTGAAGCAAAAGCACGTGGATGTACAATAAAATTCTTTTCCAGAAAGTTTAAATTTTAAAGGATTTTTGTGGTATGTAATTACCTTCAGAGACTTTCTACGCCCACAGTTCCTTGATCCCCAAGAATATAGGAAATAATGTGGTTAAGCATGCATTTGTGACCGCGAGCTGGTAAGGAAGAAGTTATCTGTAAAAAGGTTGTTTTTACTATGCTTCTAAGCATCTTACTCTAAATTGTCTTGAGCTGGCAACTGTTAGGATACCAAGCTTGATTGGCTGACATGATGCCTTATAGCATCTGACATGATCCATTGAGCCTGAAAAGGTGATGGTTTTCTTTTGAACCGGGGAAGAAACAGTCTACAGAGATCTTCCTTTCCACTAAAGGAAGTAAAACCTCAGCCAGTCACAAAAGAAGGAAGTTTATATACTTTTGGAGTGGGGGAGGTATTATTTTTGTTTCCTTACATATCCAGTAGATACTCTGCAGTATAATGTAGGAACATAAAAATACAGTGACATGTAGTTGCAGTGGTTAGGTCTCTGTATCCCAATGCTTCGACAGTGGTCAGTAGTGTCTGCCAAGGGTTGGGTACCAGAATGGGGTAACTGTATAGCAGTTCTTCCCAGATCTGTCTTCCAGTCTTTCAGTGATTTGCAGCTCAAGGATTTCGTGAGATGGTGCCTTTGTGCTCAAACACAAAATAGGGGGTGTGTGTATTCTGTTCCTGGCAATTTCTCCTGTTACTGACAATTTGGGGTATATTTACCTAATTCCAAATACTAGCAAAATTTGTACTATATCATATACAAAAATGTCTTTTAGAGACTGTGTAGAATGACTTTGTACCAAGGAGCTGCTTTTACATTACAAGTGGGAAGACTGGATTGCAGTGCACTGCAGTAGATCTGACTCATTATATCAGTATTTTATGGCACTCAGGTAAGCATGTTTACAAAGTAGCAATAAACATTTTCGATGTGCAATAACATTTCAGTAGTTAATGTAGTGTTCCATTGCGTATTAACTTTTACTGCTTCTGTGCAAACTTACAATAAGCAAGAGTGCAAGAAAAGGCTGAGGATGTTTGTAAAATAGACCCTCCTGGAATGCATTCACTTCATGAACTAGCTTTACAGTGAATGTTTGGGCTAGCTGATGATGTGATGAACAGCAAATTTTGAAATGTTTGCTTCTGCAGAAGACAAATTCATAGTTTCTGTGCTTTTTCCTGGACTTTTTTATTTTTTTATGTCAGTCTTGTAGCTCTTAGTTCTAAAAGAAAAAGAAACATAGTATGGGTTCATGGAACTGCATGGTGGTCTTAGCTGTTTTCAATAAATATAATCACATGCTACTGAGATGATTAAGGGGTTTGTACTATTATATATTGAAAATATGTTGGTAATGCAGTATTGGTAGAGGAATTCTCTGTTAGAAATAGCTACTTCAGTAGATAAGTTACCTTCATAGAACTGGCTTTGTCAATGGAATCTGCAGAAAGTTCATATGTTTTTTGTGCTTGCAACACAGAAAGCTCTGGGAGTTTGGGAAGTTGCTTTATTTTGCAAGAGGAACTGTTTTCTCATTTAAAAAAAGGGGTAGTACCTTTTCCATGCTAGTGGGCTTTGATGTCCTGTGGTGTTTCCTGTGTTGTAGAAATACAAAAAATTTGTATGCTAAAACCACACGCTATCTACCACTTCCAGATGCTGCTGTTGAGTTGAGTTTGAAGGTGGATGGATGGTGGATAGATGACTGAAAATGTATGTAGATTTCCCTTTTTCTGCTCTGCCGTCTTAGGTAGCGCTTTGTAAGAAAATATCTGATCAGGAAAAAAGTTTATGAATTAGCTCTAAAAGTTCTGAAAATGAGGATTTAATAACAAAAATGCATATAGAATCTTAGCTGTATCAGCATTTGTGAGTACCACAATAATGAAAGTAATACATTTTTATACCGATTGCAAGTGCTTCTAGCATATTCAACACCAGGTGTGCCAGCAGTATTTAGAATGCAAACTGAATTGCTATTACACTTTTCAACAGCAACATCCCACAAATAAATCTCAAACATTTCACAATGTTTTTATAGATGCTATCTTTGTCTTTAACCCGTAGTGTTAAACTCTGAAATTAAGAGCACAACATGCTGCCACAAGCAGGAGTTTCAGGTGTAGTGTTACAGTTAAAGTATTTCTTTGCTCTGATGTTGCAGAGCAGGTAATGATACCAACAGTATTATCATCTGTAACTGTTAGAAGTCCTGATATAATCTGTGGAGCTCCAAATAGCTTGCTAATTTTGTTTGCCTTTTATAACTGCGAAAGGAAGAAAATTGCTTGTGTAAGATAAAACCTGAAGACTCAGTGCCATTTTCATTGGTTTCAGTATTTTTTTAAAGTTTTATTCTGGCTATATATTCAGAGGAAATATTAAGATGGCAGTGATAATTGGTGTATACCATGTGCAACGCCGAGCAGTAACAAAACTGGTCTCATTTGAAGAAGAACATTTCAGGAGCCAGATATCTTTGATGTCAGGACTGGGTTTATTTTAAATGTCATCTGTCTGGGTTTCTAAATAAATGTAGGGCCAGTCACTCACTTCTTACAGTGCCTGAGCATGTACAAATGAAAGCAGAAATGTCAGTGTGTACGAGGCTGGTCCAAGTCTGAGATCTTCTGTGCTAGGACTTATTTGTATGTTGGTTCGAACCAAAAAAAACCCTCACCACCCCACAGCTCACACCTGTAATTAGTCTCCATGCAAGTTCGGGTCTGTATACTTTTTCAATCTGAAATAAATCTCCACTCCCAGCTTGGCCCTGAAACAAGCAATGGTGTAAATCACGATTGATATAGTTATTTCAGCTGCAGTTGCCATGAAGACAGCTCAAGCTCTGACTACTGGCAGCTACGGGATGCCAGGCATCTCCAGGGCTCCAGGTAGCTCTGGGCAAACCCCTGCGCCAGCTGCTGCAGGGACTCGCTGCCAAACTCACTTCCCAGCAATGATCCACCTGAGTCTTGTTGTACCTGCTCCAGAGCTGGTTTGTTCCAGTGCTGCTGCTGCGGTGGAAGGTCTCGCTCTTCATTTTCCACCCAGAAGATACTGCGTAGGAAAACGGAATTTTTGTGCCGCAGGGCAGAACATCAGCTGATAGAGGCAGGCGTATGAAGCCAGCAGTGGCATGCTAATGTACACTAACCAGAGGCTTGGCTCAGGCTAGGTCCTCTGCCTCAGCCCTTTCTTTGTGGCAAGTAGCAAATGCGTTATTTTTTTGCCCTCTGTTTTTATGACAGTGTAGATTCATGGCTATTCAGCATAGTTTTATTTAGCTGTGCACTAGAGCAGCACCTTGTAGAAGTATCCTATTGGCACTATTTACTTCTTTTTTTTCTTTTTTTTTTTTTTTTAAATTAAAGTTAATTTCTTATTCCCAAAGTGTGGGGGCCCAGACCGGGACAGGAGACCCTAAACTGTAACTCTCAGCCTCCAGCATTTGGGTGCTGCAGCTCAGTGAGGGGCATTGATATTCGGCATTGTAGGTGTCCTCTGAGATAGGAAATACAGCTGCCCACTTGTCTGGGCTTTAAGGGTATTTTGGTTAGCTGTGTCTCACAGATCCTACTGTGTTCTCCTTTGTTCTCTGCTGGAAATCCTCTGTGTTCTCCTTACCTCCAATAAGCGTAAATATATATGAATGAGGCTAAAGATATAGAGATATCTCATATTGCTTAATTTACCCTACAGAGGTTATTTTCTAGGAGGTGTGTATCAACAAAGATTTTCAGTAATTGACAGAAAAAATGCTGACTGACTTATCAACTTTTCTAGGTAATGAGATCTGTAGGGAAGTTTTAATCTTTGGAAGGTTCCAGATGGACTGCCAGTGGTTTGATTAACTTTTTGTGTGCCTGTGTTAACCTTTGCTGATTTTATACAGTGTAATTGGAAGGCTGCAAAGCTAAGTTGTTGGAATAATGTTACTGTAATTTTCTGGTCTAACTATCTGATGCATTACATTTGAGTGCTCGTTTCACTGCCTGTTGCATGTGCTTAGTGAGCATCTTTAGCTATTTTCTTGTTGTAGCTCATGTTTAGGTAAGGCGTGCCGTGCTCATATGTATGCAAGCAAGCGTTTCAGTTGTAAAATGGAGTTATGAAGACTCTTTGTATCACTGAGGGGCTTTGTGCTTTTTTTGCCAGGAAAATGTTGAAGCAAATTTTCCTTGCCACATTTTTTTTTTTTGGTCGTCTCGAGTGCCAGTAAAAGGGGTGGATTTTTATGTTAATGAAACATAGGCATTTCTTGAAAGGTCTGCCTTTAGACCAGTTCCCATTTTCAAAATTGTACTCTGTAGGGTTGAAAAGATCATGGTAACCAGATGCAGTATTTGTCTCTGGCCTGGCAAAGTGTTAGATTTAACAAAAGAAGCTAATAGAAATGTTCAAATTGACCCTTCTTATCATTTGGACTTCTTGGAGCTCAATCAATCTCTCATTATTATCAGAGTTATTCACGCAGAGGCAGAAGTGCTAGTATTTCTCCTAATCAGCCCTTGAGCCAGACATAATTTGCAATTTTGAAGCATTGTATTTTGAAACAATAATGCATTAAAATGAACAGAACAGGAATTAGAAGTATAGTTGTGGAGAGAATGTGTTGAAGAGTAGCCATGGTTGAAATGCTCCCCCTAAGCGCTCTTAGTGGACACTGGCAATTAGAGGCACAGAATGTGGTATTATTAATAACCTAAATTGGTCCACAATTTTCAAACTAATCTATGGAGTGGGACAAATGCAACAAGAGAAGTGTGCCCGTCTCGCTGCATCATTGCAGGGCAGCAGTTGTCAGGTGGGGAACACTGGAGTGAGGTTTTGTGACCTACTCAGTAGAGGGTGAGCAAGAAACAGATGGCTAGATGTGGAACCCAGCTGGGAAAGGAGTGTTTTACCCTTACTCGGAGAAGAAAAATTGCTTACATCATAGAAGAATAACTATATTATACTTTAGGCTCAAAAATAGTCAGGCAGCTGTTAATAGTAGGCTGCTGTTGATGCTTAGAATGTGGGAATTTTCTTTATCCCTATGTATGGTATTATGTCTTGCAAAGTGGAGGGTTGTATGTTTTATGTACATAGTCTGTGAGAGACGAGTTGACATACTGGAGGCCTTCACTCAAACTTTTTCAGGAGCCTGCTTTTTGCTTTGTAAGCAAGACTTTATTTTTTATTTTTATTTTTGCAATTTGTATTTAGTTTTTCAGTTACTGTTTAACATCTCACTGCCCAGTACTGAATTACAGGGCACTGCAGACTTGATGGGCAAATTCTGTCTGAGAGGGGGGCAGGAGCATTTGTAAGTACATTAAATGACAGTAATGAAAGGATATGTTGCCCATTAAGATTACATTATCTATTAGAAGACTGAATTAGCTTGGCTGTGTCACATGTATGAGCTACTTTTTTCACTGACAAATAGCACACACTTAGTGTATCAAATTTAATCTTGGGGCAAGTAACTTTGTGGTCAATAACGGCTCTCTTTTTTGAATACATGCACAACATTAAAGAGTTTTTGCCACAGAAGCAAACTTTAAAATGCTTAGACTGTTATGTAATTTCCATTAAAATGTCATGTACTGCTTCTGTGGTTGCTCCCATCATTGATGATTGCTAATATAGTTGTATCTAAGCAGAAGCTTTCTTTGTTATTCCCGATTCCTTCAGGGATGCCGCAATCCACAGTTTAACAGGTTTTGGCTGACCACCATGAAAATGAGTTATTTATGGTGACTTTTAGTGCGTTGCGGTATTGCTTGCTGAGTTGATTCAGCCATACAATAGAAGAATCTCTTTGTTTGCTGACTTGCTGCTGTCTTTCAGATATTACCGCTGTAAAATTATCCCCACTTCCTTTGACCTTCTCAGCCTGTATTTGAACTGCAGTAGTTTGCATTAGTTGTTAGGTTTGTTACCCTTATTTCTTGTTGTTTACTTTATTTATTTATTTATTAGAGCTGTCAACAGCCTCAGATAGCTCTAGACAATCAGGAGAGGCAATGCGGGAAGATTATCTTCTGTTTAGAAATTTGCAAACAGATGGTATCAACATAAAAGAAATCTGTTTTTTGAAGTTCCACCATTTTTTCCTGAAAGTAAATATTACAAATGCTTAAGTTGTGAAAAGAGAGCGACTTGGTGTGAATAATACTCTGCTTGTTGTGTCATGCCTTTCAGGAAATGTTATCAAAACTGTTTATGAAAATAATTGAATGAAACCTCATGACATGTCTCTTGGTTTGGCATCATACCCATTTTCTATGAAGTTGGGATACTGACTCACAAAGAGAGGCAGATTAAGCTTCAGTGGCTGGAAACGGTTACCAATCCCATATGTTGTTTCCACTTCTTCCCAGGAAGTTGTTGTGGAAATCACTGGTGATGTTGCCCATGAAGCGCTGTGATTTGTGTGCCATCTTCACTATCGGTTTTGAGTAGCTTTAGTTTGGAGACATGTGCTGGAATCCCCACCTGAATGGTGCTGAAAATTAATTTTTAGTGGTTGGGAAGAGAGGCAGAGGCTGTCGGTGGAAATTGTGTGACTACATTACAGAAGACCTTCATGTGCTTTACAGTACCCATGTGCAGAGTGGCAACTTCAGAGTGAGCTGATAATTTGGAGTGATAACCACTTTAGTTCTACTGGTTTAAATGTCTGTGTTCATGACTGAGCACATGAGTTTCTCTATTGCTTGAAGGCAAATTTTGTTGCTCTGAAGAGGTACAAGTGTACCTCCCCAGAGGTGTTTACTGTTTTCACAAGCTGTTTGCTTTCATAATGCCCCTTTCATGGTTTGGAACAGCAGGGTTCTCCAAACTGGCAGGGATCTTCTGCTGAACGTTGCACCAGAGGGATTGCTTCTTTATCAGTTTTAATATAGGTGACAAAGTCTGTGGAAAATGAAAAGTTGTAAGTGTCCATTTTAACTGTACCTACAAGCTCCTACGTCGATGTGCCTTGGTCCTGCTGCCTGTGCATCAGTGCTTCTGTATCATCTCAGGACAGTGCTGCTGCTGAGTCACTCCAGCAGCCATTCTATCACCAGCCTCCTATCAAGTAAAATTTAACCTACTAATTTGATTAGGTGTGATAACTGCCTATTTCTAGAAATCCATTGCAAATATGGAAATGTTTGTGCTTGCAAGCTTATTTTTAAAGATAGCACTTGCACAATTTTTCTTTGAAAGGAAGGCTTGTAAACCCTCTAAGTCATCACTAAGCAGGGTGATTTTTTTTTTTTGGTGCACTATATTGAATCCATGTTTATGCTTATTAAATTTTATTTTAGGAACAGAATGTTTTTGCGTGTCACAATAATCTTTTGCAATATAAATCTTAGAATTTTGCTGATACAGCAGGGTGAAAAAAATACAGAAGTCACTGCAAAAATCTTTGAGTAGTTTTAGGTTGCATGTATGAATACCATTTGCTATTATGCCTTGAACACAGAAAGCACTGATAGAATAGCTGAAGACACTTACCATTTGTTAATTTTTAATGATGGTCTTTTTTCTATTATGGAACATAATGCTACTGAACAACTTCTGTCTCAATCAATTTTTGTGTTTTTCATTAATCAACTAATGCATGTTTCTTCCATAGCTCTGTATTCTAATGAAATATGTGGATGATTTGGCAGACGACAATGATCTCATCAGTAACGCATCAGACTAAAATCCATTTAGCAAATTATATGTATGTTATTTTTGTTATATCAAGTACACCGATATATATTCTTTTAAACTGAAGCTATTTTTGAGATAAGTTGTAAAGATGGAACTTCTTTTGCCACCACCAATACATCTTCCTTTCTTTGCTTGTTCTGTCTTTATTAATGCAAAATAATTTTTTTATGTTTACATATGTATTTTATATACATTTCTCATATTTTATATACATTTCTCATATTTTATATACATTTCTCATATTTTATATATATGGCATCATGTTGTAACTTGAGCTTGTTCTCTAAGTGTTCTCTGCACATTCTCCTCTGTTGAGCCTCACACCGTTGAGTTGCCCTGATGCATTGGCCCAAAGCCACTGAAGGCACTTTCTAGTCAGTGCCTCTCTGTCAAGTGTGATAGGCTTTGGATTAGGCCACCTCCTAGTTGATGACAGTCATTCAAGCAAGTAAGCTTGAAAGTAAGCCAGCTAAGGGACTGACAGAGAGGTTTGGGTATGCATTTTAGTTCAATTAAATTATCCAGAGTTCATGGGATTTCCTATTTGAGGGTCAAGCTTTGGGTGTATAGGTCTGTGTTCTCATCTTATTATTAACAATAATGTGACAGACCAGTATCATACGGTCCGAGGATGGTCCTTTCCCCTGATGTGACTTGGCTGTTATATTCTAGAGATCATACTTTTAAAAAATCATCCTCTTACATTTCTTAATTTCTTCACTTAGTGTGATTGCTATTGTTGGCTGAATTTGAGGATTAAGACTGTGGATCTGTGAATATGACTTTGAGCATTTACACTTATCTTGAAACTTTCTCTAACCCTTAATGTAAAAGGAGAATTAAGAAGCTATAAATTAAGTAGAACCCTGGAGTATCTTGGCAATTAGAGTGAACAAGATTTCAGCCGCTCTCTTTCATCATTTTCTCACACTCTTGTATAGACAGGGTATTTTTAATTTGCAACCTGTATTTCAATTAGTCATAGAAGTTTTTTTCTCAAAGCTTTTGCTTATGCAGTTATAGAGTAAAATTAAACTACTTTTTAGCTTTTATAACAGGGTTTAAATGAGAGAGCTACTGAATAAACTAGCTGTTAAGTGAGGTAGTGTTTCTGTATTTATAAATGTTGTTACCATTATAAAGAGTTTATTGTATAACCGTACAGGTATGTGTCCCCAGAGGTGTGTTGAGCTATGTGTATGAAAGCATTTATGAACAAAAAGGTATTTTTAAAAAAAAAAAAATTTGGTGTTTAGAGGGAAATGTGCATTTTCCTTTGCTCTTTATTTTCTACCATGAATTAAGACTATTCAGTGCTCTGAACTCAGACTGGAGGGAGTGGTGGCCACAGGTTAGCATTGTGCTGCTATGGTCTCAGGTGCTCCACAGTATCTGGTGTAGCTCAAGCTTCAGCATCAGAAGTGAGGCAGTAGCGTGTGCAGTTTTTGTTATGCATCGTGGGGGAGCTTGTGTCTGTGCATTGATATCTCTTGCACTGATTTAGATAGATAGGGCTTTTATAGCTCACAGTCAGATTGTTGGTGCTGAACATAGCAAATGTCAGGAGCCTGGAATTAGAGTCCCAGGACCATCTGAACATCGGCATCACAGGTGCTCTATTCCTGCTCTGGGTTGTTTTTTTTCCAGCAGTGGTTCTTACCTTTTTGTTAAATGCTGACCTCCTTTTCGCTTATGCAAGGAGCACTGATGGTGCACAGGTCCCAAGAGGTGGTGTTCTTTATCATGTCTGCCTCAGGAGAGTTGTCATTTCATTTGCATTTCTAAGAACTGCAGCGTCTCAGCAGCCAGCCTCACAGCAATGAGACTGAAGTTCAGACAAGTGCCTGAAAATCTCCAGGTGCTTTGGGCACTGGCTGACCCACTATGTGCAGCAGAGAGCAGCTCCTGTGTCTCTGAAGTGAGCAGTGACACTTGCATTAAATCACTTGGCAGTGTCCTCAAGGCCACATCCTCGCAAAAGTCTTGAGTCTCTGAGATGGAACAAATGGATGGTGATTGCTGTTTAAAAAGGGAGATATCATTAACAATTGCACTTTGTGAGTTTCCAGCCTTGGATTGTTGTCATCAAGTGAATAGTCTCTTTCTTCAGAGTGGGAAATTACCACGTGGGTGTGTGAGGACACACAGTCTATGCAGTATGGAAGAAATGGTATTGGAAGCACAAGGTTCCAAAGTTGCCATGGGTCATGTGTGGGACATACATCCTAATTCCATCTTCCCTTCTTCTGACTCATGAGCATCAGGGATGGGTTTTACCACTGGCTGTGAAGACGGTGCAGGGTGGCTGTAGATGTGCCTTTGGTGTTGTGAAAGGATATTGCATAGACTGAATTTTGGTGTTCTCAATATTCTGATTTTTATTTCTAAGTGTCCTGCTTTACTTAATATTCATGGATCAGCATAGCAAACACCTACCAGAGGGAACTGAAAGGACCAATGATTTTGAATATCTTGACGCCAGTGTCGTTACCACAGCATGTAGGGTTGTACAGCTGAGGGAGTGTTTAACAGCTCACTTTAATGGGATGCCATGGCATTGCTGTATGTGGCTCTTCTGCAGTTAAACATGGCTTGAATGGGAATGTTAAATAATTTATAAATGTCTGTTATAAATTTGGGTGAGAGGATGCTGATTTGGGCTGTGGGTTTCATTATGACTATAAATTGTACTTCATGGAGCAAACACTTTTAATAGAAATAAGTAGGAAGTGCAGTTCCTGTTAGTAAGAGTAATCTTACAGAAACCTTTGAATGATGTTTGGAGCGGGGGGTGTTGACTGCCCCTACAGAAATGAAAGGTGGGGTTGTAAATCTGTATGTATCCCCATCGCAGCTCTTTTAAACGCCGTTCTCAAGTGTTTGGTGGAGCCTGGAAAATGTTTTTCCTTTGTTTTTCTGTTACTTCTGTGGTAAGCTGAAACCTAACAGAGATGCTGTTAGACTTGTGATCTCAGTGGAAAAGAGAAATCTTGAACTTGCAAATATTTTTGCACAGAGGTCTTGCTAAAAGTATGCAGACTTGTTCAGAGCCAGACTTCTGTAGGGCTGTGTATTTCCAATCTGTTCTGAAGCTCCTTGACTTGTGGGTGCCACAGAGATACTGTCTGTGCAGGTGATGCTGTTAAAAAACACAAAGCCACAGTCAGGGAGGGGGGAAGATGGCGTTGATTATTCCATGCTCGAGTGTAGGGCCAGTACAGTTAATGTTGCTGAACTTGTTACAGGCAGTGGTGATTATGGCAGATATAACTCTCTGCGGGTGACAAAGTCCAGAGAAGGCAACTTTGCAAGACCACCATGGTTCATGCTCTCCCAGGCTGTCTGCTGCCGGGGTCACCATAAAGCTTGTCAGAAGCGGGCACTGGAAAGTCTGCTCAGGGTGGAGTCAATATGGCCACCGTTTGAAATGCCTGGGAAAGGACCAGAGATGCCTTCTGGAGATGTTATCAGGACTGTTCTGGAGGACAGAATGACCGGTCATTCCCAGGTGATTGGAAGAAGACCCTGAAAGAGAAGAAAAGAAGGGTAGCTGCCACGGCTGTTCACGAGTCAAAGCGGTAAACCCACCTCTGCCTCTGTTGAAAGGCAGCACCAGCATTTTTTGTTCTGGACTTGGATTGTTGAATCTGGAAACTCAAACCACCACTTTTTGCTAGGTTTGCATTGTATGTTAACATTAGATGTGTTCTCCCCACAGTGATGCCGCCTGACCAGACAGTTACTAGATTGCTTAAAAGGTTCATTAGAAATATCCTCTGTACTTTATTTTTTTTAATAAGGTATTGATTTCAATATATTTCTGTTAATACTTACAATGAATTGATTTATGGTGGTAGAAATTCTGTTTTGCTGCCAAAATCTGATGGGTACTAACTAATTGAATTTTATATATCTATATCTATAGATATTTTTTTTTTTTAACCACTAGTTCGTTTTCAAAAATAATCTGTCTACTCCAGAATCTCTCTCCTTTGCTTTGCCTGACATTTTGAATGGGTCAAGAAAGGGCAGGAGGCAGAAGCAAACACGGGCGTCCCAGAGATGCTGTGCTACTGTACCACATATGTTGCATGTCTTCTCACAGCTCTGTGTGTTCTGTCAGTCAGACCCCAAGCACTCTCTGTGTATCAGTGTAAAATGGCTCAGTTCCACTGTCCTGCCAAAACTCTCTTGGCTAGAGGATTTAGGGCTATTTTAAATTAACCGTTCTCTTTTGTCTGGTGTGTGACATCTGGAACTTGATTTGAATCTCTTGTGTCATATATGGAAATGTTTTGTATAATGCTTTTGACTACTCCCTAATAAATAACTGGATGTTTTAAAAGATTTGTGATGTTGTTTCCAGTCACTGAATTTAAGTACGTCAGTCTTACCTATAACATATTATAAAATCAGAGACTTTAAGTGATGGTTTTTTATGTTTCTTAACCCTATCATGTCCTCTGCCTTTCCGTTTTCAGATTATTATTAATGAACAAGTTTAGTTTTCATATGCCTGGATTCCTTTGGAAAGGAGCTGTCTGAGAGCTGTGGAGAGCAGCCATGCACTTCAAAGTTTGTGTACACACTCCTACACTGTACTTCTGTGGTGGTGTTGTTTTTTAAACAGCTGCCCTAAGAGCCATAAACATGGTTACACAGTACAATAATATCTCTTGACAGAGCGGTCAGAAATGAATCTTTCTGCAGGGTCACTGTGTGGTATGTCTTCAGCCCACACAATGGCTTTGTACTAGAGTCAACAGGAACAAAAGGGATAATATAATAGATGCCTGTTGGATTCTAAATATTTTAAACAGTTCGCATTCATGGGTCAGAAGAAAGTTTTAGGAACTCTGTGTTTTATTTACTGTGTGTGAGGTTTTGGGGTGTCCTGCCCTCCATTGCTGGACTTTGCACGTTTCGTTGCTTTCATTTCACTTTTGATATAAACTGAAGTATAAAGTGCTACAAGTGTCAGTCTGCTCTTATCTGAGCATTTGATTTTTAAAAAGGTAAAATTCTTGCTGCTTTTGGTATGATAAATGATCCCACATTTAATAGGTATGTATTATAATAAGATACTGTTGAATAGATATGTGTTATCTCTTCTGCCTTAAATAGAAAATTGTCACCTAAAGTTTACATGTATTTAAGGGTTGTATCTAAGTGCTTGTTTAGTTCACTCTCTGCAAAATTCAGTCCTTTCAGAATAGGTCTGAAATACCTGAGAGATACATACAATTTTGTCTGAGTTTCAAAGATACAAGGCTGTGCTCTCCCTGAAAGTCTAAAAGAAAACAGTGGAATGTACAAATATGGAAGAAACCTAAAATACTTGAAATGTAGGTGGTAGAGGGGAAGAGGAGATGTGAAGAGGGCAAACGCTGGGCTGGCAGCATCCTGCTCTGTCTGGGACAGCCCAGCCAGCTCCATCTCTCTACTCACTCTCCGTGCACTGGACCGTCCTTGGGGAAAAAGGGTCACGAGTAATAAAGTTTAAAGAAACCTTGATGCTGAAACAGAATAAATTTACATATTTTGGCTGGCGTCCACTGTGTAGTGAAACTGCTCTTGTGGGGCGGGTGCCGAGGGTGGTGCTGCGCTCTGGGCAGTTGTCAGACATACAGTGCTGTGTCTCGTGCAGTTCAGACGTGACAGCCTTCGCTTAATGTAAACTTGAGTTGCATTCTTTGGCAGTGGTAGTGTTGAGTAATTTCTAAAGCATTGCTTGACTGTGCATTTTAGAATAGTGACCCCAAAATCCTGGGAGAAAATAGGAATGTGGTCCTATTTTTTGTTCTCTTATGTTCTGTTCTTCAGTGAGGATTTCTATAAACTTTGAAGAGGGATGAAATAAAAATAAACAAACAAACAAATAAATGAAAAGCAATACCAAAAAAATCAACCCTGAAAGCAGCCTAAAAATACTAAAAATTGAGATTCTGAGGTCTTTGCACTTTCCCTTCCTGGTTTCCCAGCAGCCATTCTTGGAGGACTCTCTTTGTCATAGAAAAGGAAAATACAGTTTTGTTCATTTCACAAGTTAGATTCTTTTTTTGTGTGTTATTAACAGGTTTGGCAAACATCGCAAAGATGACAAGAGTGAGAAAACTGGTAAAATAAAAGTGCAGGAAGCTCTTACTTCAGAAGAGGAGAGAATACGAATGAAGCAAGAACAGGAGAGGTAGACTTCAGTATTTGCTTAAACCTTGATAGAGAGAGTTTGTTTTTTAAATTAAATAACTGAAGTTCAATTTTCACTGATGAAATTTCCCAAATGTTGATATGTTTATATATTTTGAATAACAGGACAAAGATTGGACATTAGTATGAACAGCTTCTTTGGCTGCATTAAGCATCCTTTATAGACCCAGAGCTCCTTTCCCTATTGAGGAGACTGGCACAATACTATGAAATGTTTTTTCTATACAGTCTCTAACTGATTTTATTGACATTTTCCAAAACCAAATATTTATATAGAATGAAGTATGTTTTGTATTTTTCTTCAGTCTTGCATATCTAGTTTTTTCATTGATATATTTAGAAGAAAACTAAAAAGTATACTTATATTTGTCTCTGGAGTTCAGTCTATTTATGTGTGATGCAGTCTGTTTATGGAATGATGTGTATATTAAACTGCTAATTGTAAAAATGAGTGGTGAATACCTCTATTTTTCCTTGTCAGCTTCCCTTAACATTTAAAGCTTATATAATATATATGTCATGTGCTCTTCTCAATATTTCTAATCTACTTTTCATCCTGTCTCTTGTAGCCCTAGATATTTGGGGCCTAGACTCCAGTATCTTATCTATCCATTTAGTCAAAATCTTGGAAAGCTTAGGTTGTTAATTAACCAGGTGGGGATACACGTGGAGAGAAGACCTCTTTGAGTAGACACCTCTTCAGTAAGGAGGCAAACTTTAAAGTGTTGCAGTTTGAATGCTGAGCGATAAATAGACACATTTAGCAGTGAAACTGAACTGCGAAGTGGAAGGATTTATCTAAAAATTGTGCTATAACTCAGCCATTAACTGAGGATTGATGCAGGAACTATGGAGGGAACTTCTGTTGTCTTGTACAAGAGATATGACTAGTTAGACCTAATGACCCCTTCGACCATCCTCTCTATGCACCTTGGACTTCTGCAGGTAAGAACAGAGGTTTATAAACGATGGCTTCATCACTAACAGCTCCCTGGAATAGCAGAGGCACAGTAACTCATGTAATCTCCTCTGTTAAACCCAAAACGGTTCGTTTGCAGTTCTTTTAGGGTTGAGTGATATACATTAAAGTTAAGGCGGGCTAGAAATATAATTTTATTAGTTATTGAAGGTCAGCAGCAAGTTGTAAAACTGCAGATACTTTATCATTTGTGACCATCTGTTTGGATGACATTATGGGAAATTTTTTACTCTTTAACAGATACACTATCATAAATTGATGTAAAAATATATCCATGGCTTTCTCTGTCTACTCTGACAGTATAGAGGCTGGCTGCATCACAGTGTTTGGTTATCTTTTACTTGTCTGATTGTTTTTTATTTTCTCTTTTCTAACAAAATTGAAGCAGGGTCATTACATTTATTACTGGTTTTAAGAGTAATGTGCTTTCAGGTTAAATGCTAAAGGGGAATACTGGAATTGAGGAAATAAGTGACTTTGGATGTGAGGGTGTTTGTTCAGTCAACTTGCCTTTACGCATGGGCAGACCTCCCACTTTGTGGATAAACTCAAGAGACATTGAAAGCTGCCTCCATCACTCCAGCCAGCTCAGGGCTGGGGGAAGTGTAGCCACACAGGCACAGTGCTCATCCCTGGCTTAATACGCTCTGCTGAACCCAAACTTGCACAGCATAGAGGGTTCTTAGTAACCTTAGGTCCCCAGAAAATCAGCCATATAAATTTATTCAAAGGAGAAAGACTTTAGATTTAATTTAGTAATGTTTTATTTCTCTTCATTCTCTCTCTTTGTCTCTCTGTGTCTTTCTGTCTCTCTCAGTAAGAATGGTGAGAGTATACTGTCCATGTGGTGATGTAAGAGAGGTTGCAATAGTCACCCTGGGTTCCAAGGTAGAATTATGAAATTATTTGTGTAGTCCCCAATGCATGGAGCAAATTCCTAACCCATGTCCATCAAGTGATGCTAACCAATTTGAATCTTTCCTGGAATCTCACTCCTCGTGTGTCATACAAACAATTTTATGTGTTCACTGAAACTACAGAAAATGCATGTGCCAGAACTTCGTAACAGCTTGATGTTATCGTAACACGGGTCCTCCCCCTCCTGTTGCTCTCTCTCCCTAACTGTGTATTTGCTCTCCTTTGTGTTATGTCTATAAGAGAATGCAAATTCTTTGGGGTAGTGGCATGTACAACTAATAAAAGACAATAAAATAGCAACCAAATGTGTGAGGTGCTTCCTTATGTTTCTGAAAAATTCAGATGTTGATTTGGTCCATAGAGACTAAATATTTTTGCAGTTAGATTGCAGAGAACTTCCTTTTGATCCTGTAAAATAATGGTGTTGGATACATGCTATTAACGAAGAGTACTCTTGCAAATTAACTGAACAATCCCTCAAAATGCTTACTAGGAGACAGAGTACAATATTACTGTCAGTGTCGGTTCATAATGGCTGCTATTTTAACTGTTTTCTGTGGGGTTTTTTTCCTCCTCAATGTTTTTAGCAGTTAAATTCACTTGCTGTGTTTTACTTGGTATTTGATACTATATACCTCGGTAATGATGCAATACTTTGGGGAAATAGGTTGGATTTAATGAATTTACTATGCATGAGAGGCTAGGAGCAAAAATCCTTAGGGGGTCAGAGAACAAGTGAACGGTCCATTAAAAAATCAATCATGCCCACAATTTTATGGAATTATTATGCCTTGATAATTTTAATAGTATTGTGCTTACAGTAGTACTTTCTTTAAAATCTTAAAAGTAGTGTTCATATTGATTATGAGACAAATAAGCAAATTAATGTTCTTCAATTTACCATGATTGAAATGAATAAAATTGCCTTTTATAAACATATTATTAATAATAATTCCTCATTAAGGAGCATATTTCTTAAGCTGTATATGGTATGTGTTTACTGACAATCTTAAAGTCATTTTGAGCAGAAAATTAAATTATCCAGTTGAAATTACAGGCAGTTTTCAATAAAATAGACTACTGAAAGAATTAGCAGCATCGTCTGAGGAGACCACCCATCGATTTTACCAAAGTTGCTGTGAAATGCTTGCTATTTGTAAATTTTCCAAATGCTGGATTAACAGTTCATCCAAGGTCATAGGACATTTTACCCTCATGCCACTGTTTTTTAATACTGGTTTACTTCAGAAAGAGAAGTCTGCTTCCATTATCCTTGAGTATCTGCCAAGCACTGATCTTAAAATCCAGGAGGGATGTGGTGTACTGCTAGAAAGGGTGCTTCTCCCCAGCAATGGCACCAATCAAATCCCTAAGGCAAAACTAAGCAATAGGTTTTCTGAACTTGGCCTTGTGTCTCCTAAGGAAGAGACTATACTGCATAGTCTTCAGGAAGTAGAATAAGACCTGAATTCAATTAGCTCTATTCCTGTGCCAGATCACAGGTAGTTTACATATACATGCTAACTTGGAGCCCCTCTTTGCCATGCTGTCATCCTGTCCGTCACCTGACTGCTACAACTAGGCACAGTTTTTGCTACATTCACTCAGAGAAAGTGAAAAAACAGCCCCAGGCCCTTCTTGGTTTTCTAATAGATGGTCAACTCTCAAATCCAGAGTCTCCTGATGGACCAGTGGTTGGACCATTTTCCTAAAAGTAATGCCTTGGGTTTTACTGATTGGAGATGTGTGGGATATCTTGAGCTTTCAGAGATGGTTCAAACTGTTTATAGGCTTCCATAGGCATTGCTACACAGGATAGACTTATACCAGGTTCTGAAACTTGTGTCAATGACCAAGAGGAGTTGCTGTTACAGCCCAGTTAGTTTTCATATGGATGGTCACCTTCTGCTATGCTCTTCAACCTAAGCCTTTGGAAGCTCAGACCTTTCTACTTTAGAAACTCTCTACATCTGGTGTTTGAGGGCCTCCCAGGATTGGGTTTTCTCTATATATAGCCAATGTGTCCATTGGTCTTGTGCAACCTGATTGCCCTGACATATTTTCTGACTTCTTCAAGACCTTGTAACATAAGCTCTTTGTTACGAGATGTGAAGAGAGAACTGCTAAGAAAACCCAGTGGTTTTGCCTTCTGTTTTTTATTGGGGACCCTTGATGAAGAGTGACATCCCTCTAACAGCAGGTTCTGATACCTTCATCTATCCTTCTTTCATCCTTGGATTTTTCCTTGGATTTGGTTTTTTGGGGTTTTTGTTGGCTTGGTTCCCCCCCACCCCTCCCCACCCTCGTGCACTTCTAACACATTTCTGAAGATTACAATCTTCAGCAAATCAAAACCCTTTTCCTGTGGTCTCCTCCTTCAGATAGGCCACGTGCAGTTCTTGAGCCCTACTTGGCAAGCCCATGCATGCCTGCCGTGTCTTCAGCCTTGGACTGACTTCCTTTAGCAAAGCAAGTGCTCCCAAGCCAGGCAGCTTCACTCTTTGTACCTGGGTAGTAGATAACAGAGGAATGAAATAAACATACTTCTGTGTGAAGTTTTCCACAAATCCAGCTGTGTCCAGCGTGGTTCACCACTAGATAATGGTTAAAAGATGAAAGTTGCAATTCTAATGTAATCTCATGATTCAGAGTATGTCATTCCAGCTACGGGCCAATAGTGTTCATGCTTTAATCTGCCTCTAGAGACACTTTCCCCTCTTAAAAAAAGAGTCTACAGGATATTTTCTGTTTGGTTAATACCCTGGCTTCAGAGCTTTACTAATAGTCTATAAATCTCTGGGTTACTTATATAAGTATTTTAATCTTTGTATTGTACTCTTTCTCAACTTCCACTGAAATGGATGCAAAATCAGGTGCTTAACCACTTGTGTTGTGAGGATCAGTCTGTGGGAGATAAGGAGAAACCTTTTGGAAGAGACTTAAAGAGCTGTTCTGGTGGAAGCGCTGTGACAGGGGCCCCAGAAATGCTGGGAGGATGATGGAGCCAGGGGCTTCCTTTGCTCTGACAAAACAGCTGTACGATTCTAGTCACTGCTATGCTTCTTGCAGGAAGATTAACACCCAGCAAAGCAATACCGTGCTTCATACGTGTGTGTGGATAGTTATCATCTGGAAAAGAAACCCGGTTCTTTGCTAGTGCCCCTCCTCCCCCAGCGCCCCTTGCTGTTTTGGAAAACATAACCTTTTGTTCCTTTAGGCTACAAAGGGAATTACATTTACATAATTCCGCTGTTATTTTTATCCCCGTCTGTGCAAATGTCACCAGTGCTGGCATCGGGCGTGCCGTGGGACCGGCGCCTGCCGGCTGGGGCCGCGGGGCCGGGAGAGGGAGCTCCCGGCACGGCTGCGGCGCGACTGCCGCCCCGCCGGGCGCTCTGGGGGGCTGCGGGACGGGAACCTCCCCGGGGCTTGGTAGGGCAGAGGGAACCTTGCCGCCTCTCCGCCGTCGACTGGGGGAAAGTCTCTTTATAACGGGGGTCGGGAAGTGGTTTTAGTGGTTGGAGGTAGGAGGCGATGCTGGTGCAGCTGCCAGGGTGGGAGAGATGACCCGGGACCCTGGGCTTGGGGAGATGCCGTCGGGGGAGGTGGATCACTCGTTTGTCTCTGCATTGGCAGATTTTGCTGTTGCTTTTGAAGATTGATTAATAGGCTGACAACGTTTTGGTGCGAATGTAAACAAGGCTACAGTTTCAGTGTGTGGTGTTCATGTAACAATTTTTCCTAAATTTAGAGTGAAGCATTCTGTCTCTTCATTAGTAATTGAAATAACACTGATACTGTTTTTGCTGAAGGAGTCGGTCATTCCATAAAATGCTTCCTGTATTATATGTTTCCTTAGGGTATAAGGGTCTTTATCTCCATCATATAATAAACTTCTCTTCATCTTTCTCTAGTGCCATTAAAGCCACAAGCCCTTTGTTGTAAAAGTATACTAATGAATAGAAATGTTACAACAAGAACAGAAGTCTTGTGTTTTCCCTTCATCATGCATCATCCATTTTAATTAGACGAAAGGGTGGTGAGTACTGTGACAAGAGTCTGGAATTAAAATCATTAATTGATGTCAAGCTGACGAGAGACTGCTAACATGAATTTACTGACAGCAGGAAAGAAATTAACCTTATTACTTTATTTAGTACATTGGGGCTATTTATTATATTTTCCTATGCAAGTTCAGTGTGCTCCATCTATGATGATAGAGAAAGACAAATAATTAATAAAATCTACGTAACATTTTATTACCTCCTATCAATGAAGTTTACACAAAAACCACATCAATAACTTACAAAAAACTAACCCACCACATCCCTTTAATCAGCATACCTCATGAAAACTGTTCCAGCAATATTTTTGTATTTTAAATGAGTATAACATGCTATGCTTGCCAGCCAAGTAGAATTGCAAAAGTGATCTGATTTAAAGCCATGCCTTAGTTTCTTAATGTCAACGTTGCAAAAAATGAAACATATTTTCTCCAGCAGTGACATTGATTGGAATAACTGTCTGTTTTGATCATCATTGGAAGGTCAGCCTAACAAAGATGAGTTTTAATGTTAAGCATCTTTACTCTTCAGATGAAAGAGTACAACAGTGTCTTAGATAATGACAGCAGCATCCTATAGATAATTTGTGACCCAAAGGTCATAATAAAAGAATAGAGGGGAGGTCATCCTGTAGTAAAGGCCATCTGGAACTGTTAAAGCTTCAGATGGAGTAGGGGGCTGAACAGCAGGACACTCTTGGTGTCTTTCCAGATTTCCCAGAGAGACCATAATATTTTTATTGGAAAACCCCAACTTTCTTCCCCTTAAGCAAAATATTTTCACGAAGCAGTTTCATCTTACTTTTAGGAAAAAGGACAACATACTGTGATGGGGAGAGGATTTTTGTTTCTTACATAGCCTAATTGTTATCTGTATCTTCAAATAATGCAGAGGTTCAGCTTTAGTTTTGCTACTGCTGTATTTTGATGCCACTTAAGAGCTTTCACAAAAACTATTACTTCTAAGTCCGTTACTACTGCAGGCATTCAAATTAGAGATATTGTCTAAAGTGACTTGTGCAAAATCTTTTCTGATAAAAATGCCACCCCCTTCCCAGCCTGTAAGAGAGGAGAGAAAGAATTCCTCTGTGAATCAGAAAATCAGAGCAATCTGTTTCTCATTCTCACTTATTTTGAGTCGGGGTCTGCTTGTCAAGGGATATTCCAGTTTTGTTGAGATTTGTAGCATTGTTTTTGGCAGTGTTTTTTTGCATAATGGATGAAGGTGCAGGATGTGAAAACAAATCAAGGGCAGTAATTTTTGTAAGAGAACACAGAAATGAAGCATGAGAATTTGGAGCTCTGGAAAAACATTTCAGACCAGTTACACTCCATAAAAATACTGACTCTGGGAATATGTATATTGAAGCTTTTGTGGAATAATAGTTGCTGAGGTAGTTTTTTAAACAAAGCTCCTCACATTCTTTAGGTACATATTATATAGATTTTAAGACAACATAATAAAAGTGTATTTGCTCTATTATTCCTCCACAGTGGTTTAAGTCATTATACTGGGGAAAGGCTGTCCATTTTCCTTGCCAGATATTTAAAAATAACATTTACGTGGTCTTTATAATATTCTGAGTTGCAAATTTGGTTGAGGTGTCTTGCGGATCACATGAATTCAGCACTCGGTTAGAGATCTCAGTTCCAAGCAAGAGCACTAGTATGTGTGATTCGCTTCCCAATGCGAAGAACTTTAGCATAAGGCAGGTTACAGGTAGAGTTGCCGTAGCAAATACTTAATTGAGAATTTAAAAAGCTGTACCATAATTATTAATTTACTGAACTTATTGTTGCTGAGCTGAACAGAAGTGAAAACCCATCAGGCTTCCCAGCCTGAACTACAGGAGTCTTAACAGTAAGATAGGACACTAAACCCACTCGTTTCTCCTAATTCTTAGATAGAGCAGACAGTATTTGAGTAACCAGAAAGACACCTAATAATGTATTCACAACAGGCAGATAGGTCCTCCCTCTGCACCACAGCTGGAATTTGTATTTTGTAACAGTTAGTAGAACAAACCTTTTAATGGGTTACAAGAAACCTGATGCTGTTTCTGGCCATGCTGTAGTTTTATGGTCTAACTCGTAGAGAGTATATCACTCGGCTCTGTGACCCAAGAAGATTTTAGAAGTGAATCCTGAGAGGTGCTGTGGGTGCTAATTTGGGGTCCTGAGCAAATTTAAATCAGCAAATGCTGATTTACAAGCTATATTCTCTGTTTTTCCCTTTTCCTTTCCTTTCAACTTCAGTGGATGAGATTCGCATAATCCCTTGCTTTGTTTTGAGTTTTTTTGGTCATATTTTATTGTCCCTTCAGACTGTTTCATTTTCCCACTTCAGGCTTAGGCCACTTGATACTCTAGAAGCACACAATGATGGGCTTGAAATAGAGCTCATGGCAGAATTTTATACCTACTTTTGTTACTATACTTCAGCAAGAAGAGAGTACGTACTGGCTAGGCCTACCTCAACCAGCTGATGCCAGTATCATAGTTGGACCTCCAGTCACTGCCTGCAATACCTGGAAATGACTGCTTTGATTTATGGTATGATATATGGGGCTATTTGCTATACAGTATGTCTGCATCCTTTTGTTTCTTGCATGTACAGGGACAGCTGCTTCTTGCACATGTAACTGCAGAATTCAAGTGTTACCCACCAGTGCTGCTTTCTGCATTATTCTCCAGTTGGGAGAAAAAAAAAAAAGAAAAAATGGGGGAGAAATGAACTAAGAAAACCTATGCAAGAGAGGAAACCAGGGCTCTTAAAATGAGGAGCAGTAAGAGCAGGAGCATTCCCAAGTCATGCTTCAGCCATAGCTGAATCTCATGATCTTCTTCCTTTCGACTTCAGTCCAGTGAAAGAGCTAAATAGGAGACTAGAGTGGAATTAATCTAATGATCAGGGATCTGTTGTCTTAGGTGCAAGTATCAGCTCTTCTGGCTGGTTTTGTAATGCAAAAGAAAAATTAAATTCCATTTTGCTTACAGACAGCAATAACGTTCTTTGATGCATCATGGCTCCCAGCAGGATAACTGTCCCAGTTGCCCATCTGGGTGATCATCCACTGCCAGGGTCACTGACCCTTGGATCAGACATGAAAATAAGGAAAGAAAATTGCGGTCATGGTAGTGTTTGCTTTGGGGATGGGAGAATCTATACTGCCCATGTGTCTGATACAATCGGCTTTGGTTGAAACATATCTGTTAAATAAACAGAGCAGACATATCCTCCACCCTGAAGTGCTGCAGGCTGGTAAATGGGAAGAAGTCTAGAAACTCCACTGAATTGTAAGGAAGGTGGTAATTTACAGATTTTAAAAATCAAAATAAGCAAGGGTTTTCACTCGTTTACCCCAAGATACAAGAAAGCAGGTTTGAGATATTCTGCTGGGGGATGTACCTTCATTTTGGAAAGACAAAGGATGAATCAAGAAAGTCAGAGAATAAGGGAAGGTAGGGGTGAAATACATGAGAGATTCCACCAGGTTAGAGGAAATGATTCTGATGTCTTCTTTATTTTCATCAGTGTCACTTGGTTTCAAATTGGTGTTTGTACTTTCCCTGCGTATACACATAATATTTACTTTTTTCTCCTGCATTTTCTTTCATTTCTTTACATCTTCATTTGTACTTTACTGCTTTTTAATAACCTTCTTTATGAAGTCCTTATAAAAAATTAGCATGTTGTTCTCACCTTAATGTATTAGGGCACTTATAGTAATCACCTTTATTCTCCCCTCCCTTTTTTTTTTATTTTATTTTAACTCCAGCCCTCCTGGGTTGTAGCTCATTAAAGGTTTTTGAAATTCTCCCTCATCTCTTCTGCATGTGGGATTTCAGGAGGGGGGAACATCAGAGACAGTAAGTGCTATCATAGAGTCTAATTGGCAGATAGGCTGTGATTGTTGAAGGAGAAAGAAAATTAAGACTGATTGTGTAGGTCCATTTCTTTAATTTTGAGGTGGTGGACAGCTCCCCTCCACCCTTTTTTTTAAATTTTTATCTGTAGTCCTTGTTGTTTCGCTGTGGGCATAGAATGGATATATAGAAAATATATGTGTGTAAAAAAATGTCCATGTAGTTGCAGAATTATAGATCTGAAAGAGAGATCCTGTCACTTTTCCAAGGTAGGATCTCCTGTGTATGTCATTCCTGCAAGATGTTTGGTTCTTCCTGGGCCTTTTTTTTCAGTTTATAATGACATAGAATCTACAACTTCCCATGGCAATCTTTCCCACTACCTTTTCATTAGAAGGTTCCTCTGCCCACAGTATCTTGTCTCAGTTATTCTTGCTGCAGTTTAAATACCCAGTACTTGCATTAGAGATGGAAAGCATTATTCTTTTCCTGCTTGTGTATCCAGAGACTGATGTTATGTCACCAACTCTGTCTTTTTCTTGATGTTGTGGACTCGTGTCTGTTATCCAGTAGATCTTCCAGATCCACTCCTGAAAAAGCAAGTCACAGATTTTCCACCTACTTTTAATTGATGTGCTTAATTATTCCAACTATGTAAATTTTTCAGGAACATTTAAAATGCTAATCCTTTCCTCCAAAGTTCCTTTATTTGGGTTTTCTGTGGATTCAATAGCATTCTTATTAATAATGAAAAACCTGACTTAATTCAAAGAGACATGCAGAAAACATCCCGATCCATCCATCTGTGAACTGCTGAGAGTTACCCTCTAGATACTCTGTGGGAACTGCCTGGTTCAACCCATTGTGTCCATCCCATGACTGGTTTTCTTAGCCTGGGACATAGTGTTTCTGCTCTGTTCACAAGGCTGTTTATGGTGTTGTAGAAGGAAATCCAACTGACTTGACCACATCTGTTCCTGATAAATCTACGGTGGCTACTGCTTGTGCCGTTATCTTCTCTGTGCTTACCAATCATTTGTTTCAAAGGGGATTGATGTAAAACTTGATGAGTCTCTAATTCTCCTCCTTAAGGGATGCTTGACTTTTTCTGGTCTTTCAATATTTCAGCTCCCATCAACAGGTTCTTGTCGTTACTGAAAAAGGTCTGAGGCTGCCTCAGACAGTTGTGTGAAGCCAAACTACCATAACCAGCTTCTAGCTACTTCTTTAGCTGTTAGATTGGAGATCTGTTTGTTATTGGTGGCAGTATCAATTGTGCTGGCCACCTGCTTGCAATCAACCATTTTAGTGAAGACAGATGCAAAGAAAAAAACCATTAAGCCTTAGGTCTCCTCAGCATCATCTGTCAATATCATTCCCTCACTACTGCACAGGGGAGCAACCTTTTCTTTGCTCTTCCTTTTACTGCTAATGCAATTACGCAATGATTTATTGTTATCTTTAGAGCTCCCTGCTACTTTTATTTCACATTGTGCCTTGGCCTTTCTGATTTTGCCCCTGTGTGCCTGTGCTGATCTGTAGCAAGCTGACCGCATTCTGTATGTGTTTGAGATCAGAGGACAGCCATATTTCAGCCAGTTGGCCACACATATATGTACACAGGAGATAACACAGAACTGTTAATTTTTTTCTTTTAAGAACTTGAAAAACGTTGGTCTCCAGCCTTCCAGTTTAAAAATTAGATTTACATGCTGTATTTTCTGACTTTTTAAAAAAAATATGCTGAAGTTTTGAATGAAATGAGGGGGCAAATAAGGAAAAAGAGATGTCTTTCTTGTTCACAAGCTACCACTGTTGCTGCCCATGATTATCCATTGCCCACAGTGGTCCTTTGGAGTTATTTGCCGAGAAAAGCAGATGGCTTTGCTGAGAGATGGTTTTAGCTGTGATAACTGCCTACCTCTAATCGTGATAAGAAAAGCTAAGTGTCATATGCCGGTTCAGAGGGAAATCAGAATAATGCCTATAATCAAGGTACCCTCATTAGAAGAGTAGTTGTCAGAAAAATTCTGCTTGGAACCAGACAAAGGTCAAAGAAAAATACATGAGAGGACAAACTCCCATATTGACTTGATTGCCAAAAATTAGAAAAAGGGACATTAAAGCCCTGAAGGCAGTTGAGGAGAGGGGGAGGAGGACCAGTAAGACCTGCCTTAGTGGCTGGCACGCTGTGCCTGCAAGGTACTTTTTACTACAAAAGGAGAAGGGGACAAATTTGACAAGATTTGGCTACTGGCCAACACACCTCCTGACCTTTTTATTAGAAATTATATCTGGCAAAAAATTGGACTGAATGTGTTCATCCCGTCTGACTAACTTAAACAAGCTGGCTGGCTTTATAAACACGTTGTCGTTTTTCTCTGTTTTCAATCCATCATCCTGATGCATGCCAGTCTGACGGCAGAAGAACTGAGAACTGGCAGTGGTGAATGCCTTGTCATTTAGCTTCTGTCCTTACACAATGCTGTTCCTAGCCTTAATAAACATTGTCAGCCATCTCACATATGTGGAACTGCAAACGTTCAATACTGATTTTGTAAATGAGTGAGCCTCAGTGGAAAAGATGAGGTTGTGGATTATCACTTGGGCAATAGCTGAATCCTGGCAGCAGCAGGAGGATTAATTGAATTGACCAAGCAATTGCACACCAGAAAGAGCAGCCAACATTGTCTCTGCTCTGAGGGGAGGACATTGCTGCCATTGCAACAGCAAATGCAGTGTACGAGCCATGAAGATCCTTCCCATGCTGTGTTCATCAATTAAGTAGGTGATTTTCTGTAAGGATCTGAATCACTAATATGAACAAATCCCACAAAGGGATTGAAGCTCCCAAGGGATTGGGAATAGATTTACAATTTCATTCCTAATACTAGCTGAAATTAGGGTTGATTTCTCTGCTTTTGACAACTTTGCTTATTCATTTTTGCTCATAACAGCTCTGCCAACACCCCAGATTTGAGTTTTCCGTTGCTGGAAAAAGGTTAAAGTTTAGACCAGATAGAAATGCTGTAAACATTTGCATCAGGGTGGTATTTTGCTCGCAGACTAATATGAATTATTTGGTATCTGCATGTGAGCTACATGGCTGAATGCCCTTTGTGGTCAGGAGCACACACTCAGTGGTACAGCCTGGAGAAGGTTTTGGCTTCACCTTGAAGCAGCCACGTTTCCGTTGTTCAGCTGAGCTACTCTCTAGACTGTGTGGGCAACTGCCTAGGTGTGACTGAATCTTGACCAACTCTTCTGGAAGCCTAAAACCTGTGTCAGCACTGTAATTTAGGTGTCTAAAACAGTGGCTGCCCTCACCTGAAAGCTGAATCCCGCTCCCAGAGTTTTGAAGAAGGGAACAAGGTGGCAGCTGCTTGCTGGAGAGAGCAGCGCTAAAGCTCTTCCCATACTTTTGTGACCACCTTTTCCATGGATAGGAGCTGCTGTACAATGGGTATGTCTATCACTACTAGATTAGTTTGCAATGAAAAGCTCTTTTAACAATTATAGGAAGTTCTGCAGCTAACAATATTGTCATTTTGAAGGAGTTATCATTAGCTTTTGAATTGAAAGGCACACAAACGTGTGAGGATAGTTTATACTTTACTGAACATTATAATTTGAGTCTCAAAAGCACGACAGTATGTTGTTGACATTTTCAGTATTAACACTTCAGCAAGAAGGATTTAGAAACTTCTTGGGATAGCTTTTGTGTTTTTAAAAGTTCAGTTTCATTTAAGCACTACAAAATTGATAAGCGGTTTTTCCAAAATTCTTTGAAGATGAAAGGAGTTATATCAATGCTAAGCAATATTATTATTGTTAAACCTCCACAAAATCCATAGGAAGGCCATAAATCCTCAAAATTGCCTGATTTCAGACATATGCATTTTTATTGTGCCTTGGTATGAAGGAATAGAAGTCAGCGAAGACAGCTTAATGCACATATTCATGTTGTGAAACCAAAGCACAGTGGTCAAACGCTTCTCTAGATACTGGACTTCAACAGCAGGAGCGTTCCAGATTAGGGCTGAAGGACAGAGCACATTCCAGGTTCCCGTCTGTGCTGCACAGTGTGTTTACATATTTGTTTCAATCTTTCCCACAGTAGTCTGCGCTGGTATTTGCTGTATGCATACTCAATGCAGTATATGCCAACAAATTACTTAGGCCATATCATGAATATACATACACACACGCACAAGGAGGGGGATCAACATAAAACCCCCCCAAAAAATGCCACCACATTAAATTCAAGTTCTTATATAAAAATATATTCAGAGTTTTATAATTACAAAAGAGATAGCACAGTACCCAGCTGATAGCCGTTATTCTTTTCAAGAACATGTCTGCATAGTTTTCCCTGGTCATTTGGTTCCTTTAAGTTTTGGGGCATAATGTTTAAATGCAGTATGTCCTGGAGAAGGCAAACTCAAAGCTGTATTTTAAACAATATTCAAAAATATCTAAAGTAATCAGAATACCTATAAAGTTGTCATACGAAAGTGATAGAACTTGCACAGTGGTTTAAACTTAAAGAGCAGAAAATTAATTAAGAAAAAAAATCAGAATCTTTTGGGTGTCAGTATAGTCAGACATCTTACAAGTTTCACTTTAGGGTTACCTGTTGTTAAGTGTTACTGCAAATGATTATTGGCTATTTTGGTTATAATGAACAGTAAGGTTTAAAATGCTTTTAGAGTCTGATTTTTAATATTACATATTTCCTGGTGGATTTGAACATAATTACTCGCATAGCACTTCAACAATCAGTTCTCTCCCTCTTGAACGGCGATAAGTATCCCTCGTTGAACCGTGCATGGGAAAATCTTAACGTCCTTGCTGCAAATGCTGCTGTCCAAACATATCAAGTAGCTGATAAGCAATGAGAAAAGTTGGTTAGCATGAAATGGGAGACACTCATGTCTGCACCTGTGGAGAGTGATGTGAGATTCATGGTCAAAAGTTAGGAAGTTCACCAGCATCTCTCATAGCAGTCTCTGTAACACCGAGGTCAGTATCACCAGTTACCGCCAGGTAAATCTGATTTATAACCACTTCAGATCACAGTGTTTTCTCCTGGCCAAATTACTCTACACCACATTATTGCTATACTGTCAGATTTCATACACTGAAATTTTGGTTATCTAAAATGCAGGGATTTTTTTTTTTCTCTCAAATTGGTGTCACTTGGTGTTCCAGTGTATGCTGATATGTTGTCCACTGAAATGAAAATTAAACTTACCGATGTCTGGGAAATTTCTAATTTCCTTTGCTCCTCTCATTCAGAGGACAAGTATCAGTAGACAATGCATTCCTCCACAGGGTAATTAACACAGGACTACAAATTGGAAGTGAAACCTGCAGAGAATCAACAACCACAGATCATTTTCAGGCCTGTTTTTCCTTCCGCAGAGATACCTTCCAAGTGATTAAGGTTGTAACACTTCTGAATTACAGCTTTGGAGTCTAGGACAATGTAAAGCATATATTTTTATTTTAAAGTAAGCATGAAGAAATATGGTTTAAATTTGAAATGGGTCTTGTGTTTAAACCTGAATCTTCCTTCACTGTAAATTAAACAAGACACAATTCCAGTTTGATCTTGCCAAAATTGCAGTGTTACATTGTATTGTTACAGTTTTCAGTTCTGTTTTTCCCTAACAAAATAAAAAGTAATCAGTAAAGAAAGTATTTTTATTTTCAAAATTGCAAAATTAAAAAATGTTTAAGAGAAACTTTCTCAGATTTCTTCTATATGCCTTTTTTTGGTGTTTGTGTGTGTTGTGTGTCCACTGTGACTTAATATGAGTGAGAGCTGTGGTGTGCAAGTCTGTAGTAGTAGTAGACATAAAAAAAGGAATCATGCTGAGGTACAGTTTGGGGCATGTAAATGAATCACTGAACCATCAATGTAGGTGGCAGTGGCTGTTGAAGGGAGTTCAGTTGTATCCCAAATCAATATCATTGGTCACTAATAGTAGGATTTTGGGGGAAGAAGGTTGGCCTATTTGTGCTATTCTGCTAGTCCTTTCTTTAGTTACAGCACTCTTAGCATAGAAAGAATGATTTGTGTGGGACTCAGTCTGACAAAGGCACTTAAATTTAGATGTTCACGTACCAGCTCAGGGCTTGATTCACATGCTTGAACACAGATGTCTTGTGTCATTTGAATTACCACAGACTCTGAGCCATTGGCAGGGGGCTGGCAGTTGTGATGAGGGCCAACAGGAGTCCTTCTTGTCCAGCAGCTGGAGGTCAATCAAGATTACCTGGGGATGTCAGGTGGCTGTAGCTTTCTGTGTCTGAGGAGCTGAATCAAGGCCGAGTATCCAGGCTCCCAATGAAGACCTAAACAACAGCATCAAAAGTCTCTTCAGAGCAACTCCAACACACCAACTGGCATGGCAGCTGTGTAACTGGAGTCTGACCCTGAACTGTAAAGGGAGCCTGCACAGGTAGCTGGCGTGACCTCAGCCACTGCAGGTGTCTAAATTCTGACGTCTTAAACTGCAGTCTGAATCCCACCCTTTGTGAATCCCCTTTTCTTTTTTGCAAAGATTAATCTTGATTGTGGCTAAGTTTAAAATTCCCCAAAATGTCAGTTACCTAACTTCAAGGCTTTTCTGTTTTCAAAAGAGACAAGACTCACATTCAAAAGAGACAGAGGCTTTGAGTAGGCTGCTCTTGTTCAAAGTTGGTGAACAAGCTGTCTTTGGAAATGGCACGTAACAGAGGTGCATAGAGCTGTAGTCTGAATGGATGGATGCTGTCACACTGTGTAGCCGTGGCTGTATTAGATGAAAAAGGAGCACATTTTACTAATGGAAGGGAGGAGACAGCTGAGTGCTTCATTTTGCAATGATGACAGAGCATTAAATTGGTCTGGGGAGACAATGTTGGGGTGTTGTGGTTTTTTTCAGTTTGCTGTGCATGTGTGTGCGATACATCAAATTTTCTAAAATGCCAAAGAAACTTTGAAGCCCAGATCAAATTTTAGTAATAGCTTTGTGTGCTTTTGAAAATATGACCTGTGCTCAATTTGTGTTTGTCAGATTCCTAAATGTCATCTGTTTTTATCTGTCACTTTTTATCATGCAGCTAAACGAGCGCACCTAGATACAAAACCCCAGTGCACCGTCACCTTTCATTTGTGACTTTAACATAAGGCATATGTTGTTACTTTCTGAGAAGAAACTGCCTACTTTTGAGAGCTGCCAGATACAGTTCCTTTACATTTTAAACAAAACATGCACTTTTTGCACGATTCATATAAGAATCTACCTCTGCTGTTTACTGCATGCATGCATACATACATAAATATATATCTATGTGTCCTATCTTTACAAAGTATTCTAAATTCTGAAGAAAGTATGGCTTTTGTAGTATTGGGCCAAGAAAGTACAGTAAAATTCCTCTGTAAAACCAGGCATTAGAACCACTAAATCTGTTCCGTTTCGATGGAGTACAATGTGGTACGAATGGTGCCAGACCATTCTCAGACAGGTCAGGTAACAGCACCAGTATCCTAAGATGCATGAAACAACAGGCAAATGCTGTTTACCAGCAGCTATGGCTGCTTTTAACTTATCTTTTAACTTCATCTTTTAACTTATTAACTTCTTAATGAAAGAAAAGACAGTGGATTATCAGGCTTCTTCCTTAAAGGCCAGTCTTGACTGTAGCATTGCTTCAATCTAGACTTCAATATCCAAGGTAAACCTGAGACTCCATCAAAAACTGAAACTGGAAACACGTTAGTGGTTTTCATTACGATGGGCTACCTAAAGTGTCTGCTAACTGCTGCTTTCACATGACAGGGGGGGAAAAAGTAGTTTCAGCCTTCTTTTAATTTTTCAGAATTCAAGCAAAAACTCGAGAATTTCGAGAGAGACAAGCTCGTGAACGTGACTATGCAGAGATACAGGATTTTAACCGGACGTTTGGCTGTGACGCAGACCCAATGTATGCTGGGATTGCTTCCTATGACTCTTCTTCAAATAGCGGCACAATAATGTTGAGCACCCGACCACAGAGCCCGAGGGAAGGGCAGACAGTGGAAGCCTTGTACGCCCAAGTGAAGAAACCACGGAATTCAAAGTCTTCACCTGTAGACAGGTAGGCACCAGGCATCAATCAATATGCTCTTTCAGAATCCACCCTGGTAATGCTTTTGTCACGGCAGATGGCTGTACATCAGTTGGAAAGTCAGAACTGCTTTTTTATTAATGCCTTTTAAAAAGCCATTATGTAGAAAAGTACTGAGCTCACACAAATCAAACTGTAACAAAATAGGACGTGAAAGTTATTTTCTGCAGAGCTGCTGCTTTTCCTATTCTTCAGGTGGTTTGGAATTTTGGAGTTACCATTTGGTATAATTCAGATTGCATTCAAAGCTGTAATGCTATCTGGTTTATTTGTCAGATCTCTAACTGGTGTGGTTGTGGAATACATCTCCAACTTACGCATAGCAATTATGAAAACTCTGGAAAATTCTTACTGTTTAAAGCAAAAGTGGGTTAAAGCTTACCTGGATTCTAGTTCTACCATAGTCCTGGACTTCAGTCTAAGAGGTGGAGCTTTTTGATTATGTATAGACCCAAGTGAGTAAACTTCAAAATTGTCTCGGGAGTTGCTTTCTCTTTTGGGCTGTAGCTTATGATTTATACTCTTCCTATGGTTACACTAGCTCAACTAAGTCAGGTTTGGTTTTATGCTAAAATTGTGCAAAGTTGCTGTTTCTGTTGATGGAATTTCTAGTTCATTTGAAAACCTGAAGCTAAAACAGGCATGTAAACTAACATAAAGTAGAAATAACCAAAGGCAAAATTCACAGCTTTTTTGTACTTTAACAATGAAAATACATCTGTTTTCTTGGCTTACATCTATGATCTTGTAGTTCTGCATTTTCTCAGCTTTACAAAAATTAACAGTAAAATCCTAGTGCGGGAGGTATCGTTAACTCATTCAGAGGTTATTAATTTAGCTCCTAGCAGACTCACTCATCATTTTGTTTTCTATCCCATTCTTTCCAGAAGAAAAACGCTGGACTTGCTGTTAAATCAGCAAAGCAGTGTCTTTGGTTGCATTGTTTGAGATTTGTATGGCTCTACATGAGGACTGGTGTTCATCTCGCATATTCTGCTCTAGGTGGTAATGGAGTCATTTGTACTTGGTCTTAAGGAAAGTAGCTGTCATACAGAGTTCAGCTATTTGTCTAAAACTCCTTTTAATTGAGGACTGAAATTGGTGGTTTTAACCCTCCACTGGATCTATTTTTGAAAAGTTCCTTTATATAATATTGATTTAAAAAATATCTCCTCTAATATGACAAATAGAAAAATCTCAGCTGCATTGTGAAATGCATACATTTTTACGAAAATTCAGTAGCACAACTGCCTTTTTATTTTCTGAATTGCACCGTTCTTGTGCATTGCACCATGTGAAAGGTCTACTTTTCATATTAAATAAACATTTTATACATTGTGGATATGTACATTATTTCAGCACAGGAAGCAAAATAATTTTAAAAGACGACAGCTTCTTCTGTGCCCTTGACATTTTATATTCCTTAGCCTTATATTGACTGGCGCTGGTATGCTCAGCTGCATGACATTTCAGCACTTTTGTGCCTTTGGAAATCAAGATAGCTTGGTTGGATATGGCTGCCACGTGGTGACTCTCGCGGCTGTTTTTGTTAGAGCAAAGGCAGTGTTTCATGGTGGAGTTGAATGGCATCAATGTCACATCAACAAAAAGAAAGCTCTTTGATTCAAACCTGGCACGGTGAAATATAAGACCTGCGTGACCTAGCTAACTCTGTGTGATTGCTGATAAAAGAGCTGGGAGAGAGTGAGTAAAACTGAAGATAACGGAGGTGCAGGGGAATCTGATGTTAATCATCAGGGTAGGACTGACGAGCAGTGTGGTAGTTTTGCACATTCAGGTTTCTCCTGGAGCACAGAGGGCCCCGTCTCTCACAGCAGGATCGCGCTGTGACAAAAGGAAGGAACCAACCACAACGGGCCTGAGCAGAGGGAGAAAATGCAAGTCAGGGGCTAGAAAAGTGGCAGGCAAGAAAAGCCACCCCCAGTCCTCTGATAAAGCGGGGGGTGGGGTCGTGCGCATTCAGCAAGAAACACTTGGAAAAAAATAGGCAATTCAGATGGAAAAAGACTATTATTTGCTATATTCGCTGAAGTACCTGTTCAGGGGTCTGAGGCATGAAGGTATCTAGTGTATGGGGTTTTTGTTCCTCTTTCTTCACACCTTTTTTAACAGCCCAACAGTGGAGCTGGTGAATCCCACACAGCTCTGGGAAATCTTTTGGGGGATGGTGCAGTGACCTGCATAGTCTTAAGCTCAACTCTCCCAGGAGTCAGGTCTACACCTTGGGCCCACCCACTGAGAGACAGTGCCCACTGCTTTGGGCACGGAGGAGATGTAACAGCTGTTGGGGAGGAGCTTTCAGTCTTCTATGGGATGTGTGAAGGACATCTGGGAGCATGTAATGTTCAGCAGGAGAGCTTGGATTGCACCTGAGCTATCTTCCCAAGGTTGCTCTGTGTTTTACAGGCTTTATCTTAGCTGTGGTAAGAACATATAATCTGAGCATCATTTTAAGAAATTGTGGCCATGTGGGCCTGAGGTGGTGGTTAACTATGTTGTCTCCCTGCCTGCAGGATACCTGGCTCCTCACCCCATATACATTGCAACTTGTTTCTTGCTGTTGCTTTCCAGCAGTGAGACCTTCTCCCTTCACCTGGCATCTCCTGTGGTGCCCCTTTCCACACCAAGCATCCAAGTGCCTCTTTACAAGGTTGTTCTCCCAGGAGAAGGAGGTCTGATTTAGCCCAGGTCTGATTTAGCCTGATAATGCAGCAAGAAAATTGAGGAGAAATAGTTGGTTGCAGTTCTGCATCCTTAAATATTATTTGCATTAGTGTTCACCTGTGGTAAGGATTATTTTCAACATGTTTTAGCTCTTTGCCCTGCCATCTTTCCCTTTCCTCTGGACATTTCAGAGGTTACCTAAATAGAAACAGGAGCTCCCAGCCTCTGTGGATGGGAAAAGAAACAACTTGCAGAGCGTTACCCTTGCGCTGAACTGCCAGGAGCTGGTAATGGCCAGGCTGTCTCAAGTCTTCAGCACGTTCATATTAAAAGCAGCATTGTTTATATGGGAAATGTTATTTCTATTACAGTTTGGTGCTTAGTGCCAAACAAAATTTGACATTTAAGTATGTCCAAAAGGTTATTTAAAAGTCTCTTACAGAGAAGCCTGTAACAAAATGTCCCATAATAGTTTGCATACCATTGCTGGACAATTTTTTTTCTTAACTTGCAAGAGAATTACTGCGCCTGTGTGTGAGGCCTTGTCAGGGTTTGTTTTTCTTTAATATTCCTTTAACTTTTCTCTTATTCTCCTCAACACATGCCACCAACTGATGTAAGTTTAACTGTGTCATGGCATATGAATGCTAACAAAGCGGAGGACAAGTATATAAACTGCTCGTCAGAATAATGGACTTTATTTTTTTTCCTGCAAGTTTACAGGTATTATGAGGACAAATATTACAGTGCTCCACCAAATGATGGTACTGTCAAGTTGTCAGGCAGAGGTCCCCTAAGCTGTTTTACAACTAACTTGAAACCAGTGTTAAATCCATGTCTGTTTCTTCATTCTCCTTCTTGAGTGTATTTTATATTTGTAGCATCCCAAGCACTGCCGTTGCAGACAGCTAGCATAAAATGATAAGAAGGAAATAATTATTTCTTATACAGTTTGTCCACTCATTTCTCTAAATTAGAGAGTAGATTGTATAATGCCAAAATGCAGTAAGGGAGACAGAGATGTTAACTTGTTCATTAGTATGTGGATGTAAGTAACATTGCTTCACCCATCTTACCAACAATGGCTATAGCCTACGCACACACACCCACCCCTAAATAGTACATTTTTACTTAAGAATATCTTTAAAAGGACTTAAGTCTGCACTAGAGCATCTTCATGTTGGATGCAAGTGAAATCATTCATGGATACTGGTGGGGTTGTTTATTTGGTTTGTTTTTTCAGGGCTAGTTATTATCTGTTAAATATGCAGTTGCAGTATGGGTCATTCTTTATTTTGGACTTCTTACATAATTCATTCATGTGTGTAGCTTCTGTCAATCTTGAAGCATGTTTTAAATTTCATTTGCACTGGACATAGCAAGTCTCTCCAGTAGCACTAAAAAGGTTGTTTTCTGGTCTTGATCCTAAAGAGATAAATCAGATGATTTTCCTTAACAGAGGAGGAGTTTATTACTCAGAGGAAACAAAGCTCTACAATAAATAAGTAAGTAAAGAAAATCTGTTGGGAGTGATCGGTGATCAGTATAACTGCATATACATCATCTGTCCTTGCAACATTAGCTCCATCCTGCATGTTGATGGCTTACAGAGACAGGCTGCTGAGAAGTTTTTTCACTTACCAATTTCTTATGGTAGGGATTAACAGAGCAAAATCGAGGTGGAACATATAATCTATGTTTATTTTACAGTTCAGGAAAGAAGTGTCTCAAGAACTGGGTTCTTGTGGATAAAGCTTTTAGCTTAGCTGAAAAATGTTTCTAGTATGTTTTGCATCATACAGAGAAGCTGCACTACTGATCAATAGTGTTTTTCATGTAGATGACAATGATACTATACAATGGGGTTTTATAGCGATCACCTGACATCCATAGCTGAGAAGTATGTAGAAAGACAACTCCTAATGGACATTTACTGCCTGTCACAGTGTAATCATTTCCCACCAAGAGTGCATTGTCCTGAAATATAATTGAAATAAAATAGGCACTGTGCTGCTGTAAATCTAAATAGCTTGAAAATAGTAGGCTAGACTCCCCCAGCTTGCTGAGGACATTTTAATGGAAACATAAATACCATAATCATATGCTTTTTGCATGCATTTTGCCATTAAAAAGAAAAAAAATGTTCATTTCAGAAAGGGAGACCTTTATGAACTGGTTTCTTTTCTATCAGAAGTGAAATCAAGTTATGTCAAAGGAATATTTGGGAACTGAAAATAACCTCACTTAGTTTAACTGTCATCTGTTTGGTGCAAAGAGGCAGGATGTTGTTTTTAACATCAGGCCATATACTTCACTTGCTGCTTTCCCAGAAATGAAGGGAGAACGTTTTATTTAGATGTTAACTTTTATTTGCTCAGTAGTATCTTTGTGCTTAAATTGGCATGAGAGTAATGAATCCCAGAAACTGGAAAGAAACACTCCAATATAATATAGGAATAAGTGAAATAAGCAGACCCTGTCTTTTTAGTGTGTGTAAAATAACTCTTCGTAATAGCAGAATGGGTCATGAAAGCTATGAAATACTATATTGCCATGCCTGGATAAATATTTGTTAAAAAAACAAGGCTCTTGTGCTGCTGTATTAAACTTCTTTATTAGTAGTGTCAGTCACAGGAGTGCTCTTAAGGCTGTGGGATCATTCATGCATAAGAATCTGAGCTTACTGCCAGGCCCACCAGAGATGGAGATAGGAGTTATTACTCAGGATGATGCATCCTGTAAGTGCTAGGGTAGTTCTTGTTTCTTAAATGAAGAGATTTTTTGACAGTTCAGAAAGTTGACTCGAAGAGCGCTTTCATGAAGGCCACAGCACTGTAAACCATCTAAACAATAACATTTAAAACCTGCAGACCAGTGCAGAAGACTAACAACCTAGGTTGAATAACATTATGAGTAAACTCTTCCCTCCTCCCTCTGTTTATTTCTGTTCACTGGTGTGGAAGTGTTTTCCTACGCCTAGATCCCTTGTTCTGCATTGTTTATCACAGTCTGCCAACACAGCCCTACCAATGACGCGCTCCAAGTGGAAGATACTGCTCATGTGGGTAAATACTCGAATAGGTTGCAAGCAGGGACCCGTTTGTTATCCAAGCTCCTAAATAACTGATAAAGTTTCATAAATTAATAGTAATAGGTTTTAAATCCGTATCTTCCAATGAGCATCACCCTTTTGTGGCATAATGAAGTTTCATTCCTATAAGAATCGGACTTCTGGAAAAACTTCCCTGGCCTAAGAAATGATTGATATGCCACTACGGGATAATCAAACAGACTTTCCAGACAACTCAGTGGAGAGCAGTGGGTTAATGAACTGTTTGCAGTTCTCTAACATGTAAAACTGAAAATAATACTTGGATGTCATTGTGGTATTTTTCCTCCTCTATCTGTGATAACCCAGAGAAGGATTAGTTAGAGCCTCTGTGAGACTCTTCATGGGGTTTAATTTCACTTTAGTGTGAACACATTGGGCTTTTTTGTTCCTCTACCCTTCATCCTATAAGCCCGTAATCCTTGCCCCCAGGACTGCCTAAAAATTAGCTTGGTCTCTCACACACCCGTGTATTTAGAACCCAATAGACACTATTAGCATTGGCATTTTATTATCTTAGGTTGGTTGTTTTCTTTTGTTCTTCCATCTTGATAGAATATAAGACAAGTTTTAATATAAATTCATGAGGATTTGTGTAGGCTCCCTATTGTGAAAGTATGCAATTGCACTCCCTGTTTGGGTTACCACTTTGGTGGAATAAATGGCAGACTTACAGTGAACTCTATTCAGGTCTCCTGTTTAATTACTTGAAAGTCCTGGTTTCTTTCTGAATAGATACCAAGTGCTGATACTGTTGTGAGAACCATGTCTTTCTCCATTTACCACAGCCGCAGCCTCACTTAAACCCCGGTGGCTTTGCTTCCTCTCTCCTCCAGTCGGCTTGCTGTGTAATCTGAAGTGTGACTACTATTTGTTTGTTTTTACAAAAGCAGCCCGAGTTAGTACCTCTACAAATGGTTGCAGTGGGCAAATGCAAAGAAAGATAAGAGAGAGATGAACTTCCTGCTCCAGGTTACAGGACAAGGGGATGAAGTGGGACCCACCCAAACGTGCCCTTAGTGCTCCCCTTCTGAGCGATTGCTAACGAGCTCCCTTTGCTGGAAATTAGGTTTGTGTCTTTCAATTCTTTCAGCCTAGCTACCGCTTATGATGAGAGGCTGTACTTATAAAAGGTAGATCAAAACCTGTCACTTTTAATCTGTTTAAGGGTAGAATATCTGTTAGGACTTTAAATATATTGTAACTGAGTTATATATAATATTTTTCATTGGTATATTAGTGCAATTTGCACACAGATATAGATCAGTTAGGTGTTTCGTTGCTTGGAGGAAAAAACAGAACAACCTTTACATTCTTTCAGATGGTAGAAGGCAGCATGTAATTTAAAAACAAAAAACCTTAGATTACATATCCTAGTACGTAACTGAATGGGATGTAAAAACTAGAAAAGGCATGGAATGATTATTATATGGCTTGAGTTTGCAGTCCACAAAACCAGCTGTGTGTGTAACATGCACATCATTATTTCCCACTAATGCCATCAATGCAATTTGGAGTTCTTCATCCTGAGAAAATTATGGGGAATATTTGAGTGCACGGAGCTGAAAAAGCAAAGGCTCTCCTGTTCATTAAATCAACTGCTTTGATCCTACCAGTGTAAACTCTTAAAATCTGTTCTTTGCTAGTCCTGCTAACCGAAATTTGGAATGTGAACTGATGTTATGCAGTACTTGAACACCATAATTTAATCAGTTTAATTTGTTGTTGCTGTTGAATGTGGCCCTTTCTAAACAGAATGCACATTTATGATTCTTCCATCTTTTATGTGCCTCCAGTCAACCCATCTGTTCCTCTTTGGGGAAGGATTCAGGCTTCTGCTCTCCGAGCGTTTAAAGGCTGGGGGTTTGGCATTAAAGAGTTATCTGACTGTAGGAGAGGGGTCACAGGCAGAGCTCGGAGGCAGTGCTGTGCATTCACCAAGTTCCATCTATGTTTACTATTTGAAGTTTGCGCTGTAAATTAAAGTGGGTTACTGAATGGAAAGTAAAGTTAAAATTATTTTTTTATGTCTGTTCTTCTAATAGAGGCTTTGGGAAGGTTTTCTGTTCTGCTCCTTTTTATGAATGGTATCTCCTTCACAGATGCAACAGACTATATTTAACTGCAGTGTTCACCCTTATGGACAGTCTTGTTTGTTTATGTGACTTAAAAGCATCCTGCTTACGGTCGAAGTAGTTCAGCACTGGCGGAAGTGGTGGAGTCTAATTGTGGGAATGAATCCTCTGTAGAAAATTTTAGGAAAGAAAAGAACATCACTACATATATGTTGTGTGACAGTGGTTAATTCCTTTTAACATCCTGTACATTCATTGAATGAGTGCTTATGAACCATACTGCGTTGGAAACCCTGGAAATAGAGAAATTGCTGAAATATGTCATTTCAGTTTGTTCTTGGTTGGAAAGATGAAAATGCTTTTCCACTCATTACTCAGAAAACTGTATGCTACTGGAGCTTTATATTTCATAGTCTATTGTTAAAGAATTGGCTTATGAAGGTGTTTGAAGTCTTGTTCCTTAAGCCTCAAACACTGTGAGTGAGACATTAAAAGGTTTCTTGAATGACCTATTGTATATGATTATGTATTTTTGAAAAAATGTTGTTCTAACATCAGACTTATTTACTTGCCATGAATTTTCTTTTCATTCCTTAAAATACTAGTGACATTTAAATAGCATTTCAATCTGATGTGTTCATGAAGTCTTTCTCATATGATGGATATATGAAATGTTATTAGAGTGAATAGATCACATTATTTGTAATGGATAGGTAATTTCCTCTGCCCAGTTTATAGTGATATAACATAAATGATTTAATTTGTGAAGGAAAAAGCAAAGGAATAGATTTTGTTTAATTTTCACATATAGTTTTGCAACAATAATGCATGGTGCGCGTGAGTTGCATCACATTCTGTAATGAAATGTCTTCTGTGCGCAGCAATTCAGTCTTGATTACAACCTTCCCTCATTCCTAGGTTTCCCTTTAAAAGGAAGCACAGCAGAAGCTGGGATGAAAAGAGAGCAGGATTACTACTACCAACATTTTGAAAAGCAATTAGAATCCTTACGACTTCAAGGGATATGAGAACTAATGCCCTGCACACTTCTCATTTCCACTTATCTTTGGGAAGGAAATTTACTTCCAGAGGACCGCAGTCCCCGCAGTAACAGGCCTCCTAGGTAGTAGGAGTAATTGTCCTAAAAGCGCTCTGACCTGGCAAACAAAGGAGACAGAAAATAGTAGCATCAGTCTTTATTTCCTGAGCCATAGTTCATGGCCCATTAATAGTTGTAGCATATATTACAGTGTTGTGTGCTGCAGAAGAAACAAGCAGAAGCTGCCTGTCATTACTTTGTAATTGCATTAGTAGATGTAGTGTGTAAAAAAAAAAAAAGTGAAAACAAGGATAAAGAAAGGGAAGGTTTAGTTATGTATTATTTTGCACATCATCTTAAACCGTGCTATGTCTGCTTGCTTAAGATAAACTCTGCATATTTGCTAAAATGTTGTCAAATTAACCCACCCGTTTCTAAGGATTGCTAAATGCCCATCAAGGAATGGAGGGATGAATTCAAGCTATTTTAATTAGCAAAGTGTGATTTAAAGGTTGCTAAAATCAAAAAGAGCTTATTCATTTTTCATCAATAATCATTTTCCTTAATATTTCATCAAAACCTGCTGATTCGGAGACCACCTTCTGGGCTTTGATTCATTATGACTGCAGACATAATTTAATTTTCCCCCTTTCTTCATTCTGTGATATGCTCTTTCATCTTTGAGACATTGTTAAGATGTTTCTAACATTCACAGATTGCTAATTGATCCAACTTTTTTAAAACTGTACTTAAGACAGAGACTTCTTTCCCATGGAAGCAATTTTCCATGAGTTTGCTTTTGCTATTTTTTTTTTTCAGTATTTGTATCTGATAAAGTATACATTTTAAAACAGGCATAGTAAAAATTGAGGACCTGTAAGTTTTTATATATGACAACTGAGGCAAAAATATTGGAGAGGCAACAGAGGGAAATTAAGAGAGTTGATAACAGTCAGTAAAATTGCACAGTTGCTAAGTTAGGCCTCTGTAGTTCATCTAAAACTAACTTGGAATTAACACAGTGCGGTAAGTAATGGGTTTTTTTAAAATCTAAATCTTTGGGGATCATGAAGAAAAGCAATTATGGGAATTTATGCAAAGGCATTTTGTGAAAGGATGTACAATTAAAAGAAATTGCTCCTTACGCTTTAGTAGGGCTGTTCATCTAAGTTTTGTCTACATTATCATACTCTGGTAATTTCTACTCCCAAAATGCATTTGTGTTACTATTTCAAGTTGAGATTCATAACATGTTTCTTCTTGGAAGGTCTCCCTCTAGAGCAGTATCCAGAAAAACTATCCTTTATGTTGTAACACCCGATGGTTGGTTACTCGGCATCAGCAGACCGCAGGGGGTTGAAGCAGTCCAAGAGCTGCGGGCTGTACCTGGATCCTTTTCTGGGAGCGGCTGGAGAACAGTCGCAGTCTTCATTTTCCTTTGCTCATCTCTCGCTCGTGAAAAGCATGTCACACAGGGCAGATGTAGTTGATGTCCATTCTGTGCACGCACTGTGATTTAGGGCAGGGGCGTTTTTTTCTTCTTTATAGCGATTTTCCTCAATCCAGCCTAATTAGAATTTCAAAAAATGTCTTGCTTAGATGGTCAGAGCTAAGTTGTTGTTTCTTCTCTTAAGCCACACTGAACAGTTCACACAGACTGAATTTCATTAGCTTTCATTAGTTGCAGTTTTCTGATGTAGTTAAAATTGCTGCAGCTTAAGATGTCAGAATTTAACAGGAAAATAGGTAAAACTGAGACAGCATTCAGTGTCAGGAATAATCCTACTTTATTGGAGCTCATGCTTATGTTTTTTAATATTCCTTCTCAGATTCAGATGCCTCCATCATCTGTGTAGCATCTCATATGTGAGTGTATGTCCACATTCATAGAGCACGTGTGCAGAATGAGATGCAGACACATGAATGTGGCAGAATTTCTATGTGTGCGTGTTTATGTCTGCGTATGTGTATAGAAAAAATCTCTAAAAATTCCTCTGCTCCAGAGGAAGTGACCTCCAGAGCTCATCTAGTCCAACCCCCTACTCAGAGCAGTTTTGATCAGATCAGGTTGCTTAGGGCTGCAGTTGTATCCTGTGTATCTCTGAGGATGGAGATTTTTATCCAGCTCCCTGGGTGCCTGGTCCAGTATTTGGCCAGCTTCATGGTATCTAAAAATAAAAAAAAGAAAAGCAAAAATAAAAGCTTCTTATATCAGAATTTCCCGTGCTCCAGTTTGTGTCCACTTACTGTTATCCTATTGCTCTGCATCTCTGAGAAGTGTCTGGGTTGTGTGTACAAAAAAAAAACCCCAACAACTTTATCTAAGATTTGGAATTAAAAAAAAAAGATTCAAAATTTTTCAGCAATCAAATTTTTTTTTTTAATAAGGATAACCTTACAAAATAATGCTTCATTGTTAACACTGAACTTTTCCTAGAATGATTGACAAAGTTAGCTTTTTTTCTTAAATCACCTGTTGTATTTCTGTGTTGCAGAATTGCACTTAGGTACATGGCTTGTTTCTCTCAAATTATTTGAATACATATGTTGCCATTTTCACCACTGCACTACTCAAAAATTGAAAAATAAAACTTCGAGGACAAAGTATATGTCTTCATTCCTCTTGAAATACAGGAAGCTGCCTTTTCTCCTTTATTTCCCAGGTTTTGTATTGTGCATACAGCATTCAGCTCCAAAAACAGCACATCTGGAAGTGCCTTTAGAAAATGACTTAAAGTTTTGTGTGCTATCGGATTGTATATGCACAACTATATATACATACTGAGTTCTTGCTTTTCAGTTGGTCTCATTCGGTCGGTGGAGAATTGGGCTGCTCTCCTACACGGACAGGATTGCTGCCGTGTGGGACCTGCTGCTGTGACGGCCTCTCCTCTTCTGCTATGGGATTTTCAGTGTTTCTCTCCTAACACTGAGGTTCTGCAGCTCATCTGCACAATTTCCTGGACAAGACGAGATCATAAATCCCAGAGAAATGCCGCTGCGTTGGCAGAGAGGTGTGAAACAAAGGCTTCCAAGCATTTCTCAAAGCCCTGCTCACCTACGTTCGTTCATGAGCTAAAATTCGCAGATGGTGAATGCCGTGGCGTGGCAGGAACCGAACCTGGGGAGTCGCGGTGCCTCCTGCAGAGCTGAAGGGCTGCACCGGAGGAGAGGGAGGAGGGAAATGAAACGACTCTCCCGCGGAGATCAGGAGCGCTGCAGGGCGGTGATCGGGAGGGGAAGCCACCTGCCGAGATGCTGTGACAAAGGGGAGCCAGCTCTCCTCTTCACCCTCAGGGGAAACAAAACGGAAAGGAAAAGAAAAATCAACTGCCCTCCTCCTTGTAAGCACGGATGGGGCTTAGGATGGTCTGTACAGGTGTGTCTATCATCTAGGTAGTATATTTGCAAGGACCCTAAAGAGCTTCATAAATATAACGGCTTGCAGTAAATATAACGACCATTGCACCCCGCAGCTGATCCCCCACCACTCCCTGCGCTGACAAGTAGCCACCCGCACAGTGAAACACTGCTGCTGTTTAATTGCATATAAATCAGGGCTGGGCAGTGGAGACAAGCCAGGAGAGTCTGGAAGAAGAATTTAAGTGAAAAAGGTAATTACCTGAGCTGGAACAGGGCCAGGGCACCAAGGTTAACACCTGTACGCTTGTGAGAAGTGCCTGGTGATACTCTTCTAGAAACCATTTTCTACTGAGTTATAGAAAAGACCTTGTTAGTAACTTGGTCTGACTCCCTCTGTAAACTGAATTGATTCCTACTGTGGTGTGTTCTGTCGCTGGTTTAGTGCACATTCAGTTGCTTTGAAATGGGGTTTGTCCACCAGTTTTATGTGGAGAGACAGCCTTCTCTTTTTCTTTTATAGTTCTTGGTTGAGAAGACAATTGCCTGGTATTTAACCTAAATTTTTATTTTATCACCTCCAAGTTCTCTTGAATGTGCTAGGGTCTGGGGCAGAGAGATGTGAAGTGTCTGAAATTCGCAGTACTTATCTGAGGGTGTCCCTTATGTTTCTAAGGAAGGAGGAAGAAATGAGTTAGATGTGTGTTTCGCAGTCACAAAACAAGGTAAATAAGCAGCTGCTGAGACCTCTGTTACGGTGGTTAGACTGCTACAAAAACAAAAGCTAGCTCAGATACCACCACTTCATACCTCTGAAGAGACAAGCCCTTACCATCTTCCTTTCCTTCTCTGTTTGGAGAGCTCCTTTTGTGAGCGTAGCTTAATCATACTTTTGTATTTCACCCTCTTAGTTCATTACTCCATCTTCAGTCAATTTATGTTCTCTGTGCACAGGAATACAATTTGAAGCAACTCAAGTCATATCCTTCAGCATTCTGCCTGAGCTACTGAAACCTGCTTGTTGCTGAGGAGATATGGAGAGCAGAGCTGCATGCTCCCTCCAGTTATACAAGAACTCTGAAAAGTATTTTTCAAATTAGTTCTCAGTAAGATATTTAGCTCTTCTTAAAATCCTTCATACATTCATCTGAAGATGGCTAGCTCTTGAATACCTATCTCTCTAGTAGGAGGAGAAGTAAATTTTGGGTTGCTCTTGGCCTTGTTTGTGATGGGTACTTTTCATTTGTAAGGAGCCTACAGCATTTCACAAGGCTGTGCACAGTCTGTCCTGATTTCCATTATGCCTGTCAATGTTAGCTGAGCACCTCTTCAGAGGAGGTGTGCGAGTCATGGTGCCTGTGTGCTCATGTCAGACTGAATGTGGACATTTAGGCGGAAAGCTTTTATGTAAGTTGAGCTAAGTCTTGGTAGCTATGGCTGCAATATTTGTATTCCTTACAGATGGGCACCAAGAAGGACTTCTCCACTCTCAGCAGGGTGTTGCACAATCTGTACATATCGAAGCTAGGCGGTTTAAGATCTAATTTGTTGTTGTTGCTATTAACTTTTTAGGGTTGATAGCATAACAATCTCACCAACATTTAGTATAAAAGAGAATTATATTATAATACTAGAGATGTTGAAACTTGCATGTGATTTTAAACTCCATTGTGTACCCAGGCTGACAAGTTGTGCTAGCATACAGGAAATAAAAGGAGCTAAGAGAAGTTTAAACTCACATGAGCAGAGGAAGGTAATTTTATACAGTAAATAAATAAGCTACTAGGAAGGAGGACTTGAGGGAAGTGGTTGATGTGAGAGGAACATGTCAAAATAGGAGTAAATTAAAGTTAAAAGATATGGCTGAGGATTTAAGAGTGAGAATGAATTTGTGTGTCCGAGGCAAAAAGAGCTCCCTGGCTGGGACTCGGAGGTGACAAGAAGTGGTGATGAAGGTAGTTACAGGGGCAAAAGAAAAGTAATTACATCTCAGCAGCCCTTAATCTATGTCAGGAAGTTCCTTGGCCATGATACAGTTCACACACAATTCACCAGAATACACCAATTAAATTCTGCTGTAATACTTCCCCCTGTCCCCCCTCATCCCCCCTCATCCCCCCCGAGCTTTCCTCCAGGATTCACCTGAGATTAGGCAAAGACATCTGAGTTCATTCTTTCCCTCCCTGCAACTTCAGCAGTGCTGCAGATACAAAGACGAAGCTTTGACTGCTGCATCTCGTCATCTAAATTCCCTCTGGTATCACATCAGAACAATTCAAAAAGGAATGAAACAGCAGGAGCTGCAATGTAGGTGTTTAGGTTCTCGCTGCTTGGTCACATTACTATCTTGCTGTATCTGCAAGGGTGTTGCAAACTTGATTAAAAAAATTAATGATGAGAAACAAAAGGATGAGCAAAGAGAACAAAAGAAAAAAGTGAAGAGAGCGTGGAAGAAGTTTATTGCATGCAAGTCATCCAATTATCCCTCAGAGCCCAAATCCCTTGTCTAATTGCCTAAGTTGATCCTTCAGGACTGAACGGATTAAATGAAAAAGCAGGGCTGGTGGAAAGCAGCCTATGGGAGGCATTTTGTGAACAGGCTTGCATGAACAGCAGAATAGAGTTTCTATTTGCTTCTGTTTGTCTGGGCCTTCTGTTATCAAAAGAGTAGCAAAGAATGAAAAATATGAGGGCTTTTGATTACAAAATAGTCCCTTCGGCTCAGAATCGGGGCACTGGGGGGTGCTGGGAAACGTATCCTGATGCTTTTTATGCTGTGCTAGTCTGTATGGTATATCTCTCTCTGGGATCATAAACTCTCTCTTTACACTGTATTAAGTTCATTTGGAAAACTGAGGGAAAAGAAAAACTTTAAAATATCTCACTGCAAAATCACTAGACGCTGGAGAATGTCAGGATTGAGCTGGCGTTAAAATGAGAGCAAGCTGCAGCCCACATCGTTGTCTCACAGCAATCGCGTGTGCCAAACGCACAACTGAGGGAAGAAGACTGTCAAGCTTAATGTACCTTAAAGAACTTCTGTTTAATGCATTCCTCTGCGTATGCACCAGATAAGGAAGAGTCCCATCTAGGAGTCTGATATCTCATCCTGTCATGCAAAGTATCTCCTGCAATTATCCCCTTCTAGACAGCATTCAAACACCAGCCACCTCCCAACATTAGGGTCAGGAAGGGAAGGAAAACAAGAAACTCCTGTAAAAGAGTGGAGAGCAGAGGAAATCAATGTTCTTCCAGTCTTGTTTCCTGTTGACCAAAACCTTCAGTTTTTGCCCAGTACACCGCCCTGTGAAAGAGGACTTTCAGGACATAAACAAATCTTCAAGCAGTGATGCTATCTTACTTTTATTTATATAATGCCATAGAGTGTGGGGCAGCACTTTGTAGAGTTTATAATAAGATCAGGTCGTCTCCCATAAAAATCTTGCAGTTGTTATGTGAAGTTACAAGATGTAAGACAGCATTACAAGGAAAAGAGGCTACAGAAATGTTAGGTGGTTCAGTTGGATGTCCTCAGGTGACATCCAGCTAAGAAATTAATTTCCTGAGAGAAAACTTCAGTAGAATGAAAACATCTGAATTGGAAGTAGCTTAACGGGGAGGACAGAAAAAGAAATGCTTTCTAAGCAGTCCTAAACTGTCTTTTACCTATATATGCCTTCCTTACCTATAGCTCAAATTTTAGTTAAGAATAATAATTTTCTAAATTCCTACTTGGTTATTTCATCAAAACATTTTTCCAAGCCTGCTCTGTGTCAAACACTGAAGTGATTCATGCAGTCAGACCGTTCTGACTGAATAATTGATACATTTTGACAGGCTGAATGTACAATGAATTACATTTGCTTCTCAATATCTATATGATGATTAACGTAACTAGGTCTTACATGTGCTCATCAAGGGGAGAAAATGCCCCAAAGAGAGTATTATTTGATGGTTCGATGAACTGAACTTTGATACTGCACTTAGACTGTTGATAGCATTAAGATAGTCATGATGGATCTAACTGTCAAATTAGAAGATTTCACTGAGTTAGAGAGAAAACTTGGTGAAATGCAGAGAATTTCAAGGAACTCCATTGACATGTTTTGATCCCACATTCCTCTTTGTAAAGGCAAGCCTTAGCTCCTGGAGGATGAATGGACAGCTCTGAAATACTCTGATGTAATGTGGTTCCATCGGCCCTAAATCTGTCGGGATGTGTTCTAGCCAAAGCCACAGAGGTTCCACAAAAAATAATTCAAAGCTTTAAAAGGGAACTTATTCATGCCTAAATTAGAAAGCTAAGCTATCTCTATAGTCAAAAGAGAGAACTAGTATCCTCAGAAGGGCAATTCAGAGCATCCAAGTGAGATAGCTTTAGGCAGAGTTGTAAATGCTCCCTACCCATACATATTAATCCTGCCCTGAGGTCATCTGATGGGAAGTTGATACAAACTCATTAAATCCAAAGTCAGCCAAGCTTCCTCTCTGTGCGTGGTGCAAATGGAAGTCAATGGAAGTCCATTCATGAAGGCTTGGCCATCCATAGCTCTCAAGGGACTGCCTGTTTAGGTCTTATGATGTTGTATACCCCTGATGTCATAGTAAATGAGCATCACTTTTGCATCTAGCTTTACAATATGAGAACAAAGTATGGAAATGCTATGATTCTCATGAAATGGAGGCACTGAGGAAGACGTTCACACACAATATTAAAGGAAATCCACATGTAGTGCAGAGATAGAGCTATCTCCATTGGGTAAATCCAAGCACTCTAGGAACATGCCTCTCTCTAATGTCTATGCAAGAACTGTGGTCCTCTGAACATATGCACTGATAATTAGATATGTGAATATCCCATGAAAGGCAAATGCAATGCCTAAATGTGAATGTCCTGAGGAACTTTGGATGTCCTAAAGCACGCAAACCCAGCCTATAACTTCAATCAGGAAGGATGTGGGTCCTTTTCCATATATGCCATTCCTATGGAAATAAGTAACTGAAATAGCACTTAAATGTCCATGCTTAGGCATCTGAGTTGCTCATGGTCACCAGGTGACACAGCTACAAATACAGTAGTCTGCAGTGGAAAGTTAAAGCTGATTCAGCTACATGCAAGATAAAGGTTAAAACTACCATGCCAGCCTGGCCTTTCCTGTTGGTTAGGTGATTCTGTGTCCTCATTCATATGCACAAGAAGTCAATGTATTACATCTGAATATGATGGCGTATGGACTGGACAGCTACTGTGTACTCTCAAATGCATTTAAAATATGTGTAAATGTTTATATGCCAAATGAATACTAACCCAAGTATTTAATTTAGAGGATTTTAATCATTAAGTATTTGGACCTTTCATTTGCCTCTTCATTATTTGGAAAAGGAACTTAAATTCCTCACTGCCTTTGTAAGATGTTTTCCAGGGCAGGAATATATGCAAGAAGAAAAGCAGTGAAGATTCAGCTCATTGAATCTGGCCAGTTTTAGAATGTTTCTGAGATCATATTCTTCTGGAGGCTCAAAAATCATTAACTAAGCACTGCCTGTTTCACTACATTCAAAGCCTATTTATTTTTATTTTCAGGTGACTTAAATGCATAAATTTCTATTATATCTTACCAGCTACTTCTTTTTGATGGCTGTTTAAACATCACGAGCTATAGGTCCAATTACCAAATTGGTAATTAACTAGGTTTTTTGTTTGTTTTCAAGACCGATATTGTTTCCATATCGTACTATAATAGTTTACATGTTTCAGTAAAAATAATGCCTTAATTGTTGAATAACATGTACTCATAGCTTTTGAGTAAACTCTGCTGTGCAATCTCTACTTACTCATACTTGAGTCTGAAAAACGAAATGTTGTTTACAGACTTTTCCTCAGCAGTTTCAGTTGCATATGGTGGCCCTAATTTGTGGCTGAACCTCTGAATGGCTGCTACAGAAGAATCTACCTTTCAAGGGCAAAATAGCTATTGTATGCTCCGTTAATTCCATTTACTTGAACAAGATGAGAAACTATTTTATAAAGAATTTCGAGAATGTGTAAGACCATAAGAATTTTTGCTTTATGTAGACAATATAGGATATGATAGATTGGGGGAGACATTGTTCAGAGAATAATTCGAAACAGCATATAAGAATTCTGATCTCTCAGCAACTGTAATATTGCTGAAGAAGTTGCAGCGTAATGTAGTCGATCCCTTAAAATGCAATAAGAGATTATTTTAAGATTTGTAATGGAATTTTTCTCACTTGATTATTATAATTGGCTCTATAAGTAACACATTTTAAATATTTTATGTTGGCAATGCCAGCTTAACAAAGGGCTTAACATGAGAAAAATGCAAATAGACTTTGGTTTACTTCATATGCAATAATTATTAAAGAAAAATTGGTTCATAAATGATTCTCAAATTGATACACATCTTTTCAAGCAGTAGTCGTTGCTACTCTCAAACTCTAGAACCACCCTGATATGAAGCTATAGGTTTCTCAGGAGAAGGAGGTAGTCTATTTTCCGTTTTACTAGTTCATGAGGCAAAAATACTAGATTTACAGTGGAAGTTAAAGGCATTTTTTGTCTGAGGCGGATGAAGCTTTTGAAATAGATTGCCTGCAGGTGTTGTGTTTTTTTCCAACATCAGAAGTATTTAGGGTCAGGTGAGGTTGGCATAACCAGGTATAGCTGAGTCTTCTTAGAACAGAAGACCTTCAGGTCCCTTCCAGCTCTATTCTTCAGACAGGGAAAACCATATGAGTTTACTGAGCATTTTTGTGTTGACTGTTACGTGGTGTTGTATAGACTTCCTGGTGGATAGTTTCTGATTTGGCTTTTGGGGTTGTTTTTTGTTGTTATTTTTTAAGCACATTCTTGTTCTTATAAATTAGGTGATTTTTTTTTTAGGATTATTTATCCCAGTAAAATATTTTTTTTTCTTTCATGCTAACATATTTTTATACTAAGTCTTGGAGAATGTGTTTCTAGGGCTAAGGGGAAGGAAAAAGAAAAGGAGAGCTGTTAGAGGTGATAGCATTTATTGTAAGGACCCTTTCTGCTAAAGAGTTCAAAATGGAGTAAATTATCTTGACCTTAGCATAAACTCCAAGATGTTATAGGAAGTCACAACTTCAGAGCTAATGCTCTGAAAATTCATAAAGAAGTAACTTTGCTAGACAGGCAAATGTTTAGTTTTGGTATGTCTGAAAAATAAAAGCTGTAGCTACTATGTTTAAACGGTTGTTATAATAAATATTTTTAAATAAGTATATTGCTTAGGGTTCTTTTAAGAAACACCTCATTATTACTGCAGTGGTCTTCAGGGTGCTTTTAATCAGAAAATCATGTAAATTGTTAGAGTGTTTGGCAGCTAATAGACTTCAAGCTTTGGATGAATTATTTTGTGTTCATACAAGTAATAGGCATATTAAATCTAAGCATTTCATCAGCATATCTCTAATACAAGAGAAACACATGGAACAGTGATGCCTAGCACTTGTGAAGTGCTGTACTGCTCTGAAGCATTGCACAGGCAATTGTTACTGAAACCTTGTGAGGGCTCAGTTGTTACCTCTGCTTAAAGATGAAGTATCAACCCAGCTAAAGAAGTCTGTAATGCAAATTGCATTGACCAGAAGTGTCTATCAAAGAGGTTTCTTTAGACCCTTATACTCATCCCTGGATGTTTGCTGTTGGTCACTATTAGAAGATACAGAGTAGATGGACCTTTTCTGTGATCCAGTGCAACTGTTTTTATTTCTTTTAAGGTAGAAAACTTAAGGCAGGACAAAGGGGGAGAGGCATAAATAAGAAGTCTATAGCTTTGTGAACTTAATTGTATACAGAATTTACTGCCTTCTTGAATCCGTTTGCAGGCTCTTTGCAAAGCAAATAGAAATCATCCAATTAAATGTAAACATATACTGAGTAAGTCACCTGAGCTCTGCTTATAGAAAATCAGTCTAATGAATACAGTCAAGGGGATCTACTGTGTGATTTACCTCATCATAAAGCAAATGTCTAAGTAGGTCAGCTGAACATGTCCTAGCACTCTTCTTTATATTAATTGACTAAGGTGAATAACAGAGAGATAAATGTCTTTATTTTATTAGGTTTGTCCCACTCTCTCTCTGGCTCTGGATACTCTTGAAGTTGCCATTTATATATGTGACAATGTGCCCCTTACTGACAGTAGTGGAGAGCAGTGCCCTAAAGCTGCATGTAGTTATGATGCAAGTATCCAAATTTTATTTTGGGGGGTGATGGATAGGTGGTTTTTATTTAGTTTTACCATTTCCATCATTAATGAAGGCAGCTATGAAGGAAGAAGACATGGATGGGTTTCGGGGGTGGCACTGAGGACTACATTTTCCTGCAGCCATAGTGAAAGTTACCACCACTAGCAGCCTGTCTACTATGTTTTAGCACCCCAGCTACTACTTAGTAGCACAGTCTAGGGCTGTGGTGGGAAATAGGATTTATGCAACTTGTGTACTAAATTTGTCTGGCCAAGTACTGTTTGCCACAGTTTCCAGACTCCTCCGTATTGAATATCTCTAGTCTCATTTCCAACTGTTTGCACCCCTTTACAATGTACTGTTCTGGAAAATGAGGCATTCAGAAATATAAACTGCATTTGAATCTTTTGTCCTTAAATTGGCTGTTGGAGGCTGCATTGGGAACTCAGCACTGTAGACTGCCCCGTGTGCAAAGGGTAGCTTTGAGCTGGGTGTGTTGCCATTCCTGCTGCCAGATTCCACTGAAAGATCAGGCCTTAAGTCACACACATATTTTGTAGAAGAACACAAGTGGGTTGTGCTGGTTTAGATTAAATTACATTCCATCAGTGCTCTAGATTTTATTATTGCCAAAAGAAGCTTTCAATTCACCTGCCATTTAATCTCTCTTTTTCCTCCTCTTGTATTCAAGACTGAGAACAAATGTTGAACTAAATTATTTTAAATCCACACATTTGAGAAATATTAAACTTAAATCTTTCCTGTCCTGAGATGTTTGACGTTATCTGCTTTGTCAATTATCAACACCCTGGCTTCTGCCGGACTTTATTCAGCACTCCTGTGTTTCATTCTGGAAACATGTTAGACTTGTGGGTTTAGCATATAATTTTGTGCTTTTTATGGAGTCGTTCTGAGAAATACAAGTGCTATGTTTGTACGTATTCTGATTTTTAATCTTCAACCTAAAATTTATCTTTAGAAGACAGTTACAAGAAACATTTGCTTATGGAATTCCACGATGTCTTTTCAATAAAATACAGTCTATACCCTAATTACTTTATTTCAATATCTGTCTATTAGATTTCCCATATATTTATTTACTGCTTAGGAATCATTTTAGCATTTGCTTTGTTTTTGTTTCTTAAATAATGCATCTAACACCAGGCAATGTTATTTTTCATTTTCTTTCATGAGCTTTGCACATCCACTCACTTCCTTTTTGCCATGATGAGTTTCCTTTGTAGTTGATTATAGTGATTTTCTGGTTTGACATCCCTCAGGCTCTGCCTACTAAATCAATATCATCTTTCAGTGAATGTTGTTGTGATGAGCTTTTTTTCCCCCATTTAAAGAATACTTTAGAATAAACCAAAGTGAAGATTTTTTTTTTATGATGTGTCAATTTACTTATTCTTCATATGCCTCTTTCCCAGTCAAATCTAAATCAGTTGTTGTCTAAAGGTTTCTCATTTTCTACTCTTATAAATTGCTGCAGTCCAATTTTTTGTTTCCCAGGCTGGCATTTATCTTTGTCGTGTAGCTGTCCACATTTTGAAGTATACAAATACCATAGACCTCTGACGTTCCTTCATTAAATGTATTTGAGGTGTTGACCAGATTACAGAACTCATCAATTCCCTCTTAAGACAACAAAATGCATCTCAGGTTCTGTGGAAGAGAGGAAAAAACCAAAAATCTTTGTTTGCTTACTCATCTGGGAAACTACAATCTGTTGCCAAAGCCAGTTATCATGAGCTTTGATTAGAAAACAGCAAAGACAGCTGCTGGAAAACAGTGAGAAAAATTGTATCCAGTTAGAGAAGAGTTCCTTTGACTCTGGAAGAGCAGAGGAATATCACAGAGGGAATATGAATATGCATTTCTTTTAACATGTAGATGGCTATGGCTGTAGATATTCTGTCTTGCACTGTTAGGTGGTGGTGGTATTATTACCAGTGTCACTGTGTCTCTCAAAACTTCTTTATTACTTGATGGTACTTTTTGCTTTAAATTTAATTGTAGTTATTTGTGTTGCATCTACATGTATAGGCTTTTAGTATATCATTATTTTTTTTTAAATGTGCATTTTGCTTTAGCTGAGTGATTGCCAGTTTGCTAGTATTCCCAACAGAAGGAAGGGGGAATTCTTTACTGTTTGAGAAGTAGTTAGTTGCTACTCTTCTGAGTGTTTTTGTCCTTGACAGTCCAGTTATCCAGTGGCTTCTTCTCACAACAAACTTTCCACAACAAACAGTTAATTTAGAATTTTGGAAACTATACTGAAAAAGCTCATTACCCCATGAAGCTTCTTGGTTGCAGCAATTTTGGAGGTTCTCTTGGGTTTGCAGTTTTTCCCACTTGCTGAAGGAATTTCTATACAGAGATATGAGTTGTGTTGAGAAAGTAAACCCAAGGACATCACCACTGATGTTAATATCTCTCTATAGAACCAATTCCCATTCCCAGAGCTCTAGTGCTTTGCTTCTGTAAACAACTGAGGTGGTGTGGTATTTATTTCACAGCCACCGAAAAAGAGGAATGTTTTGTGGCCCTGACAGCTTCCCCCATTCTGGTGGTCTGACTTTCTCCTGTTGCCAGCTTGGGAATCACAGGGCCATTTTCTGAGCCAGGTCTGCTCACTGATTGAAAAGAAAACTTTCTACCCAAGTTAATTTTCTGCTGAGCTGGTGGCATCACTAGTCTCATGAGTCATTCCCTGAGAGCCTGGTGATTACCAGAGCTGGAGTTAGGTGAACCTGGTGTGAGTTTGTGAGCATGGAAGTGGGAGAGGGAAGAAGTGCCTGGTGAAGGCACTGCATAATTCTGGACACTTGGATTGTTTCACCCTAGTGTGCTTGGATTGCAGCAGCCTAGTGTGAATTCATGTCATGCTGTGCCTTTCCTACTTTAACCTAGAAGAGATTTGAATCTGGGGGTCAGACATGACTCCTCTCATATTTCCATGATACTTGTATTTATTTTGTTATGTTAATAGCTGTCCATTAAGTAAAGTACAGGGTAATATTCTTTCAAATCCTGTAAATTTCTCTTATAATAAGGAGTTTATAGGTTTTTGATAGAATTTTCATTCTCAGTCATTACTGTAATTGACAAAACAGCCATTCTATAAGGCTTGCTTCAGCATTTCAATTTAAGAAGTCCATACATAGGGCAACATTTTGCATTTTAGATACTTAAATTTAGTCTGCCATCCATTTTCTGTAATCCAGTAAGACTTATTTTCAGTGAAGTAATATCCATGATTTTGAAACATGTGTTTGGGGTCTTCTGCGCTGAAGTAACCCATTTTGATTTTGGTACCTAAGAGGAGGTCTCAGGATTGGAATGTTGACCATATGGTATGCAAATACTGCTAGAGCAAGATTAATAGACGTGGACATCCTAGGAAGCAATATCAGGTGTTTTTAGCATTTGTAAAAGCAAATGACCAGAAAAGAAAAATTGAAGATGTCATGAGAAGAAATACTATAGGAACTAATCACAAACCTTCTTAGAATAAGTACCTGATATGGTCTGACATCAGTAGAATGAAAATATGAGGATCAACTTTGACAGAATGTCTAGAAGAAAGGTGTGAGAAGTATAAAGAGCAAGAAGGGCAGCCCAAGCAATGTCAGTGACCCCAATGAGGTAATATAAAAGGAAACTTTGGGCTCCTGAACCTGAGTTGCTGAGAGAGACCAAATGCATTTAGTTCCTCAGCTGGCTTCTGCTGAGGACTGGCGGTGTCCATGGGGGTAGATGCACAGAAACAATACTAAGTAGATGTAGTTGACATGTTTTTCTACTTTTATTCTAATCGCTTACTGTCCTTTACTCTTCTGTTTGAAGTGGCGTTGTTTAGAGCAGAGCAACTATAGCTCAAATTCCATTTATATTTTGAAAGCAACGGAATTAAGTTACCTGGCAAGAATTGAGTGGCCAGAGCCTTGACACTTATTATGATAGTTTATTTTACAGTATTAGACAGATTTCTTTTTCATCTCTAGTGGTTGAAATGATTAAGCACATTCCTTGCATCAACTATAGAGAGTGTTTAAGTAACTCGTAGGCTCTTTCATGTTACCCTTTAGTTTTATAGTTAGGAGATTATAATCCATTTTAAAAATAAACATTTTTTTTTCCCAAATTCTAATAATTTCTTATAAAATTCTACTTCTATTCCAATTAATTTGCACCCTGACATGCAATGTCATTGACAAAAGCAAACATAAAATTAATTTCTTGTATGGTAGTGAAGAGAATGGTATATGGGACACTGCAACACAGCCATGAGCACAATGTCCATATATTTTGAAGGTGAGACATAATTTATCTGCTACAACTGTGAGTCGGGGGCTCCCTCACTTTAGATAAGAAGTTTGTCAAAAAGTAACAAGAGCTTGGAGAAGACAAGGTGCTGAGAAATGGGGCAGTATATGTACCACATTGTTTCCCCACATCCTGCTGCTTGAACTTCCCTGCGTTCAGAGAATGCTCAGTGAGAACCGAAATTAGCTGGTTTTTTAATGCCTTTGCCTAGACATTACTACTGTTTGATCTTTGACTTAATGTGTGTATTGAAGAAGCACCATGTAGGTCACCCCCACTCTGCTGGGTGTAAGTGTATAGCAAATAACTGGTCCTGACCCCTTGCTGCCTATAGTTAGAGAACAGGTGCTGCCCATGGATGAGACAGACCAAAGCAAGAGAACAGCCAGAATAAGAAAGGTGGAAAAATATCAGATAGTTACAATTTTTAGCAAAGTTCACTTAACAGAAGATTATAATAGCATATTTGGTACAGAAATATGTGCATATATAAATAGGGATTATATGTATTTTGTAATTATGGGGTGTGATTATGTGATGCATTTTGTTCCTTACAAGGACATATTAGGCATGGGATAATTATACAGCAGTGATACCAAATCTGACATTAAAATTAGTACTTTGAGATTTATACCTTTTTTTAAAAAGACCTTAAACAGTAAGGCCTTCAGGTATGTGTGGTGTTTACTGACTTGTTAAACATCAAGATGCTATTGTGCCCCTTCCTGAACTGGCTTAACCCTTTAAAATGTTCTGTTCAGCTCATTACTGTAGCAAACTGACACTTAAACAAAACAAAGATAACATTTTCATATGAACAGTGGATCACAAAAAAATGCTTTCTTTCATCTTCACTTCTGACCATCTGTTAAAAAAAAGTCACAGGAAGCCGGCCTGTAATCTGTAGTTAAGAGTTTAAAATCACATGCTTTTTTGTGACACATACATGTCGAGTGCCGTGATAGTTTGTATTAGCTCTAAAGGCTGGATGATTTGACCTTGGCATTTGTCAGATATACCCAATCTTCTCACTAAAACAAAACAAGAAAAGGCTTTTTTCTGTTTGAGGCTCACATATGTGTACTTAATTTCGCTTCCCTTAAAAATGCTTTTCCCTGGTGTGCTATGTATTTTAACTGCTGGGGTTTTTAAAGCATTCATATATTTTAGTGCTATTTTCCTATGTCACAAAACTGTTACACCTAAAGTATATACATATTCTTTTCTTTTTGAATTACTTTGGTCTGAGAAATAGTACTTGCATGATGATTACTCAATGCCTTTAGAAGGTACTCTTCAAACCTAGAGTGATGCTTTAACTGACGGAGGTTGATCAGATCTCATGCAAAAATTTCTCGTGAAATCCTGAAGCATGCAGCAAGGAGACAAGACTGTTACACACGACTAGGCTTCAATATCTATTAAAAAAATGTGAGGCGTGTATTAATTTCTGTGACAGATGAATGTTTTCTCTGCAGCGTTGTTTTCATAGCATCATCACCAGGGTAACTTTAACCATCCTAACATTTAATGCTTCAAATGATGGAATATCCATTCTCATCTTAGGAAATTTTTTCCATATTAAAATGCAGGTGAGCCACCTGATTTTATTTTGCCAAAGGTGACTCTATCTGGCTTATTTTATAAGTCAGCATAAATACCTGTAAAACTGCACCAAGCCCAGTAAAGCTATTTGGCAGGTCAGTAGTTAGACCTGTACATTCTGTTCAGTTTAGCCTTCTACTGTTTGGGAGCATTGTTTTCATCTTACTTTATGGAGACAGAAGGGCAGGGAAAGATGTCCGTAAATACTCAAGGCATATTCCAGGCAGTCTGAAGACAGTGTCTTGACCCTGGAGAATGTTCACTTAAAAATGTCCATTTTGTAACTGTTCCTTTGGCCACTTCTATTTCAAGAATACTTGGTTTCTCTGATTAAGATGTTCATGTAAATTTTATTGATGGTCTGCGGTGACCCAGAAATCATTGGGTAGTTGTTGGCTTTTTTATATACGGCCATAGATAAAATAAATGCATTAAATCTTAGGAAAAATCTGAAAAAAAATTCAAGAAACAAATACATTAAAAGAAAGAAACTGATTCAACAGGGCTGTGATTTATTTGTCACCAGTGGGAGGTGGCATGTTTAATAGCATGTAGAAGTACAGGGCTTTTATTGTCAATGGTAGTATTTGAAGCGTATTTTTCTTTCTAAATTTGCAATCCATAGCTATAACAACAAATAAATACAGCAGTCACATTTACAACACAGTTATTGTGTTTTACATTTGTTGTAAAAGGTATGTTTAAAAATAATTCTCAGAAGATAGATTATAGCAGTTTTACATTAGGGTTAGATTCCTAAGAGGTCCTCAGAGTGCGAATGTGCAGCTTTTGCTGTTTACAAAAATAAACCACTAAGTTTTCTAGACCTGGCGTTAATGCTGTGAATTGAGTTAGGAATTAGATTTTCAAAGTACGCATGTGATTGTATTAGAAAATACTTGCTGCCTTTTTATATCAATTATCTCAGGAATTCCATGGTTAACTACAGTTTGCCACAGTTATAAAATAGAAGCTCCTATTTATTGGTCAAGTACTATTTTTATGTTTGAACAAAACACCTATTGTTTTGCTTTGCTTATCAACAAGCACTACTGTTTTCAGCTAAGGTTACATTTAATAATTAAGTTTTCTAGGGCCAAGAAGTCAACTATATCTTTAATGAGTTCAGTGACATCACTAGGGCTGCTTATGCTCCTTGGCAATAGTCTGCTTTGTGTGTGCAGATCACATTAGCTTTAAGAGGAGTAGCACAGATGCCAAGGTCAGGGCATTGGTAAGTAAGAGATCTTTGAGTAAAATAAAGACCTAAAGCTAAAACTATCCAAGGAAAGGGAACAATGAACTGCTGTTTAGCAATATGGTAGCAGCTCTCTTAAGAAGTGATTTATATATTTTTCTTAATGTTAAAGTGTTTTATATGTATGCTCTCCCTGTGAAATTTGGTTGAAGAGCAAGGAGGATCCTGATGGTCTGGGCTAGGAATAGTAAAAAGAAAAAATATGCTGCTGCTGGTACTGTCCTTTCTGCTATTTTTTGTGTTTGAGCACTCTAAACATGATGGCATCTATAAACATTAAAGTGACTCTCATAATCAATTGGGAATTTGCAGGAGAATTGAGAGTAGATATTTATTATTTTTTTTGATACCTGGTTGACAAAGCCTACTTTTTGCAATTGATCTGTGATTTGGCATTGATACACAGAAGTATAATAAAAACACCCTAGTCAAATGGTGAAATTGGCACATTCCTACTTGAGAATATTCCTTTGAATTTTGTACAGAGGCAGAATAGGATCTGCTTTTTGCCTTGAGCCAGAGAAAAGACTAGGAGAGGACAGAATTAACACCAAAAAAAGGGAAAGGAAGGCAGTGAAACAAGTCACTTATTGAAGAGAGTGAGACATGGTAATGGATGTTGCAGCAGATAGAGAAGATGGGAGCAAATGCTGATGGAAAGTGTTTTGAACTGGAAATAACCTTCAACCAAAACCATAGGGAGAAGTGGTGGAATAATACACAGACATTTGTATGAGATTTAAAAGTTGTGCATGCCATCAGGCTGAGTAACATTCATCCATGTGTTGCATACTGTTGGAAATGTTAATTTTTTTCACGCCACTTGCCAGCTTGCACTCATAGATTCAAAATGCAGCCTCTACTGGCTGTGTTAGAAGTAGCTGAGGAAGGAACGTGCCCAATTACTGAAATATGTCAGACGAAAAAGTTTCCATACGTAGAATGAGTGGAAGGGGGATTGGCAACAATAACCGTATAAAGTTAACTGCATGCATGTGTTCCAAGTGATTTGAAAACTTAAAACGTCATACCACATTTTTTATGTGATGGCTTTATCTCATTGCCAGGGCAAGTTACCTTTGCTGCTGGTACGTAGAGCTATGAAAGCATGTAAACCCACAGCAAGACCTACCAGCTTGGAAACTCCTTGATGACTAATACCTAAAAAATGAGTTGCCTAAACTGGGGATGATGCTTCATATTTTATTTAGGATTCCTTCGGTGCCCCGAGCTCTGATTCTGTGCGTGACCAAAACCAAGCTAATCCAAGTAGCTTGACATTTCTCTGCCTACTCCCATCTGTGTGCGCGGAGCAGAGCGAGCGTGTACTGACTCAGCTGGAGGCCTCACACAATGTGTCATGGTGGCTGTTGAAACAAAGAGGAGTCAAACTCATCATCTAACACCGGAATGGGTACAGCACCTTTTAGCAAATGGAAGGCGGGTATTCGCTTCTCACCTTTTTGTGCCGCATTTCTCCCTTTGTCACAACTGTGCTGCTATAGAGCAAAAAATTCCCAGGGACAGAGGAGGAGACTGTGAATCTTTTCCTGAAGGTTATGGTATCTTGCTGAGGATTCCCAGCTGCTTATACCCTTGCCTTACTTTATTCTGTCCAGTGATTCTTTTAATGTGTATTGTATAAACGGATCTCCAAAATGTTTAAATTATATCTTTTATTACATAAGTACCAATTCTAGTAAGCAACAGGGTGGCAGAACTGAAATGATTGCTCCTGTCATGTAATGTCATGCTCACTTTTTCAGATGCTGCTGCCTTGTATATTTAGAGAAACATCTGCTTTCGAGGGAATGGGTTAGAGGTCTGAGGAAGAAAATGTTTTACTCTAAGCAGGTTTGTAGGAGCTACTTTGCTGTGATTGATTGTGAGAGTCTAAGAGTGTCTGAACACCAAAACAAAGGCAGGAAGAAAAAGGTGGGGGAAAAGAAAGACAAACTGAGATCTGAGTAAACAAATTGTTCAATAAATGCAACCCACAACAGCTTCTTTATTCCATACGTGGCTTGCTCAAATTTCCATGAGAAAATCTTGCCACATTGCTTTCCTGTAGGAAAAGGCAATACAGATTTTAATGCTGCAGGGAAAAGTGAGGGTGCTAGGTTGAATTGGGCATAAATGCCTACTGGTTGCTGTCTTTTGGCTCAGTGCTTTGAATGTCCCAGTTGCTATCATGTGCTTTCCCGTGCAGAGTTTGCCATCAGTGCTTACCACTCCTGCTGAGATGATGCTTCTCTTCTGTATGAAACATAAAATGAAAACTGTACCTTAAATCCTAAATAAAGAAAAACCGAACATCTTTAAGAACTTTTCCTCATGAAGAACCCTGTCTTGGTTAACATTATTGACACAAATATGGTATCTCAGGTAGTCACTTCGTTCTCCTTGAGCTCTTGGGATCCTTTCCTGCTAGCATCCTGTCTAGCCAGCCAGAACTCTCTATTCTCTGTCACTGACCTTGTTCCTGAGAGAAGCACCACGCACATCATGTGCCATGGGATTTGGAAGGACCTATCTCTGTACTTTTGGCTCTTAAAACCATACACCAAATAGTCAGCTTAGAACTGTAATGCTTGGCTTATAGGACAACTTGATGTCATTGTATTCAAGTATGTCAGTGGGATAAATGAGGAGCTGGCCCAGCAGACAGTGCTGCTGTTTAATGAGAGCTCAGTGCTTCTGTGTAACTTTGTATCTCTGTAACGAATGTGTTAATAGATATCGATACGTTATCAGATGTTAAATAGTGCAGTATCAGCACCATAGGCTTTCCTCAGGGCCCGCTCATAACTCAGGCTGATGTTTTAACTCCAAGCCAGGAATTCCACTGCTGGAGGAACAAACCTCTTACCGCTGTGGCATATGTGCAGTAACTTTGTGCCAACCTAGCAGACCGTAAATGTACAGCAGCTATCAAATCCAATGAAAACTGAAATGCAGCAGTTTTCTTGGTTTACTCTGGTTTGGAGTATCAGGAGCTCAGATCTTGAAAACTTGGTGATGGATCATCCTATACTCCGCTGCTGAAAAGCAGCATTAAGAAAGTTGTTGTTTGCCAACTTTTCAGAAATAGTTTGTCAAATAAACCCATATCTTAGATAAGATAGGCATTGCATTAAAAACCTCAGAAGAATGTAAATTAGTATTTGGCTTCCTTCTAGACAGAGTGAGTTCCTTCCTTAAAGGTGTATCTTTTCCCTCAGAAATATTCACTACAGTTTTTTATTAGATCCTCTTGATCATGTTTTACCACGTCTTCCCTTTATGTTTCCAACTGCCCAGACAGCGTGGGCTCTCTGGTGAATGATCCGGTGCTGAGTTTGATGGATAATCTCAGCAAACCTGTGAGCTGTACAGGTTTGAGCTGGGAGAAGTTCAAATTTGTGCAGACTAACTGTGTGTCACTATGCTTTATCCCTGCATATAATGCACCAAATGCAGTTATGCAATGGAGGAGAATATCAAAGATGTTTTGAAGGTTGCAAATGGGTTTTATGAGTGAGAATCATCCTTTTTGTTGCTTCCAAAGATGAAAGTGCTCAATTTTCGCACACATGAAAAAAAAAATTGTCAGATGTTTTAAATGTAAAAACTGCATAATGTGGCTTCTTGTCATATCTGTGGTTCCCTTGTGGATGAAAATTTTAATCAGATGGTTTTGTACTTTAAAGATTTTTTCATTTGATTTACAACTTGTAGGAGTGGAGTAGCAGTAAGCAATCAGGGAGAATGCCATGAAGAGGACAAAAGGAAGGTGAAACACAGCGTTAATAATTTAGTTTCAATAACCTTAAAAGGTTTACCAGTCACTTTTAACCTTATATCAGAAAAGAGAAAAGCACAAAAAGCAAGCTACTGCAGTGAATCATAAAAACGTTTCTTTTAATTTGTTAGTCATTTATCTAAGTCCAGATAGAAAACGACTGATGCATTTGTTAAACAAAAGGGTCAAAAAGACAACTACCCATCAATTTGACTTAGTCCTTTTGGAAGAACTGCTTGCAGTTTCTCCTGGGTCAGTAAAGTCATGAAGCAATGGCAATTGTAGCTGTGACAATGTAGTAGCATTATTAGTATTTCAAACTAGCCAAAGTCACATTTTAAGCATGCAGAGGGGTCTTCAGGAATGTGTAAACAGGTCAGGCATCTAATTGTTATTAATCTCAGTAGGAATTAGATACCAACTCAAAGCCTCATGTGCTCTGAAGAACTGAGAATCACCTATGTTCATGTTTCTTGCCGGCTCGCTTGCAGGGTCTGAATCTGCATCTGGTCTTCTGGAAGCCAGAGTAACGCCAAAACAAACAAACAAAAAAGTGACATCTTCAGGGTGTTGGTGTGGGAGTTTTAAAAAAGGACTCTAGTTTTGGGTTTTGTTAGGAAGGATCAGGACATCATAAAAATTCATGAGTGGCGTTTGTATACATAGCTCCTCGGCTGAACAGTTGTGCTTCCATATTTTTAACATGTACATTTTAAATTTTGCCACAAATGAGCTACATGTATTTCGATTTTTGGCACAAGTCTTTGAAACTATCATTGTAACTCTCTAGCTTCATGGTATTAGGCAGCTTGTACAATACTGTTGGAACTGTGTTCCTAAGTATAGAAATTAAATGCCTGAAATTTGAAGTAGGGAACCCAAACTTTGGGTTCTGCTACAGTCTAGTTTCATAAAAATGGTGTAACACTTAAATGTGCAGACACCTGGGTTACATATATCATGGATTATGGAGTAATGGAACTGTTGCCATTTGACAGCAAGATTCTGTACTTGCTTTTGCTTTGCACTTTTATATTTGTGTTGGAAAGATTTTGAGCTCCCAGTATACTTTGTTTATTATGGATCAGAGGGAGAAATAATTTATTTGCATTGCAGAAGCAACCAATGACTCCCCTTGTTGTAGGGATAAATGCATGGGAAAACAAGAGTCCCTCCTCCAACAAGACTATGTCTTCATTTATGTTGAGAAGCATCACATAAGCATGGAAAATAGCAACGAGCATGTGCTTGATGATTATATCACTTTCACTGTTATGCAACCTGATGATTCTAAAGAATCACTTGGGGGTTTTTTAATGTATGAGCTGGTAAAATGGATTATTTCCAGCTTGTGGCATTGTTGATTGGCTAATTACTGTTTACCAGTATACCAAAATTGTTTCTCTCAGCAGAAGTTGAATGAAAAGTGAGGGCAGAAAATTCACAGTTTAATCCAGAGAATGGGCAGGTTGTATTAAAACAAGGTTGAAATTACAAACATGGAGTCCTCTTCAAATAAAGATCTCTCTGAGCAGGTCACCAGGCTTAGGAACATGTTCATGTTCTTAGCTGCTCTTTGGTATGAGTATTTTGCTGAGACAGGCAAGTATGCTTGTTCTAATAGTGGTTTATGAGGGATTAAAGTAAGGTCTTCCTGATTTGTTTGCATTTTAATAAGAATGTAATTTCTTAGTCTTACATCCATGCAAAACCCGCACACTGTCAGATTTGGAGGGATATACATGAGTTTTAAAGGAATGATAGTTAATTAGCATTTGGAATATACTACGTCTTTGAAAATGTGGGGTGGGGGTGGGACAAGTCTGAAACCAAAATAGGCTGGCACGCCATAAGTTTCTATTTGAAGTGAACTAATTGAACTAAATTAGTGCTTTCTTGTATTCATGGATAGTCTGTCTCCTCTGATTTTTATTATTTTTACTAAATTGCTCCTTATTAGAAATGGCTGTAGTTGAGTCCCTGAATTGTTGAAAAAAGAATCTCTTCAGCTCTGCCTTTGATTATTTGTGGTATGTTGTTGATCTTTAGTATAATGTTCTGTAGTTTCAGATTTTAGAGCTAAAGACTAAAACTTTTATAAACAGAAGGAAGGGAAGTTTGAGGAGATTTTAGGCCAGCTATGCAAACTCTTTCCATTTGATTCTTTGTTCAAGAGAGTTTTATTCACAGTTGATTAATAAATAAGCCAAATGATATCAAGTTGAATTTTTAAATTTTAGTCCAGATAGCCTCTGCAGACACTTTTTTGCAAAATTTCCTCATGTGAGGTATGCAGTGTGTTGTAAGACTTCCAGGAGTAAACAACTTGCTTATTAAGTAATGCACAAGTATCTGAATTGTAATTGCATCTCTACTCTTTCTTAACCTTAGCCTCAGCTGTATTGTTCCTGGAATCTTTGCTAAATTTATTTCCAAGGCACTAACTCATGGGAGCAGTCCCATGATTTGTTGATGAAAGACAGAAGTGGGCTTTTGTAACATTTTATTTCTGGAGTTTATTTATTGACTTTTCTGGAACACTGAGCCATGTGGTGTCTGAACACCTCACGGACACTAATGCATCGAGCATCTCAGCACTCCGGTCCAGTTAGGGAAGTTTTATTTTATGGATGGAGAGTTGAAGCACTTAAAATCTGGCTGGCACAAGCACACTGGCTCTTTGTGACAGAGTTGAGGCAAGAACCTGCGTCGTCTAATTCCCACTCCGACACCTTGAGTGCAAGACATCTTTCCCCTCCAAACAAGTTTGCACTGGCTTTCCAGTGACAAATAGACTGTCAAAGCAGTTTAAAGGTCTGTCACGGTTGGAAGCCATCAACTGTGATTCCAAAGTTAACTAGGAGCTTAAATTTCCCCTCCACTGGGAATGGCCAGGGCCCCTTGAATTGCGTGGCATCATAAAAACCCCAGGGATGCACCATGACTTTGCTGTAGTTCAGATTAAATAGAAAACTCTGGGCGTTTTGGGAGACAGAACAGGGACCAGCGAACAGCAATTTTTTTTATCTGTCTGTCTATATTTTTTCTGTGAAATCACTGCTAACACTGTGACAAGCGTGTGGCTGGAGGGGGTTTGTGGGACCATTTGCTACCCAGCCCATGTTACGGCTGTGACAGGAGCAGTCCTGTCTGCCCAAGCACTTCGCTGAAGCTTCCCCATACCCAGTAGCTCTGACATTTGGTGCAAAGCTCTGTATTTCTGGGGTGCAGTAGGAAAATGAGAAAAACAGTTTCATTTCTTTGCTCTTGCTTTCTGAAGGAGAGCTTGTGTCAGGGTTTATTACCTGATCTTAAATTATTGCCAGGGATGGTGCTACACCAGGCTAGATGCTGAAGTTACTTGTTAAGGAACACATAATTTTCATGTGTGTAAAAATAAAAAAGAGGAGGGAGAAATGTATTTGCCAAAAAAGAAGTGTTTCCATGTGGGAATATCATCAGAGTGGAGGAGGGATGTTGGGAAAATTATTCTGATCTTCAAAGTTTATTTTAGTTTGGTACATCTGTACAAATGCAATTTACCTTTAAGCATAATTGGCTGTCGTGTTAAGCTCCCTGTCCACCATGAGGAAATCACCGTTATAGCTTTCATATGGGAAGGAATTCAGGTTTGCCTTGTTTACATTGCTGCCATTTATAAAACATTTTAAGCAGCTATTCTGCTGAATAAACATTTGAGAGCCTGAAGGATAAGCATATCGCTTAAACTTCTTAAGACTAAACTTTCCAAACCATTTCCTGCCAGAGGGACCTAGCAGTAAAATTGCAAACTCTGTGCTCCAAGATGAGATAGGCAGAATTAGATTAAGCAGCTTACTGTTGACATGTCTATTGATCTGGGTTCAGCACCATTTCCTGTCTCTGCTAGCAGTTAGATTGCTGTATACAATAACACAGTGGCCTGGTTTATGTGAAATTGGGGGACTCCGAGCATCAATTACTCCAGGAAGGCAGTGGCACTGGGAGATAAGGTTAAGCCGCTCACAGTGTTTAAGACTGCTGAAACCCAAGCAACATATTTGCTGTCTAAATTGCTGCTTATAAATTTGACAGTGTTCCATTTATGTTGTTGATTTTTTTCCCCCCTCTCCAAAGAGAGATCATCCTGTATTATTCTCTGCAGGTAGCAGTTCGGTTCTCATTATAAACACACATTGTTCGTTAGTCTTCCCTCCCTATCAGCCCTTTGTTAAAAGTTCCTAAGCATCACCTGGATATTTGAATAGAAAATAGTTAGAAAGGAGGGAGAAAGGAATGAAATGTTACAGAAACTACCCATAATAAACAAACACAATTTTCATGGTCGTATTGATTCTGGTACTGCATTAAATGAATTTATTTTTTTCCCCCTTGCTGTCTGGAAACACAGCAAAGAGGCAAGAAATCTGGTACCCTTGAATGTCTCATTTAGGCTACTGTTTTCTTCATAAGCACTTCTCTCTTATTCCATGTTACATTTTTATCTTTCTCAGAGACTGTTAACAGAATCAGTTGAAAGCAAAATGATGCCTTTCACATTTAAAGAAGCCTTGAGAGAATTATTTCAGGGTCTGCTTGTGATGAACTCAACCTCTTTTTCTTTTTTTCCTCTGGAAGAGGGTCATGCAGAAGATTTTTTCTCCAGGGAGTACCTTTTAAACCACTTTACAGGTGGCTATCTCAGTTTTATGCCACACACGTTGCCATTGTCTTAAATTCAACCTTCAAAAAGAAATTCAGTATTCCCATAGAAGTATTAGCAAAGTTGAGTCAGTTCTGGCATTGCAATGGGAGATCTGTGCTGTGAAAGTGATGAAAGGAAATATTTTAATAGTGACATTTGAGTTCATTTATCATGACATTTTAGGGACTTGGTGGTACATATTTTTATCTTTGAACAATCTCTCAGCAATCGACTGCTGTTAAAGTGGGGGAGGACATTCCTTCCACACAGATTACAATGCTATAGAAGTCCAAAAGGATACAGCAGCAGGCTGTGATGAACAGGAGTTCTAACTGGTATGCGACAAAAATTAAATTAAGTTTCCTTTTATTAATTTATTTTTAAATAGCTTGACATGCTGTAATTAACATTGCCCTATGCTAAAATTACAACAACATCTGAGCTTCTGTATATTGGCTCATACCTTATTGCTATAACTGAATATAGGAATATTGGAAAGCTAACAGAACATATTTGAAGTATGTTTTAGCATTTCACTGGCATGGGTTTGAGTTTTATTTTAATGAGTTGCTGATTGATGTTATTATTGGCTTTTGTGTAAGGGGCACTAAAGTAAGCAGGTGGGCACTAAGAAATACTTTATATTGCTTAAGATTTTAACTATCAATACAAAACGTATTCCAATTATTGCAAGGAGGCTGAACCCACAAAGTCCGATGTCACTGAGATTTATAATTCCATCCTCATCGAGTACTATTGTGCAGGTACATGTGTGATCTTTATGGGGAGTATCCACTCGCAGACGCTGCATTGCCTCATCACAATAGGATTCTGTCATTTAGTGATTTAAATTACATCCTTTTATTTTGTTAACTCCTTTAATAAGTGTTTTAAACTGCCACCTTCTGCTCTTTCTTTCTTGCACCTTCTCCCTCCTGCAGAGTCTCCTTGCAGGCTTGCTACTTCTTTGGGGTTTTCTTGACACCTTCCTGTCCGTCAGTCCTGTACAGTTAATCAAGGGAACCAGTGAGCATGCAGGGGTTAGCCTGGAGCGGAGTTAATCGGGTTTGCTTTTGAATTAATTGTGACTATTGTTATAGTGGAAATAAGCACATAGTGCAGGAGGCTGACACCGCTGATTGCTTGAGAGGCTCAGCTTGCAGCGATGTACAATATGGTGCACAACCCTGGAGTGGCTTCTAGTCATTAAGAAACAGTTCTAACATTTTTAGCCTAGAAAGACATGGAAGTCATAGCTTTAAGGTAGATAACCTTTTACCCTGGGAAGAAAAATGAAGTGCAAATGAATAATCCCCAAAGCAGATATTGTTTTGGACTGCTAAAGTTATATTAGAAGTGAATCAGTTGCAGCACATGTATGTTTAACTATGAGCACTCTCTAGCATGTCTGTACATAATCTGGCATAGTCATGTAGTAAGAACGGACTATAAGACAGTGATGGGGAGCTACACAAATCAGCGTTTGATGACATCAAAACCCCACATGTTTTTAAAGACCAGTACAACTTTAGCACAGAGTACCATTGATGGTAATTCTTCCTCAGAAATTCAGAAAAGTGAGTACCATGTTGAATTGGTAAATTCCCACTGAAAGTGAACTCATGTTACATGCAGAATAGTTGCATTGTTTTTCACTTTGATTAACATTCAAGCTAAGAATAAGAAGATTCGAACAAAAATCTTATGGTTGTTGACCTGTATATGCTTAATTGACTAGAGACCTCACTCTAAGCTGTGCAGTTGTGTCTCTCTGATGATGTTGATATTACAAAATTAACTCTTACAAACATCAAATAAGAAATCAAACCATTAAAATCCAGAAAAAAATAGTGTAAACTGCACACAAATTGGAAAGGAATAGAAATGATTCTGCAGATGCAGTCAGATGAGCTGCTACCCAAAAGTGTGTCAATAGAAAATTGCCTGTTCGGTCTTATAGACTGCATTTTTTGCCACATTTCTTTCATAGTCCCTAAATTCCCCTGTGTCAGTGTAAAAGACAGAAGCCACAATGTCTTCAGATATATGTGAAGTACCACTAATAGTCTGATAAATAGCTCACATCTGCTGTGGGGTTGATGCACTTTCTCCTTTCATATCAGAAGTATCTCCATTGGCATCATTGCTAGGAAAATATCCCATGAGATTATTATTTTTCATTATTTAACATTGCTTTCCTAGCTTAGTATGAAGGGAATTAAATCTTTTTGAGGTTTTCCAGATGACAAACTCCCAAATGGTATCAGGGCTCTCAGCATTCGAAGGAATGTGTTTTAAAATGGTAAACACTACTTTAGTAAATCACTGGATTTTATCAAATTCATTTTGAAATTAATTTACAGTTTCCTTAATAAAAAGAAATAATCCTGAAATGATTTACATTTTCTTCTTGGTGGTTTCATGTGACCATATCTTTAGTCTAAAACAAAACCTTTGTCTTTCTCTGCAGTTAGGATACATCACTGTTTCACTGTATATTTACTTCAAATCCAGTGCCATTTTCCCAGTCTTATATAAAAATTTAACTTTGTTTAATCATTTTGTTTCTAAACCTGTACTCAAGATATTTAACACCTTTTAACTTTTATAACTTTTAGCTATTTTTTTTTCCCGTCTGAAGCTGAATTGTTTCCTAAGAGGAGTTTGTTGTCTTCAAAGTACATGGAAGAACAGCACATATGACAATCCTGTTCATGGTAGCTTTGTGCCTGGAACTCCTATGATGGAGTCATTTACAATTTTACTTCATTGATAAACCATTATCTGTACATTTCTTTGTAACTGCAGGGTGTTGCACTTTGCCACAGAAGAGTAGCTCTAAGTTCACTGCAGCCTATTTCCCTAATTTCTCCATCATGCACCATGACCTTTCCCAGGATGGGGTTTCTTTGTAGCAAGGTGAAGAGGAAGAAAAATAAGAGTTTTCCCTTTCCAGCTAATTGATCAATGTTTTGTTTTAAAGGTAGTGTGACTAAGACTTTTTTTCCCTTTGTTCTATTGAGTTCTCCAGTACTGTGCAACATACCCTTACTGTGGTCTAAAGCTGGTAATGTGGAAATGCTGACTAGAGTTATATTGAGGCTCAAAAATAGTACCATTGGTAATGTTCATTACAATACAGTAACAATTACAGTAATTGTTTATTAATTTTTTCTTCAAGTTAATTTTCCCATTGTCATCTTTAAAGGATGAGTAGTTCTTCAAGCTATATATTAATACGGGAAAAAATCTTTTATTTGTAGGTAATTCCTTTTATTCTTAAAAGTTAAACAATATTCTATGAATAAAAATGAGATAAGCTATAAGAAAACTTTTTGGTTCTCATGTTTTCACAACGAAGACTTATTTTTGTTAAATGTTCTCAGGAAGATCTGTGAGTTGGATTCCACAAGCGGTTATAAAGTGCGACTCAATGAGGAAATAAAAGAGCTTTGCATTTACTGATTCCTCACCCAAGCCATATGTTTTAACATGCATGGGGTTTGTTTTGCTATTTCAGGGCGGAGAAGCAGTAAAAGCAAATATTCACATATACATGCGCAGCAGACTCTAAATTCAGCTCTTTCTGAACATAAATTTGCTATCTTGCAAGTAGGAACGGAAGGTTCCCCATGATGTGGCAGCAGCCGCAGCACATAAGGCGCCGTCATACGCTGGATAGACAGACATTCTCAATACGTCAGATTTCTCCATGCTCAATTGGAAAAGCTATTAAGCAGTGACTGCAGGGCAGTGTTTTTACTTTTTCCATGTCTTGGCTTGTTTATGTTAAATCAGACTGCAGGAGGTCCGTTGCGTTTCTCTGGCAGTTATTGCAAAGCTTGCTGTGGCAAATTCTATTTATGACACTTTCTGTATCCTAGGTGCAGTGAATCTTGGCAGACAATCTGGAAAATTTCCCATCTTTGTACTTGGAGAATATAATATCTCAGTAATGGTGTGACAGTGGTGACTCACTGTGAAGGTCTTAAGTTCAACTACCCCAGTAGCCAAAAAAATCGAGTCACACTTTAATTGCTGGCATGACATTTGAAATATTTTCTTGACCGCTGGATGTAAAATATTAATTTGAAACTCCCCCTCTTTTGGCTACAGCATGTTAAAATTGAAGATAAAATCCAAGAGCAGCATTTCAGAGGTGTAGGATAATGGCTTCTGGCCAGCATCTTTTTGCCAATGTGATGGTCATGTCTATTAAGAGGAAATAATCTTACATATGTGTATTTTGGTACTGCAGCTATTCTCACTGATGTGTGCACTGTCAATCATGCAGTTATACTGCACAAATTACATATTGGAGATTACTGAGATCTAGGATTCTGTTATGGTTCTGCATGGGTGTAAGCAGGTTGTCAAAAATCACTTATCCGTAACTAAATGCCGTTATTTATTCCATACTTAAATCTCTCTTTAAAATTGGTGACCAACTTACATTGTGACTATTTCTTTATGTATAGAAGATATACGTAAGATATATTTTCCCTATAAAACCAGAAACCATTGGAACTTTGTGGGAACCTATTTCATATTCACTTACAGAATCTTAACTTCTAAGAACAAACACAGTTAATTTACGGAGTGAATAAAACTAAGTGACAGTGAATGGTTAAGCTATGCTGTATAACTTTCTTGTGGGGGTTTTAGAGTCTTCGGCTCATTTTGCTTTTAAAATCTGCATTTCATGGTTAGGCAAGAGGAAATTACTCTGCCTAGTTATAAAAGAAACCAAGTTGGGCCTCAGGACTCTATAATCTAAGTGAGAATTATGATTATATGGATGGCCATCAAAAGGCCAGTGCTCATGTGACTGCTGGGTGAATAATAAGATGTCTCTGGGGGTTTTGGTGCCTTCAATTTATGCTGGGGTTCTGATGTGGTTTGATAAATGTGTAGAGCTAGAGAATCCATGGGATAATTGGCGCAACCTCCCTGGATCTCTGGGAGGTTGCCCGGAGCATCTGCGCACAAGGCGTAGCCCTCAAGCTGAGAGCCCCAGCTCTGGCAAGGCCATGGACTTACTTGCCATCTTGCCATTAGCTTCAGTGTGATGACAGAGCACATGGGTCTGCTTGGTTGCTCTGTGGAGGCTGCAGCAGCACGGACTAACCTTTTCCTGGCATCTCTCTTGTTTTTGTGCCATATCGCATTTCCAAATTCTCATGCAGTTTCACGTGTCTGTCATTGGCATGGAGGAGTTGACAGCTGCTACATGATGGCAAGGCAAATGTATCCTTGCCGCCTTGCAGTCCTCCTACTTGTGACTCACATCGTTTTTCTAAAGGAGAATTAAAAGGACTTTAAGGACAAAGAATTTCTTTCAGCACTTTGAGAGGCTTTGTCTTTCTCATAAGAACCATCAGAATAATACATTTTGAGGTGGGGGACATACCTACTTTTTAAGAGTGATACCTGTGGAGTAGGGTAATTAATGTGTGAGTTTGAAAGTGGTAAGAGAAAAGCATTGAAAGAGAGCTTGATATTGTACTTCCCAGCTGCTGATACTGGTGACTTCAGTAACAAATGCCTATTGTGCCAGAAGTGCAACAGCATGTGGGTGGGGTTTCTTGCCGATATAAAGAGATCGTGTACTTCATTAATTTCATGAGCCCTCTAGGCTGCACTTGACAAAATGTGCTTACACCACAAAGTTAGGTTGCGGGTTAGGGCTAGGGTTAGGGAAGGTTTGAAGTGCTTATCCCTAGACTCAAATTACTTCTAACATTTTTCTTTAATGGTACAGATACAATAGTTTTGCTTAATTACACTTTGCTGTCTCAAGCAATCTCTCCCTTGAGTCACTGAAAGTTTTATTACAACGCTTTAATCTGATTATGAAAATTAATGGACTTGTACTAGCTTTTAATTTGCAAGAGTAAAATATCCTTTTTCTACAAATTTCAACCAAATTGAAAGTACGTAGTGGTAGAGAGCTGTGAATTTGAAAGTCTAAAGTCTTGCAATGTGAGGTGTTAGAATATAAAGACAGTATATTAAAAAAAAGTGTTAATGACAAATCAGAACTAAATGATTTTCAAATAATTTATTTAACGGTTAGTTTATTTAACAGTTACTTGTTCATTCATTTATTTAACAGTTGAAAACATTTAAGTAAAATTTAGGAAATACTTAGGTCGAATCCCACCAGAACTTGAAGGTTATGTAGAAAAACAGACAGCTAAGAAAAAGAGGGGAAAAAGGCATGAAATGATCGTCAAAGCCTGAAAACGCACATTTTGTTTCCTGCCACTAGTGTATGTTGGCTTAGTTGAAGCAGAATGCCCCATTAACTCAGGGCAGCTCTGCTTTTAGGACACGGGGCTGCATGAACAATAACCCCCGGATTTAACCTCTGTTGCATGCCTCCTGGTCCCACTGCAGAGGCAGGAGCTCTGTTTCGGAGGTCATCCTCACCTGTCTATCTCAGGGATGGGGTCACCAGGGGCTGCACCAAGCACACATTTCTGTTGGTTTTGCTTGAGCTGTGTTGGAGTCTTTCGGGCGTGAGCTGTCCCTGATGCCGTGCTGTGAGTTACTGACACCAGGGAGATGATGAAAACCGATAAAATTATCACTGGCAGACGGTAGGAATTCTCGCATGTTTTAGCAAAACACACCCACAATTATTTCCTGAGACCACTTCTGCACTGCAGAATTTCCTAATGTGCCTCTTCAGAAAGCTCAGCTGTAGTGCAGCATCTGTTCCACGTTTTTATCTTCCTTTGCCTTTTCTAGCGAGTTCCTGATTTTACATGTGTGTTACAGAGGCGTGGGGATGTAATGGGAGACGCGTTGGATGCGATGCAGAAATAAACTAAGGGAGTTAAACTCTGTTCAGTCTCTAAGGAATGACAAGCCATTGGCCATCATAATTCTGAGAATAGGTATGATTTAGTACCAGCTAATTAGAGATGCGGCTGGCAGCCAGGAGGAGTGTGGCTAGATATGAGGAGCATAGCTTTAAAAGACTTGGAAAATATGCTGAATGTAGGTGTGAAATTACTGAGAATTTATTTGAACACATTTTAACATCATCTAAGAAATAATCCACAGATAGCACAGGACCCAAAAAAGGTATCAGAAGCACTTAGATTTGTACATGTGTGTTATATCATTTTTTCATTAATGGGCCTGTAATTATCACCCCCCACCCCTCTCCAATAACCTGACAAGGATTGGGGCCTATAAAAATTCATAAAATATAAATTCAGAGAACATGTCAGGATGGTCACCTTGCTAGGAAATAAAATTCATTTAGTGGGAAAAAAAAAGTTGCATTTTCTCCTTGTATACATCAAAAATATTGCTGGATTTTTAAAAAAACCTACTAGGTGAAAAAACCGCCATTTCTGAAAAGTGTCATTTGATACTTATGAAGATATTAAAAGCAATTTCCTAAGTAAAATAAGAAAATAAACATTCAAGATGTTTTTTTACAGAAATAATATTTTCATTTAAAGTCAAAATGATGGATTTCCTTACTACCGTTTTTCAGCTTTTCCTGCAAATTGTATGTAAATGAATGCAAATAAGCAGTCCTCACTACTAAGTTGCTTAGAAGTGTAAAAATGCATAAAATTAAGATGCTCAGACAGAGCTGTGCATCTCATTTATGTAAAGAATGTTTAAATTTAAATTAGATATTTCAGCTAGAAGTGTTATTGTTTCAGGTCATAAAATGTTTTTTGTGCATTTCAAAGAAGGCACATAGAAATTTTGTTATCTTCTGAAAACCTGGTACTATATGTGGGAGTTGGTCCTGTGTGACCCAACTGAAAAAATAAAATCTAAAAAATAGCTGAAAGGTCACTGCTGCCATTTTGAACATCTTCCTCCAACATGTGGAGCAGATTTGTGACCTGTTGTCTGTCTGCCCAATACCTCTGCACTTAATAAACCTGAAACCAACAAAACCAGAAGCACAGAAATTTTGGGTTTAGTTTAGATGTGCTTAAAGCCTGGGACTGCAGCTAGCAGACTCCCCACCCGACTCTAATAGTGCTATGCATCATAAGGAAGGAAAATTCTCTTTGATTTTCACTAAGATACCAGGGTTGAGTAATGCCTGTGGTGCTGTAAGGGATTAACGATCTCTGTGCTATTTATAACCATGCAAACTAAATTGTAATTTTTTTGTAGAATTACCAGAGTTTTATTGTGCTGCCCAGACAAATTCAGCAAGTAGGACTCATTAGTGTGTAAAACGGAGTTAATTTATACTGAATACCCCCTGTCTTTTGATAGGTGGCTCTATGTAAATCATCTGTGCTGTTCACTGTTTTAGGCTGCTTGCATTTCCTCTGCTGCATAAGTGGGACATACTAACTGAACCTCCTTGGTCTCATACTTGATGGGGAAAACACGTGCTTTTCTCGCAGGCCTCTCATGTAGTTGAAGGGTGAGAGCGGTATGATGTAGTTGAAACACCTAGTTGTAATTGGGATTTAAAACAAATTTCCGTGGCTCTAGAAACAGGAAAGCAAGGTGTCTGGAAAGGTATTTGATAAGCACTTCTGAAATATTGGGAAAAGTATGGTGAATCAACAGTTGATTCCATCATGATTGATCTTACAGATTTTTGAAGTAATTGATGGTATTGCTTTAGTTCAGTCTGTTAGTGGAAATAATTATTAATCAATATGCACTCAGCTCTTACTTTAGAAGATAATTTTAACACATGATTTATTCTGAACATTTCAATTGAGCTACCTTTACAAGGAGAAAATCAATTGGCTAGTGGTCTAAAGCACTTTAATTATCTGATGAGCAATGTGTATTTTTAGCCTTTTTTAATACATTGTCCCATAGTGATAAAACCCTTTTGCTGGGCACTACTTTGCTACCCTCAGAAATACACTAATTCTCTATTTCAAGTTATTTTTTCTTAGATGTTTTCAGTTCAATACTGCAAAGATACTAGGATTAAACCCTAACCTTGGAAATTAAGCAATATACAAAATGGAGAAAAAGCAGAACTTTTTTACGCGAGAAAACAGTCGGGGTTTTTTGTGAATGTGTCAGCACATTTGTAATTTCTTTGGATGTTTGCTCATTCACAGCAAGCATAGCAGTGGAAAATTACAGTTAATTTGAAAGAATAACATGATGCCAGAACTTAGACAGAGGTTTGAAACATTATAGGACAAAAGGTGAAATCATTAATTCATTTGCAGTGGATATTAACTTCCTGAAATATGCATTACTCTCTCATTATATTTATATTTACGTGTTTTAATATGCCAGTAAATATTATTGTGACTCTGAAGCAGCATTTGTGCAGCATCCATGAGCATGTCAATACAGCTTTTCAAAGTAATTTGCACTTGGACTGAGGCATAAGGTTATGGAGCCATCTGTCATCATGAAAAATCATTAGAATAAAGAGTGTGATATAATTTCACTCATGTTCATGATATGTTTTGTTCCAACTACACCAGTACAAATTCCTCTCTCAGACGCCCTTGATATGCCTAACAGGGAAACTTGAAAAGAGTCCTGTGCCCAAATAGATCAAATACCCATGGATTAACACTAAAATAAGACATCAGCCTGCAGACAGTCCTATGGCAGCTCTTTGGGATGTAGAGCAGGATGTCCTGGAAACACATGGATAAGAGTTTATGTCTTTAATAACAAAAGGAGCTCATGTTATCAAAATGGCCTGAATTTAATGTTTGGCTTAATATCCATTCTTTATTGTATTTCTTCTGTTTCTCTGAAATTAGACAATGAATGTATAACCATAAACATCCATTTTTCTATTTAATGAGATAGTAGTCATTGTTTCTGAGTTTTCATGGGTTTCCAAAATACCATAAGAGGTGAATCAGTTTTTCCTTTGGAAAAGTACAGGAAATATTCATGAATTTTCATCTATCAAGAAAGCCTCTTCAAGGTAGGAAAGTTCAGATTTTAGGGCTTTATTTTGCTGGAAACATTCCATGAAGATTCCTTAGAGGATGTTAGTAATGTACTTGTAAGATTTTTAAAGAGTCAAATAATAAAGAGACAGCACTACAGTCTGAGGACCCAATTACAGAAACACTTGTACATATGTTTATTTTTAAGTCATTAAGTACTGCGCATATGGAAAACGTCATGTCCTTAGTTTCTGAGCCTTGATCTTCAGATGTAAGTGTTGTAGAAACAGGGCTTTTGAACCTTATCCTATTAGGTGCCGAGTGCCTTATTTGCTGTCTGAGCTGGTGGGAGATCTGCCTGCTCAATAGCTTGTAGCAGGCAACAGTTATCCAGACAATTAGAAAGGAAGGAGTGGTTTTGCTTTAGGGTGTAAATATATATTTTACTGGATGTTAATTCCTGCAGCTGACAAAAAGGCTGGCTCTGAGTGACCTCCCAGAGGATGTCTTGGAAGGAAGTGTTTCAGTGATGTGTATTTTCTTTCCAGGAGGCTGTGACTGATGACCATACTTGAAATTCTGGTTTAGATTAGACAGATAAAGGCAATAACAATGTGCATATTAGAATAATTCTTTGTTCACTTCAAGTGGGTGATTGTCAGTGGCTTGATTTGTGATCAAGGAGCAAGAGAGGGGTCAGTTTTTAGGCATATTTGCTGCTCTTGCTTGGAGTCTGTATGCTATCGCCCCTCCTTCTGCAGAAATAACAGCTCTTGTTTTCCTCTGTGAAAATGCTTGTAGTCTGAACTTTTGCTTTAGTATATCTAGCTAAAGTTATTAATGAGAATCCTGACCTGTTTTAAATCAATGGGATTTTTTCCATTCAATTCAGTTAATAGCCTTTATTTTTTTACTCAATATCCCTTTTTGAAGAACAGCTTTAAAAAAAAATGGAATTGGAAACAATGCTGTATCCTCTGCCTTATGAGAAAACATAGATGAAGAAGATGTATCCATATAGCAAATCAATATCTTTTTAAACTTGGCTGTTTTAACTGTATTTCTGGAGGTGATTATCTCCATCACCAGATAGTCTGTCTAGCGAGTATAGTAAAGGTGATCTCTCTTAGCTTATTTAGTTCAACTTCCAACAGAAGTGAACTCTTCAGGAAGGGTATTTAGAAAAGTCTATTTTTAAAGAGTTCTGACGCTAGAACAAAGGACAGGAGATCATGATGATGTGCTGTAGGACTGCCACATGCAGAACTACAATAGCGAGCACCTCTGACTGTGGAGCAACTGCCGAAGCACTGTAAAATCTAGTTGGTATGTGTGAAAGATCAAGCAGGTTAACTCCTGGGAGTTTTTTTCTATCAAGATACTTTCTTCCTTCCATTCTGTGTCCTGCTGTCTTCAGAGCACAGTGGTATTGAGGCTCTGCAGATTTAAAACATCTGTCTTTCCATCTCCAGTGCACTACAGAGGGATAGCTCTCAAATTTAGCACTAATAAAAGTTTTAGCTGACATCTTAGGCTGCCTTTGTGTTTTAGGAATTTTTAGCCCCCGTGAGTGTCAGGCTAATTAGGTATGCCAATATTTTCTATAGCATGACCCTATTGTTAAGGGTTTTTTAAAAAGAATTTCTGTAGCCACTATTATGGAATTCAGATCCAGCTAATTAAGCTGTGACTAGACATCTGAATTATTTTGTATTTCCCAATTTAGTATTTTCATCAGTGTTTGAATTCTGTTCTTGAGGTGCATGAAAACAACATTAAGCTTGGTATTGTAAGGAAAGAGTTCATAGTGTTAGAGTAAAAAGTTGGAAATTGATTAATTTTAAATAGTTCCTAGTGTCCTTCTATAAACCACTGGAATTTTCAATTACAATTAATTTGATGGATTTGACTCATTGGGTACAAATAATTATGACTAAAATTTCATGTACACTTATGTCATATGAAGAAGTGTGCATTAAAACCAGTCTTGAGAATAAATGATAAAGTTTATGTTTTCAGGTTATACAAGGCAAATATAATTATAATGTCTTTATTGCTACTTACCACAGGCTTAAGCTTTCAGGTTTGAACTCACATAAAACTGTCTTAATTTATGAGCTATGTCATGTTAGTGTTGGATAACTAGCTAGGAGATAAATCTGTACTTAATACAAATCTGTCTGAGTTGATGATGTTGGATATAATTTATATAGAAAGTCTAGTTTTGTTGTGAGAAAAAGAGCAGTTTTATGTGACAGCTTTAGAAGTAGGCATCGTTATTAATCTTTGATGATTGCATACATTTTCTTGTGGGTGTGGGGTTTTTTGCACCTTATTTAGTATTTGAGGATTTTTATTTTTTCATTTTAGGCTTATTCACAGCAAAAGTGTGTTGTGCTAGAGGTTGGAATTTTCTGGGTTTTTTATAGGCATTTTCTGTAGTCTCTGTTGAGAACTAATTCTGCCATGTTCAATAAAAGCACGTTCCTGGGGAACATGTCTTTCTTCATGTCTGAGATGTTGTCTGGTGGTGCTGAAAAAGGAGAAAAGAAATCACTGTGTCTGGTGATCATATTGTATAAATGCAGTTAGACATGACTGCTTCATGTTGTGTTTAGGGAGTACAGGACCAGAGCCTCCTGGCTTTTTTCAGAAGAGGTCTCCTTGTCTTTTATTAATTGGATGTAACATGAACCAATTTCGTAACTGATAAGCATGGTATGCTATTCATAAATAACATGTGATTAACATATGCTAATAATAAGCAATATTCAGCCAAAATGTCAGCGTCCAAGCAGCTTAGACAACATCTGTTTGAGCAAGATATGCCATACACATTATTTCCCAATTTTACAGAACACCACTTAACCAAAATTCTTGGTTAGCCAAAGTTTGCTTATATCCCCCAGGGTGGTACAGCATACAGACACTAGGCAGCTTAGCAGAGCATAGTCCCTGTAAAGCTGGCATTTTGGAAGCCAGCTGGCATCTTTCTGCTGTATTCTGGGATTGAGAACATGAAACACAGCCTGTTTGGAAAGAGAGGAGTCCAGCAAGCCTTGGAAAAGCTAAGAAAATCTTTTCCTTTCTTATAGAATAAATGAGTTTTTAGCTTAAGGTTGGTCCCTCAAGACTTTTGACTAAGCTTGAAGATGGAGGTGTAGAAATGTATCGCTACGGTATATCTGCATCTCTCTATATATGATGCATGTACATGTTTCCATATAAATTCTGATGTGTGGGTGAAAACAACACAAGAAACTATGAATATATTTCTAAATATAATATTCTGCCAGAATATTAAATCCCCTTTTCATGAAGACCATAAGCTTCTTTGCACTGGTAGTTTATTTTAAAAATTTGTTAACTGCTCTGTGTTTGTAGCCTGTGTGATGCCCATTTTTTGTAGGATTGATTTTACAAGTCACCTTTTGTTTCTGATGTAGGTCCTTCTTCCTCTCTACTGGTCAATGTCCAAAGTATTTTTTGTTTGTTCTCATTGCTTATGCCATGGTTCTAGAAAGTGATAGCTCTTCTGCAGAGCTTTATTACCAAGCCTGTTTTTCCCACTATTACCTTGACTTAAAGAATGAATTTGCTTCATTGTATTAGAGAGAATATTTTCTGACAGCTTTTGAGTACAGATCATTAAAAAATTACCAGTTTGAAATGTTGACTTTTGTCTCTTTCTTTGTCTCCTTCTATCTCAAAAATAGCTTATCACGTCTTTCAACTTTCTAAATAATTAAATCTCCTTGAAAACTCATGCATATTCTGTGTTGGATAGAACAGGTTGTAATTAAGCAGAGTTATTAACGATTTTGTTGTTGATAAATTTGGGCCCAGCTCTGCTCTTGCAGATTCCAGTTGACTTTATTGGTCTGAACTTTCTCCATAGAGGTTACTGTAAATCTGGAGTAGCAGAATAGAAAACTGTACCAAAATAATGTGTTTGCTATTTGAATAGTAGAGGATCTATGGTATCTTTAACTGTCCATTTCTTTACATGTAACACCTTCTGTCCTGTAAAAGATGAGATAGATAGACAAGTGCTTTGTTGTCACCTAACAATTGTCAGCTGATTTAGGAAATTAATTATATTGACTCTTCGGGAATAACAAAGGAACATTGTACACTCTAGAGTGCATCCAAGCCATGCTAATACCAAGACCAAAGTTCTGTTTAGGAACTTTCTCTGTGGAGCAAAGGATAATTTTGGATGTTTTAGCCCCACTGTCAGTATCAGCAAAGAGCCTCACCGTTTCCTACCTATGGTCTTAATAGTAAGCTATTGATAATGGATTTCCAAGCGAACCACGTGCATTTTGTTGTTTTGAAGTTTATCCATCAGCTACTTACAACCCCCAGATATTTGCATTTTAAATTAATTTTGCTCTTCTCACATACCTATACTTCCTTCACTTGATTTGTCTGTATGAAGACTTTCGGGGTCCACAGTTGAAATTACTGAGTGATGTTTTCCTGTTACTCTTCCAGTAGTGATGTTTTATAAAAGAGCATTGCTGCTAATTTGTCCTAGAATGACATCCCTCAGTTGTACCTCACAGCTTTTATAGGAAGTAGGCCAACTCAAATCACTTCACTAGACCTTTGCCTCTTATCATTTTAGGCTCAAAAAAGGTGCTCCCCTAGAAGATAGGAGATTAAAAGAATTGCAAAGGTTTCAGTATTTACATTTTTACACTTTGTTTTTCTAACGAGGTAGACCCAGGATACAATCCAGAGCAATTTTATTCTTTTTGAAAGGAGAGCTTTTATGCAGTAGAAATGTGAGCTGTGATTAGAAGTGCACATTTACTGAGCGGATTATAAAGGTAAGCAGAGCTTCATTGTAAGACTTCGGGGCAATTCTTTCATCCTTAACTTTCAGTATTAAACACTGATGCACAAATTAGTCTTCCCCAGCTGCTTACTCAATAGAGATGGTCTGAATTTTGTTTCCCAAAAGGCCAGTTTTCCCCTCTATTAAGGGTAGCCTACTAAGGAGCCTGAATTGCCCAACTCAAGACACATACATGTTCCTCCTCCTGCATCATGCTCTCTTTATCCCAAGGCAGTAAAAATAAGTGTCAGTGAAACTCAAGTCAGTAATGTAAATGCTCTGGCTGTATCACTGCGAGGGCAGAGAGAGGCTATCAAAGCACCTCTCATGTTCAGTCAAGACGGCTGATTTCCCACAATTTTAGAGGGATCTTGTTGATCGTGACATGCTATTAAGGAGGGAATAGCTGGATTGCAGTGCTTGGGGTCAGTGTAATTGCCCACTGCACTAAAACTTGCAGAGAATAAATGAACAGGAAAGGACAGGTCAGAATCAGGGGCGGAGGAAAGACTGTGAGAACGGCTAATAATTTTAAAATCCATCTGGTATTTTTAATTTTTTGAAATGCATTAGATGGGCCTATTTCTACTTCCATAAATTTATTTTTCTGCTAAAGCAATGCATAGGCTTGTATTCAGTTACTTAAAATGACATCAGGAGCTGTGAAGGGTTCAGATCTAATATGGTAATGGCAGCACTGTATCAGCATGCAACTTAAAATTTAGGTGGAATGAAACATTTTAAAATAATGTTTTAGCCTCTTCTCTCTATTAACTCTTAATCTTTTTTACTCTTCTGTGCCGATTCAGTTTTTCTAAGGAAATTGAATATGAGTTTGTTGAGGTCCCTTCTTTCCATACATGCCTTGCAAAGTTCTTAGACACAAATTCTTGAAAATGGCAAAACATTTACATCAAAAGGTACATGGAAACATTGGAAGTCTGTGTCCTGTCTGTTAGGACCAGTATAGCAGACATTTTTCTGATTCCCAATGTGTTTTGCACTGAATCAAGACATAGTAAACCAGGGCAATTTACACCTTGTCCTCAACTCTTTGTTCATATTCCCTATGGGAAGATTCTTCTTCTGTATTTCTCTGAGCACTGCATCTCAGATGTGTTCCATTTTTAAACAAGGATTTGGCCCTGGCATCTTTTTGATGTACCTTCTTACAGTATTATCAGTGCTTGTCATCCCAAGATCATGAGGGTGCTTAAAGAAGTCTTGAGATTAATTTTTTTCTGTTCTTTAGGCTCTATTGATTTTTGAGCCTTTAGAGATTTAGCAGCTTGTGTCTGCAGGTTTTCCGGCACAAGCCATGTGAGTAGGTCTTACTTTAAAGGAGAAAAACTGGGTTTTTTGGGCAGCAGGACCAAAGGTCTTTTGTTCTACAGATTTTTGTCGTGGATTTTGTAAACAGTTTGTCCTCAGCAAGATACCACAGCTCCCTCCCTATTACATTCCCACCAAAAAGGAGACAGCAATTTTATAAAGTTCAGCATGTCTAAAGCTATGTACATGCCAAGTGACCAAGACAGGTACTTTGGTCAAACAGCTGTCAGCCTTACAGCAGGGTCTCATGGCTGATGTATGACCACATTTCCACTGTAGTGGCTAGCAATTTCAGCTTCTAACCTCAACCCGGACAGTGATTTGTATAAAACTCTTAGGAACTTAATTATCTTTGAGACTTTTATGCCTAATTTTAATTTAAATCAGCCGTAGGTTCAAAAGTTATAAGAAAGCAGTTCATAGTTTGAAATACAGACCAAAGCCATCATAAAAGCTTCCTTTCTTAAGAAATAAGATAAAAATGTAAGGGATGTATAACTTCCATCAGTTGGAGCTTTGGGAAAATACATAAATGTCATAAGACTCGGGATTAAATCATGAGACTTGGATAACAGAAGTGTTATATGCTGCTCATAAACTGATCTAATTTCTCAGATATAAAATGTGTGAGCGGGCTGTGCAGTTTCGAGAACATTTTTCCTATTTACCATGGCAGACTATTGGCAGGAGGAAGCAAAACTGCCTATTACATAGGCATGATAAAACTATAGCAACTAAATGGAAGCTGAGGTGGAAACCCCAGACAGAGGGCTTTCATTAAGAGAATAACAGCCTCTGTTCTCCACCAGCACTGCTAATCACTTCCTATTGGTGATTTTATAACCACAGAAAGACCTGTGAATTTAATTGCGGGAAGTTGCCTTTTTATTTCTTTTAACAGCATCTAAAATTCATGCTCAGGAACACCAATCAATCAGGAAACAAATCTTTGCTCTGAGTTAGCCTTTGCAAGTGATTTAAAGAAAATTTAATTCTTTCCCACTTGGCCACATAGAACACCTTTATCCTCTTGATGAGGTTAAAGTGAAAGTCTCCTCTGAGCTCACTGTCGGGGCTGCTGTAGTTGACAGGCAGGCGTAGGGTGCTAAACAGTTGTGCAGGTGCCAAGCTTTGCTTCAGGACAAAGCATATCACCTCTATTCCTATTATTTTGCCTGAAAATATGTAACCAAACCTTTCCCAGAAGTGGCAGCAATAAACACTTCCAGCATCAGCAATTTTAAATGTTAATTGCATGTGCTAATGGATAAACTTGGGGCTTTCCTAACAAGAACATAATTTTGGTTTTATTCCCCTTTATCATCACTTCCACAGTGTTCTAAATATTAGGTTTACTTCTTGTCTATTATGTGGTAACTTTATAGTATTTCACTATGTGGTGTATTTTCTACACTAATGTGCAACTTCGCAATAATTTCCTAGGTTTTTCTTCTTGTTTCCTCCTGAACAAATGTCATGTCATTTGTCAAGTGATGTAATAGCAGCCCTTGACCTTAAAAATAAAGTAAAGCTAGGTCAATGTATGAAAACATGAAAAACTTTAAAAGCAGCCCCTCCTGCACCTTCTCCCACTCAATCCAAGAGCTATCCGACAGCATCATTCATTACTCACTGTTCCTGAAGTAGATGAAATGACATGGTGTAAGTCTCCTTAGTTATAATGTTTGGTTTATATCATGAAAGATTTTATTTTTGGTAAAGAGCTGTTATTAAAGAGAAGTACAAAGAGAGCAAACTATTACAGTTCTGAATTATTTATGATGTACTGAGTGTTAGCCAGAAACATGGACTTCTTAGCCCATTGCAAGCACCTGTACCAGTCTTTTTATGAAGGGTGCTCTTTATCACTGAACTAACTAAGATCACATTTACGTTATTGCTTAAATTCAGTGGAAGGAAATATGGCATGAATATGACAGATGTACCATAAGAGCTTAAACACCTGTTTTCTGTTTAGTAATTTAAGAGATTTGGAAAGCACAAGCACAATGCAGACCTAGTGCAATGTGGCAAATATAATTTCTCTTTAAGATTCTCAGTCATCACATAAAAGCAATTGTTTTAAAGGGGTTTTTTTTAATATAATATTGCAACTTCTACTTTATATGAAACTGACAGTTTTTAGTAATTTATTTTAAAATTTGGGCAATTCCTCTATCACAGAGAATGAAATATTGCAGTGCTTGAAGGCTAGGCTCTCCCAGCCCAGTATTTTTGCAGAGCAGGAGGTACTCTGCTTTTCAAAGGGGAAATTCTTTAAACTTATTTGCAAATGTGGATTAAGAGTAGTGGCTCAGAGGTCAATGTATTGCGACATTGAAGCATATTTTAGTCTACTTTTCATCCTTTGTGCTTGTACCAGTGTGTTCTGTATATGAGAAATGAGAGCAGGAAGTGCTAAATGAAAAGGGGGAAATAATATACTTACCATATCACTGATACAGCAAGAGATTGTAGCATAGAGTGCATCGTTTTCAGAAAGGCTACTCTGCTGTGTGTGCTAAAGTGGCTTTTGCTTAGATCTGAGGGACCCTAGAGTGAAACTTGCTCAAATTCTTTGTATTCTTTAATCATGATGCCACTTTCAGCTGCAAGACATGGTTTTTAGAGAAAAGTCTTTGAGACCGTTCTGTAGTCAAGTTGAAGAATTTGTTTCTATCTGTCTTTGGGTCCTCTTTTAATTTTGCAAGATTGCAGACAGTGAAAACCAGAGATACGAGTTGCTTGGGGCCAACTGTAATCCCTGAGTCTGTGAGATAGCCATGACCATGGCATGCTCTCCTCCCTCCTCTAGTCTCTGCAGCATCCTCCCCGAAGAGGGAGGTTCAAGGGGAGTGCCAGTCAAATCAGTTTGCCTTGCTGAGGAGTCTGCCACTCCAGAGAAATTTTCCATTTGCTGATGTCCGGTGCAAAATGGAACAGAGCTAGAGATCTGCCCCATGGCCGAAAAAAGTTCTCCTAATTCTAAAGGGGACTCTAAAGAGCTGCTTCAATTGGATAGATTGAATTGTGTGTATACACATGTGCAGCCAAACGCATACACGCTTTGAGGAAAGCAATTACTGTGCATAATGTACAAAACATTTTAAAGTATATTTTTGTAATGAGGATGCGTTATCATGCAAATTCCATAGCTATTAGCAAATCAGCTTAAAAATTTAACTCTTATTTACTTTACTAGGACTCTTGGTTTATTCACAGGTAATGTAAATAAAGAGGGGGTCTTGCACAGCCAGGTGCCTTGTGGTTCCAAAAATACTGCAGTGCATTGATCTATCATACCTGTGAGCTCTGGAGTACTCCAAAACACACGGTTTTCAGGGGGTGAAAGTGGATGGTGCATATTAGTTTACTTACTGTTACAGAGGGCTGACTTTGGCTTGTACCTGTTGTTATAATCTTGTTTACAATTTGGGATTCAATATCTCATTGAGGCCGCAGGCTGAGCTGGTCCCTGATGATGTCAGATACCATTTGAACATAGTCTCATTTGAAACACAACAGAACTAATGAATAATATTGAAATGCAGGAGATAGAATCGGTAAACATGGAAGAACATGTGTTTATTCTCTTGTTTTGGCATCAAAATAATTTTACGAAAAGCATTAAAATTAATCTCAGCCCCACAACTCCTCTGTGAACTAAGGAAATATTATCCATGCTGAAGGGTTTAAACAGATGATATTTATCTCTGTGCCAAAATATGTTCCCTGTGTAAAAACAAAAACAAAAACAAAAAAATGCAACTCCCACCCCTCAAGCCCCAGCCCCCACCCCCTCAAAACACAACCAAAAATGTTTACTGGTCTTTTGAAATTACTTAATTATTTTCATCTGGAATTTCTTCATCAATTCCTCTTTGCCTTGTTCAATTCGGTATTTCTATTCCATCTAATTTCAATTTAAGATTTCAGATGAGAGAAAAAATAACTACACATATTGTAAATTATTCCAGAGGTTAAGCACCCTTATTGTGATAAAATATACTGTTCTTTTAATAGACATTCATTTGAAAGTGTGGTGACAAGAACTGCAAATGACTTTCTTTTAACATTATCAGTCACGTGCAGATATATGTGGCTTTTCCAATCCTACATTGCATATCCAGGTGCAAGAATTCAGAAAATATACAAGTTCTGAGAGTCACTGTGCTATAGTAAGAAACTGTGGGTTATTTATTAGGACCGCTAAGATATTTTTAGTTTCCACTGCTGTCCACAATTTTGTTCTGAGGTTTTTTAGGTTTTAGAATGAATCTTGAGTCTGCTGCACAGTTCTGTCGGCCCTTTGTAATGCACATCTTTACAATCACAGAATCACAGAATGGTAGGGGTTGGAAGGGACCTCAAGTGATCATCGGGTCCAACCCCCAGTATCACCAAAGATATTTCCATTAGGTGTTGGCATCTCATTTATGATTTTTTTTCAGATTCTCGGTGTTCTTTAACATGTTTAATATATGTGCCGTGTTGATTTTGTGCCATGCTACTTTTTCATCACAGAGATAATAGGGAGAGATATTTATACAGAAATTAAAGCGAGTAATTTTGAAAGTTATCTTTATCTACTGAATTTGTAATATCATCACAAAATGATATGAAATTTCCTAAGAAGACCTGTTTTCTATTAAACAGTGTTGATTGGTATTAATCATGCTACCACTCAATCCAACTGATTGCCTCTTTTAACATTATTTTCACAATTTTTCCTTACAATGATGTCATGTTGAGATGATCCCACTTACTTCCTTGAAATGTTGACACATTGTTTTTTTTCTAGATTTTAGAATTTCTTCTGTGTTACAGTAGATATTATACTTCAAAATTATTTTCTGGAGGAAACTCTCAGACTGTTCCTTAGAAATTGTAATACCACAAGTAATCTGGTCTTGCAGATTTGAAAACATTTCATTATAAATGTTTGCACTTCAGTAATCTTGTTTACTATGGAATTGACAGCACTTTTCCTCCCCAAATATAAGAAGAAAAAAAAATCATTCCTTTGCATTATTACCAGTAATTTCTACGTAGTAAAGGACATGGAGATATTTTTCATTTCATATATGTTCTGCATCAATCATTGACACAAAATTACTTCATAACCTGAATAAATCTATATGAGCATTAAGGATGTGTTTCAAATTCATTTTAAACTGTGCAGATGAATGTTTGGTAACAGTAAAATCTTCTGTATTTCAAAACATATGTGCCTTATATCTTGGGTATAGTTGGGTTTCTTTTAAGATCCATTGAAGTCTATAGTTTTGCTCTTCTGCTTCCTTACATCTCCTTTACAATGTTATTTTGACATTGACAAACTAAATATACAAATGCCAGCAGAGTTCTCATAGGGTGTTCAGAAGCTTTGTAGTAGCCCAGGCAACTGTAAGCCAACAGTTTGAAATGCTGGAGGCTTTTTGCTGTTGAGCAGGAATTCTGTTTGAAAAATTGAAGCATAATTATTGCTTAGCTTTAAATAACAATCCAACACATTTAAAGCTTGCATCATAAATTCAACTTACTTTCTCTAACAAAATGACCAATATGAAATTTCCTTCTTGCATATGTTAGAAAAGAGTATGTAAGATAACTAATCTAATACTTGCTTGCTTTGAAGAGCTGTCTGGATTTTGAAAAGGCAACACTTCCAGATTGCCTAGTTTGAAATAAAGAGCTATATGGCCTTGCAGTATTGAAAAATGATCAAGGGAATACTAATATTTTTATTGTTCCCGGTTTTCTTACTTAAAAGAGATTCATATCCAAACTTTGCAACATTTTGCCAGTTTTCTTAATGCTTTTTGCAGCATGCATTGATTGTTGCTGCTAATTGGAAAAGTAATTGAAACATGCCTGCCTCTTGTGTTTTACAGCCATGCATTGTCATTAGCGAAAGCTATGGCCTCTGACCCCAAAAGCTCTCAGGGGTCAAAATATATCATTATATTGAAGCACAGTATTTCATAATAAAGGCTGTAGCAACAGTATAGCTTAAACATTTTGGAGGTTTTTTAGTGAAAAGAATAGCTTATCAAGGAAGAGAATGACCTGCTAACTATATTTATCTTACACTTTGAGTAACTGCTGGCAAGATACAGAGTCCTGAGATGTGCTGTGTAAATATTTTATGAAGGAAGCTTCTCCAGCAGAGATGTTAATAATTTAAAATATGATGTACTACATACTGAGTTTTAGGAATAGACATTTAGTAATAAAACTGTATTTTGTATGAAAGCCTAGTAAATTACTCCCTTGCCACATATTTTGTGTTACAATTGTGTTTGAATGTCTTCCTTCATAAATTATGCCTATGTATGTACATGTCAAAATAAACTTGGATTTTTAAAACAGATGATTCCAGGAGCCATTTAGAATGTATTATAGGCCACACCTAAAACCAGATGTGGCCTCCAAGTCAATAGTGTGTACCTCCAAGAAGATAATATTTTGTTGGAGTTGTGCATTTGGAAGTTTTAAAGGCCAGGTTGGATGGGGCTTTGGGCAACCTGGTGTTGTGGAAGGTGTCCCTGCCCATGGCAGGGGCTTGGATCTGGATGGGCTTTGAAGTCCCTTCCAACCCAAAACATGCTGGGATTCCATGGTTTGTTTTGGTTTTCCTTCTGAAGCATCCTATGCAGCTAGTGGGGTCATTCAAGGACCTTAGAAGAACAGGCACCAGAAATGCAATCATTGCTTTTAAGTCAGGTTTTATTCTATTACACATGAATGCAGCAAGGGTAGCATTCATCTTTGACTCAGTAGCCAATCAGTTTGAGAAGTTAGATAGGAAACAAAAGACCTGCTCTGTAGGTGCTTTTCTGTCCACATCCATGTCTAGGGACATAACTCCTCTGGATTGTGCTATAGATTGACTTTGCTTAGAAAACTAATGTATGGTATTTTGCATACTACTTGAAGGTTTTGGATTGTTTCAGAGTAATGTTGTGGTGATAAATATTCAAAATATATTTCAAGTTTCACAGGTTTCATGCTGGGGAAACAAAGTAGATAGGCCACGAAATAAATCATTGTAAGGATGGGTTTATAAATCCTTTAGTTCTCCAGGTTTAAAATTTTACTTGCCAGTTCTGCAGTTTGTATCGCACTCATCTTTTTGTCCTTAGTTGCACTTGCTGTTTTATTATCCCATGGTTTTTTAATAGGAAATTAAGTCTCTGTTCTATGTAGAACTACTCAGAGAGAGTGTCCAGAGCAAGCAGCTATGTTCCAGTACGTCAGAATGGGTTTGCCATTTCATACATGTGAAATACAGTATTTATGGCTGTAACATAATATAATATTTAAAGTTCAGATTATATCTCTTCTGTACTAAAATTCAGAACATTTTCTGTCAGGGAGGTGTATTACACCTCAGCATTAACTGTGTCTTTCTGCATCAGACAATGCTCCCTATTTGTATTTGTTAATGAGTGCAGACATTCATATTTTAGTACCTGATGGGGATGTAAGAGACAGAATATAGATTTTTTCCCCTAAATTAGAAAATTATCTGAATGGATGGTTGATTAATAATCATTCTAAATTAAAGTGCTTTCATATGCTACCATACAGAACCTCACTTTTAAAAAATCAATCTTTCAAAGCTGTCACTTTTGTCATTTGTTAAGCATTTGTTGAGGAGGAAAGAGAATATTTGTCCTAATTCTGAGCTCCCTAAGCTGTGCCAAGAAAAAGGGAAAAAAAAAAGTCATCCCACTAATGCACTGTTTTGCAACAGAGATTAAATTGATCAGTCTGCTTAGGTATTTCCAGAGTGTCCCTTGATGTAATATCTGGGCTCTGTATTGATGTGCTGTATAGTGCACTAATAGGTAATAGAAAATATTTGAATAGCTAGCAATATATCTAATTCTAGAAATTACTTTTACCATGGTGGATTATTGAAACCATAAGGCCACTGTTTGTAAGGGCTGAGATTCTAAGAAGAAAGGAGGAGCAAATTTCTCAACTTGAGTTAGCCTTTTTTGAGGATGTGATGGATCTGAGCCTGCCCAGGGAACTTTCCCACAGTCGTTTATTGCAGGGCTGGGACTGAGACTGAGGGTGAGAGACAGTAATTTATAAGTACTGATCCTGGATCTGTCATCTCCTCTCTGAGTGGTTTTAACACAGAATTCTGCCACAATTTCCTCTTCTTAATGAGCCAGCAAGGATGAATCAGTTAATGTTTGAACATATCTTTGAAAATGTTACAGGCTGTTCTTGTTTGACTTTCATTAAGCTTTTATTTTACTCTAAGAAGGCCAGTCAAACACAAAAGATATGCAAAGTACTTCATATTTTGGTGAAAGTGTATTAGAATACTATATGTAGGTATCTTTAAAAAAGGAGAGAGATAGAGACTGGGTATTTGTTAAGTGCATTTACTGAGCTCATGTCCTCCTGTCTCCTAATATGACTGACCTGGAATACCTACTGCTGAAACTCCTTGTAAAGAGGCTGATCCTGGGTCTCGCACAAGGCCCAGCACAGATCGGGGTAGGAATTCGTAGTTATGCCGCAGGTTACCTTCCCATCATAATGGATGTGTTCAATAAGCTCTAGTTATTGAATTTAAACACAGGGTCTCAGTTCTTAGAGTAATTCAAGGAGTTTTGGACACAGACCTAGCACATGCCAGTTTTGACCTCTTAATAAATTATAAATACATGACTCAGGGGCTTAGAGCATGGATGCATTGCGTTTCCTCTCCCTTGAAAACCAGGAAGCAGACTTGGGGAAGGGGAGCTTGGCTGGGCAGCGTTGTTCTTTGTTACTTTCTTCCTCTGTAGTCTCTTTTATTGCCTTTGGACATGCTGTAAACAAACACCAATCTCTCTCCTCTATCACATTAACTCAGAGGCTGCTCAGCAGTCCTCAAAGTCTCACAAAGGTCGTAACATTTCTTTAATCATATCTAGCTTACTTTTCCTGTGGCTGCTCAGTTTTCATGCTGTTTCAAAAATAAATCGTGTGATATTAACCTTTGGGTATTTGGTTTGTTAGTGTCCCCAAGAGGAAGTTGAAAACAGACAAGATCACAGTTTGTTGATTGTGTTTGTTGCTCTGAATTTATATTGTATTTAATTAATCCCATGCTTCTCATCCATTAGTCGCCTAAAAGGGCCACAAACATTTTGACCTTGCAAGGCCGGCAATTGAAGAATTGGGCCTTCATCTGAAGTTTCAGAACTCAGTCATATCTTGGAAAGTGCTGATGCTCCTCATTGCACTGAAGATCACCACTTGTGCACTTCACACACAACTCAGCGATAAGTTGGACATGCCTTTTGAAGCCAGGAAACTTTTTCCTAAGGTTTTATTGGTAGAGACCTGAATATAAAAGGAAAAGGTTTGTTTTCTTTGTAATGTGAAATGTAGTCCTCAAAGGACCATCTAGGCATTTCATATAGCCTAAGTATTGGTGATGCATATAGTCTCTTTTTTCATGACACAGTTTGTTCCTTATGCTTTTTTTTGTCTTTGGTACTGAGAGATTTAATTCTTTCTGAGACCATTTGTAGCTTTTGAGCTGTTTCTGGCAAGAGGGTGGACAAGGGTGATTCTTCTGAAGTACAGTCTTGTTAAGCCTAAGGCTACAGGGCAAAGGGATCAGTGGATTTTGCTGACCTTCCAGTCCTGTGCTCTAGTGAGTTGTTCATCTCCTGAAAAGTCAAAACTACCTTTATACACCTAGTAAGTTTTCATACTTAAACCAAAGGGACACTATATTTCTATGTATAAAGGCTATGATCTCAGAGATCAAACTCTTGTTCTTTCATTGCATGCTCCAAAGTTGAATGAAACAAACTTTCTATGAGCTCTTTCTATTCCTCAAGATTTTATTTCCTTCAGTGACTTTTCCTTCTCTGCACACTTGTGTGATTTGTTCAAGCTTTCTTCTCATTTTCTTGTAGCATTGCCTAATCTCTACTTCTGCTTTGTCTTCCCTGAGTCTGGTCCTCCCTTGATTAAAACATTTGTCTTCACCTTCCAAATTCCATTCTCTTAGTGTGGAAGTCCATTCTGTGTTTTGGCACGTACAACAGGTTTGATTTCTGTCAAACTCCCCTTATATCCAGTAGAAAGAAAGAAGCCTTTCTAGAGGTCGTGTTCTTAAGTGTCTGAGGTAAGTTTTACAGTTGTCATTCATTGTGTCTGTATAATGATGTCTCTCCCTAGATTGAAAACCCACAAGCTTTCACTCTGATGTTTCATTTAGATGACTAAAATATAAGTGAGATGATCCTCACCATTATTATCTAGAGTTTCCATTGTCCCTTTGAAGGTCTTTGTTTGCTTACATATTTTCTAAACTCCATTCTTCTTTCCATTTTTTTACAGTATTTTTTCCAGTAATGCTGTCAGATTTTTATTATCCTATTCTCAATTTCCCCTTCAGATTTGTGCATAAGTACTTCATCAGCCTTTAAATCTCCTGACATCTCCGTAAACATATGTTTGTTCCTCTTCCCCCCCTTCAAAGTTCCCTTAGCTCTTCTCTAATTTAAATTTACTCTTCCAAAAATTGCTTTCTCCCAAAGGAGTTCTTCACACTCCTATTCTCTTCATTTCTTTCCTAGCTGATCCGCAGAAGAAAATAAGAACTGAAAGGCAGAGATGTCTTAGAGAATGTCTTCTTTCCTGCTTTTACACCAGCCAAAACACAGTCGAGGAGTGCTCAGACTATTTTCACTGCTGTGCTCCTCTCCTTCCCATTCCCTCTCCACAACATCCTCCAACACTGCTAGGAATTGCCCACTGTCTTCCTGCAGAAGGCAGGTGGTCGGATGCCATGGAAGGCAAAAGCCTGTATCTAACCATGAAGAGCAGATGTGTGTATTGGCTTGCTGAAATAGCCTAAACTGCCTAGAAATCTTCTCCCTTTCCTCAGACGCACCTATTTCATACTACTGTCATTAACATTTGCCTCCTGCAGTGGCCTATTATTGTTGAAAGTCTCTGACACATAAAACCAAAGTATTTATTTGAGAAGGAATAAGCAGGGGGAAAATATGCATTCCATCCAGCAAGTTTGCTCTATTACCATATGTTCTTACTCGGCAACTTCTTTTCCTGACTTTAAAAACTGTTGTAGCAGGCGCCGCCACAGCAGCACCTGCCTCTCCCAGGCTTCCCATGAGTGCTCTTAATCGGTTCTGCCTCACCCCCCTCTCCATCTCAGCTGCCCTTACCCTGCTGCTGGAGACCAAGGGGGGAGGCATAGTGTTTCTTTCTTGTTTCTCATCAACCTTACATGTGTTTTACTTATACGAAGCTCTCACCTTGTTGGAACAGAGGAGCAAAAAGTCCTTGTGAAGGGATCAGATCTTAAACAAGTTGCATCTTTAAATTCTGCTTACCAGACACCGGCCTCGTGGTATTCCATGCTACCTGAGATGAGGGTTGTAGTAATTTAATTGTAACACTCTGCTTTTACCAACTTGGTCAATACCTGAATGATACGAAGGGTCAAGGTTTACAAACTAGTGAACCCTGCTCTTGGATACTGTTGTTCTCCTACTTTCTTTTCCCATTGAAAAGTAATTGCTTTGAGCACCAGAAATGATTACAGAAGATTACACCTTTTAAAGCAGCCTCAGGATCTCGTTTGGAGGAAGAGCAGAGTCTGTAAAATGTTGTATGCTTCACCCAGCAATTACTCACTTTGTTGTAGCTAATTTCAGAAAGCATAAATTGGCCATTATTTCTGAAGAGGCTTTTTTTTGTCCAGACTCACTGAAAGTGGATACTTTTCCAACAGATTTTTATATGGCTTCCACATGGTTGTACAGATCTGAAATGAAATGGTTTGTTTCCATTTCTCGCATTCTAGTTTAGAATTTAAAATGTAGTTATTTTATTGTAAAGTTTGTTCATGAACAAAGTTTAAGAAACTATTCAAAGTGCCTAAAATATAGTTTTAATTTTGCCACATTAAGAATGTCTTATTGCAAAGACATAATGCAACATACCATTGCAGGTCAGGCAATTCTATCCACAATTAAATATTTGATTTTGTTAAACACTTTTTTTCATGTCAATAGTGTCATGTAGCATTGATATTATCTCCTGTGGTAAATGACCACTGGACATTGTTTCTCATGAGGCACTGTTTTTACTCCTCTCTGAATCTTTGTGGTATACATCATGAAATACCTCATTTCAGTGGAAAAAACCCACAACCCTGTATGGGAAAAAAGTCACATTAAACACTTTGCATTGAGAGTCAGTAGCAATCTGGGAGACAACAGGTGTTTCTTGAAGTGAACCCAAATGGAACATGTACAGTTTAGGTGAACTGAAATGAATGTTTGATTTAAGGAATTATGAAATATTTCATTCTGATGGATAATTTTAGAAAAATATTTTTCACCATTTCTGCATCACAGCTTTTCCCATAGCTGCTTCTTTCATGGAAGAATTTAGTATTTTGACTTTTCAGCCCAATCTGAATTTTGTACTCCATATGAATTCCAGTTTTTAACTGCGTTGAGAAATAAGTAACTTCTTGTGCTAATTTCAGAGGCAGAAGATATGTTGAAAGCACTGTCTGTAGGAAAATGCTACATCCATCTGTCCGTGTAAGCCTCAATACAATATATTATTAATAGTGTAATTTTAAGAAACTTGATTGGATTATGCAAAAGAAATTCCCTTAAATTATTAAAACCAACCTAATTGAGGTTGGATGAGGAGACTGTGGGACTGCACTGTAATGTGTAGTAGCCTGCCCTCTTGCACACCCATGTGAGGATGTAAAGAAGAAAGAGTTTCTCTTATTCTCTTCCATGTGCTGCTCCTATTTGTACTGCTGTGGGTTGGCAGTGACCATCTCTCACAGAATCACTGTGTTCCACAGAGAAATGGCCCAGATTCGAGATGTTCTGGGGCATGTTCAGCCACATGCACTAAGAAACCACAAGGCAGGCTATTCCATTCATTACTGGTTGTGTCTCGGACTCTGGCTGCAGAGGTCTGACCTCAGAGACTGTGGCAAAGCAGGAATTTGAGAGCATGGTAGATTATTTGCTAGATATGCTCTTTTAGATAAGAGGCACCATTGAAACTTTCTGGATAGAACTAGAATAGTTGTGATGACATTTGTTTTACCATGGAAAGGGGTTGGTCTTGTCTTTCATGGAATATTAAAGGTAAGATACAATCAGACAATTTTAAAAGCGTTTGTATTTGGACAGTGAAAAGACACAGCACAGCCAGATCCAGAGTACTAGAAGAACAGGAAAATTAAATTGCAGTTAACTCTAAGGGAGCATTGTGTTAACACTGGGAAATAAAGCAGAGTCTGTAATGTTTTTAGGCATCGGAAATTCTAGGATGGCTGAATATCTGAACAGTCGAATACAGTTTGAGCAAATAACTTTGTGTTCTACACACCAAAGCCTGATTTTATTTTAAAACAGAGTGCAATGTTTCAGCAGTCTTCCCATGTTGCAGGGTGGGCGTGCATATGCTCACACTTGTATTGCTTTGTGCATTTACTACATCATTGTTGAGATCATCCCATTTGTCGGATCTGTAACCCCATGCTCCAACATAATAAAAAGGGAGTAGTAATACTTGAGTGTCTAGGGGGCTGGGAGGGTGGGAACCAAAAGAAGCTTTTTCCTCTGCTCATAAACCTACCTAGGCTCAATAGTTTTTCCGTAACAGGTGTTATTAGGAACTGACTGTTCAGCAGTGTGGTCCACTTACATCTGGCATTTAATTTCCCAAAGATAGAGCTTTTTCATTATACATAAAAAAACCCCAACAAAAACAAAACCTGAACAACCAGCCCTGTACTCTGATAGAGTAAATCCTACTTCTTTAGTGGTCTATTCAATATATAATCTTCTCTGTCAGCTCTTTACACTGCAACATCAGATGGCATGGATCTAAAAAGTGCCCAAACCCAAAACAACAGAGAGCTGTTAAGAGATGGTTTCAAGTGTAGCCAGTGCCTTATAGACTAATTCAGTTTTCAATTAATACATAGCAGCAAAAACCAGATGGACAAAAAACCCTAAAATTGCATGTACCACAGTAACTATGAAATTTAAAAAGAACGCTCTCTGACAGCAGATGAGATCTGATTTTTCAGGTAAGGTGTATTAAAAAGGTGCTTTCAGAAATTGGGGGGACAATGATTCCTGATTATGGAAAGAAGCAGCAAAATACCTGCTGCTTTTCGCCCAGTTCCCTGATGGAAAAGGGAAGAAGTAGTCAGAACCCGTAAAAGGTGACAGCTCGTGTGAAGTCTAATCCTGCTGGTTTACCACTGAGAATAATTTTAATTTCCAACTGCCACTGGCATTTACTATTCTATATATAAAATCACCCTTACATGGTATTTTTTGACTCCTGATGAGCTTTATTCCATTACTTGCTAGGTACTCCCAGCTCCTGTTGACTGCCGGGGGCACTGGGGACACTGCAGTAGTTCAAAAGCACTCCTTGAAACATGTAAATGCAGGGGTGTCAGTGCTGGTTCCCATACACTGCTTGAAGTCAACTTCTAGCTAGGTTGGTTACCTGGGAAACACCTGTTGGCACAGGGGAAAGGAATCTATCTAGTGTGGTAGATAGGTGATGGTTTAAAAAAAAAAAAAAATCAAAAAAAACCACCAATTCTCCAAAATTTACTTTCTATTTCTAACATGAAAGAAACAGCAGGCAAGGTGTACATTTTAAGAAGTTTATTAAGACTAAATTATTCTGCTAGCTCAGTCTGGAACTGTGGAAATGGTTTAATTTATGGGAAGGGTCTTTTTATAAAGGATTTAAATTTCAATAGTAGCTCAAAATTTGTTTCTAACAGTAATACTGAAACTAGCATAATTTTTGCCAGTTATTTTCAATTTGTATTCTGCAATTATGCCATAACTGAGAATATTTAAGTTGTTGACAGTTTTTATCTTCATGGTTCATCCAGAATAATTAGTCTTTAGAACACCCATGTAATGAATGCAAATGTTATTTGATATTTCAGATTGTGATTCCTAAAGCTGCATCAGAGACAGGTTAAGAATATCTTTTCCACAGTTGTCAGAATTAAGAATTCCTGGCTTATGCTCTGTGCTCAGATTCACTGACCTGTGTCACGTCTCAAAGACAAAAGCAGAAAAGACAGTGAAATGAAAAAGCTGGTTTTCTTGGCACCAGTTATCATGCATTTCTGATGACCTAATACTAATGGCACCATTGAAGCGCCAGCCTGTATTGCTGTGCAGTTTCCTTCTTTTTAGAGGGGGTTTCAAGCTGCTGTTTCAACAAAGAAAGATAATTTCACCTCTCTAAACTATATATATGTATAAAGTACATGGCTATCTTCCCAGTTCATAAATTTCTGGTTTAATTCTTGTTAATGCTTCAATCTGAGATGAACCCTGACCATCTCATCGCATACTTGTCATCCTTGTATCACCAAGTGTGCTGTTAGCACACTTAGTTGATAGGCGTACACATAAAGCAGGCATAGTATAAATGTATTAAAATGAAAGACTTTTTATATATATATTAAACACGTATTTGTTTGATCATAAGTAAATGTGACAAAATTGGACATGAAACAGTTTTGGTCTATGAAATAAAAGGAAGTCCCCTAGGAGTTTCCAAAGTAAAAGCAAATAACGTTTGTACCTCCACATATAATGAAATTCTGGGGGTTTTTGTCCCCAGAACTTTATTTTGGAAAGTTCCATTTATTGTAACTGGTACTAAGCATTTAATCCATCAACTGGGAAATTATCATCATGCTTACCCTTGTGTCTTTTTTTCAAGATCTAAGATTTCCCAAACTTCCAAGATAAGAAAATGGATCATATATGATCCGTCTGAACACCACTACTCCACAGTGCTCAGTTGCTATTGCTAGTTTTGCTGATCAATATCCTCAAAATCATAGTCCTTAGCTTAAGTTAAATATAATTGTCCTGTAGGAAATATAGGAAGGAAGGAGAAATATCCTGGAAGCTATTTGAAGGCAACTAAATTTAGCTGAGAGCAGGTGACGAGAGGAAAAGATGCTAGATGAATGCAGTTTATTTCATGAGTTCATACTTTATGGTTCTAGAAAGAAAGGTGCTTATCCAAAACACCATGTATATGGGTTTTTTTAAGCAATCTGGTGACAACATTATTGCGTCCATTATCCTTTGTGTGAAAAAAAAAAAAGAAATCTTTCTAAAGAAACCAGGCTGTATGTATTCCAGCAGGAGGAGAAGCCAAAGTTAGCACAGAGGTGTCTGACTAAAATGACGTGGCATGAAAAGGTTCCTCCACAGAGGAGGAAAATTTCACATTACTATAAGCATATGTTTATGATAATTAAGAACACATCTAGGGTTGGAGAGGCTTTAGAAATGGATATTACTGTACAGAATATATACGATCACTCTTAAATATGTTGTGCCTGTGACTGCATATTACTATATGCTCCACACTATACTTAGCAAGTCTGTCAGAAAACTCTAATTGCTTTATGTGTGAGAACATTAAGCTGCAATAAATTTATATACACAGCTGTTCCATTACTGCAGAGCAAGTTTTATCTCCTAATAAATTGATGTTTCTTTTTAGTGTCAACTCAAACCAAAATTTACACCCGAGAAGGTGAACCTTAACATCACATAATTAGTTCGGTGACACCAGTGGTAATAGAGGGTACACACTGTACATCTCTTAAATGTATTGATGGGGAAAAGTTTTGACTTCTGTTAATTGTTTCTTGAAAGCTTAATTGTGATTAAGAGCAGCTTTAATTGGAAAAGGAAAAAGAATCATGACCTTTAAACATACACTGCAAATAGCACATCTGCATTTACAAGGAGTTGCACCAAAACGGAAAAAACCCCTAAAAGCCTTCTTTAAAATAAGGTGGGGGCAGGGAAAAAAAAAAGGCATTGTGGTTCTGTATGGAGTCACGTTTAGGTTAATGGAACAGAAGCTTAGACTGCCCTGGACTTTTTATTAATATTTAATTAATCTTCTGTAGAAGACTCTGATTTGAATTAAACTGGGTACTAATAAAGGAACCAATTCACCAAAGAGTTCACATAAATTTGACCTGCCATTATAAGGATTTAAATTAAAATGGCTGAAGTTTTGTTTTCTGCTCATTTTATGCCTGCTCTACATCAAGTGCAAGTAATTTACTAGGAGTGATAGAGCTGGGAAAAATGTGACCTGAATTGGGCACTGGTAATAGAGCCATAGCTGTAATATAAGACATGCCATTTGGTTTATTTTAAATAAGTGCCTTGAGCTAATGAGTTGCATTGTTCTTTCAATACAGGCTTCTTGCAAAAGAAGCAATTACCTGTACAAAACAAGGGGAAGGGCAGTGGCTTATAGGTAATCAGATAACCAAACTCGTGTCTCTGTCTTTGGTTGTCTTGGGTTCAGCCAACAGGAGAATGAAAGGAGGAGGCCTTTGTATGATTCTTGAGGCTATAATTTTATTTGTGCCAGTGACTTAAAATTATATTGTTTGGTTAAAAAAAAATAATACCCAGAATGGTTTTGGGGAACCACTCATACTTCTGCATTGTCTCTTACTCGGAGTAGCAGTAAAAATTATGCAAATGAAGGCTGTTCTGGACTGCTCGGACTTTCTTGACTCCTTTCTCCATCATGTGTAGGGGTGGCTGGAATCAGTATTGCGTACTGCAGAGAGGGAGGGGCAGATGGGGCTCTTGAAGGATTCTGCATTTTACTCTCCTGATGGATACCCAGAGGAGGGCAGTGAAGCTGGTAAAGGTTTTGGAGCACAAGTCTTATGAGGAGCGGCTGAAAGAACTGGGGTTGTTTAGCCTGGAGGAGGCTGAAGGGAGACCTTATTGCTGTGTGCAACTACCTGAAAGGAGGTGGGGGTTGGTCTCTTCTCCCAAGTAGCCAGCAACAGGACAAGAGGAAATGGCCTGAAGTTGTGCCAGAGGAGGTTTAGGTTGGATATTGGGAAAGATTTCTACACTGAAAGAGTGATCAGGCATTGGAACAGGGTGCCCAGAGAGGTGGTGGATGCACCATCCCTGCAGATGTTCAAAAAGCGTGTAGACATGGCACTCCAAGAAAGGGTTTAGTTGACATGGTGGTATTGGACAGATGGTTGGACTTGATGTTCTTAGTGGTTTTTTCCAACCTTAAAGATTCTATGATTTTATGATTCTATATGTAGAATCTACTTGACCTCAACATAAGAAAAATGAGTTTGTGGTTATTTCATTCATTTTTTTTCTGACAACTCTTTTTATAGGTGTGATAGATACCATCACCACCTTGTGTGCTAGTCAGCCCCTAACCTAAGTGTGCGTCTTTGATGCAACCCTCTCCATAAGTTTGGGTGATATCTAAATCCCACAGAATTTTTCCACGTGTCACTTGTAAAGTGATTTTTGTCATCGAGATGCTCTGACTTTAGAAGACTGCTCCGATGATACCCAAATAATCTGGTTTTAGATGCCTCCAGCATAGTCCTATATAGGTCATCTCCCTTTGCAGTCAGCAGACATGCTGGCAGTGAGCCAACCACCTACTGTATGCATTGGGGAGGGGCGCAGGGGAGAATGTCCATTTCACAAATCAGCATGTGTCTCATTGTGTGATGACAAATCTGTTCTTAAACTGTAAAATCTTGAAGGACTGGTTGTGGGCAGTCTGTGCAGTGCCTCCTGCAGATAGGGCCCTGCTATTTGAGTACTGCTTAATGATGCAGAAATCTGGCAAGAATAATAAAAAGTAAATAGCAAAAGGGCAGCAAAATCAGATCTTTGTGGGTCCTGCTTCCTAAGGCTATTTATCATTCTTGTCTTACATAGCCTCTAATTCCTGGTTTTGGTTTCCCTGAAAGGCAAATTGCTGTGCAGCTCAAATGGGAAAATTCACGGGAATTGAACTTTATCTGAGTTAACAGCATAGCAATATAAACGGCTCTCTGGAAGCCATGTTTGGCCTCAGTTCATTTTGAAAATTCCCACAGATACTCATGGAGTTTCTGTTGGAATTTTTATGGCAGAAGTCATTTTCAGAGAGGACTAGTGCTCACACAACTGATGCACAATGTCTTATTCCACTGCCCTCTTTACAGCATCATGGCAGTCACATGTGACAACAAATACCATGTGACCTGTTACCATATGACCCTTGAATTACAGAGACAGTGCTTCACTATGGGTTTATTTCAGAGTTTAATCATAAATACCAGTGCAGTTTTGGGTTGATGTTTCATTCGTCCATCACATAACAGCTCACCGTGTTAATAGAGCTCATTGTATTGAGAAAGATTTTTTAAGAAAGTAATTGCAGTTCATATTTTTAAAGTAATTGAAGAAGATACACTGAGCTTTTAAACTCCAGGGGTAGAAAAGAATTGTTCTAATACATTTTTAAAATAAATACATTTGTAAAAAATAACATGGTCTTCTATAGATTTCTCAGTTCAGCCTATTTGGTTTTTTGGCTGATGAAGAATGGTCAATGCCAGTAGAAACAAGTTTATACTTTGCATTAAATGGAACTGGCTCTGCAGTATTGCTTATGTTAATGGATGCAGTTACTTGCTTGTAATATTTCATCTTCTCTTTTGGGAGCATGAAAGAGCATTTTGTAGGTATGTATCAAATCCTTCAGGTCAGCTGGGTTCATAGTTATGCAGGCTCACAGTTCTGTAGCTTCATTTTCTTCATCTGGCAGGAGTTCCTCTTTGCTGGAAATACCCAACGGAAACTCTTAAAGAAGATGTGGGGAGCGTTACAATATCAGGGTACAACTTAGCCTTCTGTCACTCATTTAATAATTATACATTTTCTAGTGTTGTAACAATTAATTCCTTGTCCTAGAGAATAGATGATAAACTTCAGATGGACGACTGTTTCGCTGGAATATAAATTGCTGACATCGGTTGTTTGAAAAGTTCCACGTTCATGTCAATGTGGTTCTATCATTCCAGCAAAACCTTCAGAATCCTGACATAATAAAAGGAAGGGAAATCACCTTAAATAATGAGCAACAATGGCAAACTTTTGTTTTGGGGGGGCTGTTTTTCATAGATATTTGTTTACTGTATAGATCAAATGCTTAGTGTGTCCTTTGACAAGTGCAGTCCATTAAATGCTTTATTCATGAACTGGGATCAAGGGATTGTCTCAGTTCTAGCCTGCTCTCTGAAATAAGATAATACAAGCAATTTCTATTAAGTATTATGCTTTGGGGGGAGGGGGGAGAGAAGAAATTCTTTAATCTCTTTGATCAGATTTGAATGGCAGAGAAATCTTATGCATTAATGTTTAAAATTAGAGATTTTATCGGCAATCATTTTAGTAAGTAGAACTTGGGCTGCTGTGCTGAATAAATATACTCCTTAGTACATGTAATGTGTTGATTTCCCTGGAGTTGCTCTTTAATTCATTGCAGAGAAAGAATGAAGAACCAGTAAATAACAAAAAGATGAGAGTTCATGATATTGCTGTAAGTGGACAGTTCAAATTAGTATGACATGCATCTTTCTGGTAGCTATGGGATAATTTATCAGGTTATTTTTGTAGCAAATTCTTTCAGAATCAATCGATGAATTTCACTGAATGACAGAATTGTAGGGGTTGGAAGGGAACCTCAAGAGATCATCTGGTCCAACCCCCCGAATTGTAGGCGTTGGAAGGGACCTCAAGATATCATCAGGTCCAACTCCCCTGCCAAAGCAGGTTCCTTAGGACATATCACACAGATAGGCATCCAGATGGGTCTTGAATATCTCCAGAGATGGAGACTCCACAACCTCCCTGGGCAGCCTGTCCCAGGGCTCTGTCACCCTCGCTGTGAAAAAGTTCTTCCGCATGTTGGTGTGGAACTTCCTGTGCTCTAATTTGTGGCCATTGCCCCTTGTCCTGTCTCCACAGACAACTGAAAAGAGGCTGGACATTTCCCCCTGTGTCCCACACTTAAGATATTTATAAACATTAATAAGATCCCCTCTTAGCCTTCTTTTCTCTAGGCTGAACAGCCCCAGTTCACTCAGCCTTTCCTCACAGGGGAGATGCTCCAGCCCTTTAATCATCTTTGTAGCCCTCCGCTGGAATCTCTCCAGAAGAGAATAACTGGTAAGAAGAATATTAGACTGGTAGCTTGAATATTAGACCTAAAAATTATTCCTTACTTCTTCTCCTAAAACCTTTTCAAAATGCCTGGCCAGATCTTCAGATGCCCGCAGGCTCAGTTGGATTCAGTGGGTCTAGACAGGTTCGCGGTGGTCGGGGCTTAAGCCTGGCATTGCCTGTGGGAGCTCTGTACAGGAACCAGTATTGCTGTTCTCTAGTTAGAATCACATATGTAGAAATTTCCATTTCAGTGAAGCATATGAATTAGAAATCTCACTTTTTTAATAGCGTTCAGGAAATAATTTCTGGTTTCTATATAGGGACACATGAAGTGAGAGCACGTCAGACGCTCCAACGGCAGCAGAAGGTTCTGGTTTGTGACAGTGATTTTGCTGCTGGGCCTCCTGCCTGAAGTGTCTGAAATAGAATTGCAGCACATTTTATTAAATTTATTATCATGGTCTAGAATAAAAAGCATTTTCATGTTTTTATGATCAGACTGAGGATCTGTACCGTGTGACTGTTATATTTGGGATACCTGGCCAGTAGGAGCCTGAACAACACTAATGTGTGCTGCACAGCCATGCTTAACATCTTCAAAACATTTTTTTTTTAAGCACTTGCCACTTGGACTGAAATCTTCCTAATTAAAGATGTCAGAATAAAGCAGTATCTTACAACTTCAACTGAAACTAGGTAATGATGACAAAATAAAGTGATATCAGTTTGGATATATTTTAGCATGATGTCAAAACACATTGTCATCAAAATCTCCAGAGACACCATTATAGTGTCAAAATGAAACATTATCAACCTAAGACTACAAGAATAACAATATGAAATAATACCATTGTAACTTTGTAATGTAGTGCCAATATCACGCAAAATAAATTTGACATGCTAAGCGGAATTACTTACTATACATATTTCATTTCTTTCTGTTTACTAAAAAACATATGGCAGTTATGTTACTCAAGAAAACCTTGCAGCATTTGCATAGCATTTGCTGAAGTAATGTAGAAGTTGAGATACAGATTAGCCATACCAAGGAGATCTTAACTACAAAAGCTGTTAGGTTGCAATCCTTGTCTTACTTCAAGCATGGCTCTGCATGTCTTTGTATTTCAAAACCTAAAAATTGCAGGGGTTTTTCCTATAAGGGAGAATTACAAGCCATAGTGCAGTGTACTCTGTAAAGAACCATTAAAACTGTAGTAAAGTAAATGAGGACTGGTCATTGTATAGACTTCATACAGGATCCCAAACCCCATTCTTAAAGAAGGAGACTGTCCATTTGTGAATATGTGAACTCAAACACAGAGAGGCTGAGTGACTTAGACAATTTTATTCTAATTTGTTTTTCTGCCTAAGGATTAAAGTGTTGGGTCATGCTGCCATGCCAGTTGACCATCACCATTTACCAGGCATTCCTAGTACCAGATTTTCTTAGAATCATTCATTTTTCACCTACCTTGAGTCCAAGTTAGCCATCTAGAGTGGGATTCATCTGCCCTAATATAGTTGTCTAAAGCTACTCATCTAAGCTGAGCTTGTCCCTCTACTCTTCTTTGTCAATGAAGAAAAATAATGAGCTCTCGAGGGTAAGTAATTATATCCTAAGACAGGTGCTGTGAATTGCCCTCTGGAGTAACTTATTTCTCTGTATTTCCATCAGAAAGGGTCTAGATGGGTAGTTTTAACTACATGCCTGCATTTTAGATGATTAAAATTGGTTGAGGAAAAATCCCACCTTACCTTTTTTGGCAAATAAATTAGTTTTCCATAGCCTCTATTGGGCTAATGGTCTTGGTAAACTGCTACAAGTAAATGTTGTATTTCTTCTGTGGCAAGAGAAATACACACTTTTGACTGTCTGAAATCTGTGCTTGGGTTGAGACTAAGCAGCCCAACATTAAATATTAGAATTCAGGATTTCTAATCTAGTGTTTCAAAACACAGCAAGACCCTCAGCTATCTCTGAACATCCTGTGCAGTACATCTGAGAAAGTATTCTTGAGGAAAAGACATTTTCAACATTTCCAAGAGGAAAAATAAGAGAAATAACTTTGAAATATCTTAAGTAGTAAAATTTGAGTTACAGCTGACTCACTAAATAACCAGCTGAGGTTATTTTGTAGAAAAGGTAAGTGCTGTTCTTTTCAGTCCTTGCCTGAATATTATTTTATTCTAATATAGCTGTAATTTTATAGCAGTTTCTAGTTTTAAAGTTAATCAAGACAGTGTGGTGGTAAACCATAATTAAAACATCTTTTTATTAAAATATTCATCTTTACAATAAAGTGCTGAAAGGATTTATCCTGAAATCAGTTGTTTTGCAAAATATCATATTAAGATTTTTTAATCCCCATATGCAAATAGTATTTAATTAAAAATCTTAATTAGTTTTTGTGCTAATCGGTATAAATCTTAGTGATCAACTTCATAAGAAGGCAACAGCCATGTGAATTTAGGCACCAATTCAAGTAATCAATCTTAGCTTTGATTGTTTTTTTTCTTGGTTGAGTCATATGAGAAACTGTGCGCAGAGGCACTCAATGATGGAACGCTTAACAGTAAGCTCTGATTGAAAGTTTTATTTAGAGGTTGCAGATTATATAGTGCCAAATACAACAGTGATCCCACATTTCTCTGTGTTTTATATAGAACTTCTGATCTATTACTGATGCTCCTAGCAGCGGGAGTCTCCCTACGTTTCAGATTTTAAAAACTGTATGAAGCTTCGACCTCTCCATAGTATCTTTAGGCCAAGCATTTGGGTTTTTTTTAATGGACAGCTTCTCATTTTGCATTTGGAAATCTGCTATAGTCAGTGTAAGATATAATGTAATATCTATCAAAATATTATTTGGAGATTTATTATGCAAAAACCCCTCTGTCAAAGAACAGAAATATACCATAATTACATTAGCAGTTGGTAAGGGTGGTGGGAGCCATGTGAACTTTGCATAGTTTATTGTCTTTTTTAATATTCCGGCATTTTAAAGATATGTCTTCACCTATACATTACTGATTGTGTAGCAATGTACAACTTGATACTGTGGATTTATTCGGACTTAAAAATAAGATGTCATTTTCAGTGAAGTTCACAAGAGTCAAAATCCTCCTGTTGTGGTTTGCTAGTTGCAATCTATTTCCTAAGCATTTTCTGTGGTTAAGAAATAAACCAACATAAATGTTTTTTTGATGTCCAGTATAACTTATATCAACACATTAAGCAAGACCTAAATACCTTTTAAAGAAGTGGTTTTGCATTGACACAGAGCTAAATTTCACCATTTACAAACATCGTGTGATGGCAGACTTATTTGAATAAAAGACGGGTGTGTTACTTTCAGTGCATCCTTCAAACCAAATGGTACAATAGGGATCTTTTTGTTTAGATGTTTTAATGTCTCTAGACCTCTCCCATGAAAAGACACAGTCTTTTTCTCCACTTCAGTGTTGGCTAGAGCTGGTCCCTGAAGCAGGTTTTATAGTGTAAAATATGTTTTCACCACATGGCAGTAGCTGAGTCGTGTAAGGTGTGCTAGAGTGAGGTGGGTTATACCTACATAACAACATTCACACTACACAGGTGGTGTTGGCTATGGACAGATGTTCTTTTTTGCAAATAGCTGCCGTGCTTTAAGCAGCAACTGCTCCCTAGCTGCTCGTTGCTGCCCCTCTGCTGAAGATTTCTGCCCCCACACCTCATTCAGAGAGGAGATCAGAGGCAGCTCTCCCTAAATAGCTTCCAGTAAAGCAGCTGGATTAGCTTAAACAAAGATGAGGCATGCCATGGCCTGAAGCCCACCAGGGATCTCTCTGATGATCCCTTCTGCTGGCACAGGAATGGCCAGTTAGGTCCAAGAGAGAATTTCTTCTCTGTGGTCTTTGTTAAATGCCTTTGTATGACTGTGACAGGCAACCCTCCTTGTGTTGACACAAAATAGACTGTGATGCCTGATTGTAGATGTTCATCAGACCTAACAGCATTGGAGCCATCATTGTCTGTTCCAGTTAGGATAGGAAGACACTTAGAAGGTCAGAGTCTGCTCTCCCTGCCTCCTTTGAAGTAATTTTATCTGTCATTTACAATCAAAAATGCAAATTTCCCTTTGCTTGATCACCAGTACTATTACTTTATTTTCCGATGATTTATTATACCTTTGTATGTGCATTTCTGCCATTTCCTTAGCACCTTCACAAGAAATTCACATTTTGTTTTAGGTTACATGTGGTATTCCCTTTTTTTCTTTTTTCAACTCGGAAAATGCAATAACCTATGACAATGACTGTAACAAGTTGTGTGTGGCCAAAAATTGGCTTGCCTTTTATCTGCAAAATCTAACAGCTCCAAAGTAAGGCTTAGACTGTGTGATAACCCAGTAGCTGAGTATCTGTTTTCAGATGTTTATAGGAAGCTCCTAAAATCTCTGCTTTTCTTTTTAGTAGAAGAATTCCCCTGAAAAGTAAGACTGGATTTCTGTCTACGGTGTGCAGGCTCTGACAGGCTAATAAGGAAGAGTGATGGTGGCAATAAAAAGGGTCTTGGGTGCATTCTTCAGATTTCACTGGTTGTAAAATGATGGCCCTGCTACAGAAGGGCCACAGAGGGACTCAAAGTGAAATCTAGTCTGGAGAGTTTGAAGAGACTGTACAGTGATTTCCCTATCAGCTTCAGCTCTCCACATTGTTTATAGCCATCACATCAGGAGCGAGTGCTGAATTAAGAGCATGTGAGATTATTTTTTTAACCCAGAGAATAGAGATGTACAACTTTGATTTTTAATGATTTACTCTGTTGAAATTGGTGTGAAATAATCAACAAATCTCAGTATCAAAATTCAGAAATTTAATTCCCTGAAGAAACCAAGTACATTTAAGTACTTGTCTAACTTCTTTGTGGTATTGGAGTTGATGACTACCACCATGACGGTAAACTGGAAATGACATAAAACTTCCTGATGAGCTAATTTCACATGCATACATATTGACATAAATCCTAGGTTGTAAATCCTTGTTTTGATGGAATTAATATCCTGAAGAGAGTAGGTATGTGCATAGGTAACATGTTAGATCTTGCCTGTCACATTCAATCCCTGAATTTAGTTGCCTTTAAAAACTGTAGACTTTAAAAAATATATAATGCTCTTTGTTCATTTAGCAAATATGAAATGGCAAGAGAGGAGAAATTTTATAACCTTGTGAACAGTAGAAATAAGCCAAGATTGAAAGAGATCTGGGGAAAAAAATTCAGATAGGATGTATACCCTTCAGCATGCAAGAAGCTGCCCTTGTTAGAAACTAACTTCGCATGCATAATTAATTTCAGCAGCACATTCCGTTTCTTACAACTAGAAGAGAAATTGAATTCAGGTGTTTGGTGAACATATGGGGGATTTACTGTGAATTTATGACCTGTGGTTTGAGTGTAAAACCCTAAGATGCTAGCTGATAAAACTTAATGAAGCTTGTGTAGAGAAGCTATTTTTATTTGCAGTTTTGTAATTGATACATTTTTGGGGTTTCTTTACACCTCTCCCCCACCTTTTCATGCCTTACTCCCAAGAAATTCTGTGATGCTTAAGAAAAATAAAAATAACATAGGATAAACCTTTCTATGTCTCCTTCCACGTTACAGTTGCACCATGTTACAAGTACATTTGTAGTCTAACAAATTTGGTACCTTGCACAGCTAATTCTTTTCTCAAACTGAGTACAGGAATTCTCTAATTCCCCCACAGCTCTTTCATATGATGCCAGCCGTGATTGCTTCTGTTTGTGTGCCATGTCTATACGTCTTAATATCCATGTGTTCGTGGAAACTCTATTCCCTGGTATCCCAGAGAAGGACCATGTGTAGGTCACACTGGAAAGAGAGGATCAACAAAAATGGTTGCACTAATTTAAGCTTGAGGACTGGTGTTTAGATGTCAAAAAATAAACCACAGAACAAAATAACAGGAAAAGACCAACCTGCTCTGGCAACCTGGTGGCAAGAAGGAGAAGGTGCAAACTCTGCAGATGCCCAGCTGTCATTGACCCCATGGTGTACAGACGCAGTCACCATTACATCATATGGTATAGAATATGCCTTTGGTCAGTTTGAGTCAGTTGATCGGTCCTGGCCATGTCCCCTCACAGCTTCTTGTGCACCCCCAGCTTTCTCACTGTCAGGGCATGAGAAGCTGAAAAGTCCTTGAATTAGTATAAGCAATACTTGGCAGCAACTAAAACATCAGCGTGTTATCAACATTATTTTCATCCTAAATCCAAAATATACTATCTATACAGCTACTAGGAGGAAAATTAACTCTATCACAGCTGAAACCAGGACACAACTATGGCACAGCCATCATTTGAAAATGAGGACATCATCTCTTTTATCTCTAGACACAGGTAGATTCAAATGAATCTCTTGATTTTTAATATGGCATGAGTAATCTGTCCAAATGGAAAGGAATTTATTTTATACAAATAGGTGATAGTCATTTGCCAGCTTGAAGTAAATAAGAACCCATCTGTGTTTTATAACTGCTATCCAGAGATCTAAGCAGCTGGTCAGACCAGCGAGACCCTGGCAGCTCAAATCTGTGTTAAAAGATTTCAAGGTGTAAAGAACACTGTTTGTTTACTAACCTTTTGGTTACTCTAGTCATGTTGCAACTGCCTGGTGATGTTGTTAAGACCCTTTTCCATGCTTTTTCAGGCCAATAAATTTTTTTTCCAAAGCTTTAGTCATCCCTGTTCAGTAGTGTGTTTGTATCTACTTTATCACACTGAAAATCTGTCTGTTTTGAAAGGATTACAACTCTGTACATCAGTGCATGACATCACACTGAGACATTGCTTAATGATCTGAGACTCTGATGGCCATTGCCGCGGCTGCTTGTTTCTGGAAATATGTGACAGCTCTGGCCTATCTAAGCCTTGCTTACAGTTGCATTTTTAGCCCTTGCTGGCGTGTGTGTTTAAAGCAGCACTCACAGAATAGCTGATCGCAAAATGTGCCATCTGCAGATGGAAGGCAACGGGGTGCCAAGTAGAGATGTGATACAGGGAAGCCCAGCCGCTTTGCATCCCGAGTTAACTTTGGCCCTAAAAGCCTTTCCTTGATCTTTATTTCTTTTAAGAACCTTTAATAATGAGAGCACTTTGAAAGAACATCACATGCATCCAATGCTAGGAGGTGCTAATTGTCTTCCCTAAATTCACAGCCATCCTGTTACTAAGGAGGCATAGGGGACAGCAGGCTGGGTAAGCTGTAGTTACTACAGACAGTTGTAATTCCAGTTTTGCTAACAATTTAAAACTAGCACAGGTCAAATCTTCAATAAACTTTGGATATATTTCAAGTTAAACTCTTTCCTTCCTGCTGGTAGCCTCGAATTCTTTCAGGTGAATGTGCCTTCAGATTTTCATCTCATTTGAATGAAAATCTCAAACAAAACATGGTGCCTTTAATTAAACTTTTGAGGACCTGCACCATACATCCGCAGAAGTCAAAAGGGAATTCAAGCAGCAGGAACACCTGCAGCTACATCCTAGTAGTCTGTTGATATGACCCTACCTCTCTTGGATGAATTCATCCAGTAAGTCAAATTTAATTTTGCTTTAGATTGACTAAGGACTCTTCACACTGGATATAATTTGTTTAGATCTGTCCCAAGGGATAATGATGTGATTTACATAAAGAGTTTGAGATAAAACAGAACATGTCAAGATCTGATAAGGAGTAAAGTTAGGTTTGCACTCTTGACTCCAAAATTTTATTTTTATTGTGATTATGATTTTTACATTTTCCTCCTTCTGGAATAATTAATTGTTGGCTGGGGATTGAATGAGATGTCAAATAGGTATACCAAATGTTCCCTGAGTGCAGCGAGAGACATAAAAAGCACTGATGATAAAACTAACTGAATTAAGAGTGGCATGAAAAGAAAGAGGAGACAGCATGGCGTGCAGTGTGGAGGTGTACAAGCCTTCACCAGTGGGAAAGGTAGGGCATCTGAATAATATAATCTAAAGAATCAGAACAAGACTGAGAGGAAAATCAAAATGAAAGGAAGGCAACCTGAGATACAGTCTAAGCCCTCAAATAATCTTTTCTTAAAGGTGTCTTTGGGGGTTGGACTTGATGATCTCTGGAGGTCCCTTCCAACCTCTACAATTCTGTGAATCTGAATCTTAGCCCTTCCTTGTCTGCCTTTCCCTTGTCTAAATAAAAATGTTTAATTTTTTTATTATTATTATTATAAAACTCGTGTCTCAGACTTGAGCACAAAGAAATTTGAGTAGATAGAGAAGTGGTTTTTAATTTAGCTCTTTCTTTTCTGTGAAATAGTCCTTATTTTATAATTCACTTCTTTTGCAATTTTCTAAATTTGGGTCATGTCCCTTGCTTTTCAGATAAAATAGAAACATTGTTAAAAGATTTATCTTCTCTGCCATTATCAAACCTTTTAATAACTTTGAGTAACTTCTCTTAAAAATCAGCTTAGCTTCTCTTTTCTTTTTCTTTTTTATTTTCCTCATTAGAATAAGTTCTTCTTAGCTTTGAGCACAAGTTAATCATAAATCCCAGGATCCTCTTTGTCTTTGTTGCTCCATCTCTGCAGTATAAAGGGTGTCAAATTCATGCATTTGCTGTTCAGGAGGAGACATAGGTTTTAGATTCATGACATGGACACTATGCATTTACTTGCTATTCCTCTGCTGATGTAATTGTTTTAATGAGTAATCACCATAAAATGTGAACTGTAATAACCCTTCCAGTAGCCCATTTTGGGACTGGTAATGTGTCTGTTCCTTACAGTGCACAGGGTTTAGTTCAGTATTTTGGGGTTCACTTTCTGATTTTCTGTGCCCTTGGATAACTGCTCAAGTGCAGCTTTTTCATTGCAGTCCCTTACAGTTTGAAACAACCTTGATTAAGAAAGGATTATTTGCTGATCATCTCGAGTACTTCAAGATGTCTACATACGGCACTTTTCTAGCAATTCTGCACCCGAGTTCAATGGCATTTCACTTTCAAACATACGTTTTTGTACCTGAAATACTAAAGTTGAATGTACTTTCCTACATTTAAGTGCAATATATCTTACAAAAAACAGTCTATAGAAAGTATTTGACTTCTTGTTTGTTAGAGCAATAATACCAGCTTTAAAAATCAACAGATCACTTAAAAGTATTTTGTCTGTCTTGTACTGGATTGTGATGAGTGCATTTAAAATATGCAGTGCATAGCAATGCATGGGAAAAAACAAGTGGCTGTATAATAAAGCTGAGCAGAATTTGACAATGAGAACTAAATTTGCGTAACATAAAACTGCAAAGGGAGATAAGCTGCTCCACAAAATTAAGTTGAATTAAGGAAACAGAATTAGCCACACACCTAAAGTGAAGTGGAAATTTTGAAAATGCCACAATGTTTCATTTCAACTTGTTCTAAATGAAGCTCTCTGTAACTGTACTTTTCAAAATGGCAATTTGTACATAGAAGTTGAGCTACCCTGTAAATAAAGGTGGGGTTTTTTTAATATCCCATTTGCAAAAAAAAAGTTAAAGAAATCATTTTCCCAAATTCCTTCCTTTTATCTGCCTTTGGTTTCAAAGAAAAGAAAAAAACCCCACAATTAGTCTTTGCTAGAACCATGATAATCATTGTGTTTGACCAGCCACGCTCCCTCTGATGGCAATGAAAAGAGGGAGATGCCATCTCAAACACCTACAGCCTCCAATCCACTGCACCTACCAGTCCCAAAAGACACAGAAAACAGTCACAAATGGACTCCAGGATCATCTCTTTTCATATGAGAGAAGAAATGGGATATAAATTCACTGTGTTTTACTGTTCCCTGAGAACAGGAATCTATGGAATTGCTTTCTGTGGTCTCCCTGCAGACTTCTCTTTTGAAACAAAGTAATAGCTGACCATTCCTCATCAGCTCTTTTGAAATAAACAATGAAGCGCAGGACTCAAGAAGGCTGCAGTAAAAGATTAAAATGCTTCTGGTTAGTCTTGATATAACATATTTGTTTGTCAGGCTTCCTGTGATTCCCACATTAACATGTCTGAAGTATGGTGGGGGTTGTAGGGGTCCAGTGTGAGCCATGCAGCTGGAAAAATGGCAACAAGATTAATAAATATCCGCTTTCCCTCTGCACCGTGAAATAAGCCACTCCTCTGCATATTTCATTATGTTTTCACCTAAACCTGCACTATGGAGAGGGGGTTACCTGTGATAGGTGGTGGGGAAAAATTGACAGCTTTGAAGAATTCAGGGATCTGGGTGTGATGCTTTAGTGGTACATCTGGCGCTGAGCCCTCCCCAGACCACCAGTGTCTGCGGGGCTTTGGCCAGCACCTGTCTGCTGCTCGGATGCGTTCCCACATGCAGCACTGTCAAATGGATTGTGTTCTAGTTGTGCACAAGCCTTTTAATGCTTTCAGACTAATCAGTTTAAAAGACTTGTTAACAACAGGACTAAGGGGTGACAGGCTCTTATTGATTGGGGAAAATAATCAAATTTTATGTAGGTAGGGCCTTCAGACGTTGTAATGAATTTGATGCGAATGAAGTTCCAACGGTCCCACAGTTTATTGATTGGGAAAAAGTATCTTTCATGCTTTTCTCTTAATTTCCCTTTATGTTAAGTCTGACATTAACACATGCTCTTTATTTCTAGAAGTAACATAGATTGAAGAGATGCCAGTAAATTTTGAAGATTTTTAGGAATAGTCTCATTCATCTTACCCTTACGTCATCTAAAGTTTCTTTAAAAGTCAAACAGCATTAATCATCTTTAAAAAACTAAAGATCTTTGTAATAAATGCTTGAAAATTATTTTTAAGTCTGTTTTCCTGCACTGTAGTAGCAATTCCATGCTAAAAAATTACAGTCACAGATGGCAGTTCCCATGTATATTGATCATTTCCATCCTTCTTTTAGCAACAGATCAACCCCTAACAATCATGACCGGATACAGCGCCTGAGACAAGAGTTTCAGCAAGCAAAGCAAGATGAGGACGTGGAAGACAGGAGACGTACTTATAGTTTTGAGCAACCATGGGTAAGTGTGGAATCCATCAAATGTGGAAAGGTTGGCTGCCGCACACTGTCCCCGGGCCGGTCAGGTGCAGACTGATGTGGGTCTGGGGTCCTCCACACTTCTGCCCTTTCTGTTATCCCAGTTTTGGTTCACTGATGCTTATTCAATTTTTAAACTTCTTCAGCCATCTGTCCTGTGCTCATACAGCATTGTTTGCTCAGTGTTTAGACCCTCAACTCTGTGAGTTACTACTCAGATTTTTTTGCCTCAAAGGCAGCATCACATATTCTGAAATTTTCTAGGAAAAATCAGAATAAAACATATACTAACAATAAATAGGGATAACATATAACCTTGTAAACAGCATTTTTCTCTGAAGCAATATCACTGTGATTAGTTCTTCTCCTTAAGAGGAAGAGCTATGTATTTCCACAGTAAAAGAGGAGAGATATGTGTAATAGCATGGTTCACAATAGTACCCTGTTGCCTCTTACATTAGTCCAGACAGTTCTGTCTCGAGATACATGTCCTAATTGATCATTTAAATCCTGTTCAGTCTGATCTAGCAATGTGATACAATTATGTAAATCCATGTGCTTATCTTGTTTAACATAATTGAATGAATCAGTGTTGCTTTTTAATCAATTACATATCCTAAATTAGGATCCTTTAAGTATGGGACAAATATTTTAGTGTATTTTTGTTTGAAATTCCACAATGAAGATGGTGGACTTGCATTCCCCAAAAAAGCAGGAGCTGTGCGATGACAGCAATAGAATTTCTCACAGATCTGAAATGAGTGTAGCTGATGAATTATTGTTGCTTATCATTACAATGCACACGAGACCAAGGTGAAAATAGCCAAAGATCAGCATCCATGTGTATGACATCACTGAGAACAAGCTAGGAAACATCTTAATGCATATATCATCTTTGGTTGCCAATTGTGGATATAGATGATTTCTTTACTTTTGTTGGGTCTTTGTGTCCTCATCCGGCTTACAATCACCACTTTGAACCTGTGGTATTTTTGACATGCAGCATGGAGAGGAGCAAAGGTAAATGTATCCCTAAATAACCTAATGCTGCTTAACATACTGTGTCAGGATATCAGCTTCTCTTTTCCCATGTTGGAATGCCTCTAACCTTCTCTGAAATTGAATAAATAAACCAAACATTTATTTTATGAGCAGATGTTTTCGATTTGATGTGGTGAAGATAATGTGATAGCTCATCACAGTTACAATGTAGCAGCTTTTGGGGAAAGGGTGCTGGGTGTAGGAGTACTTTCCATGATGCGTATCAACTGCTGTTTTGTCTCCAAATGAGAGATTTGAGCAGCATTCTTGGGAAAAGAGCATATGAGAAAAACTTGCACTCTTGTAGATTTGGGAACTTAACTACTGAAGGTCATGGGCCAAATTGTTGTATATCTAAATGCCATAGCAACTTTAGACAGGGAACTTGGCTTTTATTATAGTTTCTTGTAATGAGCGAGGAGGGAATTATTTGGATGACAGGCTGATTACCTTAGGAATGGAATAATTTCCTAAATTGTGGGTCAGAACACTGACCTTTCCTTTTTCACTTATTCAAACAAATGGGATCTCTCTCTTTACTCCCCTTCTACAGATCATGCAAATGAGTTCAAAGTGATTAATTCAGCTTAATGTATTAATATTAATTCTGAAGTTTATTGTTACTTTTGTAGAAGCTGTTCTGTCATTAAATACATAGGTGACCAAATGTTTTATTTTAGATATGTACTTATAAAAAAAAAAAAAGGGCCCAGAGTATTTTTAAATCTTTTGGGTTTGTTTTTTTTTCCATCATATACTCCAGCCTTTCAGGATCACAATGCTTGGAAAGGATAACACAATGATCTCATCCATTTCAGCAGTTCACAGTCATTTCGGTGTTAAGGAACCGTAACCCTCTCTCTTAAAGAGTATTACTTTAACATATTAGCCTAAAATGATGGACTTTGTTAAGAAACCCTCACAAAACAGATCCAGATGTATTATTAAATATCAGTGACAAAAAAATGCAGGAAAATACTTGGATGCATGCAACATCTCAGTCGTCTCCATCTGTAAACTGTTGGTTGCAACCACAGTGGTGAAAAGTGCACCTGTATGTGGACTGTTGTTGAAAAGTGTGTTTTCACCTGAGGGAGATGGTCTGGCTGTCTACGTACACAAAAGGCTTTGCACCTAGAGAAGCCTCTGAGCTGCATGACAGCAGCCAACTCTGACCTGGTTTGGATAGGAAGAGAGGAAAGCACCATCCACAGAGAAGTGTGTGCTACGAGGTGATAAGTGGTTTGCATTTCTCATTAACAAGATGATGGGAGGGTTGAGGATAGGGAACAAAGCGCTGATGTGATGTGGGACTGTTGGTTACTTTGAGGAAGTGTAAATGAACGCAAAGTTTGCAGGGTAAGTAATGGATACTGATGGAAATCTGGCATGTCTGATGATATTCAGAGGAGCTCAATAACTCAGAAACCCAATAATATATTATCAAAGCGATCCTGTGCATGTCACCAACTCAAATCCATCCTGGACTATTAATGGCCAGTGAAACAGAAGTCCAGTTACCTGTGACAAATACCTTCAGTCAGAGGTTGAAGCCAGATCTCTGTACGTTAGAGCACTACATCACGCTGGCTCTGAAGGATACCCGTGGCAGAGAGCAGTGCCCGAGACCATCCCATTCTGTCTGTTCCCATCAGGTGAAGGTTATTTCTCTACAGATAAGCAATGCGACAGAGCTGGACTTCTTACCCGGCTGTGGCTGCCCTGACAGTAAACAAAGTACTTGACTGCCTACGAGTGCTCATAGAGCATCAGGCAGCTTAACAGACACAAAAAGTGATAGCACTGGAATGAGATGACACTGTCTATTAAGCAGCATAACATTTCTCCTCAAGGCCATTTGAATGACACACTGTTAAGGTCTAATAACTGACTAACTGTCGCAACATCTCTAAAACCCACTGGTTCTGCAATTGAGTCAAACCTTTATGGAAAAGGCTTTTGCATTGTCTATTTTAAGTAAACTTTCTCAGACTTCATAATTTTTTTTCTCGAGCCTGTTTTTCATTTTTCATGTTTTAAAAAGCAAGGTAGAGAAGGGTTTCAAGGACAGTACTGTACGCCTGATGAAAAGGGGGGAAAAAAAGAAAAAAACCATAAAGTATGATTAATCCATTTTAATCCTGCTGGTGTTAATTCCAGTCAGACCTTGCAGAAATGTGTATCCGGGCATGTAGAATTGCATGGAATCACAGTATGTCTGCTAATATTTAAGGCCCTTGCTGTTGCTATGACATTTTTATACCAATGCAGTTTAGTCCTTTTTTGGGTAGTATTTGGTCTGCTGAGGCTTATCCTTCTTGCACCAGTCCTGGGGTTAGGGGGTTTTGGTTCTAATTTGTTCCATATCTTGTATTTTTGTCTAGTCACATCTTAATTAACAGATCCTCACCTTCAATAACAAAACTACAGCATTATAGCCCTAAATGTCACGGGAGTGAACAATATAATTTAAAAAACAACATATTAAAGCAATTGAAAACACTACAACTGCTTACCAGTCTTGCTTGTAGAAGCACAGTGATGATTAAAAAACCCCCATGAAACCAACAACACAGCAAAAAGATGCAGGAGGTACAAAAGTTTTTGTTTTATTTTTTCATCTTTAACAAAAAAAATCTGTTCTGAAAATGGAAAGTGGCATGTTCCATTCAGAAAATCATTCTTCTCCAGACATTCCAGGTCTCTTTGGAGGGTTGGAGAAAATTGGCATTGAGAGAGCACCTGAGCAAACCCTACTTTAAGTATTTAGGAGTCAAATACTTTTTTTTTTTTTCTGAAGATAACAGCTAACTGGGTCAAAATAAATATACTACCTGACTTGTCTGATTAAAGTTTTAATTGTACGCACAAATTTTTGAAAGGTAAATACCTGCATGGTTTTTATACAGAAAAGACTCCAGACGTCCTAGGCCTAGCATGACCTGATAGATAAATGCTCAGAAAATGTGGGGACTATGATTGTTTTTTCTGCTGTTTGTTGGTGTGTAGATCTTGTCTATAACACAGATTTAAAGAAAAACAAAATCTTCTTTACCTGTTTATGGTACTCATTTTTTATCTCTGTATTGAAGTCCTTGACGTATTCAAAGCCATAATGAATTCTAAATAATTTAAAACTCTTCTAGAAAAACAAAAGCCTGATTTTTATCTCTGTAACTCCAACTGTAATATATTAGTTTACCTGGAAAAATTAACAGCAGACTGTCTTCAAAACAAATATTGCAAAGTTGATATCAGGCTGTAAATTACGCAGGATTACTCAACACATTAATTAGAAAGAAAAGTAGTATATTAATTCTTTCTATTATGAATCATTTCAACAGTGTCTTTCAGGATATTTTATTCAAGAAATTAGGTGATATCTAATGGAGCATTGCAGTAGACTAAGAGAACCTTAGGAGCTAAATTGCTGTTTCTCCTACCCCTCTTTCAGAGAGGAAACCACAGTTATGCAGAGCAGCCTCACCATGGATAATTTCTCTCAAGTTGTGTAGTTAATATCCACCCTGTGTCAAACCTGGGAAGGATTTAATGAAATCCCAGCAATTTCTTGCCAAGATTTAGACTCTAATTTTAATTTTTTTATTTTAAACTTACACACACACACACACACACACACACACACGATTTTCAATCTACTAATATATGTGAAACAGAAAATTAAAATAGAATATTTTAATAAGACATTAAATAATTTGTTTGTAAACAAAAATATTTATCATTTTAAAATTATATATATATATTTATGCAAATATGCCAGGCTGAATTTCAGCACTAAATGGTTTCTTTCTGCCATACAGAAGATTTTCTTGCTGCTGCTGCTGTACAGAGAGTAGAAATCTCAGTCCCATACCATGCCATTCAGCTCCTTACATATGCACCATAGAAAGATGCACAGAAAGGATGGGGTTCTTTTATTATATGGTTTTTGAATTAACACACATACCTGTTGGCAATTTTTAAAAGATATATTGCTCTATATTCTGTTTGCCGTAGCAACGTAAACAAGAAGATGGAAGTAAAAATAGTTTTCAAGGGCATCTCCTAGAACCATTAAATGTTTTTATCAGTCTGAATTTTGATATACACAGTTACTGGGTTGTCTGTCGTGTTCCAAGTACATTTACACATAACCCAGGCAAGGTCATTTAATCTTATCTATTTCTAATTACTGCTGCACTATAAGAACTGCAGGCTTTTTTTGGGTCTCATGTCTACCAACTCCCCAGGTGAGGTTGAAACTTCTCAGTTGAATACAGAGCTTAATCTGAAAAAAAATTAGCACATGTATTTTGATATTAAATAATAGGGTTTTTTCATAACTGGGAGAATAGTAGGGAACTTGTTCCTTTATTATTCTCCCAATGAATTCTCTGGTTTTTGTCAGCACAGTTCTATGACTGAGCAAGTATTTTTTCCCAGTTTCTCCCTATGACAGTCATCTGTGAGATAGGTATGTCACCTCAACTGGTGGATCTCATGTCACCTGAATGGTTGGATCTCCCTGAAACCCCGGTGCCCTGGGTCATCCCCATGATCTAATTCTGTGGAACTTTGATCTGTGCCAGTCCTGAATTGTCCATGCTACCGCCATGCAGAGCTACCCTCCATGGGCAGAAATGCCACTCTGCAGGGAAGGAAATCACATGGGCATAGCTCAGAGAGAGAGGAGAGACCTTGATCACTGAAACATGCTGCCTTTTACTTCTGATAGTGGTGAGGGCAACCTGACCAAGGGGGTGGGTACACTCTCTATGAAATGAAAATATGCTCTTTGTGTAAAGTGAAAAATCTAGAAACTTTTAACTTTGCAGCCCTGTTTTTACATTAATGCCTCTTTGAGAGGAGAGCTGTGTAACTTCACGTATCTTAAAAGCACAGTTTTACATGCTGGCTATTGTTTAACAATGCTGAATGCCATAACTATCATTGCCACTTAAATGTATGTGGAAGACACGAACATACATTTATTTGTATAATGTAGCCTTGGTTGTTATTGTGGCCTTGACTGCATCCTGATTTAAATGGTCAGTGCTTGTCATACATCTCATTGCAAACAAGGCCAGAGTTCTTATCAATCTGTACTGTGAAGACCGAGCTGTTGCCAGGTTTGTTGGATGATTTCAGGTTGTTATAATTGTATTTAGCCTTGTGTTGGTGTCAGTGTTAAAATTACTGTGTCGTGTGTATTCCTTATAAATTTTTTGTTGCTGTTGAAAGATGTGAAAATAATTCAGCTTTATTTTTTTTTAAATTACCTCCATTTTGTGCTGACATAAATAGGGTATCCATGTATATAGATGGGTGTTTGTGTATATATTTTATAGAAATACATATGTATAAAAGTAGTGTACTTTAGAGATTGAGGCAAAATTACCAATTACCTTTTGAAGACTAAGGTCTTCAAAAATAAGTATTTTGGGTTGAGAAAGCTTTTTGAAAAGATAGATCACTGTATGAGGGTTTGCATTTTTCTGAACTGGAATCCAAAAAGGAACATGTCAAGTCTTCATATCATCATAATCATGTATCAAGGACATTCAGTATGGCATTGCTGAGGTTTTTAATGAAAAGATTTGAAAGAAAGTAATTTTCATTAATAAGATGGCAGAATGCACCTGTCTCTGTGTGTATATGTCATGTTAAGGAATACATGATTACATACAGAGTATTTTTATGTCTCATTGACATATTTTTGGATGCTTGAAATCAGATAGCAAATTCGATTATACGAATAGCTTATTGTAGATGCGAACAACATGCAGACAGGACTCTAAATAAGTATCCTTTCCAGCTTAGTTAAGTATTGCAAATCCACTTAATTTAACAGGGCATACAGGTACTCATACTTTAGAAAATCAGATAATGGATTTTAGATGTTTGCCTTTAGACCCATCAAATTATAAACGTCATCCATTAGATGAAATTCTTTGTGAGCTGCTGAGAGTTCAGATCTGACTTCTCAGATCTAGTCATTCTGGGCATGAGCTACAGTGGGCAGACAGCTGTTGTAGCCCCCTGCCTCTATTTAACCATTGGTTCCTGTGTGCATTTAAAAAAAAATCTCTGATGCTACATTTTGATTTTAGTCCACTCACAGTCCATTTGGACTTTCAAAGACTCTGTCTCTTTAGTGAAGGCTTTTGTGGTAACTTCATCTCTCTGCTCTCTGCACATGTGTCTCTGCATGCTTTCTACATGATGCATTTTAGTGCCTTGGCAGAAAACTCAGCTGAGCAGCAGTTCAATCCTAGCTCCACCTGTTTGATAGTTTAACCATTCCCTGTGCAGCAAAATCCTTTACTCTGATATATTTACAGTGAACTGAAAAAACAAGTGAAATTGTATTTTCAAATATAAAAAAGCAATTCTGATTTCATATCTTATCTGTGATGACTACTTTCTCACATATGACATAAGTGTATTTTCCCAACTATATGCAAGCTTCCAACATTGCTAAAGTGGAACCCATTAAATGAGGAGATTTGCCCTACAATCTTAGTTTAAATGTTTTTATTCATTATAGAGATGTTGAGATGGGGACTTCTAAGTTTCCCTCTGGTTCTCTGTAAACTACTCATAACCACACTGGAGAGAATTCACAAGTAAATCTTGTGATTTTCAGGTAATCACTCACTTCCATAAGCTGAGCCCTTCAATAAAATACCAAATGTCAGAAGACTCTCAATAAAGTCAAGAAAGTTAGAAATGTTGACATATGCAATAACCGAAACACTGCTCTGTATGTGTTGCCCTTATTTAATATAGTAGGAAATCTCCATGGGGGCTGTTGGTTTGGACATACATATGTACAGCTTATTCATTTCTAAGAAAATTTCCCACAAGGCTGACACACAATTCTGTTTTCTCAACGTGTTGCTTCATCGTACCATTCCTAAAGCATTTTTCATTAGAAATGCTGTTTTACTGAGGTTTTTATAGAGTAAATCTGTTCTGAAGCTGACATCAATGTTGCATTAAGGCACCTCTTAAACACGTAAGTTCTCTGTTACTCGTAGTCTCCCTTTCACATTCTTATTCCCTTGCACAATAAGGGGAAAGGCAGTTGTTCACCAAATTGTATCAAATTCTGAGCTGAAACTGATGCTCTCTCTGAAGTGTATTGTTATTGTAAATGAAGTTTCTAAAGGTTGTACACTTGTTTCAAATTTGTTGTGTTTCTGGCTACCTGCAGGTACTTGACTATATAGAAAGACAAAGGAGAAGTTTATGTCACAAATGACAACTTTGTAGTTTCTAAAACTTGTCTTCAACGTAGGAAGCTTTTGAAAAGCCTTTTATCTTGCAGATGTTTGTCAGCCATTATGATACCTTTCTTCTACCTAGAATCTAGAATATCTATTATAATGGAAAAAAACCAAAAGATGTTTGTTTTGAGGGGAGACACAGATAAAAAGGCAAAAAGTGTTTTAGCAAAAGCAAGTCTGAGACATCCTGTTTCAGTCCCAGGCTCAGACCAGTGGTTATGCTCCCTAACCTCCCAGTGATCAGACTTAACTGATTTGAGTAGAATTCATAATGTTAAGGAGGTAAAATAATGTTCTGTTTCTTTGTTAGGTGAAACCTTATTATTAAAACAAGAAAAGCCCATAACATTCTTTGACTTCTGTGGCACCCTGTTTTACAAATTGAAATCATAAAATTGGGAAGTAATGGAAGATGCAAACTGATATCTCTACAAAAGCAAACTTTTTCATAATCCAAAGTTTGAATCCAGCCATATGGCCAGATCTTGACTGGTAACGTTCTGTATTCCCAGAAAGGCCATCCATTTTCAGGTGCTTTTAGTATTGGCTTCAAAGTTTCAAATTGTCATCTCGTTAAGATGTTATCTAAAATCCTTCCCAGAGATAGGAGATTCCTCATTGTCCACAAGAGATTTGCTAAATTTATCTACTTAATGATATCAAACAAGAAAATGCTTCCCTGTCTCTCAGAAAAGCAAGTGGTGTATGTCCAGACCAAAATGGGATGGCTCCACTAAGGGAGAGCTTCACTTGAGTGTACTGGTGAGGTTGAAAAGAGCTGCTGTGCTCCCTCCTCCCTCTGACCCACAGTGGGGCATAAAACTTAGCATTGCAATCATAACTTACAGAGCCTGAAGATTTGTTCTGCTGACTTAGTTTAAATTTTAGTGTTATTACAAAAGCACAGCCCATTCCGGACCAATATTTTCCTGATACAGGTCACAAATGGCAGATCAGAAAAAGAATCTGTAGCACAGGACCCTGTTACGGGTCAGAATTTAACCTTAATTGTTATGAGAGAGCTACTTGAACTGCATGTTGAGACAAGCATGTGTACAACAGCAATTTACATGATAGCCCTCTTCTGGGGGTGTGTCTGCTTTGTTTACAACATTTTCATTTTTATTTTGTAGCCAAGCACCAAGACGTACTCACAGAGTGGCAGGCACTCGGTATCAGTAGAGGTTCAAATGCAGCGGCAGCGGCAAGAAGAAAGAGAGAGTTTCCAGCAGGCGCAGCGGCAGTACAGCTCGTTACCCAGGTACGGCAACTGTCTGAAGCTATTCAGTGTACATGAGCCTGGAGCTAATTTCGTTTGTGGAAGGAAAATGTTGTACTTAGTGCAGACACTTTTGTTTAGTATTGATATAAGGTGGAATGTCTTCAGTGTGGAAGAAGCATAAAATTTCTTAAGTGAGAGCATGTGGTAGCTGTTTATTTTAGGAGAATTACTTCAGAGCTGATTTCAGTGGAGTTTGACGACAGCACCCAACAGAATTGAGACATTAAAACAAAGCTATTCTTTGTGGGACACCATCCAGTTTAATTTTCTGCAATTACAAAAGTCTCCTGAGCATGACATCGGTTGTCCCCTTTTAACATGTCAGACTATTTTTTTTTCTGTTGCCTAATTCCTCACTGGGTAGAAATAAGTAAAAGGGAAAAAAAAAAACCATCTCAAGATCTCAAACAAAGGAATATAAAACTGAGCAACTCTATTAAAAAAATCAGGCCCTCCAAGTTTCTAGTATATACATTTCTTCTAAATTACCTGGTCATTAGCAATGGAACGGTGAAAATTAATGTACTTTTTATCTAAGCAAAACTGTAGCCATTTGGGCAAAACATCTTTTACTCGATATTTAGCTTTAAGAATTATTAGAAGTTTACCCAACTTGTACTGAAATTAGATAGCAGTCATTAGATAGGTAAGCATTATGCAAATAGTCTTTGCATTTTCACATATCAGTGGCAATGGTTACATGGAGACTCCTTTACATTGGAGGTTCGTGTTAGTTTCCCTCTATTCTGGTTGTTTCTTCCAATGAGCTTGTGTTATTTTTCTGTGCTCCATGTGGAAATGGTGTGGAAAATACAAATTTTTTATAAAATGTATTTTACCAAGTATATCATGACTCTTTTTTGAAACAAATAGAAGCTTCATAATTGAAGGTATCTAATCACAAACTCTTATCCTACTGACATCTTTCAAAATAAAACATATCTCTGATTTACATATGCTATAACACCTTTCAGTGTGGAATGTTTCTGTTAAGTTTGGAAGGTAGGAAAGGAAAATGAAGTTACTGTGTTTTCTTAGATTGTTAGCTGTATATGATATTCCCTTTGCCTCTTATCTCTGTCTTCCTTCTGAAGTGACCACACCTATTTAATGCCATATTGTTTTCCTAAGTCCTTCAGTTTGGCTAGCCCCAGCAATGCACAGATCGAGTAGAAGTTGGGGGGGGATTTTTCGTTTTGAAACGGATTCTTAAAACTTGCTTCCCCTGCTCTGATCAACCACTGGCAGCATTTAAAAGTTGGAAGTCAGTTGTAATGCAGTTCCAGTGGCAGAAATTAATACCTGTAGAGTGAAAATTATTCTACAGAAATCTGGAAAAGAATGCTTTGGGTCATAGAAATGCTTGTTTTGAGAAGAATGAGAAGTTCACTCAATGTGGTATTCGGCATGAGAAAAAACTAGCAAACTTGTGATGCAGGTTACTGAGTAATTAATGATAATTTAATGACTTTGCTTGAGCACTATGGGTATGTGCAGACAGAATTTCAAAACCTTGGGCTAGAGCTGAGTGCTGTAAATACTACAATACCCCTATAACAAGCTGGGACATCCAGTTCTCCAGCTTTACAAATTGTTCCTAACTCTATGACTGATCTTTAAAGAAATCTCTGAAACTTAGGTCCCAAGTTTTATGTTGCAACTATGGCTTTGTAATCATTAAAGTTTGTACACTGGCTTAATTCTTCAGCTTTCTTGCTTTGCATCTTGTATAGTCTCTAGGGGCCTCTGTATTTTTCCCTTTGTACGTTTAAATCATTAGTACTGAGACAAATAAACTCATGAGTCAATTTTAAAGGATCTTCCCAGAAAGATCATAAATATGGGCCAACTAATTTTGAAAAAGTACCAGAAAATAGTCGGTAAATAAAATCAGTTCAACTAGTCATCCTCTTGTCCCATGTGAAACTGTAAAAGCGATGTTTAACTCCAAATTAGTTTTTTACTACTTAAAGCTTATCTTACTCTAGATCAGGAACCTGACAGTTTCGTTGCCTACAGAGGTTCATTCAATTTGCTCTTGTTCCATGGAATGATAAAACATGGCTCAGAAACATAATTTATTTGACAAAGTTGGATATGTGAATACCAAGAACAGCTATAAAATTTGCATAAGAATTTACCTTATGCTGTAATTTATGCTGTAATAATTTGCATCCATCCAGAACAACAGTTTTCATCCAGAAGTCTCAAAGACTATTATGAAATAAGATGGATATGGTCATTTTCAAGTCATGTGCATGGAAGGAAGGTTGCAAAAACCTTAGGTGACTTGTTATTTTTACTAATGGTAGAAAAATTCTCAAGATCTCCTGTCTCTCTAGTGCATATTCATTGGATGAGGCCACATTGAGTCATGTATGTTGACATGAAAAAACAAGCCATATATAAACAACTAAATTATTTTCTTACTGATTAATGTGACAATATATTTTGTTTTACTGCTTGATTCTCATACGCTAATTTTAATCTCAAATTTGGTATCTTTTTTGCAGCAGCACAAAATTGTTTTACTTTATCATCACCAATCTTTTTTTGGAATTCATAAAAGCATCTAGCAGCTTGATAGTAAATTAAAGCTATTCCAAAACCATAATCTGTTTTGAAAATAATGTGATGATTTATTGTGAAAAGAGATAAGATTTTGTAATTCCTGTATGTATTTGATTTATTTATCTACCCCACGGAGCAAAAAAATCAGCAAGAAATGTTATCTCTGCCTTTTCTTTTATGAAAGCTATAGCAAACTGGGAAACAGTGCTGATAACATGAAATTCCTTAGTTCTGGAAGTGGGAGGAAGAAACTCTCATCTGTGTAACTACCTATCAGTTACAAACTTTATCCTCCAAATAGTGCTGTGTTAGGACAAGTGTTTTAAAGATCTGCCTCTTGCATTTTTAATCAAGTGTGAGTCTAGATTCTGATCTTCCACAAGTGCTTGGTGTTACCTAGTTTCTTAGGAAACACAGCAATATGTATTGTCTTTCCTAGTCTGCAATTGAATTGTAGCACTTTTTTGTTAAGTATGTGGTGGTTATTGTAGCACTGGATGGGTTTTCATGCCATATTCCACCAGGAGAGGCCTAGAAATACAGTTCAACTCTATTGGCAATATCTGAACAAAAGAGGCAAGATGCCTCTTTGGGGCATCTGGAGAATGCTGTAGTGGGAGGAAGCCTGTTGGCATTTCAGAAGTACCCTTCCTTTCAGGGACTGTTGTCAATAACAGTAGAAGGGGAACTAGCACATTTATCTTAAAAGCCTCTTCTATTTTTATTTCCAGGCAAAGCAGAAAAAACGCCAGTTCTGTATCTCAAGACTCCTGGGAGCAGAGCTATTCCCCTGGAGAAGGGTTCCAGACTGCAAAGGAAAATCCCAGATATTCCAGCTACCAGGGATCGAGGAATGGCTACATGGGGGGACATGGCTTCAATGCCAGGGTAATGCTAGAAACACAAGAACTGCTCCGCCAAGAGCAGAGGCGGAAAGAACAACTGAAAAAAAAAACTTCTTCTGAAGGGCCTAGCAACTATGACTCATATAAGAAAATTCAGGACCCTAATTATACCCCTCCTAAAGGTCCTTTCAGACAAGATGTACCGCCTTCACCATCTCAGGTAGCAAGGCTGAACAGATTGCAAACACCAGAAAAGGGAAGACCATTTTATTCTTGAGGTGAAGAAAATGAAGATCAACTTACCATGCAATAAGGAACATTTTCGTATAAAGACTTATATTTTGAAAACTTTTAAAACTGTTGGTACTAAGGAATATATCCATCGTCTGTTTCAGTGCCTTTAAAAATACAGGCAAAGCGTTGGTGGGCCTTATGTCTTTGCCGTTCTGTCTCAAGTGTTGAATTCATGGAAGGATCTTCCACCATTTGACAATCATAGCGGAAGAGAGCAATGCCACCCCTGTGTACTGAGTCCCATAGCCCAGCCCAGTAGTTGTCAATGGCTTATTACTAGGATTTGTTGTAATGTGTTTTACTTTGCAGTGACTTATTACACCAACATGGAGCTCTGTGGCATCAGATTAATGAATTTGAGGTTGAAGGAAGCATCAATTTATCCTTTTTTTATTTCTCTTGGGTCAGGAGGAGGGTTACGTATCACTCGTGAGTGGATAAAGCTTAGCTTTTCTCTGGATCTCAGTCGCAGTTTCTAAAATGCTTTATAGCAGACTCATTATCAGTCTTTGTTGATCAATATTTAAGTGTTTATATGCTGAAAAACTATCCTTCTCCTATTATGCACATATGCACTCTTTTTCTCTCTTTCCCCACTCCGACCTTATTAAAAAAGCCTTTATCCTGACTCATGAGGAAAACAATATTAAGCTTTCAGTTATCCTGAGAATCCTGTTACAATTGCCTTATAATCTTATACACAGTCCATTACAAATGAAATAACTGGAGAGAGACTATTTATACAGTCACAACCAAGCCCTTGATAACTATATTTTACTATTTTATTAAAGATGGGAAATTATGAACAAACATACAACTGAGTTCTGCTTTGCTTACTTCTAAATTAATTTGGTCATATGACACTTGAAAGAGAGCTAGGGAGGGTGTCATCCCATGGCCATCTGATAAACAGTTGTCTTTAGGAAAATTTCAGAGAGAACTTAAAGCAAGAGCAGAAGAAATCAAAGTTTTTCTTTGTATTAAAAAAAAACCCCACACCAAAACCAACATTCTGAAAAGAAAACAATTTCTTCTTTTTAGAATTTGTGAAGCTCTGTGGACAATTGCCTTGTGCTTCCGTATACTGTATTGCATCATGATGCTATATTAAAAATAAACCTTTAAATATATGAATGGGAGATAAGTGGAGACAAACTGTTACACATCATCTTGAAAACATGTCAGTTTCCAAAAATAAGTAAAGCAAAAAAAGATTGCTCTAGCAGTGAGTAATATTTGAATGTGCATATGGGACATGAGAATTTCTTTTGCAGCAGTTGTTTTTATGTTTGTTGGTCTGAACTTCATGTATTGTAAAAAATATGGCTGGGTTGCTGAAGTGCCTGCAAATCCTGATGTGAAAAGGCTTGAGAATGGATCTCAGCATATCGTGTACAAAAAGAAAAGAGAGAAAGCAAGAAAGAAAATCATGTATTGCGTGATTTTAAAAAACTATTTTTTTTTTACTGGCACATTTTATTTTTGCGCCAACTTGTTTCTAGAATATATGTGAAATATCAGCACACTTATCTGTGTCTTTTATGCCTGTTTGTTAACAGTTTTTGTTGTTAATAATGTATGCCACGTTTAAAAGTTGTTACTAGTGTAAGCACAGTGACATTGGATGACAGTAGCTCTTTTACGCAGAATTTACAAAACTGTGTAAAATGGCTTTCCATGTACATATGAAAGTTAGAATAAAAGACTGTTTCCATCCTCATCTTGGTGTTGCCTACAGACCCTTTTGAGAACTGCTGCAGACATGGAGTTTTAAAAATATTTAACAGATGTTATTTTATCCTATTCCTAATGGCTTGCGTGTGTCTTTCTGTGAGCACTTATAAATACTGGGAGGGGTGGGGGGCGAAGAAAAGATTTACAGCCCAGCTGAACACCTGAAGACTATCCTCAGAGGGAAAAAACACTCAGTCTAAAGTCTCATGTTATTTTAGTCTGTATCTGTGACATTCAAAAGGTGCATTCTTAAGACTAACTGCTATGGCAAAAAAGTTTCGGGCATTAGCATGGATTCCTCTCCCCAGGGGGAGTGCCGGCAGGAGAAGGGTACCTGCTGTGCTCTGGTCAAATCTGGGCACATGTGAGGAAGCCCTCTCTGCTCTGAGTCCATGTTTTGGGATCTGATGAGAGCCCTTCACTGGAATGTTGACATGGTGAAAAATGGGAGAAGGCAGATTTATGAATAAGGCAATATTTACAGTGCCAGTGATACTCTGTTTCCCCCATTAGTATTGGAACTGTGTCTGGTTTTCTCCCTCCCCTCATTCCTCCTTTTGTTGGATTCTGCAGGAATGTCAATCATAATTCTGTATATGCATGACATCAGGCTGTTGCCATGGCAATAATAGTGTCAAGTTTTTCACTGCAAGTTTAATATGGGATCTCAAGGGGAGGAGTAGCAGGACCTGGAAGGTGGACATGCATCTTTTGGTGGTGCCCAAATAAACTAAAGACATGCTTTTGCACAAGTCCTAAGTTGAGGGGGCGTGCATTTGTGAGTGGGGACATAATTGCATTTGCAGTTTTGCAGGCCTTGGTGTTTCATCTCCTGACTGCATTCCCAGATTACATAGTTTGATGTTTCTGTGGAATTATTTGGACAGGCAAATAATTGCAAGCACAAAAAAATGCATGCACAGGAATGGAAACCAGGTTGAAGTCCTTTTCAAAAGAAGGTCTTTGATAAACTGTTGTAGGAAAAAGGGCATATGTTTTGAAAAGTATAAAGTATGGGATGTTTTACGTGTGAGAATGGCATATGTTAAAGTTTACCCTTCTATGAAACTCCTCTTCAAGGTGTTAACAATTTGCCATAATTAGATGTGTTCATGAAAGAAGGCAGATGTTCCCTTTGGGCCACGTCTGTGTTATGTTAGCAAAGAATAAGGTCTTTTTCAGGATCCGTTATCCTGTCTTCCTGACAGAGCATAGACAGGATTTCTAATATTAACTCCCATAAGTTGCAAAGGGCGATAAGGAAGTGAGAGGGGAGATGTTTTAATAGAAAATGACCTTTACTTCTACATAGTGAGTAGATTCAAAAGTTAATTGAGCTAACCACATTAGTGCAGTAATTTGTTTGTGGACGCATTACCATTATGAGATTAACTCTGAAACATTAGTGTACTTAAGAATGGTCACAGGACAGACTGTAAGGGAGTTTACCACATCCAGGAGTGGGTGTAAAGCTTGCACATTTTTCCCTGTTGAAACCCTAAAAAAACCATCTGCAAAGCTCGCTGATATTTTATCAAAATAATTTGTTAATGCTAATGAAATTCCATGGGAAAGTTGAATATTGCTAATGCAGAAGACTGCTGCCTTTCTAAAAATGCCTGCTTCCCCTCTTCTTACAGGGCCTCCTTGGAAATGAGAGTGCAGCCCTAGTGAGTTATTGCATGGGCCAGATAGTTAAATATATGTCTTTGAGAACTCTGCCATCAAAAACAGCGCAAAATGGCGCAGAGCCCAGCTGAACATGGTCAGAAAGTACAATTGCTGTTTAATGCTGGCAAACAGCAAGAAGAACAACAAAATAAGATTTAAACACATCATGACTGTAGATATATGGCTTGCCTTTCCAAGCCTTACTGATGTTTCCCTCACATTTGTTCTTTTTATTAGTGTCTGTAACATTGCATTTATCTGTGCTGGGTATGTCGAGAAGGTAAAAAAGCCTTGGCCAGACAAGGAAGAGATGCGGCAGATTGGCAGTATTGGTTAAACACAGGATATTCTTGAGTAATTCAAACCTTTGAACTTGCATTTTCGAGACTTAAAGTGAATCTGGCTATTGCATGTCCTGGCTTGGAAGTCTATTTTCAAAATATTTCCTAATTCTATTTGCTGTGCCTGACTGTTTCTACATCGTTCACTCCCGAGTCCTCAGTTCATAGAAGTTGTGAGGAATCTGTCAGGAATGTGAATGAAGAAAAAACTCTTCTATTTTTTATACTGCTGTTGTGCCACCACACCCTGGCCTTCCACACTCACTTTTAAGTTCAGCCCTAAGTTGGCAGAGGAAGAGCAACGGTCAGAAATCCAGGATGGGGAACTGACTTTGTGAAAGAAGTTTTCTCTGTGTGCGTGTACATGCGAGTAAGTGAGAGAGACACAGATTGGATTCATCTGCCTTTAATTCATGTCCTGCTTGAAACCCTCTTCAAAATATCTTGTAGCATTTCTTCCAAGTTCTTTCCATCTGTGCAGAAACCAGCTGATGATTTGATGCACATGGTTATTGTTTGATGCCCTCTCGTACATCTCTTCTATTTTGTGTCAGCATCACACTTTTACATCTGCTGATTAATTCTGTTGCATTTATTTATTTTTCTAACTGGCATGCAATTCATTCATATCCTAGGCTGCCTCTTGCCAGTGATTGATATTTCTCTCTTAGCTTTGCAAACTTATTTTAATATTTTTCTGTCCTTGGGAATAGTGTTATCCTTTGTAATTTACACTTTAATCACATTTTAAAAATTGAGACTGGAAGCTTGAGTTGGGATTACACAAAAGCAGACTAAAGAATATGGCTTTGATTTCTTTTCTATGTGCAGCACGCACTTCCCAGGCAGTTGTAGAGACCGTACAGAGTACTGTCTGAGCAAGATGAAGAAAAACATCAAGCCCAGGAGCTTTGGAGGAAAAAGAAACAAAAGTTAAGGAAAGTTTTGAAAATATTTATGCCCACTGCATGCTATCTACTGTGAAAAAAAATAAGAATTCTTTAGAAGTATCACTCTCTGTCTGAATGGCTGATGGTTTCAGAGCTCAAGCAGACGTGACTGTGGTTTAAAGATGGCTGCTCATGCCCATCCAAAGCATGCCAGGACCTTCTTCTCTTGCAAAACGCTCCTGAAATACTGTTTTCAGCTGCATGTTTTACAGCAACTAAGGTCTAGAATGGGAGGGAAGGATGACAGACACTGGTGATAATTGCTGCAGTTATCCGTTTTTAATCCACTTGTTTGTTTGAGTAATCTTTTTCTTATAAAAAGATGGAAAGAAATGAAGAGTGAAGGAGAGGAGTAAAATATGAGCAGAAACAATCTCCACTTTCCCTCAACTATTGTCACCATTACAGCTGCTGGTAGTTGCCTTTTATATTTTTTTCCCCTTTATGCTCCAAATGCATAAAAAAGGGACAAAACAGCTGGCAGAAACCTCAGTGCAAAACTCATGACCCTTGCGGAGATTCACTCTATTGTGTAGCTCGTAAGATGTGAATTAGCAACGCAACAAGTAAAACAACTTTATTGTTCCTCTGTGGTTTCCTCTGTGGGTTTCCCTGGGGTATCTTTAGATTGTCAGTCCATGGGACTAAGGGCTATAGTTAGTTTTTATCCCATATAGAACAGAATACCATAGCTGGCAGTAACAGCTAGTAAATATTGAGGTGGGGCGGGTGTTTAGTGTGAAAGGAGCTGCTTAGAAATTGGTTTATATGGATCTTTGCAACAGGTGCATGACTATCCCGTTTAAGATGTACTCCTAGTCCCAGCAATATTCTCATTTTTAAGTACAGAGCATATTGCTGGAACCAGTAATAGCTGAGAACTTGCTACATTTGGTAGCTAAAATGAGTTCCTCAGGTCTCTTCATTTAACTAAGCTTCTTCGAAGCTCTTGTAAGGGGAAGGAGAGGAGCTGTCTTCCTCCTGGAAATGTGAAATACATTCCCATGGTCACCGTTTGAAGTTTAAGAACTATCCAGAGGAATTTTAAGAGATTTTGAGGAGCTACAGCCTTCTGCCAGGACCGCAGAACAGTTATCACCTTCATGTTCAGCAAGCTGGAGAAGACATTTAGTTCTCACTGTGCCAGCAATATAATTCTTATTCCCACTTAAAACCTGCTGAAGGCTGAGACCCACACCCTACCCCTTCTGGGTACCCAACACATTTTATATCTTCCTTAGGGCCCAATGCAAAGCTTCGTAATACTTCAACTGTAGCCAGGTTATTAAAAGCCAGTAAGCTCTTAGGAACAAGAATGTCTTTGCCTAAAACTTTGTGTCTAATGATGATGTACGTTTTGTTTCACTCTTCCAGCCATCTGTTGGTTCTTATCCATGACACACTTCTCCCTCGTTTCTTTCAGCACATAGTACATTCAGACTGTGCCCTGTGGTCCAGCCCAAACTTTCTTGCAGTATTTTAAGAAATGTGTTTATAAATAATATTAATGATGCTTCATTAATACCTGACCAGATTTTTTCTCGGCTATGGGTATAAAGGAAGGCAAATTTATGCTAAAGGAACTATTTTTTGCATTCGCAGAGGAAGTTTAAGAAGTCTTTTCTCACTTTTGTTTCTGAAACTCACCGAGGGTTAATCTAATCAGCTGCTATGAAACAGGGACTGGAAATGGCGGTGGCTTGTTTTAGTGCCCGGTTGATGGTTTGCAAAAGTTTATTTTATAATCTGGACTGAGTTCATTGTAATTTTCTACATATTGTTCCTTACTTTGAGAACTGTATAAAATCAGATTAAAAATAGAAGCCATTAAATTATACAACCTGTTGCTACCCAACAGCTCAGTTCATATTACAGCCAGCAAAGTAGAAATAATTTGTGTTTGAATATCCCATTCCTTGTTTTAAAAATAATGCACAAAACTTTTATGAATAGTAGTATACAGAATTTTCCAACTATTCCTTCTTGTTTCTTTAAAGTCAGTTTGCATGAATAATTTCTCATCTTTATGCAGAAATTTTCTGTATTTTTGTTGACTAAAATATTGCTAATCTAATTTCCTATTAAAAAACTAATTTCCAGCATTGCAGAGTTGAAAGGTGCTACCAAGCATTTAGTCCTCAATTTACATACAACAAACCCTGTAATCTGATGGGGGATTTCACACAAGGATGGCTGCATGCAATTACATGGGCAAAGAAAAAAATTTTGTCCGAGGCTCGGCTCTACTATAATTTCATCTGTTGGTCTCCCATTGAGAGTTCTCCTATTGTTAAATAGCTTATTGATGTGGACTTAAGAGCAGAAAAATCTACACAATGTTGTCATACTAGGTTTTCAATGCTGTTTGCATTTATTTCTTTTTCTTTTTTTTTTTTCTTTTTAATTATAATTTGGTTTTATTAGAAAGGGACAAAGTAAACAGATTGGAATAATTCATTTGAGTTAACACTCATTGACAAGAAAACATTAAGCATTCTCCAGATGAAGCATCAGTCGTGAAAGACAGAAGGATAATCCTAACATTACAACTCAAGTAAATTAGTTTTCGGATATACATGCCAGCATTGCATGAGGCTGCATCAATTCTTAATACTGGCATAATAGTATGCACTTTTAGATGATGCCAGAAATCATCATTACAACAGAGAGGATTCACTGTTTGTGTTTATTAATGTGGGAATGTTGGAAGAGCATTTGATATTAAATGTCACAGTCTATAGTGGTTGGAGCTAAACAACTGTAAAACTGATGGAGATGATTTGGGCAGATAACTAAATCTGGGAAGCTGAGCTCCACTCACTGCCATGCTGGAAGCACATACCGATGTTTTGCCTCTGCCATCACAGAACAGGTGCAACGTGATGAAACCAGCGAAGTCCATTTGTAAAGGTGTTGGGTGAAGGTGGAGGGCACCGGACCATGAAGCCTGAAGTCCAGTTGGTCCTTCTGAGCACAAGGGAACCACTTCTACCTTAGCTGGCCCACATCTTCTCCGCTTTTGAAGACTAACATATTCTCAGGTGTGTCTGTCCATAAGTGGACAGTGTATTTATTTTTTTTTTTATTTGCATGAGGATGGATACAACATTCTGCCCTATCACACTGTGCCAACATGACCATCATAGTTGCTCCTCAGCAGCTTTGACTCAAAGCTGGTAACTTACTGTCCATGAAGTCCAGATATCTTTCTTGTAGACAGAAGGTGGAAGGAAAGCACGGGACTACCTTACCTTGTCTATAAGGTAAGCTGGCATTACAGAATCACAGAAATCAGGTTGGAAAAGACCTATAAGATCATCAAGTCCAACCGTTCCTGTCCTATGCTAAACCATATCCCTAAGTACCATATCTACCCTTTTTTTAAACACATCCAGGGATGGTGACTCAACCACCTCCCTGGGCAGCCTGTTCCAGTCCCTGACAACTCTTTCAGTGAAAAAAATTTTTCTAACATCTAATCTGAACCTGCCCTGGTGCAGCTTTGTGCCATTTCCCCTTGTCCTATCTCCTGTCACCTGGGAAGCTGAAGTCACAGAAGAAGCTGTTGCAAATAATGTTAATTTAGCTTAACTGTTACACTTCTTTTGAATGTCCTTTGCTGCAGAAGATTTGAGATGCAGGATCCAGGCTGGAAAGGAGAGTCTGGAAATCTGCTCTGCAGATCTTAAAAAAAAAAAAAAGAAAAAAGGTATGTTACAGAGCAGTTGATCATCTCCTAGATATACCACCTGTGTTCTCCCAGCCCACACCAGACCATAAATGAAATGTGGTTAAGGGTTTATCTCCCTATAAATACCATGTACATTTATTAATTGGTGAGTGATTTGCATTATTATGACATTTGATTGGTGGTATTCAAATCCAGCTGGTAAAGTTTCAGCAAGGAGCTGGGAGAGCTGCAACAGTCCTTCTATTGTCTTCAGTTGGCGTGGTGAGGCAGCAGTGAAAGCAATACAGCCAGCGATGCAGTAATCTAATACAGAATACAGGCTGCTTCTTTTGTTAAACATCTTCTCCTAAAAATGCTGGCAAGTACACATTGTTTCCTTATCACTTTTTCCTCTTGAGGGATTTCAATTCCATTTACCCCACGGGCCCAAATCCTTCCTGAACACATGAGTTAGACAGCAAGAAGGATTACTAGAAATAGCACAGACAATGACCAAAGGCCGTCTTGCGTGCCTTTTCTTTCCAGCCAGCCACCCACCTTTCATTATCAAGGGGATGAATACCATATCTGACTGCATAATCAAAATCCAGTGACCTGTCAGAGCAGGCAGTAAAATAAAGCTCTCTTGCTGTTTCCCTTTGACTAGGCTTCAGTTCTGGAACCCTTTTAACCCAGATTTTCTGACATATTGTACCTTATAGGCATTTAAGGATGCAACCACTGTGCTAATATGTTTTAGATTGTGTCCTTATAATATATATGGTATATTTAGCGTCATGGTTTCTGGTAAAATTGGAGCACCATGATGCCAAAGTCAGAGCCTTTAATTAAAAGAGCTACAGCAAAGAACAGTTAAAGCACATTGAACAATAGAAATCCCTGACCAGTTTTTCCAGCAATTTTTCTGCCTGTGATATTTGCCAGCACATTCCTGATGAATGTCTAAGGTAAAAGCAAATGCTCATGTAGATCTTGAATGCCATTCAACATATGGAAAGAACTGCTTACTTATCTTTAAATATAGTCCCACGTAGCCACCAATGAAAAAACTTCTTTTTCTTTCTTCCCCACCCCCCCCCCTAATTCATTACAGTGCACTTAGTGGATGACTGCTGAGTGAAAGTTCAGAGAAGGTCATACAAGATGCCAAAGGGGCATATTCTCTTGTTGCAAAGCCTAATGCCTAAACCTAAACTCTGTTCTTTACACCCAGCTGTAGATTTTGTGGAGAATGGGGGAGATCTTATTTTAAAATGTTTTTCCATACAATAAGTTTCCCTTGTTCTCTTAGCTGGATCAAAAAGCAGACATAAAACTCCTTTTTGCGGATTGCTAAGGGAAAATAGCTGAGCTGGTTTCATACCTCCATGATAACGTTTGTGTTTCCAAACAGGGTCCCAGAGCAGGTATTCTTGTAAGCCCCACACAGTATTACAATCTACTTGTCTCTGGGGTAGAAAGCAGGCACATTTCTATGGGGGGTCCTTTCAAAGTCTTCTGAGAAGGTTGCAGTGTAGAAGCCCTCCATACTCATTCCTGATTTCCATTTTGCAGACTAAGTAGTAGCTGATGTGCTGACCTATTTTAACAAAAGCTTTTCTGCATTTTTAGAGGTAAGAACTCAGAAAAAAAGTTCTGGGATTCCTTTTAATTTTTTTTCCCTTGCCTCTCCTTTCACAAAGATGTTAGGTTGATTCCACACCCAACGATTTTGCCCAAAGAGGATGAAAAATGTAACACAAATTCTGAGGCTTCAAGAATTAGAAATGTTGTTTGTCCCATGTATTAGCAAAACGTGAAAACTACAAAGCCAGCCTATGCGTGAGGTACCAAACTCAGCAGCACGCAGCAGCCTACCTGATTGCATTGTGTTAACACAAGACATAGATCTGTCTAAAAGCACTTGACAGACTGTGTCTTTGCATCAGGCCCTGGAGTCGATAGTTACCATTTTTTAATCTTTGAACTGAATGAAAATTTAAATTTTTAATACTGATTGCTTTCTAATTGGCTGGTTCTTTGAGTACTTCCAGATGAGGCTGTGCTCCTAGGCAAGTAGACTTTTATAGACAAGATCTTCATAGCCTGAGATGCATCTCTACTAAGTGTGCAGAAGTAATATTTCCTAGACATCTATTTTGTGTGACAGAGAAGTAGTATCATAACCTAGTGGAAGATATTAATTTTTAATATTTTATTTCAAATTTTAAGGTGTGCAGTTGCTGGATAATGAAAAATACTTGGAAGCAAGCAGTTTTGGGGAAATTTACGTGAATCAGAAGGATGCTTATTTTGTATTTTCACTTCCTATGATCTTCAGAAAATGCTGACTGCAGTCAGCAATGTTGGCAACAGTCCTTTTTCACAGAACCCTTGAAGTATTGCAATACCTCATTGCCCGCAACAGCCAGCCAGGCTTTTAATAAATTAGTCCTGAACATACAGATAGATTCTAGAGAGACATTCTGAGGTCAGGAGAGACTGCTATAATAATCTAGTGTATTACCTAACTTCCTTTTTAACACCAACTGCAGAATTTCGCTCAATACTTCCTACATCAAACCCAGTAACTTGTGGCTAAAATCAAGAAAATCTTTCAGAAAGACATACAGTTTATATTTAAGAGGATAAGGGATGGGGAATTCACCACATCCTTTGGCAATGTCCTTAGTTTTTAATTGCTTGCACTGATAAAAATTTATGTTATTGTGAGCCTGGTCTTCTGACTTCATCTTTGATCATCTTGCTGTGCCTTTTTATTCGTTAAGAAACAATATTGCATCAGTGTAATTTTACATTCTGAGCATACCCTGCCTTGATAAGACCTGGTTGCCAAATGAAAAACATTAGTCTTGAGTCTCACAAACTCCAAGCAGGGAAAACATGAGCACCCAGATCATACAAGAAGGGGGAAGGAGGGAGGTAGGGTTAAGCCCAGAACAATGTTATGTGCTGAACTTCCATCTGTAAACTGGATGCAGTCAAAAATAGAGACCAGTTTTGAAAATCTGGCCTGTAAATAACACAACTTAAAGTCAGAAATATGTTTTCAAGGCTGTGTTTGCTCTCAGGTTAACATTCACTTGACGTTTCAATATTTCCTTTTTAGTGTTTTTTGATGTTTCTGTAAGAAAGCCAGGTTTGTTTTACAAAAAGATGGCTTGCAGACTATTAGCCAGTACAGTGACCTGAAGATAATTCTTAATACTACTTCTGTTTGGTATAAAATCATGATGCATTGTCACCTTGAACCTACCATCCTCTCTTAAAGGGCTTTAATCTTATTCTTCCTGTCAAAAAGCGTCATTCTCATATCCTTTTGTAGTCAAATCATAGGATCTCAGTGATGCTGTTTTCAAAGAAAGGAATGTATTTGAAAACAGAAAATTTAAATTTTATTTTAAAAGCTAAGATAAATATTTTGTATTCTAATAGATATTTTATTTTTGTATCAAGGACAAATAGGAGAGCAGGAACTTCAGCTTTAAGATAAACATCTCTTGAGAGAGCCTAAACCAAAACCAGCACTCCAAATCCATTTTTTCCTTTTCTTTGTTGACAATTTTTTTCTCTGTTTCTTCCTCTAAACACAGAGGGATATTTGCCATTGCAGTGATAAAACTGTGAGCAACATAGAGTTCAGTCATGCCAGGGAGAGAATATGATACTTTACATGAACATGTCAAGGTAATGTCAATTAAAAAAAAAAAGAGAGAGAGAGAGAGAAAAAAAAAAGAGGCACAGAGTGACTTTTAAAATCTTTCACACAGATCTTATCTATTCATAACCCAAATCAAAGCAACTCTGATTGCTCTATCAAGTGTAATATATAATTAAGGCAATTCAGTCCTAAGGTTTGGGGTTATCGCAGTTCTTTTGATTTGAGCTGCTGATTGTCTTAGTGAAAGAGCTGGTTGGGAAATTTTTGACAGAGAGGTTTTCATCTTAAAAAAAAAAAAAATCTGTCAAAATGAAAACTTTTTAGTGAGGACAAAGCCTGCAGATTAATCAATAGCTGGAGCACTCAGGAAAGCATGGTGGTGTGAGTCCCTGCGCTCAGGAGGGGCAATGCCTAAACCACTGGGCTGCTGACTAGCTGAGGCTGCATCAGGCACTCTTCATGTAAATTGCGTTGCAATAACTGCTCTAACTACTGGGCCATATATTCAGTCCCTCTCTCTCTCCCTGGCTGGTTTTGATTTGAAAGTAAGAAAGGTTTGAAATGCTAAGAAAGCACTCTCCTACACTGCATGTCTTAGCTGTGAGATCTTAGTGAACTGGTCTGACCTGAAGTTTGACCTCTGCAGTCTTCCTGAATGTTCATTATACCAGAGACCCAGCATACACATGAATTTCAGCATTTGTACAACACCCATGAGATTGAAGGAGCCATGCATATGCTTGCACTTCTCTGTACTCCTAACCGCCTTCATGAATCAGGATGTGTGCAGCACACAGATTTTAATACTGTTTAATGGTGAGGTTGCAGACATTTTAAGGAAGGGACTGTGCTCATCTGTACATATACAGACTGCACTTAACGCTACACATTAGCAGGATACAGTTAGGCTGAAAGGTGTTAGCAGCTTCCAACAGCAATGTCCTGGTTCCAAAGAAAACAGCAATCCTTGTTAAAAATAATGGGTGTGCCAAGTAATTGGCCAGGCTCAACAAACAAAGCAATCAGGACCCTTTATGACGAAAAGGCAGCTGATGGCTGAGGAAATACCAGCGGCACTTGGATGTAGCTTTACAACACATGAACTTCAGCAGCAAAGAGCTGGACTTGACTTGACTTTTCCTTTCCTTCCCTTCCCTTCCCCCAGTCCCAGTACCTTGCTCCCACAGAGCTGACCCTCAGCACTGACTGCTTATGGGCATCTATCCTCATCTCAGCTGGACTTAAATGGGGAAATAAAAGGGGTTAGTGATGGCTGGTAGGACTGCTGTGGCTGCTACCAAAGCCCCATCAACTGAAACAACATTGAAACTGCAACCTTACTTTGTTCCATCGATTTTAATTCTTTTTTTACTTTTTTGATCACTTAATATATTTTTTCATTGTGAATAAAAATAAATAAAATACAGTTTCAGTATTTTCTTTAGAATTTAGTGTCTCATAAACACATTTTACTGAATGTATGACTGAGAAATAAGAACTCATAAATTCCTATCCCAGCCATGCTGCTTGCTGGGATGTGTGTCTTTAACATGTGCACTCCATTCAGGGTGGGATTTACATTATCTAACTACAGCTGCCTAAAATTTAAGCAACTAGTATAAGATACTCTTATAAACATACTACTGAGACAGCTGAGGGCGAACTACCTACACAAAGAACTCCTACCTATCCTAAAAAAAGGGTTCAAAGCCAGGTGCTGAGCTGGCCCCAGCCTTAGAAAAAGAACAGATGATTGGCAGTTGATTTTCGGGATACTGAAGATAGGTGTGATGAATTCCACCACCCTTTTAAAATGAAAGTCTTGCCCCACTGAAATTTAAAAGAAGACTCCTGTGTATTTCAGTAGGACGAGGATGTGTCTTTTATGTCTCTTTTCTTTCTTAGATTTTAGAAGGAAAACATATTAAATTCCCCAACAGTCCAGATCCAGCTTGCTATCTCCCTCTACATCCCATTACATGTTACACTGGCAAGTGCTACACTGGGTAGTGTCACACGGAGGAAAAAACAACTCACTTTGCTTTTTGTAAATCTTTTCCTGGTCCTCATCTATACCTCATGAATCTGGCGCTTTGGAAATGTAATTAATATTTGTAAAATGCTTCCTACCTAGGTGGAAGGCATGAAAGCCTCTCTGTTTATTAATAACAAACACTTAAAAAGTGAGCACTGAACACTTAACCCTACTCATATATGCTACTGCTGGATTATGAAGGAGATGAGAAATCTAACATAACTAATCGTCAACCTGATAAGCCATGCAGCCCCAATCACAGAAATTACTCAATTGCAATAGGGAACTTGCTTGCTTGCTTTCTTGCTTGCTTTCTTTTTTAAAATAGCATTAAATAAAGGCTTTTGTTCCAAAAAGTTATATTAAAATACCCACCATCTGTATTAAACTCACTACAGAAAGGAAATCTAGTGTCTGAAAATTTCTCCTTAACTCATCCCATTGTGCCCCATAGATGGAAAACCTATTTGCATCTAATAAAACTGTGCATGCCAATAGAAATCTCATCTCTATTGGCAAGTTGTGCTATTCTTTATAGCTATATACTAGATCCAGATGCTTTGGCAAGGGATATCTTCCTTCAGAAGTACTGCTTGAGGGATCCTGTATTGATTGCTTTTGCAATTATAGATTGGACCATGGCAATCACTAAATACAAGGAGACATTTTGATTCTGCATTGTACATGCACATTCTTGCCTTTAAAAAAAACCCAAACAAAACAAACAAAAAAGCTATCTATTTTTACTCTCTGTATGTTTAGAGATTTCCAGTCTTCATGAGACATTCAACAATTAAAATAGTGCAAGGATGGTCCAGCTCAAAGTTCCAATGTATTGTATTCCAACTGCAGATCAAGACACTGATTGTCATTGGATAGACGCTTGCCTCAGCCCTTGCTGATGACTCTGTGACTGTCATGGGTAATCAGCAGCCCAGCTGCCATTTCACAGCAGAGCAAGAAATCTGCAAGAGCACTGGTGGCTTTTGCTCCATGACATACACAGTTGTCTTTGTACTCATAGCCTGTGACTAGACACAATTCAGACTAATTTGTCACTAAATCAGTTTAGTTAAATGAGGGCAGCTGGTAGGTGGTCTTATATTTAACATTAAGCAAATCATCATAGCCTGAGTTGTGGCTTTATAGGCATGTTTTAAGTGACATAAGTTATTTTGTGTCAAAAGAAGGTCCATGCTGTGTCTTCTTCTGGCACACCAAGATCCAATTCAGTATAGCAGTATAAAGTCACATCTGGTGATCTCTTAAGTTTTAGGTGGTGCTTAAGATATTTAACCATCTTTTAACCTAAAGCTTCAGGTTTCAATATACAAATACAATAGGCTTTACCATCAAGGAAATGTTTCGGGAACTAGTAGCTAACCTTAGCTTAATGAAAGCACTCAAGGAAAACAGCAGAACATCTGTGGACATTTTTTATCTGTTGCATACTCATTCTAGTATACTCCATTGATGATTTATTCAGTAACTTGGATGCATTCACTCATGGCAAGGAACTTAGTGCACACGGTTTCTTTAACTTTGCCCAGTGATTTTCTTTTTCAGAAGTATAATGAGCATAATATGTTTAAAAATGTTCAACCCAAAACTTCTGAGTTATCTACCTTGGATGACTATGAGGCTGACACAAGAGGGTTTTTTTCTAACTTGCAGGTTTCGCAACAAAAAAGCCCAGGCTGAGGATAGTATTCCCATTCTCAAGAGAACGTAGCCATTGGAAAATCATAGTAAGAAAACAAAACCAACAGTGTTACCTTCTTTACTTAGAGAAAGCTTGCCTGAGAAAATGTAATAATCGCATCTTCAGAGTTTTGCTCACATAGCAAGAAATCTAAGCCTTTCCCTTCGATAAGTTACAAATACAAACAGAAGCAATAATGTCAAAGAAAAGTTTTCTGTGGGCAGCTTTCGTATTTTGAGAAAGCTTGAGTTCTGCCGTGTCTTTCAGAAAGTGACGATCTGCTATAGGGAAAATACTGAATTCCACAAAAAATCACAAGTATGCTGGATACAGTGATTATTAGTTTGATCTTTCTTATTTAAATAATATTTGCTGTGAAAATACAGGTCAGCCAATAAGACGGGGCAAAGAGTGTGCTGTGCTACATTAATTTCACATAGCTGGCCATGTGATAGTTCCACAGGTTAATTTCATACCCCTCAGAAAGGGTTCTGTCTGGGTTATTTTTTGCCTTGTTAAAACTTCACATTCATAAATAAAATTGAGTTCTTTTACTTTGCCAGACAGTCCAGATTCAGTGAAAGACAGCTACTACTACTTCTCTTGAACAACACGCCTTCATTTTCCCTTGGGCTCCTTCTAGGCAAGGTGAAATATTGTGTCCCTGTGGATTAAACCCCCATTCTTTAAAATATGATAGAGAGGAATGTTTTTCATCTACAAAGATGATTGTGGTTCTGTGTTCCAGAAAAAAACACAGATAGCAGCACAGAATCACAAAGGAACAGATCCAACAGCATTTGACATAAATGAAAATCTTTCAGTTCACTTCAATGGGCTTTAATCGGACCAGCATTGCCTTATTTCCTAGTTTTGTTTTGAAGTATCCTTTACACTTAGAGATGAGAACTAAACCCTTCTCCCCCCTCCCCCATCGTGTTTATGATCCAGGCTTTTGTAATAGTAGCATTTTCCTGCAATGCCTGCAGAATACCAATGAAATATTTCTTCCATAGTGACACATACAATCATCCTCAAGTGGGAGAAACGGTATTTACAATATCCTACTAGACTCTCTTTAGCTTACTATGTTCCTTCATCTGTGTCTTATGGCTTACTACCAAATGCTGTGAGAACACAAGGAACACCTACACCTCACCAGAAACACAAACTGAATGGCTTAAAACACATAGTCTTTCAATGACTGACTCAAAATTTTCTCTCAGAGAATATGGGCTTTGTTGCAACTATGCTGTTCTGCCAAAATGTAGTCAGCAAAGTGGTATAGCAGACAAGTTTCGATGAAGGTGTTTACTGGTGGACAAGCCAATAAAAACTTGTGGCTCAAATGTTTTAAACTCCTGGATCTTTTCCCAACTTTACTTTTTAAATGCACAGCATGGCAGAGTTACTCAGCAGACAGCCCGGTTGTATACGGGACTCTGTAATGCATGTTTGCTTTTAAGCATTTCTAATGCTGTTACTCTGATAGCAGTCAGGGTTTCTGGAAATAATCAGTGAATCCCAAGTCAGAACAAAAGTGCTAATGTGGTACCAAGTTCCTGAGTAAATAAACAATTGCCAAACAAAATCTTTTCAACAGCATTGTATGTCTGTGTCAACATTGCATTTCCTCTGTGACTCATCTGGTCAGCAGCACTCCAGATACATAGAAGAGGTCATCCACTTCCTACAGCTCTGTGCTGAAGACTGAAGTTCTGTTACAGAATATACCACTTAGGGTTTCCTGTGAACCACAGGAGTTGAGTTTTTTTGGCTATAGACAAAAATCAGATGGTAAGAAAATCCTGATGGGCATATTTGTGAGGGAAAAAAAGACATGAAACAAACACTGTTCGTGCCAGTCTCAGTGGTCATTAGCTAGTCAGAGGCACAGAAACATGTTGTTCTTTATCATCCAATCATATAGATATAGAATATTCATACAAGGGAAGGATGCCTCAGACATTTTGTGTACTGCAGATTAATAAGAAATAACTAAGGGCCGGGGGGCGGAGAGAAGAGACATCCTCACAGGTACTCATTTGTCTGATCTCTCTTGTTTAACTGATGTTTGTTGTGAAAATGCAGCACTTCAGTAAAAAGCACAGATTTCACCCATGTTCAGAACTGGATCTGAAAGGAGCTACCTACTTTTTAGCTGAGATATAATGGAGTAGCCACTCTCCCAAGATATTTTTGATCATAGGTGGGAAATCCCACACAGCTCCTTGATTTCATGTGATTGCTACTAATTAAGACATGTAGAGAGCCTACAACAAACAGATAATCTGATAGGATTTTTGCCAAAGCAATTTGAAAGAGCTTGCAAAAAAATGCTGTAGTCTGTGTATCAGTCCTGATTCAGCTTGAACCTGATCTGCTTTTTAATGTCCCCTCTACCCATGGTTTAGTTAAGCTTCTTGTCTCTTCTTGTGGCTTTCAGAGTCCACGCAGAGATATTCAGTCTTTTTCTAAGACAAATACAGTAAATCTCTCCTCTGTCATGATAATGTAAAGTTCTTGGATGAATCACTTCACAAATTTCAAACTAATAACTTATTATTTTTCGCCGATATAACACGTAGGTGGATAACATTCCATCACTGGTGACTGTAATCACCTTCAGCCCCAATTCAGCAACCCAAGTTCTGGCTTGATTAAGTATTTGTCGCTTCTATTTCATCCTCTCCTGACAGAGATAACTTTGTTTTAATTCAAACTGTCACACTCTGGAGTTCAGGAAGGACATGAAAATGTCAGGTAATAATCCCTCCTCAATCTTGTGAGTAGTTAACACTGCTAATATGCAGAACCATTAGTATGTTGCCATGATTCTAACTTAATCATTTGCAGCAGCCCAAGCTTTATTGAGATCCGTTAAAGCTCATCTGGATAAGCGTCGCCTACCTTTACATGCTTTACTCTGCTTTCAGTGCTTAATAAAAGACACCTTTGATCATGCAACTTTTCCTGTATCGTTATAACTTTATTTCATATGAGTTTCATCAGTAATCTGAATACTTCATAACAGTAAATACACTTTAATTTTCAAGGATATAACCTTTTGAAAGTAATCCAGCCCAAAACAGGACCTCTATGTGGATACTGCCGTATAGTTTGAGACTGTAATGGTAGCATACTTAATTATGCAAATATACAGAAAAACCTCCTACATTGACAAATTAAACAGATAATCATAAGCTAAATAATGTCTGAAGGAAGCGATCACATGTAAAAAATAATTGGTTTTATGTCCCTATCTTTCCAGCTGTCTTTATCTTTAGTAGGGTAATATCTGATACCTCATTCCCCAATTCTGTTTCCATCAAGAAGAATAACATTTACCCTGAGAGTTAAAACTTCAGAGACAGGAAAGGAGCATTATCTTTTTAACAGTTAAATATGTGACATGTTTATACTATGAAGGAACTAAATGTAAGGTCCCTAAGGCCTGTGTGCTGTTGACAATGAAATTGAGTTTCTATCTACATCTTCTATTAGATGAATCCATTACTCTACTTTAGCAGAATGAGATTATTGGTGTGGTTTCCAGCCAGCCACTTACCTACCTTCTCTGACTTCCTTTATCCTTTGAATCTTTGGGGTTTTATTCTATAAGCATAAGTCATCTGCAATATTCAGCACTAGTTCACTTTCTTATTACGTGAATGTACTTGCTTGAAATGCATGACACTTGCCATCTCTGTACCTTTAGTTGACTAAACACAGCCAAAGGGCAGTTTTGTAGCTGATGAGTCCATTTAGGAACAGGAGTAAATGACATGCTCACTTACTTCACGAGTAAGTCTTTGTAAATAGAGCGACACACTTCAGAGATGAAGAAATTATCTGGGCTGAGGACTGCAATTTGGTGTACACCATGCAGTTTTTCTACAGAGGCTACAAACGTAGTTTCTATGCTTATTCATGGAGCATCTGCATGTATTTCTGAAACCCTTTAATCTGAACTGGATCTCTTTTGGAAATCTTGATCCCTCATGATGTTTGTAGCCTGCCTACAACAGCAACATATTAAAAGCAAGTATTTTACTTTCAAGCTCACAACCCAATAACAATGTAATAGTCACCAACTCACAGCTTGACTGAATTCAAGTTGTTTCCATGGGTTGAGGTTAACACAGAATTGATGAAATGATATTTTCCTTGTGGGAAATCAGACCAGGTTTATAATAACCTTTCTCTCAACAACCTTTCAAGGTGACCTGACGTCCAGCTGAGAGGGTGGGGGGTTTTATTTGTTTTTTCATTCCTGGCTTTTTGGCACAGTTATTTGCTTTCCCACTTTCTCACTGTTTCCCGTGGCTTTTTCTGTATCACCTGTACCTATGACGTTCACTTATGTGGACCAGAACTTACTGCCCACTATTAGTTTCTTTCATAATTTCCTGTGGGGTTTTTTGGCATTGTATCAACAACTATGAGATCCTCTACTAAGGAACTGCTAAGCCTTTGACAAAATAATCACAAGAAAAAAATCTGCGTAGTCTTTTCCATTTCTGTATGCCACAGCTTCCGTTTCTCCTGACTGTAAGTATCTGGATTCTGTGATGCACTGGAGCCTGCAAAAGCTGCCTCCAATAGCATTCTTGAGCTCCCACAGAATTAAATAGGACCTCACAGTCAAGAGCAATCTCTACTCTTCTTCATACACATCAAACTCCCTATGCAAGGGAAAAAAAATGTCTGAATACTTCAGAAGTAAGCTGAGGTCTGCTATAAGTGACTAATGTGCCCAAAATGTCATTCTTTGGAAAGTATGCCTTTAATTTAAAAAACACTTTTCTGACTATCACTTTGAACAGCTCCCAGGTGTAGTGGTAGGTAATTCTCTTCCCTCCAGACCAGAGAGAAGGCATACATTCAGAAGCTAGTGATCCTTGCAAAAGGCAGAATTCATCTATTTGGTGTTTCTAACATATTTATTTTCCTTGCAGGAACATTTGGGTTTTGTTTTGGTTTTTTGTTTTTATTTTTCATTTCCGTTTCTGGTATTACAAAGTCATTAGTATTTACTCATGAAAAGTTATTTAGCAAAGGTTAAGTTGTGGGATTCATGAAGGATCTAGTTATGGGGGAACAAATTTAATGTTAATGAGGCTGAAAGTCTAGCCATTACTGCTCTAGCTTTGTAAAAGAAAGAAGAAAGGCCAAATTCTCAACTGATAGAGGTTGGCATTTCTTCGTAGAATGAAATGGAGATGTTTTCTGATCACCACCAGCTGAACACTGTCTTTGAGATCATCAAAGCTAGTGTGTATTAATCCCCTGTGATTATTTGCCACACATTTCCTCCTGTGATGTGCCAGTGGGAATACATTAAATATCCTGTTGGGAAATCTAACTATTCATGCTATCAGGAGAAATTAATCCTTGCAATATCAGCAATTTCTCTGATGGAAGTCCAAAAAAAACCCCCAAAAACTAATGCAGTGCATCCCAGAGTTTCTCCAAGTGGGAAGTACACTTAACTGGATCGGTATATTTGCCTTAATTGGGTTGGTGGGTGTGCATTTTACTCTATGAAGTAGTTTTCAGGAGTGTGTCTGAAAGCAAAGCTGGCTGAAATCAAACACGTGTGTCACAGCACCAGAAATCTACATGTACATTATCATATTCAAAATGAGAACAGAAGTAGATGAATCCTCAATGGTTAATGCCCTTGGAGGACTGTGAGTATGAGATTCAAGTATATTAAAAACCTTGGTGGCCTCCATAAGGGAAAATAAATGACAAGTGAGAAGAGAAATGGAAAATAAAATGGGTGTATTTGCTTTTGCTGTACTTCCTTTTTTTTTTATTTCATTTTTATTTCCTGCTCAGATAATCAAAAGAAAACTATATATAGCATAGAGCAAACTTTATGACAAAAGGAACTTGGTTTGAGGCTGTCTTTATTATCACCAGCTTTTTAAAAGTAGCCTTGAATATCTTGGAGTGATATTATGAAAGAATGTGAAATAGTGCAGATGAAAGACATTTGCTTACTGCTATCCATTGGGAACTGATATGTTATTTATTTTATTATTTGTTTTATTTTTCGTGCCATAATTATGTTTGTTCCTTGATATCAGCTGAGGAGTGAGCTGTAGGTTCCTATATTACAGTGAGAACCCAGGATAGCTTCAAAAGAATGCTGGGTAAACTGATAATTCAACAATTCCCTATTGTTTCTTCCTGCAACAGGCATATTTTAAGATAAGAAGAAGGAAAAAAAAAGTCTTTAAAATATTTGGTGAGTCCTGGTGAGCAGTCTAAAGAATTGTCACGTGTCTACACGGAGCAATTGGATGATTCGGTGCCCTTTATTCCTTTCTCTCACCCCAAACAAAGCTGGTTACACATTTAACAAGTTAAGAGTGATGGAACTCATGTAGGAAAGATTTCTATGGGAACCATGAATGGCTCGGCTGTGAAGAACAGTTAATACCACTGTTTCCCATGTGTTTTGGGTTTTGCTTATTGACAGACACACTATTTTGAAAGAAGAGTTCAAAGAGTCAACAAAATCCATGACCCAGAGTATTGCCCAAGGTAAAATTTCCTGGACTGTGCTGATGTGGTCCCCCAGCCCTTTCTAAAATGATGGTTTATGAGAGCAGAACCACTTTTTCACTCTGAGATACTTAAATCTATTTAAATCCATAAGAGGTTCTAGCTGTTTATAGCAGGTTTATTCTGCAGCAAATTCCCCTTTTAATGTACCTCTAATAATTAATTTGGCTGACTTCAGAACAATAAAAGACCTGTTAAATTACTGTCCCAGAGATTAAAAAATTTAACCTGAAAGTCATATGACAATTATCAGGGATTGTGTTTGCAGGCACAGTGAAGGAAGAATTCCTTTAGGAAAAATTGAGATTTTAATTATTGACTTCTAGGAAGACATGATTAACAAGGGCTTCTCATCCTCTGTTATCAAATCCTAAGTGTCTGCTCCTACATCTATTGCTTCTTAAGGAAAATTCCCAAACTTCCCTTCAGTTCTCACGGTATCCTCATTAAATCGACTGTAGTTAAACCTTCACTTGATTTGAACTTGTTAGGGGAATGTAGATGTGACACTTGATTCCCTTTCTGAAGCTGATGACATGAACTGATTTTTAGAGATTGGTCAGCCCTGACACCAGCAAGAAGACACCTCCTCCCCAACCCCAATTTTCCCAGGCACAGTAATTAACCCATGCATATAACAAGCTTGCAGTAAACGAGCTCTTCTGCTTATCGGCAATTGCTGAAGTTTTTACTCAGAATAAGAAAGCCACACAGGCTCATTGATACTGTATCTTGTATTATGTTTAGAAAAGATGCCCTACTGGGGAGAAATATTGCATATCATCAGAGCGGGAGACTTTGAGCTCTTTAGCACTATGGAACTAGATCTAGAATTAGTTCTTAAGTCTTTTGAGACCAAGAGCAGTTGCACCTCTTCTGTTTCCACCACAATCATGACAGACAAACACTGTCTAAATACTGATTGTAATGGACTGGGTGCATTTCAGTATCAAGTTTTGCTTCTACAATATCCCTTTCGATAATCTGTGTTTTCTTTTGGTCAATACACGTGATTTCTATCATATAAAGTACATAGTAATTGATCATGAATTATAAACAAAAAATATGTCCTAAAATAATCATTTTACTGAATCATGCTGTGTCTTAGATAAATTTTGTAATTGATCTATCAGTTATCTATCTAACTGATGAATAGAGAGAGTGCTTAAGTCAAAGTACCTTCTGCTGCTTTATTACAAGGTAAAACTTTGTCCACTTTTTAGAATTTAACATCAGTATTATACTTCTTTGATTGACTATTCTAGCAATTGTAGAATATTACCATTCAGTGAGTTAGAAGGAGCTGAACATTATGCTTCTATTCCTTATTTGCTGCAGGATTAATTATGAAGTTGATTTTAAGATTTGCCCACTAACAAGGGCTTACATAGCTTAATTCATCCTTTCAACATGATTTGTTTATTGCTTATTCACAAGTCATTTTCTCTGGTCGTATTCAAAGTTTTTTCATGTGTCTTTTATGTAGGCTTCAAATGTTTTATATGTAATATAGGCATTCACACAGTACATGCCCGTGGCAATGAATTTAATAACTTCTGAATCAACTATCCAGTTTCTTTGCTGAAGTTTATTTGACTGTAGAAGTTTCATATAGTTACTTGAATTATCTTTGTAATAAACAATGCGTTTAGTGATCATAGTTGGGTTTTCTTCTTGTAAGAACATTTCATTCTAGAGAATTCTCATATTATATTCATACAGTAATTTTCTTCATTCACTCCTGAAATTCAGTGCCGAAATAAATAATTATTCAGCTTTTTCTGTCCAAAGACATCCCTTTCTCCAATAAAAAGTCTCATAGCTTTCTACTGTGTGAACTGCAAATACAACACCTTACGGAAGACCTCGCCTAAGAAATATTCTGTCCTAAGCTTCATCGAGCACAATCTGTCTCACTTCGAAGAGTGAGAGTAGGGTTACTAGACTCTGCTAGTTTTGAACCTACAGTTCAAGGGAGTCCAGGTTTTTCAAACCTCGCTTGGAGCACTAGAACAGCTCTTCCAGTTTTTGAAGTGTTAGCTTAATGAATCACTCCCCACAAAATAGTTGCTCCTGACATTTCAGCCAAAGCCCTGCTGCTTTTGCAGGAGCCTATGTGCTTTTATCTTGCACACTGGTCTGAGCTGCAAAAATGTTCCAGTTTATCACATACTGTTCTGTACTGTCACTTAGAAATATGCTTGTGCTTGCTGAGTGAATATTGATAAGATACCTTGAGACTGCGATAAAAATGGAGCAAAGAGAAGATATCTTTCAAATTTGATAAATAAAGTCTTTAAAAATGTGATGAAAGACTTCTGAGAGTCCATTATTGAGAATGAATTCTCAGAGGTGTACATGAAGTTGGGGGCTTATTGTTTGGTCATGCTCTTTCAAAGGTTTAGGGCTTTTACTCTGTGTTTCTAAGAAAAAGCTTTTTGAAGGTCATGTTTGAATTCAAAGCTGTACTTATTGTCTGTTTTTCCATGCTATCTACATTACTGTTGCATATCACATTTGAGAGCTCAATAGCTCCTGGAGGTAATATTTTCTAATTCCACTTATCCTACCCTCTGGTGTAGCATTTGTCAGTGCAGGTTTGTGTCTGCAGGTGTTGATAAGGTAGAAAAAGCTACCTGACTAACATTATTATACTGTTTATTTTTTCCTAGGTAGTTTGAAATGATTATTGCCACTGGACTATAGTCATGTGCTGAAAGATACCGTCCCCTCCTTCTGCAGTACCACCCTCAGCACTTTAAAGCAGTGGTAGTTGTGCAGATTACCTGGAAGTGAGAAATCTTACTGTAACAGAGAGTGGGTGAAGGGAAGCAATTGGGAAGGAGTGGGACAGGGAGGAACTGCTTTTCGCTGCTAGTGTTATTCTTGTTTTGAAGGCCATGGTTCCTTGTTAAGGTATCTGAGTGGGCAATTAATTTCTTGCTGTTAGAGAGCGGCACCGAACATAACCAGTAAACTACTGATGGTAATAGTGGTCATAGAAAAAGAAGGGAACACTAAAACAGAGCCATAAACCCCTCTGCAGTTCACTTTACCCTGCAAGATGTTGGATTCTCCAGCTACAGTCCTTGGCAAGTGGGTCCTCTGGCACGTCAGAGAGGTATGTCTGGGCAAAAGGGTCATTTCCATTAGACCCACCAGGCATATGGGGTGCCTGGCTGCACTGTCTGGGGCCTGCACACCTCTATACCACCTAAATCTGAAAATTATTATTGTTCTATTGATGGGGTTTTTTTATTTTAAAACAAAATATTAAAGCACCTCACCAACCCAGGAATGGAAACAACCAGCACTAGCATTGCCACATGATCTTGACCTGGCACTTCTGTGAGAGGTTAAAAAAATTAACTGCATGCTCAGATTGTAATAAACCAGGAGATGTGCTCAAGAGCTTCTGTCAGCTGTACAGACAGCTCAGCTCCACCGCCTCCGCTGCAGCTTTCTGTGCTCCCCTCAGCAGAGCATCAGGACAGTTGTAGTCATAAATACAACTTGGCATGTCTGACCAGACCTGCCTTTCAACACCTCCCGTGTGACAAAACATTCCTTCTTTCTGTTTCTGTAATAGAAACAAGCTCCCTAAAACACATTTAGCTCTAATGGAGGTAGTTTACTGCAGTCTTTCAAATCCCTTTTTTCCCCAGGCTCAGTAATAACACAGCACTGGGATCAAAACATAGGTAATAAGCACACTGGAAAAAGAGCATGTTTCTACATCATAGGAGAAAAGTTTCTGTAATTGCAACACTTTTTTTACTTCCCTTTTTGTTTTGTGATTTTTGGGTTTTTTTTAAAAACTTTCCTACTCTCTCAACTTCTGGTGCTGGTGCAAGATATTCTTATCCTTTTACTCTGTAGACCAGTGTAGCCACATGTAGGTCAGCAGCTAACCCAACCTGTGTGGGTTGTCAGTCTATGCCATAAGAATCCAGTAGTGCAGTCAGCCATGTGAGTGTGAACAACATTCTTACTCCAACATTTTCTAACAAAGACATAAAAAATGTTATCCGTGGATGCATGAAAACTACATGTTCATCAGGATAAATAAATGGATGTTTTAGCAACCAATTTATGTATGTTGGATTAATTCTTTCTGTCTTGGTAACCATAGGAAGATAAAAATACATTAATATTAATTCTGTCCTGACCAGGATCCTGTGAAGATTCATCAGGTAATGTGTGAAAGTAATAGAGAACTTTTTTCTTTGACCCTCTCACTCTAGTTTTGGAGCATGAACTAAACCTTAGTGACCTTCTGCTCAAAATATTCTTACAGCTTGGTAATTATTATTCTCATCCACATGTCTAAATTCAAATTAAATGGTGATTTAATTACACTTCAGTAGCATCCAGTACATGTTATCAGACATTTGAGACATTGCTATAGATGTGGCACCTGTGAGAGACCTGTTATCCCTGTTGAGCAGCATCTGGGGACAAGAATAGGCACCACAAAAGCTGCTAGACAACTCTGTGAGAAGAGTTCAACTGAAATCTCAAGGGAAAAAATGAAAATGCTCTCTAACAGTCTGTATAAAGCCTGAAAGTGCCTGTGGTCACTAAATATATGTACTTTGGAGGAAAAAAAAAATTCCTCAACATCGTAGAAGAAACTTCTGCACATGATCAGGAGGATTGGCAAGCGAAGGGAAGCGCCATGCCTAAGCAACACTGCAATCTGCACAGGATTTTAAATTACAAGAGGGACCATGAAACCTGGGCTAGTGTTGCACTCTCTGAAGTAATCAAATAATTTCCCAGAATAGATGGAGTGGTTGTGTCTCCTGAGCATGAGGACAGTTTGTTTCCACAATGTCAGTGACTCAAAAGATCATTCTTGCTATGTTAAGCAAGCTAGGACATATACTGCTGTGCACAGCCCAACACTGGCCAGTGCCAGAGTATTTATGCTGTGGAGTGGGGGACTCATGCGATAACACTTGGCCATTCTACAAGGATCTGACTCTATCCCAAGGGAAGGCACCATCAAACTCAAGGCAAGTCTATGAAGGGACTATTCCCCCATTGAATCTGGTTGTCATGACACCTGTGATGCAAGATTTATTGGACTAGAGAAAAAGAAAGAGTAAGGAGAGAAAAAGTGTAATCTGTTGCTGCAGTGATGTAAGAATCCTACAGAAGGGATGGAACCTCAGTTTGGGACACATCTGCAGCATCACTGGATGAAAAGGGCTATGCAGTGTTGTGAACAGGGACCAGAACCCAGAACCCAGCTTATTTACCAGAGTCATCTCACTCACATACGGTTTCAGGAATCTTGGGTCTGTCATGATTTTGGATTCATGAATTTTACATTACAGTGTCAGCAGAGGGGAGTGAGTGGGAGAGATTAGCGGGATCTTTGACAAGAACTTAACATAAAGACAGCTGCCATAATTAAGATCTATGTTTGAAGGTCTTCCAGAAAGAAAGTGGCATTAAAGGAGGCTTTTGAACAAATGGAATTTTTTTGATGGGTCAAATCAAACTGTGGGTCGTAAGAGTGACAATCTTGCACATGATAGAAGAGAAGCTGACACTTCTCTTTTTGAAACTTCAGAAAATATCTACACTCAAAATAAGGTGTAGAGGGTAGAGTTATGTCTGGAAACCCTTGAGATAGGTGTTTGGTCAGGCACTTGCCAGTGCCCAGCTTTCTCATTGGCTTTAGGCTTCCTGCTTGACATTCTCATTCACCCAGGACAAGTTTCCCTAGTTACTAATGAAGACAGATGGTTCTGTGAAGATCCATTTGATTGCTGGAGAGATCACATGAGAAAATTAGGCTTTTTCTGACTTGTGAAATTTATCTCACCATCTTTATACTCATTGTGAAACAGGTCCATTTAATTACCCTGTCCTGAGATTAAGTGCTTGAAATAGGGAGATATGAATAGGGACCTAATCTCTCAAGGTTATATCAGAAGTCCATGGCAGGAACTGTAGTTACATCTGCTGAGCTTGGGTCCTGGCCTGAGGACCCAGCAACCCACAACTTCACTATTTAACTTTGGCAATGAATAAAACATTCCATTTTCACCTGTGATGCTTTTTTATGATGGCAGCTGTAATTGTAATTATCATATCTGAGATGAATTGGGAAGGGGAGAGGGAAATGCTGTTTCTTTTATTTCCCACAGTATTTATTGTTCTAGTTTGCTTTTCAGGTAATTTGCGGTGAGCATCTGTTATTTTGCTTTTGAAAATTTTATCTTTGCTACTACTGCTTAAATTTTATTTGTAAATCTTGTTTTAGTGGCTTATTAAATTTTAGAGTAATGATGAAAATTTCTGCAGTCCTGCTTCTTCATCAGAATATCCAACATTTACACCCTTTATAATAAGCATAGATATAAATAGAAGATGTGTTCATTTAAGCAAGACTTGTTAGTTTTACTTTGGGGGTTTTTTCATAGTAATTATCAAAATAATGAACAGTTGATTAAATTATTGATCTTTCAGGATAAAAAATACCTTAAAAATATGTGGAACCAGGTATTTAAAACTTAGGGAGACACTGTTTACCTTAGTGCAAGATCTGACCCACAAATGTAATCATCTGCTGAAGAAATGGCTGCATACACACTACTGTTCTCCTCAACATTTTGGTTTTTTAGAAATGAGGAAATGAACATTCTTTGCTGCTCTTCTAAAACCAGAATAATGATTTGCTTCTACCTGGTGTGACCATTATTCATGCACGTCCCTTTTTTTAGAAAAAGCTGTATTCTAGAAGATTGAAGATCCATTTATTCCAAACATTCTTGGCAATATGTAGAAACCTCAAAGAGCATTATTTTCATTTCTGACAGAAAACTCTGCATGACACATGTTTTTTTAATGTATTGAACATATGTAGTACCTACTCTATAACAGAAAGTACAAAATTAATAGCATATAGCTGTTCATTTGAATTCAGAACTGATGCATGGGCAAAACATATGCACTTAACCTATCAATATAAGCCATTAAGATTAACCTATCCTACCTCATTCTCACTGTAAAGAGTTTTTCTGCTGCAATAAGGTAGGTGAATTATCATGCAGCACTATTCTGGCTCCCAGGAAACGTAATAGTGACTCAAATAATAGTAGCTGCTATGCCTATACATCATGACTTTCCACTGTATTTTTACTGCAGATCTGTGCAAATCCATACTTTATTCGCCCTGCATGAATTTAGGCTGATAGAGTAAATCAGTATTGCCATGGCAATAATAGCAATCAGGGAGTGAAGGTTGTGTCTTGATGCTTTAGGACATCCACAACAATAAGAGTATTTCTTCTCTCATTCAAACTATTTGGCTTTAAGCCTTTATAAAACGTTTTTAGAACCATTTGAGATGCAAAACTGTCTATGTCTTCAATAAAGAACTGTATTCAGAATAAATTCTTATCACTGGCTTAAACTATTGTTTTGTTGATATTACCATGTTTGATAAACTGAACATCTGTTAATAAGTTTGATCCTTCTGCACCCACAAAATCTGCTGGTACTTTAAAATATTCCTTCACCTTCTGAAGCTTGCTTAGAAAAAGTTTAACTTGCACCAGGGGTTAGAATATAAAAGCAAATTGAAGCATTGATTTCCCCATTTCGTCACCTCTAGAGAACAATTCATAAAGCACGGAAGTTCTAACTAGTCAATCAATAGTTGCTACTTAAATCAGAGACACTGCAGATAGCTTCTTGTTATTAAAAGTGTTCTTCAGAAGATGATAATAAATGAAAAGAGAGGAACCAATTCAACCTCTGAGTCGAGTTCAAGATTGACACATTGAGGGAAGGAAAGCAGTACATGCAGTTTATCCTTTTTCCCACAGGCAAATGGGAAAAGTGTATTTCCCTGAAGGCCTCCCAACTCTTAAGAGCAAAGATGACCTGAAACACCTATTTTGTGAATACATCCTGGCTACAGAATGTCATGGAGACCTCTGTCAGACCCCTGGCAGATTGCTTGAGTCCTTGACGTCCCAAGCCCAAGGGAAAGGTCTGGGTCCTGAGTGAGACACTCTGATGTTCTTGCAGCAGAAAAGAGGCCTTAAAGTCTCAAGATCTAACAGATCTGTCTGAACAGTCTGAGCTGGGAGTCCACAAGCAACCCCAGAGCCAGGCAATTTGAGTGTTTGATGTTCCTGAGTGGTTTCTAGAACAGGCTGAGGAGACGTGGGAATTGGGAGCAGGAAAGCGAGACAAGGTTTTCATTTTCCTGGACAATTATAAAGATTTTTATTTCATTCTGGGTGAAATGCAGGGGTTGGAGTTTCAGTTAAAAAAAAATCATATGGAATGGGAATTTTAAGCTTTGAACATTTCAGCTATAAAAGATTTCACAATACTCATGCAAATGGTGCAGCTGACAAATGTATTCCTCCATGTGATAGCAATGAAGGAAACTAAAAATTACAGCACAAGATGCAGTTCTGCGTGATCTCTTTCTGAAGCTGAACTTTAGAGTTGTGAATAATGCATACTTCAAATTAAGCTGATTAGGCTGTTTATCATCTATTGGAAATCTTGGTATTTTTCCACACCCATTATAAGGGTGTACTTCTTGATATTGGTTGAGGACCTGCGTACATAAACAAATAACAGCAGAGTGGGTAAGGTGTGATCGTGCTGCCTCTCAGCTGACAGCACTTGAGTTGCTTGGGTACACAAGCTAGGTGGCAAGAAACAGGGGCCGTGGTGGGCACCTCTGTGGTTGGAGGCATAAGGCGCCACCATGGGACAGCCTGCCCTGAAGCATGGGTAAACAATAGAGAAACCCCACTTTGCAGCAAAATTTAACTATTGATTGCATAAGTTTACAATTTAAGCATCAAAGAAGCACACGGTGAATGTGCTCAAATGTATCTGATAAAAAAGAAATCGAGCAGCTACCAGGGGCTGGAGACACACTCTTGGTGAGGGGCTCTGGTTGCAAATCCCTTGACATTCTCAAGGGATTGCAACCCATGGATATCCCATAATGGGGCAGAGACATGCAGAATTTTTTTTAATATTCATATCAGGACACTATGAAGTCATAATGTGCATCCAGGGGTTCCCCCTAGGCCTTGAATACCCTGCAGACCCACAATCTTCCTATGCTGCACTAATGCAGCCATGTGCTGGGATACCTGTGCCCCAGCTGGGAACATATCACTTTTCTTTGCAGTCATGCCTTCACCACGGGAGTGACCTTTGCTCATACTGTTCCACCAGGAATAACTGTGAAGTGAGGGGCCTGTGATTGTGCAAAAAGGATGTCATTTAACTTCACCACCCAGTAATGTTTAAACAACTGAAGCTGGGCTTGCTGCCTCTTTAACAAAGGGGACAAAACATCTGTTAACCCATGGATAGCAAACTACAAAGTGAGATTTAGTGTTTACATCATTTCTGCAGTCATTATGAGATTTAGAGACCTACAGCTGTATCAGAACTCAGACATCAGTGGCAGGGTCAGTGCTGTGCTGCTTATCCTGCTTAAGAAAGCATTCTTTTTAGCTAATAAAGTTTTCTGAATCTGTGATTCTTCCTCTATTGTTCATCTCAGTGCTTTTCTGTTACATTTAAACTGTATGAGATTTACAGTAAGATGCCATTGAGATGACACCCACTGACCTATTTGCATTGGCTATCTCTTACATACTGATGTAATGGTGCATGACCTACCAGCAAGACATTCAAAAATGCAAGATTGATTGAGCTAAGTGTTAATTGTTCTATTAAAGGGAAAAGAAATGCCCCACACCCTCCTTCTCTTAACCTCAAGTCTGACCCTGATACTATTTGTCACAACTCAGCATATGCTTCCTACTTCCACACCTGTACAATTAACTCTAAATAATCACAGTGTCTAATGGACCCAACATGTCAGGTTACCGTCAGATTGTCCAAAAGGATTTGATAAAGTGGGTTGAGGTAATTCTATTTCAATGTGGCAAATGAAACATACATTACTATTAGAAGATAAGAGATGATGCTAAACATTTATAAGACCCCTCTGTCTGAGAGAGGCAGAGATAATATCTCTCCAGGCATAAAGGCAGCATGGTAACAGTTTTGATGTGAAAAATGTATTTGAAAGTATGAGTGTGAGGCAGAGTAATTGCCTAGCTTACACACCTGGTGTATTGGCAGTGGACTGAGAATCCTTTGAGAAAGGTTTGCCCTTTGTAATGGGTTACACTTACAACACACCTGAATTTCTCCTTCTGTGGGTAAACACCAGGTATGAGTTTCTGCTCGGGAAAACACTGAAACCAATGTCAGAAACACCAGTAACGTCATGAGGCATAGTGAGTGAAAGCCAGGCAGCTTGCAGAGTGAGAAGCGACAGTCTGTGATTTTTAATTCATGACTATCCGCTTTTCCTAACTGTTGGTAGTTGCCATGCTAAACCTTGCAAGACGTGTTTGGGATAATAAACAACAACCCAAGTGGTTAAAGTCAGCGATAGCACTAGGAATAGCATGGGAGGTCCCAAGCTGGTAGCCATCTGAACCTCCGATCCTTTCCAAAGTAAGGTAGAGATTTCCAGAAAATTGATCTGAGTCTAGTATTTGTGTCAAACAGGAGATTTGTTCTATTGCAAAATACAACTGTTTCCATGTCACGCTTTTCTGGATGAGGTTGGTGGCTTTGCTGACCAACAGTGGCCTACTCACGGGCACTAAATCCAGGGGAATGACATTGTCTGAAAATAGCGCAAGGCTCCATGGAGGAACAGAATATATCAAAGGTGAGTAAAAGAGACTCAGTAGGCGGTTGTTGGGAGAACTGGCAAAAAAATTGAACATATAGCTAGAGTTCACATTACATGAATTTAATCTTCTCTGCAGTAATTCCATCTTTCCTGAATTTGAGTAATGGAAAGCTTTCACAGAATGTCTCCCAGAACTACGATATCACTTGGTAAAGGGCAAATGTAGGTAACTGTCAGCCACTCTTAATAGGAAAGAATAAGTGGTGGATTCATTCAGCTCCTAAATTACCCACTTGAATCTTATGCTTTCTAATAGATGTCAAAAATTCTCACAGATTCAGCCATATTGTTGACCACATAAAAGAAGCCTGGCATTAATGGTCATCTGTGCATCAGCTTCCTTTGAAATAGCTTTGACACAGACCAAAATTCCTCTGTGTGAACCTTCACAATAGGGTGTAACAGAAATACAAGTAATTATTTGAAGAGACCATTTCTCCCAGAGTAGTATGAACTTTAGCTTTAAAATTTTATCCAATTTGCTAATTTTTTCATGGGAAACAGATTTGGGAACATGAGTAATATTTTACTTTGGCATATGTATGGTAGCGTTGGTTTGTAACAGTGGGTAGTGTGTGTCCTTTGTTAAGTTGAATAGCTAAGTGCTAGATCTGAAAAAAGATCCAGTGTAGATGAAATGTTTAGGGGGATGCTTTAGCTGACTGACTTTATTCAGGATGTGAAGGGATGTAACTGCTCAGAGAAACAGCTCCAGGAATCAAGTGTAAGTCACTGCTGCAACAGGGGAAAGAATTTTTCAGGAAAATAAAACTTTGAAAGCACTAAAAGGACTCACTGACTGTCTGTCAGTGGCACAGGTTCTTAAACACTTGATGACCCAATTTGCAGAAGTATTTAGAAATCTAAAATTTAGATAAGTACCTCCTGCCATTTAAAAAAGCATCCATTCCACTGCCACTGAAATCTGCATCTTTAAGTGAAGAACTGCCTTTGAAAACATGTCTGAAGTTGCTTTAGAAAGGATTACACTCTTGCCAGTTTAGACATTTGAGAACTTTACAGGATGATATATCATGAAAGCCAGGAAAGCAAGGCCCCCACTTCCAGCCCAACTTCTCCCAAAAATTAAAGGAAAATAAAACTTTATCCCTAAGCTCTTTAAACTCACTAATTAAAAGCACACTGCATTCAGATCAAGTTTAAATCTGACTTTTTTAAGTTGACAGGGTCTCTTTAAGGTAAGTACTATCAAATGGAACAGCTGCCAATTTATAGACATTTTAGTACTTAACAACCTAGGCAGTGTCCCTTTGATTAGCCTGTAAAAATGAAGTTGCTTTTCACAGAATCACAGAACGTTGATCACATTGATCCGACTTGAGTCCATCCTTCAGCTCCCACAATTAGGAGTTGGAAGGGACCTCGAAAGACCATCTAGTCCAACCCGCCTGTCAGAGCAGGATCACCCAGACTAAATCACACAGGAACGTGTCCAGGTGGGTTTGAATGTCTCCAGAGAAGGAGACTCTACAACCTCTCCGGGCAGCCCGTCCCAGTGCTTCATCACCCTCACCACGAAAAACTTTTTCCTTATATTCACATGGAACTTCCTCTGCTCCAGCTTGTGCCCATTGCCCCTTGTCCTGTCACTGGCCATCACTGAGAAGAGCCTGGCTCCATCCTCCTGACTCTCACCCTTTACATATTTATAAACATTAATAACATCACCCCTCAGTCTCCTCTTCTCCAAGCTAAATAGGCCCAGCTCCCTCAGCCTTTCCTCATAAGGAAGGTGTTGGATAAAGCAAAAATTAAATAAAAAAATGACAGATTTAGGTTGAATTGCACCTGATGATCTCTTGAAAGAAGGGAAGAATTCAATTGGTTTAAGGATATAAAAGTAATTTTATTATTTCAGAAGCATGTGTTTCATAGCTAAAATTAAGCAGGTGAGAAAGTTCCTGCATATAAAACATCAAATGTAGTTAATCACAATTTGGTCAAAATAAATGAACTATAATTATAGAGGGAGGATGTAAGAGTGGGATAAGCTTTTAAGATGAGATCTCTTTAACAAGTAATGAGGTGGTTGGTGGATACAAACGAATGATGTCTAATGTTAAAATAAATCCAAGAACTGTGTTCTGCCAGTTACATTTAATGCCTAAAGTCTGATCTTTACGTTGGTTCGGCTGCCTAGGAGCTACCTTAGGGAAATGATGACCTTGTCAAGACCAGGTAAGTGAATGCTGAGTGACTAAGAGAGTACAGGATTTTTAGTCTGACATCTTAGATTTTAGCTTGCTGCTTCTTTACTGACCTCATTGCTGAAATAGGTGCCTCCCTTGAATAAGTGGTAGCAGCTCGCAGGCTGAGCTCAAGCTGTTAGAAGAGCACAGTGGAATATTATAGAAGCATGGCTGGGACTGACACAGTAAGGGCCTTTCCTTCTGCTCTTAGACCTCTTGCTCCGCTCTCCCCGCCACATTATTTAAAACAAGCAATCCAACAACAAGTTCAGAACTTTGAGCAGAATTTCAGCATCCCTCCCCTTGAAGTTTGTGAAGGGCTGTGACAAAGCTACTACTTTTGGTATGTATTAGAGTGAAATCCTCATACCAATTCCTGTTAACCCAGCGCCTCCTTTTTCATTTTAGAAACAGAGATGTTTCTATGTTCTGAGCAGTTACCACAGTCTTTTTTGTTCTTTCTCTCACACTTTTCTTCTCTATTTATTCCTCTTTTGTTGCTGACTTCCTTCTTTGTGCTTTTCTGCTCCTGTTGGCTGTGGGAGATGATCACAGGCACCACTGCCAGCTGTGCTGGGGGGATGGTCGAGGGACAACAGGGGAGAGGAGGGATGTTGGACCTGGAGGTGAATCTCAGATTGTGTGTCTTTATGGCTAAATTACACCACTTGATCTTGCATGGGGAACCATCAGAGGAGAAGAACAGTGAGGAATAAAAGAAATATTTAACATAAAGCTATGAGCTACAGGACTGGGTTTGCAGTTGTTATCATGTTAATGCCTTGAAATGTAGCAAAGCTTAACAAAGATGGTGATTAACAGCAACAAAAAGATGGACTCCGAACCCCAATTTATGTGAAGCATCCTCATGAAAGTCTCTTCTAGGCTCCTGACCTGAGCTTAAGGCAGAACAGAGGAGGTGCTATATAAATTATAGGCACTAGAACTAATATTATAGATAAGAATGATAACATTGTTCATACAAGATCTGATTTTTTTAAGATCAACATATTATTTTCCAATATTTTTCTGCAATTTAAACTCAGAGTTACTTTTTTCATTATTTGCAACACGTCAAATTTAGAAGTGTTTTGATCAGCTGTTATTCTTTATCCAATAGTAGCATAATCTACTAAAAATAATAATTTAAAATGGAAAAAAGGAATTTTCCTTCAGAAATGTTTTAATAGAAGCACTGAGATTATCAAGTCCACAGGCTTGTTTTGGGTTTTGGGTTTTTTTAATTATGAATGGGGGAAAACAATGAATTGTGTTATAGGTCTGACTGAAACATTAAGTATAATTTTTGCTGCCATGAACACTATAAAATGAAACAGTGCACTTACATGCCTAGAATTATATATAGATATATATATATATTTCCTGAACAGCATTTCATGGAGAATGAAAGTAGCAACAATCACAGTGCAAATTTGGTCTCACGTTTTAAAAAAGATTGCAGCCATTTAAAACATGGATTTTATACTGGGCAAAATAAAGCATATTTAGCTTTTTAATGAGTATGTACTGTTTAATTTGGACTCAAATAAGCCAAAGTGAGAGTATAAAAAACTTCTTAAGCCCTCTATGAAGGCAACTGGAATTTCAAACAGAAAAAATTATTAAAAATAAAGATGAAAATAACAGTCCACATGTAAAGCCTTAGTGAAGAGAGTTAACTGTGCATTCAGCTGAGCACGTTTATCCTACTCTGCTGAGACAGACTGGTAGGGTAGAAGATTTTCAGCATTTGTTCATTTAAAGATAAGGATAACTCCGTGCACAGAGCACTGCAAGCAGAATGCAAAAAGACTCCCTTCAAAGTCTGCTCAAGTCAGTAAACAGACTTCAGCTTTATAAGAATTCTTGCCCATCCTCTTGTAATTCCATGGGCAAACTCTGCCAAGGCAGCTACTTCTAATTTCTGTTTAATGAATGATGTCTTATTCAACTCAGACTGATAAATAATTCTCTAAACTATGGGTCTGAACTTGCTATCTCACAGTGGCTCTGATGCATTTGGTATAAGAATCAACATTATGACTCATCTGAATTATGTTACAGCAAAAACCTCATTTGCTCAATACAGAGTTTTTTCTATCAAAATGAAACACAAAGTAGCTCTTCTCCTGATTTCTCTCTCTCTCTCTGTCATTCATTTTCTAGAGTATATTTTTAATACAGAAACTGATTTTCTAGGAATGATATGTTTTCCTAGGGCTCAAAAAGTGACATATGACCTTACTTGTCTTTCGTTATTCCCTTTACAGAATTTTTTATTCAAATAATGTTTCAAAACATGTGCTCACAAAATAAACATACTGATAGCAATACTTACCATTAAGGCAATCATTTCAGTTGGAAGGGAAATCAGGTTTAGGATCTGAAAAAACAAAGTGGAATATATTCTTTTTTGCCTGTAGCTTGGAAGCTTGGAAAGTCCTATTATCCTAAGAATTAAATTGGCTTACTCTTATGCATACAGATGGCAATGCCTTGTGCTAGGTACAGCTGCCTTTTGCCTTTTTTTTTCCTCTTTTTTTTGTCCTCAAAGGAGAGAGGAAAAAGTCCAGTCTGTCCACCTGCAACAAACAATGCTCTTTTGTAACATAAAGGTGAGTTTGAGGATTTATTCTACATAGACCCATATGCATGCTTTGAGGCATCTTTTTGTGCCTTTAATAATATTTTCAACAAAGTTATTCTGGAATGACATTTCTTGGAAGGAAAAGCAGAATTAAAATGTGATGCCTGCTGAAATGTTAAAGAAGGAGCTGATGAACCCTGTGGTCAACAAGTAATATTTGCAAAGAAATACAGCAAAATTATTTTCTTTGAATTCATAGTATAGAAAGAGAATCACTATAATCTTCATTAGACAATCTTTGAGAAGCCTAATACATCAAAAGAGGAATTTTCATTTCAGTTCATTGACTATTCATGCAAATACATCTCTAACTTGTTTTGGGGTTTTTTTTTGGTGCATGACAGTCGGTGATTTTGCTTAAATTGCTATTTTCCACTCTCAAGGCAAACTCAGCATCATTTTCAGCCTCTACATCGTTGACTGCAAAAACTGCTTATGAATAAAAAATTCAGGCTTTCAACTGTGATACTCACAACCTTTGTTTCCAGTGAAAATGTGTAGGCTAAAGTAAATACTCACAAGGATGCTCATAGAAAGCACAAGTTCTGCAATACCTGTGAATAGCTGCTGACAAAGCTGCACAGCTGTCTGAAATTCCTGGGATGTCTCTCTCCATTTTGGTAATATAAACAATTGTCATCCAGTCAGGTGAATTGGTGAGTGTGACTGAGGTGAAGATGCTTATTCATAGAAAACGCAAGTGACGTAAGGAGGTTATAAACTACAGTAAGATGGTGGTCATGTAAAATAGGGAACTGTTTCAAATATAAATTCTTTATAATAAATATATAGAGAGATACTAATTTCCATTACACTTATACAACCCTTATCCTATCTTATTCATGGAGGATAAGCATAGATGATTGTTTCTTCTTCAGAAAACTCTGGAGTCATTAGATACCTACGATTCACTGGAATAAAAACAGAGAAACAGCAAGTAAACCAAACCAAACCAAACCATAACAGCACAACAAAAAAAAATCCCCAAAACTCGGTCTGCTAAAAAAGTTTTCTTTAAACTGTAATGAATGCTAAAATGAGTCCCAAATCACATATTGTCTGTACTGTGGGGTTCACAGTTTTTCTGTCTGGGTAAAGTTTAGTCAAAGTCCAATACTCAGAGAGAGGACTTTGAGGAATAAAACGTAAAGGGGGACTTTGTCATTGGACCTAAGGAAAACAGGAGTCCTGAAGAAGGTATTTCTTAGGATTATAAGTAAAAGACTTTGAACAATTTGTTGCCAGTCAGATTTGAAAACAACTTTGTCTTTTTTTGAGGCCTTAAGTTCATATTCATATTTCCCACATGTTATGAATGAATAAACCAACCCCCAAACAAAGGTTACCCTCTGCTCTTAAATCCTTCTGGTCCCTTGACATTTCTGACTGACGGAAATTGGATGTAGAGGCAAGGCAAACTACTCTGGCTAAATGCTTCTGAATAGGATGATGGTCTACTGCTACATAAATCCTGTGTGCTGTCAGATCCCTGGAGCATTCTTTGTTCTGGCCTTGGAAAGATTTCTTGTCAGCCCAACAGACAGAAAGAAGAAAACTGCAGTTGATTTTGTCAGAACATCACACTAAATGAACAAAATGATAATTCTCCTTACATGTACATTCAAACTTCTTTTTCAGAGCTGCCCTCAGTTCTAGCTCAGCTAGAAGAGACTCCAGAAGAAAGAGAAGTCACCTTTTAATTATCCAAATGTTCTTGTCAGAGAACAGTTATCAATGTAATTTCCTGGAATGACATGTAATTTTTCTCTACAGAGTATTGCAAACAGGGAGAACATAGGACAGATGGGGAAGAGGAAAAGGTGATAAAAGGAATAGAAATATTGTGCAATAACTCTTCTAAATCTTTCTTCCTGATGTACTGTGTTGTAATCATACACAACTCATGCCACTTAACACTTGAAACTGCAAGCAGTAGAGATTAAACAATAAGCAGTTATTGAGGAAGTAAAGAGTGGGGTGATAAAGCCTGCTGATGGGACTGTTACTCAGGGTAGTAGAAATGACAGCCAACATGGATACAGTATTGTAGAAGCACCTTATGATACTGAATGATTAGACAATAAAATGGCACATGAATTCAATACAGTTAATGTAAAGCAAGGCACACATGAAAAGATTTCTAACTTCATCTATAAAATGGTGAATTCCTCATCTGGGCTGATGAATGAAATTGTGGGGTTATAATTGTTCTGTGAAAACATCAGCTCAGCATTCATTAGTAGTCAAAAAACAAATCAAGTGTTAAGACATGCTAGGAAAAAGATAGAAAACAAAACATAGAATATTACACTAGTGTATAAATTAATTATTTATCTGCATCTTGAATAATATGGGAACGCTCAGCTCCTCCACTTAAAGTTAAAACTATCATAAAATCATAGAATGCCTTAGGTTGGCACGGATCTTAACAATCATCCAGTTTCAACCCCCTGCCATGGTCAGGGTCACCTTCCACTAGCCCGGGTTACCCAAAAGGCCCATCCAACCTGGCCTTCAACACTGCCAGGGAGTGGGCTGACACAGCTTCTCAAGGCAGCCTGTGCCAGGGCATCACCACCCTCACAGGGAAGAATTTCTTCCCAACATCTAATTTACATCTATCTCCTTCAGCTTAATGCCCTTGTTCTATCTCTACAGGCCCTCTCAAGTACTCTTCTAGGTCTTTAGGTACTGACAGGCTGCTATAAGGTCTCCCAGGAGCCTTCTCCAGGTTGAACAACCCCAACTCTCAGCCCGTCTTCATAAGAGAGGTGCTCCAGCCACCTGATCATCTCTGTGGCCCTCCTCTGGACTTGTTCCAACAGCTCCATGTCTTTCTTGTACTGGGGACCCCAGAGCTAGATGCAGTACTTCAGGTGGGGTATCACCAGACTGGAGTAGAGGAGAAGAATCATTTCCCTCAACCTGCTGGTCACACTTCTTTAGATGGAGCCTAAGATATGTCTGTCTTTCTGGGCTGCAAGCACACATTGCTGGGTCTTGTTGAGCTTCTCGTCAACCAACACCCCTAAGTCCTTCTCCTCAAGGCTGTTTTCAATCCATTTTCTGCCCAGCCTGCAGTTGTGCTTGGTCTTGCACCAACCCATGGACCGGACCTTGCATTTGGCCTTGCTGAACTTTATGAGGTTTCCACAGGCCCAAATCTCAAGCCTGTTAAGGTCCCTCCCTCTGGATGGCATCCCTTCCCTTCAGTGTGTTGACTGCACTGCACAGCTTGGTTTTGTTGACAAACTTTCTGAGGGTATACTTTATCCCACTGTCCATGTCACCAACAAAGATATTCAACTGCCCTGGTTCCAATACTGAACCCTGAGGAATGCCACTTGTTCTGTAGTGGAATAAAGTCACCTGAGAGTGACTAAGACCAATGTGTGTAAAATCATGACAGGCATAGAGAACGTGAGCATGGGTGTCTTACAGCACAAGAAGTAAGAGACCAGCTAGTAGTTCAAGTTAGTAGTTGAAAAGTTCAGCATAAAAGAGGAGAAGGTCCCCACGGCGTGTAAGCAAGCTGTGGAATTTCTTGCCACAGGATATTGTAGGTGCTAAAGGTTTTTGGTGTTCAAAAAGCAACAACAAATATACAGAGTGTGAGGGCTAATACATTCAAAGACATTTTTAGCTAAGGCAGCTGTGTGTTTGCAATCACTGAATTGTATTTAGGGAATGTGGCACTTTGTGCTTGCCTTGTTACACTGCTAGAGAAAAGATGCAGAGTTAGATGGACTCAGTGGTCTGGTTGAGCATGGGAGTTTTTATGTTCTCTTATGACAGTTGAGGGGTTACTGAACAGGAAAGGATAAAACCTCAACTCTACTGAAACAAAAAATCTCCACTGCCTTCAGCAGGAGTATAAACAAATATCATTCATTTTTCCTAAAAGACCTCATTCAATATGTATATATTTGCAACTAAAGTATATACATGATCATAAATACAGATTTACATTTGGATTTCAACTCTCCCAAGAGACTTGAATTGATTCAGCATATTATAGGGATGGAGGGAAAGTGTGCAAAGCCTGTTGTAGAGGTATTTTGAATCAGTAGCTTAAACTCAGAATAGAAACATACAACTTTGTTTCTATTTTTGGTGGAGCTGGGACCATGGTGAGACATGGTCAGGTCAGGTCATTTGAAATACTTGTTATTGAATCTGGGATATCAGTTTTATTTGTCTGAAAAGAAAAGTATTTGTATCTATATCTTTTATTTTGTCCAATAAGATGCTCTCTGCTTTATTTCTTGACATTAATTTTCTGCACCTCAGTGAATCTAAGATATGAGGGTTTTTCTGACATTTTAGCAAGTAAAATGTAATTCTGAGAACTCAGAAAAATCATGACCTAACCTTTCCCAGCATAATGATAATAATGATACCATTTACGGGAAAAATTGCTTTAAATTGGTTAGAAAACACTGACGTTAAAAGACACCTTACCATGAAGAAAATTCAGAGTGCATTTTCATAGTTAATTTTGGTTAAATAGGCTAATGAATGTTTTCCACATAGCAGCCAAGATTGCCATGTGGCTGCAATTGCTGCTGGGAGCCAATGCTGCTTGTTTTTCCCTTTCAGTTTGTTCTTGGATTCTGTGCCTGGCTTTATATGGATCCTGTGCATGGTGTCAACAAATTCAAAAATGACTTGTCTGATGCCTAAGAAATAGAGCTCCTAATATGGTGCCATGTGTCTGGCCTATTCAGAAGGTGGATTTGCATTTACTTCACAGATTTTTGCATGCCATTTTCTATGTTTGAACAGAGAGCTAGAGAGCAACAATCCCATAATCCACCTCAGCAGATACTGGGTTCTGAACAACAAAGACTGAGGATGAGGTTAAAACCGGGGTGGTACACACAGAGTCCCCAGCCCTGCCTCATGCTGGTTGCTGTGCAGAGGTTAAGCTTGGAGCCCGCTAAGAGGTGCACAAGTCTACCATAACCATATCAGCAACTCTGCCAAAACATCTGTTTTCAGCACTAAAGCTGTGACTGTCCCTATTCTTAAACTTTTAGGCATGAGAATTATATTTTGCTTTATTCCTAGTAGATGCTTGTTTGATGCCTGTAGATGCCCAAGACCTTGAGTTTTGCTCAGAATAAGGTTGTCAGAGAAATAACTGCTTGACCCTTTTCCCTTGGCTCCTTCTTGGAGCCCTGCAGGAACACTTTAGTCATGTTTTCATGACTTTTCTCTGTAATTGCTAGTAATAATAACTTTTCATTTTCCTTTCTTTTTTTCTTTTAAAAAGAAAAGGAATCTGGTCTTTATAATCAACTGACAGCAGGAGCTGGGGCTTCCGAAAAAGCATCAGAAACAGTGAAATTCATGATAAAAATCTGCCTCAGGAGAGCTGCTTTCATCTTTTGCTCACTCCATCTTTTTCCTTGCTTACAGATTGCAGCAGTGGAGCCCTGAATAAGCCTCAAATAATATATATATATAAAATAAAAAAAGACTTTGAATCTGACCCATCGTCACTGCAAATAACACTGCTGGGATGGCAGCAGTTTGTTCTTGCTGGAGAGTTTTCAGATTTGAGCTGTCCTGCAATAGAAGCTACACATGGTGTGAAACAGACTTTGGTCTGAAACTACAGGGGCTGTAATTAAACTTAATTGAAACCATGTCTGTGAGACAGAGGGACAAATGTTTTTTAGGAACATCACCACAGCTGCATCTCTTCTGAATAAAGACAACACTAGTGAGGGAAAAATAAAACCCAGTACCAGATACCATGGGTAAGCTAATGTTGTGTAATGCCTCAGATTGTATTGCAGGAAGAATTTATGGTAGAACTATAAAACTATTGGGTTTTTTTTAAGTATATAAAGCTATAAGGATAACTAGTAGTTTTAAATATATGTATTTCTTTGCTGTTGTTTTTTCACAGGTTATTTCACTATGTTTTTATTGCTTATGTCTAGCCACAGGGAGAGGCTGATTAAGTGCTCTAATTTTTCCTTATCTCTTATCTTCACTGCTTGACCTTCCTGTTTGAGTGTATTGGGCATTTCCAACTGCGCTTCTATTATGAAATCCAGATTGTCTTCTGGAAGTACATTGTTTTTGATGAACTACAAGAGAAATACAGGTGGGTTTCTGATAGCAACATGCCTGAGTTCCTGCCAGCTCATTTTATGGGCTGCTAGGGGCTTCAAAGCAACTCTGTGATGCAGAATCTGCCATTTTGAGAAACTGTCACGCTGGTGCCCTGGGGCTAGGTTTCCTGCCAGTCTGCAGACTCCCTGCCATACGTGCACGAACCATGGGGAGACTTGGATCAGTTTTGCAGGTAGGACCTGAAGTCTTTAGGTTTGTCTTTCTTTTCAGCTGAGATTCTTCAGTCTGCAGTGGCTCCTAACGTGGAGAAGGGATTCCAAGAGCCCCATAAACACCACCCCTCATCAGTGATACTCTCCCACACTAGACTGACAGTCAACTACCAAGCTCAGAGCACATGTGTTGCCCCTTGGAACTTTGGATATTGTTACAGCCAGAAGGAAAAGGTGAAACCAGAAGCCTAGCATACTGTGCAGAATTCTTGTGATGAGCTGGGGAAAAGCAAATCTCAGCGCTTTAGTCTCTTGTCTCTGCAGCAAGGAGCATGGAAGCCCTGAGGACTTCAGCTCTGATATTCAGCTCCTGGCTCTGCACTCTGTGTTTGGCAGCCTCAGAGATCCTCCTCCAGGTCGGCGATCTCATGGCTTCAGACCCATTGCTGTGGGAGAGCAGGGAGTGATTTTCCGAACTCAGCTGGAAATGCCAGTGTTCCTAACTTCCTGCAGTCAAAGGAGCTGTGCCAGGTACCTCATAGCTTGTTCTTCTTCCAAATGGTGTCGTGGGTGTCTCAGATGGGCACATATGGTTGTGCTGCAGAATTTCACCCCATTTTTCACAACAAAATATTTTTATTCTTTGAAGCAGATTTTATTTTGATCCTTTCAAGCGTCCCTTTAGACCAGGTCAGCAATGGCTTTTGAACAGAAAGGGCCTGGATTCCATCTGACTCCTTCAAACCTCTGCTGATACAATCTCTTTCTTGGCTTTTCCCAGAGTGTCCCTCAGAATACTGACGCTCGTATGCACTATCTCATAATCAATTAATCTAATTCCTTATTTAAGAAACTTCACAAATTATTGTAATATTGCCATTTTAATTCCAAAATATTATACTTACACTAACCCTGCAGCATCGGTTGCACTGATGACATCAGCTTCTATCTGATCCATTTGAATTCTTTTCCCTCAGACGCCATCTCTTGCTATCCCTTTGGGATGAAAACTCTCACCAGCCCAGTCTTAGTTGTCCTATTGCCAATCACTTCCATCCTGTTGTTGCTCACTCCTACTGTTCATCATCTTTTCTTGTAATTATCCAACAATGTACATTTATAAAATGCACATCATTTATCCAGTTGTGTAAATATTTGGTTTATTTAAATGTAAGTCATAACTACTGCTTTTTCCTTCTTCCTATTTGTTTGTGTCATACTTGTGTTGCTTTTAACAGTAATTAGACTCCCAAGTTTTTCAGAACAGGGAACACATTTTCTGGGTTGGCACAGTGGGTCCCAGTATTGACCAAGACCAGGAGGCACTACAATAACATAAATAAATAATAACATCTCTAAAAATGTTTTCATCACCTTAATGGCTATGTGAACTCTGTGCATTTTTGTGATTGCAGTAAGTAGTTGTAGAAAGCATTGTGATAACGTCAATAGAAGCATGGTATGGTAATGTAAAATTAATGAGCTAGATGGTAATCTTTTTAGGGAAATCGTGTTCTGAAATACAGCACACCCTCTCAATTAGTCTGTTCTCAGGAGCCAAGGAATCAGTGTATTGTGTGTGAAGTGCACAGTAAAATTGACTGTGCTACTCAGGGAGATCAGTGTAGCTGATAGTCAAAGTGCAATAACCTCATATGGAATGTTATCTTATAGTGAAGAGCATTATAGAGGCAATTCATGGTACTTTCATGTTTATCTTTTTTTTTTATGTCCCACAGGTATTTGTTAGTAAAGAGAAGGAGACTTCAAGGACTTTTGTTATGGAAACCAAAATAAGGAAGCTGGGCTGATGTCTTCTGAAAGCCTGCACTCTGCCCAAGCACTGATCAAGTCATTAATGAAAGGTATGACTAGCAGAGGTTGCTTCATACTCTCTATGGCAATTGACTTTCAGACTGCTAAGGTTAAGATTCAGAATTTCTTACCTTGTTCAGCTGACATCTGAATCACTCCATAATAAACACTATGAAGCATGACATCAAATAGAAAAGGGATGTGATGTGCAGTCATGGCAACTGACCTCCCACTAGACTCTTATCACTGCAAAAGGACTAGAGACAAAGGTCCCTTGGTGGAGGGAAACCTGGGTGTTTTACAACACTGACAAGGAGTAAAATGATGCTGCCTTATCTGATATTTGCTGAACACCAAGCAGAGTTTCTTTCAGTTTTACCTGTGTTGACATTTTTGCCTGTGTATGGTATGTTCCATCCATACACATGTACCATCACACAGAGGAGCTACAAGCTGATGTGTAAAACTCACTGCAGTAGCAGTGATACAAAGAATATATTTGTTCCTATAGTTCATTCAGGGAACCTTCCAGTTTCTTTAATGACCTCCATGATTAAAGGTTGTCAGGTGGGGTTTGTTATGTCTGATGAAGGGACAGGGAAGAAATTAATTAATGGAACCATTTCTTGAGGCTAGGACTTAGATTCATTTTACATCATGAAGGAGATTTATTTAATCTCAAACTATTGCTTAGTGGACATTAATCTACATTACTGTTCCGCAACCTGTGAAAGTAGCAGCTTGTGTTTGGGACTGAAAGACTGACAACACAGCCTGTCACAGGTCAAACAAGAATTAGTACAAAAAATTTTCAATTTTCAGAAAATTTTTACGAGATGCTGAGTCCCTGAAGATATAATTTTAAAATAATAACTCCAGTTTGGAAAGAAGGTGAGCTATCTTGTGGTTTATTTTATCAACCAACTTTAAATACGTCCTGATTTATTTGAATGCTTAGGAAAGACACGCTATGTTACAGAAATGAGGGACTGATATTGACTGTAAAGGCAGATGAAACTTATCTTCTACTTTAAACCTCTGCATGCTAAGATCTCATTCTAACTCTCACAGAAGCAGCATCTCCACATGGTCAAAATAGTAATCATGGTAGAACAAGACATATAAACTCGTATTTTCTCTCCTAAGTCCCCAAATTGCTAGAAAAAAAAAATAGATGCTCTGTTTGAAAATTGACAGAGGCAAAAATAATTTCTTGTTTTCCTTCATGTTCTTTTACAATTTTTAGTTCCATTTTTTCTTGCATCAGATGATTAACTCAAAACCTGGTGCTTCTACTGATGAAATACAATTTACCACAGAGACATTACTTGGAAAATATCCAGTATTGGCCATTGAGGAATGTGCCTTCCCTCGTTTCCAATAACAGGCATCCCTTTACATCATAAACAATTGTAGACTACGGTATTAATGGTGTCTACATTAATGAAGTTCACTGTATGAAAAAGCTACTGGACTGTGATTTATTTTATTTATTAACAGATTTATGAAGCCTATTTTCATTCAGGTCTTCAACAGCAAATAAACAAGGGAACTATTGATTATATACAGAAAAGTTTCTGACAGCTTCAATTAGAAAAATCTTCTTTTGTTCAAATGGCAAATCATATTCCTGGAAAATTTCCTACCTCTTTCGGTTTTGCCTGAATGTTAATTTATCAGTTGACATACCACTGGGTCCAAACCTGCTTTTACTGAAGTAAGTGGGAATTTTGCCATTGACTTCAACAGGAGCAGGTGCATGCCCCTAATGAGGTGTGTAATGGAAACACAAAATGTACACACAAAAAACCTGAACATGGTCAGAATGAGAAACACTGGAGAAGAAGGATTTCTCAGAATCCCACGGCATGTGAACAAAGTGTTGCAGTGACATTTAAGCATTGACAAGAAAAGTGAAGAGATCAAGTGAAAGAATAGAACTAGACAAGAAGATATTGTCACACTGGAACAATTCACCTCGTGCTTAGAAAAGTTTATAAAATCCTTGAATAGGGAGGGAAAGGGCATCATGATAAATGACAGCACCTAAGCCACATTAGATCAGCTGATAGAACAGTCATCTTTACCAAAATCCCTGAAGACCTTGAAGCACTGATGAGAGAATTAATCATGAAGAGTACAGTTTGAGCAATTAGGATAGGAAGACCTGAGTCATCCCAGTGAAACTTGATTCCCAGGGTGTATTGAAATAAAGTATAACCCAAACCTGAAAAAGAGGCAAAGGAAGTTTTTTCACCTCATTATCTATCGTTTCATTCTATTCAGTACAACTTGCTGTGGATAATCTCAGATGGGTATCAACAAAAACAGAACCAGAACATCAAGACAACATGACTTTATCAGCCAGTATTGCATCCACAATAATTAGCCCTGCTTCTCAGCGTCGAGGAAGGGCGTGTAAATGAAGCTGAGTGCAATGTTGCCCTAATCCTGTGGAACAGTTCCTGTGATCCAAGTGAGGCATGTGCTCTGTGCTGGTTGGCTCCATGGAGAAACATCAGATCCCATAATGTTAACTATGATGTCTCCAGAGTAGTGAGGCTGATGCACATGTATCCTGGGCAGCGCATGTGCCAGGATGCTGCAGGAGAGGTTGGGCTTGAAGTTGCTCCATGGTATTTCATGCTTAGGAGGAGGAACAAAGTAGGAAGAATAAGAGTCTGCATCTTCGTCCTAGAATCTTACTGCAAATTGAGTGTTTCAGCCTCAGGTAAGATGCCTTATGCAGAAGGCAGCAAAAGAGATGTAGAGGCTGATGGGTACTCCACTGTTTCTCCTGGTGAACAGCATAAAGTTTATTTCCCAGTTGTGATGAAAGGACCAGGTTTATCTTGCCAGAAGGTGCTTATGACTCATGTGATGAGTGCAAGGACTTCTCACGTCCTGAGTCTCTGGCTGTCTGAGGCAAGTGTGGGTGTTTACACTGCCAGAGCCAGGCTGTGCCTTCTGCGGAAAAGCAGAGGCGTTCTGTGGTCTGAGCTTGGAAGGAGTTTTTCATACATTTCATGGTGTTTGGTTTTGCTTTTTTTTTTTCCCTAATGTAGCTCCGAGTCTGGAAGGAATCCTAGAAGGCCATCTTTGTTGGACATAACTACTGTTTTCCTATCCACTTTGAGTGTCTTATCTTGGCCACAAACTGAGGCACACATAATGAGGAAATGAACATCATTCATTATTTGTCTTCTTGATTGGCAGAGTTGCATGGGTGAAGGCAGATGTGGTACTCTTGGGATGCTGCAGCTATCGTGGCAGGAAATTTTTCCAGTTAGATATTCAAATGAGATCTGAGAGATTAGTGTCATTTGTCTCTTGTTTTACTTTTAGTGAATTCACTTTTCTGGCTTAAGTATTTCATTCCCTTTTATTGTCAAGATTTATTACCAGCACTGTTGTGAAGTGCAGCCAGTTCCAGTGCTCCAACTCCTTCTTCTTAAACTTAATTTTTGTCAATGGAATAGTTTCCTGTAAAACATCTAATTGTTGGCTTATTGGCAGATTATGTCCAAAAGCTTTTTTAAAACTGAGTAAGGCCAGCACCAATTATATGGCTGGTGCCAAGTCCCTTAGTTGCTGATGGAATAAATGAGAATTTCAGTTGCTTCAGGGCTGACCATGTTTTTGGACAGTGAAAATATGAGAACATTAAGTTCCTGGTTCCTAGCTACACTAATGGTATCTGTGTTTCTATAGCTCCATTCCTTGACATCTTTAATAAATTTATTGACACAACTTTCCTGTTGGGCAGGAAATGCTGTTATCATTATTTTGCAAGTGGGAAACCATAACCCCAAGAAACTAAATCCAAGTTTATATTAGGAAGTACCTTCCCAAGAGGGGACAGTAAGTGCTTTTGGTGGTAAAACTTATACTGGGTCTGTCAAGAGATAGGCTAGACTGAAAGGGAAAGTCCACACTGTAATTTTGCCTCTATATTGTGAAATTTTTTAAAATAAAAAAAATCCTTGGACGAAATCATACTTCTAACTCTATAGCCAAAGTGGCTTGCCCAGGCTGTGGTATCTGGGATAGAGAATGAGGCAGATCTGATGTGAGAATGCATGTGAGCCCTCTCCTCTGTAGCCCTACTGAACTAGGACTTCCCTTCCTGCAGGCAAAACTAGCTTCAAAAACAATTGCTACAAACATTTTTCTTGACAGTAGTGACTTTCAGTGAATAATATTTGGGTCCAAAATACTGATAGGAACAGTTTTGTCTTTCTTTTCATAGAGATAACATTTCCAGGACATCTGTATTTGGGTTTCTACCTACTTTCATGTTCTCCTGTACATATTCTTTGAGAGTAGGAAACACACCACACTGTGATTAAGATGAACATCTTAACTCCAGACATACAGTTTTCTCTGTAATAGATAAAAAAGTCATGTGCCTTAAACTATACCTTAGGGGAGGTTCAGCTCCTCACCTATGCCTGAAATTTGATGCTCAAACTTGCTTTTAACCTGAAGTTTAAAGTATTGTCTATTTTAAGAGAAAGGAATAAGGAACCAAAATATAGGAAAAATGTATGGGTTTTACTTGAGTTGTGAGTAATGTCAAAATATAACTTTCTGTGGCTTATTTTCTTTGTTTATGTATGAATATGAAATACCACTAAATTATTTCATGAAAGCTAATTTTGAGTTTACATTTTCTTCTTCCCCCCTCTTCCCCCAGCCATCCAAAATGCAAACAAAAAGTTTAAGAAGTGATGTTTGACTTCTGTGTTCCTAAGCTGTCTTTAAAAGTCATGATAGAGCTGCCAGGATGATGAGTTATTGGTTGTCAATAAAGTAACTATTGATCATAATCTCCAAAATTCATCCTTCATATGTGTGTAAAACCAGAATATGCTGTGAACTGCAGAACAGAATTAATTACTTTGTCCCTGAGGGAAGAGCAGATAATTACCAAATAACATTTCTATCAAAGCTGTAGCTAAGTCCTGAGTGTTACGTGAGGCAAATTCCACACTCCTACAAAATGAATAAACTTGTCAGTACTTTCACACAAATTAAACCTTGTAACATTTTGGTAAAAATCCTGTTAGGAATGTCCTCATTTTTATAATTAATTTGAAATTCTTTAAGGTCAAAGGAAAAATAGATGATGGAAAGAGTAAGCATATATTTAGAAATCTTTTGCTCTCCTGTGGATATTTTTAACAGATTGGTTTTATGGTGTTAAGTTTTAAGGATTCTTTTGTCATTTGTTGATCAATAAAGTTGTAAAGGCATTCATAGTACTGTGGTCCATATTATGATGGTTGAAATATACATTTTGGAAAGCAGTATTGTAGTGAAAGGATAATTCATGATTTTCACTAATTTCCTCCTATCCATTGTCACAAATTATACCTTTGAGGGAAGGTGATGAAGCTCTCATTATTTTATGTACCAGACTACACTCAAAGAACAGGGGAGATTTTCCAGCTAACGTTTTTCAAGACATCTGAGCTATTTTAGTGAAGCTTTTGCTACCCTCCAGATTTCAGTAGAGATGACTTCTGGTAGTGAACAAATACTGCACTGAGAATAATTTTATAAAGGCAATTCTCTGTTTTAGAATGCAGAACTTTATTTTAGAAAGGGTTGAATTATTTATTGGAAATAAACTACACAGCAAATGTAGCTTTTTTGCCTTGTTTGCAAGTTAAGATCTGATTCTGCATTCCATTAATGTATTTGTTATTCAGAAGTCTTTTCCAATGAAATGAAATATTCTGCTGTGCAAACTGTCTACTTGTGGTACAGTCCAGTCACCTCCATAGCATATGGCATAATTACTGCCTAACGATAACTCACTGAACAAGGATGTAAACCTTCCAATCCACCTACCTCAATGTGTCTAAATTATGGTAAGTCAGAGCCCTTGTCGTGAAAAGGAAATTTCACTCGAAATTTCAGAGTATGACCTTTCCTTTAAGTGCTTTAACCAACAGTGAAATTGCCGACCATCCAAACATCTGAAGTGGCATTCTCTTGGCATTTGAATGACCACCTCAGGGTTAGGTTATAAGAACAATCCTTTCATCTTGCCTGATGCAGACTTCCTCAGCTACATCTTCCCACTGCCTCACTGGTGAGGCTTTGTGGTGAACTGGCTGAAAATACATCCAGAGTGGAACATAATAGGACAACTGAGCTGCCTCCTTCTGCTGCAAGAGGGAGATGTTATTTCCCTGCCCGCTTCCCTGTTCTGTTTGCTTCTGGTTCCTGAGTCTCACTGGTGCCCCTCTCTCCTTCCCATTTTGTATGAACTCTAGCACCAACTCTAGCACCCGCTTGACTCTTCACTGAGATGACTTTACTCACAAAGCCCACAAAAACTATTAGTTTTCTTTGGCTGACTTACTTTCCTGTTTAGTTACTGAATAGTATCAGTGCTTACAAGATCCTGTTAAATACCAGTGCTGGTTCAAGATTTCAAATACCTTGACTTTTAGGCACTTAACATAGTGGTTTTGTGAACTTAGACATTGTTACACATGCATGCGATGACAGGAGATACTTCCATCACTCTCCTAATGAGGAACATCACTAGATAAAAGATTGGCCATGTAAGTGCTACCTTCTGAAAAGGGAGGGTGTATTTACAGGGAGAAGGGGCCATACCCATAAGAAGACCACAAGGAGGAAAGGTTAATTCCCAGTTTTTAGTCTTCCTCCTCCCTGAACCAGAGGATTCTATGCACCTTGCAAGGCCCTTTCAGTCTTTGGGCCATGGAAATGGTGTCATGTACAGGTAAAGAAAGGAGTCAGAGGGAGATGAGATAAGATGTGAGGGGACCAAGCACACTAGGAGTGTGATGCTATTGGATTAACAGCTAAAGGAAAGAGCTCTGAAAAGGAGAAGAAATTCCATAGGTACAGTTGTGGGTGTAGGAACCTCAGGGTCCTGGGATGGATAGACATCATCGACTTCTAAATAGGGACCACAGTTTCTTAAGGTCAGTTGCCTGCTTTGCTTTAAAAGGAAAGAAGAAAGCAGAAGAACACTGAGGCTCTGGTCACTTAAATGCTCTAAAACATTCAGTACTGATGGAGAGAAGTGGATTTTATTTGTTATATATTGCCTGGAACAAGGAAATGCAAAAAAGTCTGGACTTTCACAAACCCATTTAGTGTGGCATTGGTTTGTACAGTATCTGAGAAAAATACTGCAGCTGGAATCAGGGTCTTAGGACTTGGGAGGTTTCCCACTCAAGAGTTATGAAACTGTCAGGAGAAAAACACAGTTGAGGGAGGAAATCAGAGCATGGGAGAATGAGTAGATCAGAAGGATATTTCCAGGATATCTTTCACAGGTCTGTGGGAACAAGCTCTGCTTTTGCTCCAACATGATTTTAAGCTTTGAGGATGTGGCTAGTCCAGTGCTGAAGCCAAGCAAATGCATTCTGCTATAAAAAAAGACAGTAGCAACAGCAGCTGTCTTGGAGTGCAGACAGTGTGAGCTCATATCTGTTCTTAAAAGACTGCAGAACAGGACCATGGGAGCAGTAAGTGTGTCTCTACGGTGTAAGCAGAGACTTAGACCTGAATGTGCTTTCCTGTGTGTGTACTGGAAAGATGAACTCTCATGTTGGAAGTTGGAAGGAGAAAGACAATCTCGGAGATGAAGGCTGGAGCAGTATTTTGAGAGTTTAGAGAAGCTGAAGGAAGAGAACATCTTTTTGGTCTCCGGAGTTGACTCCTATTCTAGAGTAGAATTATTTTTCTATACATTCAGATGTGGTGCAGAGGAATCTAGAGAAATGAGGAAGGTTTAGCAGCTATTTCCCTTGCTTGGATCAGCAAAGTTTGCTAGCTCCCTTTTTAACTTGTCTTCTAGGTGTAAGCCTTGGCAAAACAAGAAAAAACACTGCCTGCCCAGCTGAACATGGATGGTTTGTGGGAGAAGAATGGGCAGAGGAATTTGCTGGAGGCAGTTTTCATTGCCAGTTCAGGAACTGAACTGCCTCCAGCACATATCTGCACTGATTTTGTTGAGTAGCCACTCTAATGTGACAGAATATGAGAAAAGACCTGTTTATAGAAAAGTGTTCTTTTCCTACGGACAGCTTGGCAGGTATTTCTTCTGGGGGTTAGTAATTGTTTAGCTATGATATATGTCAGAGCAACAGAAGCTAACCCAAGGGTGTTGAGTTTCGTGACACCAGCTATGTTTTAGACACTATCATCTTAGAGAGATTTAAGGGAAACATATAATCAAACAGACATATCCTCTGAAATCTGCAGCAATGGTCATATGTTGTAGAATGCAATGTTCTACAGGCCACCGTTGGGTTCAAACTCAACCAAGAGTATATGGGACAGTTTCCTTTTTTTTTTTTTTTTTTTTGGCTGGGATTTTTGGCAATGAAGTACTTGTTTACTCAGTAGTGCAGCTACAGCTAGGAAGATTGAAAGCATTTTTAGGCAACAAAACATACTGTTTTGGAATTTTATGCATTCCAGATGGAATGGTGGATATTGAGCAAGCAGATCCTAGTGGCCTCCTTCTGTTCTCTCTCAGGATTGTTGTATACAGCACATTACAGTCCAATATCATGTGAGAGATCTTTGTAGCCAGGATCTGCAAGCCAGGAATGTGTGGAAATGAGGGTCTTTAAGGGAATAAGGAAGGAAATAACCCCGTGTTGAAGGAGAAGACTGAGAATCAGACAAATTTGCAAAAACTTGAAGACAAAAACAAGGGCATTCACCTCTGCTGTATCTGAAGGGTGTAATAGAAAACATTATGGAGGGGACATTGAAGAACACACCATTTTGTGAGACCCACTAGACCGAGCCACTGAGCTTCATTCAAACACAGAGAAGTAAGCAGTGAACTCATGCTTTCCCAAATATGAAGACGATTTTCTTCCTTGTCTTAGAGCTCTGATCAATATTGCTGTTCCACTGACAGGATCAGTGGTCTGGCTGATCCACAAAGACTGTTGATATTCTAAGGAGACTTTAGGAATACTACAGCAAGGTGTTTTAGGAGTAAACCAAGTCAGTTTTCGAAAAGCATTGCTTGCAGTACCACAGGACTGACACAGAGGATCAGGACTCCTGTTGCATGACTGACAGAGGTTCCTACAGTTGTGGTGTTGGTCAAGGTTGTAACTTCCCTTGAGGCAAACAGTTGACAGCAGAATTACATTTTCAGGTTTATTGAGCCCCTTTCTATGATTTTTAATTATGTCTTCAGTAGTGGCATTTTACCTTGAGTTTCTATTATAGTAACTGTGGATATGACTTAGAACCACTTTTTTGCTTTGCTTATGCTCATAAAGAATGAGATTTTCATGGACTCAGACAGAACGAGACTTTATTTGCAGATTTGACCAAAAAGTATTCTAAAGCTCAATGAGAATAAACACAATTATTCATAGTCTGTTCCTGCTATATAAAGTTTTGTCCATATAGTGGAGAACATGAACAAATGCCACCAGCCTCAGGTGATCATTCCTACTGTATAAATCACATTAAGCTAAATTCACTGGGTGCGTTACCTCTAATGAATAATTCAGCCTGTTGCAGCTATAATGTCGAGTGCAGTGGAAACTCATCTACTGAACATGCATTTTGGGGTGTCTATTAAAACACCCTAAGCAAAATTTTACCAATCAGGTTTTATTCCTCAGGGCTTTCTTTCATGTCATGGAATTTTCGCTATTTTTTAATATAGGAAAGACTGAAATGGAATTGGTTGAATTTTTTTTCCCAATGTACATTACTCTGCTTCATTTACTTTGACAGTGCAGCATTGTGAAGAATGATACACTTGAAATATTAAACATTTTTGTAGATGCCTGATCTTGCAGTCCTTCTGTGATGATCTAATTCACTTTGATGTCTATGTGATTTTTACACAAAAAATAATTACATGATCATGGCCTAAATTTTTAACAATTTGTTATAGCAATAACAGAAGAACCCATACTTAGATAATTGACCTTGACTTCTCATACATGTGTGCCTCTTTATCTTACCACATACAACATCCAAGATGGTTAAAACTGTTCCTTTGCAATAGCAACAAGAAGGACTGATGCTTGAGACATACTGGAAGCAAAGCGATTACAGCACTGAACTTGAGCTGTTAAGTCTGTTGATAACATGCAACCTATGGTAAGAAAGGCATGCTTGCCTTATTAATTTTTTATATTTAGAATGTGCTTATAAAATTCTAGCAGCTGTGAGGTTTGTAGTGAGATATAACTGGGAATCAGTTGGGCTCATAAGTTACATACCAAAATGAAGTTTAATTAGATTTGAAAAATATTTCAGAGAAGTGATTCTATAAGAGAATAAAATAAATAAATACACACCATCTCAACTTTTCTTTTTCACAATATTAGTTTGATAATAGAGACCTAAGTAGCTATTAGTATCTGTGTAGTAGGCTGCTTCTTCTGCACAAAGTAAATCTAATTTTCTCCAGGTCTAAGGGTGGCCCTTTGCAGATCACAGCCTTTGTAATATTAATTAGAATCCTGAGCTATGTTGGGAGTGTCCAATAGTTCTGGGGAAGAAAAAAAAAAAGCAAACCAAAAACTATTCTGAAAAATTTAAAGAGCAAAAACTCAAAGTTGATTTTTTTTCTTAGTACCATGGAAAGGTTACAAAGTCCACTCCTGCTCATAACGACATTCCAAGGCAGTGTAGGAAACGTGCTGGCTTCAGCTGTCAATCACTGTTTAGAAATGTCACCAATAATTTGTACTCTGGAAGTGCTCAATGTGTGGACCCCTGGCTCTAATTGGATGCACTGATTTCAGCTAAATCTCGCCCTGTCAGCAGCTCAGCAGTAGGTAGGATATTGAAGCTCTAATGAATCCAGTAATAACTTTAAATTGCCAACCTGGATTATTTAAAATTTTTTTTCTGGTGAAAATAGTTGTGCTTTCCTATGGAAAAAATATCTTGAATTAGTTCCTAAATAACTACGCTAAATTACTGACTGAGCCAGTGGGACATATACATTTTATATACTTGTGTGTGTATCTGTATAGTTCCTTCAGCAGAGAAAAAGAAAATTAGGAGAGAATCATGTCCAGATAAACTGGATTAGAGAAATGTGATTTCATACTTTGGTCTACCAAGCACAGAAATAATTATGGAAGAAAAACTTTCTTCAGAGAAATGGGCATAAGGAAGCCAGAAACCTGTACAGCAACCTCCTATGTTGTTTCACTAGCTGCCGTTGTGAGGTAGGGGCAGTGCTGCCGTTTCAACTCCTGAGTACTTAACCTGGTTGACTAAGGAAATGAGATGTACACTCATCTCAGATGCTACTCATCTGTGTCCATCTGTCTGTCTGTCACTTCATGTCTCCCCCAGGAATTTTAGAGCTGTGATGAAAGTTTAGCAAATTTGACAAGGGATTAAATGTTTCTCAGATATCAAATGCATAGAAATGTTATGTTTACTAATGTAGAATGATCCTGTTTAGGAGACAGAGTTCAGTCTATACTGTCCCGCTCAGCCTGCTCACAGCTGTGCCATGGCAACCAGAAAGCCATCCTGGCTGGCTGGGCTCCTGGCCACAGAGGTGGTGACAATGAATGTGTAGGAAGCCCTGCACTGTCAGTTCCTCCATCCCCTGCCTGGTGGCAAGGTCTGGAAAAGGCCCCTTAGTGACAAGAGGAAATCTTTCAGGCTGCTGTGACCAAGGCAGATCCCCACTTTATGTGGCAAGTGTGGAGAGACCCAACAGCATCACAGTGGGCAGAGACGATGAGGAAAGTTTCTGAGTTTCTGAAGGCACTGGGAAGCTCAGTGAGTGCTGGTATGTGGAAGGCACCTGCAGCTTATGTGGGGACATGGTATGGAAATATTGAGAGATACTACAGAAGTGGTTTGGGCTGGCACATGCGGGGAAGATTTTGGGATGTGCAGGTGGGATATTAGGAAGAAATGTAGAGTTACCAGTGATGCTGGTGAACAAAGGATACAAACCCAAAGGCAACAAGTCTTCACAAGCTCTGAAACACATGGAACAGTTGGGTTTGGTATGGATGTTTTTAGATCTGACTTATTTCTTCCTTGATGTGTCTGTGCTGAAATGACACTGCTTTAATATATAAGGCAGCAGGAGCTATCACTCAGGTGCAGCATGAATACTAGCGAGATCACCTGAAAGTATGTTCATGTGAATCAACTACATAAGTGAATATTGTGTATCAGAAAACTGAACAAGGCTTACATAACCCATGACTACAGTATCATCATAGCTTCCTTGTCCTAGGATCTGAACATATATATATATGTGTATATATATATATATGAATATAGTCTGCCTGAAGGCATGTCTCAGCTATTTTTGCCCCAGCTATTATACAGGGGTTTCTGCAACAATCTGCCAGAAGCTCTCTGGAGGCCTGACAGAGAAAACACCAACTGGCTCAAGGCCATAGTTGTTGTTGACCAAGGCTTAGCCTATCAACAACGGTCACAGCACCTCTGGGAATCACATTTAGGAGACAAAAAAAGCAAGCAGCTGCATTTTGCCCCCAGAGAAAGCAGTGAGAAGATGTAAGACACCAAGGGCAGTGAATAGCGGGGAGGAGGCACCCCAGGTGTAAGTGAGAAAGATTATCCTGCAGCCCATGGAGAAACCCATAGTGGGGCGGGTGACCTGCTGCAGCCCATGGAAGAGGTAGAGACCCCACCTGCAGCCTGTGGAGAGGCCCCACGCTGGAGCAGGTGGAGACATGCAGAAGACACTGTGACCTGCATTGGAGCGAGCCCCTGCCAGCACTTGCAGCCTGTGGAGAGAGACAGATACACAGAGATGAGCGAGGGAGATCTGCGCCAGAACAGGTTTGCCAGGGGGGAGGCTTGTGATCCTGTGGAGGACCAGGCTGGAGCAATCTGGGCCTGAGAGACTGAAAGACGTTCTATGATTTGTTACTGCACCCCATAGCAGTGACCCACGCTGGGGCAGCTGGTGAAGAGCTGAAGCCCAGTGGGAAAGGGCTCACGTTGGAGAAGTTCGTGGAGGACTGTCTCCTGTGGGTGGAGGACTGTCTCCCGTGGGTGGGACCCCACAGTGCAGCAGGGGAAGAGTGTGAGGAATGCCTCCTCCAGCCAAGAAGGGAACCAAATTGTGAAGAACAGATGGAAACCCCCATTCCCCATTCCCTGTCCCTTCCCCATGCCACAGTGGGAGAGAAAAAGGGAGAGAAATCATGACTAATTGAAATCTGCTAAGAAGGGAGGGGTGGGGGGAGGTGCTTTAAGGTTTGGTTGCACTTCTCATTACCCGACTCTGGTGTCACTGTGTGTGCAGTGCAGTGTAATGAATTAGAAGGTTTTCTTTCCTTTATTCTGTGTTGAGTCTGTTTTGCTGATGATGCTAAGTGCAGAATGATCTCCCTGTCCTTATCTCAGCAGCTAAGCCTCTCAATATATATTTTCTCCCCTGTCCAGCTGAAAAGGGGAGTGATAGAGCGACTTTTGTGGGTGTCTGGCCTCCAGCCAGGGTCAAACCACCATACCTAGTAATTTGTATGATCATTCTGAACTATTGTATTTTTCTACCCAGCGCTGTTAAAAGCAATAGTAGTGATTATAAAGTACTAGAAAATCCTGCCTTGTATTTATAATTCCTTTTCTTTTTTTAGTTTAAAATTTTCTGGTTTAAAATATCTTCATGATAAGCTATATAGCTTTGCTGATTATCTCATTATTAAAATTTGGTCTTCTGATATTCTCATGAGATGGTCTTTTCCTTTAGTCTAGCCCCACCTACACCTTCATTTACTACTATGAGTATTTGTTCTCCCTTATTCAAATGCCAATACATTTAATTTTCCTATGGTCTCAACAGTCTGAATTTGGTCACCTCTGGCAACATTAAAGAAGAACTGTTTGATAAGATTTTAAAAAAGAGATAGGGCACTGGAGAAGCAAAATGAAGGCTTTGTATGTGCTTGGCTGACTGATCTCTCCTGGACTGACTGAATACATCTGTGATTCAGTTGTACTGCTAATAGCATGCTAAGACACTTAAGAGTCCAGAATAAAATCTTTCAATTATTGCTTCATGCCAAAGAAATGAATAATGAATAGATACCACATTCCCCTATGTCATAATTGATACAGATTTAAAATGTGACTTCATTTAGACCCGTCATTCCTTCAGCTTGTTTTCTCTCAGTTCCCTTTGATTTGCCCACATCCTCCTGATGCAGAAGCATCCAAAAGAGAGTAGAGGAAAGCGATTGCAGAAGCAAGATAAACTTGGAATGTAGGAAGCTGTGGTTGAATTATTTTATGTGTAAGCTGGGTTGGAAACTGCAAGCGCAGTACAGAAAGAATATATTCAGATTTTGGCTTGCAAGAAAAGGAAGCAACTCATATGAAAAATGACCACAAAAGGAAATGGGTAGCTGAAGAACAGGAGGACGTAAGCCTGCCACCTGCCTCCTTTGGAACGAAGTAGCTGGTGTATGCATGTTTTGCTTGGATTCGTTTCAGTCCGGCTTTCTAAACTTCTGCTTTCCTTAATCTTGGCTCCTTTCATGGTGGGATCTCCCCAAAGATCCATTATTATTTTGCTTCAGGTAACTTAGTTACTTTATACTGCTGCATCAGCCAGAGCTGCACTCCTGCGAGCAAATGTTGCATAAATTATGAAAAGGGGAAAGGAGAAGGAGAAAAACAAATCCATTAGCAACACTTAGACTGTAAGTTTCTGATAACTGTCTTTTAATAACTGTACATTTGTCTTAAGGATCAAAGACTCCAAAGGCAAGTATGTGGATTTGCAGCTTGTTTTCATTGCTCTATATATCTTAGGTGGAGAAACAAAAATAAACATAGATAACACCAAATGGAATGAGTGACTGGAAAGCCAAAATCCTTCGCCTCTTTGAGGTATTTTATCCAGCTAGCAAAGTTTTGCTAGAGATATGCAGTAAATGGTAAAGAAGTGGTATTATTTAATTAGCTAATATTTATAATCTAAATGTTGATAATGATGCTGGATTCCTTCCCTGCAGAGGGCTGTTGAAAGGCACCGTCTGTGGAGGGAAGGAGAAACTGCAGCATAAGGTGCCTGCAGCTTACTTTGTGCTTTCACTGGAGATAGAGAGGGCAGCCAACATGAGAACAGCACCAGCTGAGGGAAGAACAGACAAGGAACAGTCTTGTTGTGCTGTGCTCTACTGCTGATGTCAGTTTTCCCATTGACTTACCCTAGTTGGAAACTCAAGGAAAACGGGCAGGAAAAGTGGAGAGAAATCTTCCTCAAGGTGAGCACAAGGAATATGCACGTATCCTCTCATGGAGGGTTTGTCAGGATTTGTGAAGTGCAACAAAATAGGTCAAGAATGGTATGCTATACATGTACAAGATATTCTTCAAATTGTAGAGGTAATGGTCCCCTAGCCATGGTCAAGATCTTGGCTGGGAATTTTGCTAGCCAAGGAGGTAAGGTTAAAGGCAAGATCCTTATAGCTGTGGCAGAAAACCAAACAAAAGCAGCAGCTATGACAGTGTGAATGATGACTTCTGGATCCTTAGTCAGAATGTCCGTGTGTATTTGGGGATCATAAAAATGTCTGAGTTGATTTCTTCTGCTGTGCAATAGCAAAAGTTCCATTTTACAGCAAAATGTACTTCTGCAGTTGACTCAACCAAAATCCCAGTGTTAAAAGCATAAAAGCTAGGTCAACACTGCAACAGAGGAATGTTTGGGAAATATTAACTGGAACATTCATTACTAATTTTTCTAGGGTCAGGTTTTCAGTGTTGAGTTCTCTTCTTGCAGATACAATTTCATGACTGTAAATAATTATAAACACATTTTTCACATAAGCAATCATGACATTTTCATTCAAGTTTTAGAAACTACAACTGCAAATCAAAGGTCAAAGCTTAACTCACCTGTGCTGGACTATCAGGTCTACTCATTTTTGCAGAAAGTGAAACTGTAGGATATTATCTTGTCCCATTTAAGTAGTGACAAAAATTTTCACTATTTTATCAGAAACAAGGACAGGAAATACTATACATTATTTTGTAACTAATACTTGCAATTATTTGAATTTAAAGATCTAAGTTGGACAAAATTTAGAACATTTTCATGAAGAAACTTTTTTTTCAGGACTTTTGGCTTGCAAGTCTGCCTCAAAAGATTTGTTCTAACTTCAGTGTTTTTCCTTTAAAGCTTAATCCTGTTCTTTGGCAATGATTAATCCAAGACTTTTCAGTGTCCCTCATACACAGAGGAACAACTACTATTCTGTCTCTCCTATGTATACATCTTTTTTACTGAGGGATAATCATCTACCTCTCTTTTATACACATCCCATGCCACCATAGCATCACTTGTACAGACAGTGAATACATCAGCATGGCAGGAACAGTGTGTTTGGATAGTTGATTGCTCAGTAAAGCTCTCTCTAGCTGGGGATGCTGTGATAACTTTTTGCCCACAGTTTAGAGTCCCCATCAAAGACTGGCACCATCAGCAAGGAATGTGAATAAGTTATCTATAGTGAGGGCAGAATCATGTGCCTTTTCTCTCCTCATAACTGTTTGTAACAAGGGCGAGATTTCTCTTGCATCTCCTACATACAATAGAGCTTTTCTGCCATTCCAACTGTTACAAAATGCCAAGGGCTTTCCCAGGGCAGGTAGCTGTGGGGACAAGGCTGTGTCACAGGAAGGGCTAAGATTCTCTTGCTCTCCCTCCTTGCCTGGATGCTTTGGCCTGGACTTTTCTCTGCGTTCCTGCCACATGCTTCTACCTGTGGACAGCAAGCAGTTCTCCATCTCTGCAGCACTCACGTGCCACTTCAGGAGTTCACAAACAACTATTCAAGTCCTGGAAAAACCCAAAGTGTCTGCTGAGTTTTAATTCAAAGGTTCACAGGTAGCTGGCAATTAGCAATAACCTGCCTACTTCTGCCTGCACAAAGATAATGAGAACTAGCACTCCTTCTGCTTGATTATAATTGCTAAGAAAGGCTGGCTAAAAAGTGTCCGAGCTGTTCCCTCCCTCTCCCTCACCCAGCTGGCTCTATAATCATCGGCCCTTTCCACTTAGCCTGTAAAACAGCAGTTAGCTGAAGAGCAGAGGTTGAAATATGCCAGTCACTTGCATAACCACATGGTAACCACACTCACTGGGTAGCTGTGAAGGGCTGTGAAGTTGCCACACGTCTGTAATTTTTCTGTTATAATGTGGACAACCTCATGTATAAATTTAGCTTAAAACATAAGCAGGTTTGAGCGTTTCCTCTGTCTCAGGTCACACTTTGCAGTAGGAGAAAGCAGATGTATTCCAACTTGAAAATCAGTGATGTGTCCCTGCAGAAAGATGAGAGATTCTGATATTCTAGGTGTAAAAGGAACAAAAGTTTCCCTTTTTACTTTCTGTTTACTTTTAAGTAATGTGCAGTATAGTATATAGAGTCAGAAAAAACAATGTATAAAACAAGGCTCCTCCATCTCACTGCTCCCCAGGCACTTACTCATTGTTGATGCTAGTACCTGTGTGGTGGGAAAATAAGTTGGATCAACTTACTGAGACAAGAGACAAATAACCCTGCAAACAAAAGCCAGTTACATGTGTATGCAGATGGGCAGATGGGCAGATGGGATGGGTTGGGAATACTTGGGACAGAGGACAAGCGCTGGGACTGTATGCTGACCTCTCATGCTGGGCATGAGAAACTGGTGGTTTGACATGAGAAGTGGGCACTCTGCTGAGAGGTGCGGCATTTTTTAAGTCACCTTCTGTTTTCAGTGACTTTGCAGTCATCAGTTAGATATAATGTAGCCGACACACTTCAGAAGAAGTGTTTTAGTATCCTTTTGTGGGCATTCAAAGCTACTATAATTAGCAAACAGAGTTTATTTGACTTGAACACAAGCAGAATGTAGAAATTTTTTTTTTTAAAAAAAGGTAGAAATTACTTACTTAGCAGTAGAAAATGCTATCATTGTTGTGGTTAAATCACTCACACTACTTGAGACTAGGGGAAGAAAATAAACTTGCCTCTCCCTCATCCTGGACTAAACATTTGAGGTTCTGTAAAAGTCAGTGGTTAGCTGGAAGCAGAGAGATACATATGCAGAGATTCTCACGCTGATCCATGCAGTGTACGTGGTTTGAGAGGTTTCAGGGATAAAAAAAGTTTCAAAATTTTTTCTTGTTAAACATGACTAACAATGAGGTAATGGTGGCTTAGAAACATGTTGTAGTTAAGGTTGCACTCTAGAGACTGTGGTTAGCTTCCCAGGCTCTGCAATTGGGCCAAGAAAAGTAATTACAGCGATTAATAATAATGTTTGATTTGCCAGTCACACAGTCCATTCCTCAGAGCTGGTTGGTCTGGAGGAGGGGGAGGTAAATTGTAGGGAGGAAATTAGAGCAACAAAGTACAGTTCTTGCAATGTATAATCCAAACACTGCTGGAGCCAGCTCAGCCTGGCATCAGCTATTTTAATACAGCTGTATACTATGGCTATGGTTTTGTGCTGTACGGCAGGAGTTAATTTATGTATCTGTATATTACTGCTATGGATGTGTGCAGTACGGTATGGGATAATTCATGTACTGTACACTACAGCCGTACAGAAGAGGTTGCTTCATGTAACTGAACAGCACACAGATTATGCTGTGCTTTGTAGACGAGTTATTTTGTAGGTTCGGACGCTACAGCAAGGATAATATTTTTAATTTCTGAGGATGAGTAGGTATGAGTACCTCACCTTTCTGATGGGTACTTACTGGGAATGCAGCAGTAGTCGGCGATGTGTAGCAGGACTCAAAAAGGAGCTTTGGCTGTAGTGATAATCGTAAAGCCTTACCAATATCCCATCATGTGTTTCCTGCCCTTGCCTTCAGGTCCGACTGTGTGGAAGGTGGTGTGGGCAGGAGAAATCAGCACGGGGGGCTGTCATGGCAGAACCAGGGGGAAAATGGTAAAAAACGATCCCTTGGCAAAGTTGGGTTTCCTGATTAAAGGAGTCCTTGGTGGCACCACAATGAAGAGGGGTTGCCATGGAAACCATTGCAAAAGATTAAGCATATCAAGGAAACCTGATTGTGAGAGAATGGGTGGAAATAAAAGAATTAAATTAATGTAGAAACGATGTTTTTGTTTCATTCCACAAGTCATGGTAGAAACCTTTACATTCACAAACATCCAATTAAGAGAGAAGTTATAGTGAAATCTGCAAGCCCTGTTTCAGAGGAGCATGATTGCTCTATAATTAAAGGAAAATAAATAGTGTTTTACTATCCAATATGAGAATCCAGTGGTGCAGACTGTTATTCTTCACTTTCCCACTGTAGAATCTGCAGAGTTTTTTTGACATTTTGAGGCAGACAGGCCACAGTGACCCCCTGGGATATATTCACAGGTGCAGTGGCTTCCAGCCATGGAGTGGCCAAATGAATTTCAGATATTTGAGAGAGGAAGGGAACACTTAACTCCTCATTCTCTTTTGTCACATGCTGGCCAGGCTCCTGGACCAGCTAAGCTGCGCTCATTTGCAAGTTATGAGAACAGAATGGCAAAGGTCAGTGGCTTATTCTGCTTGTGCCGGGCACTGCCTATGCCAGTCCTTGGCATAAAGCATATCAGGCTTCAGGCTGTTTGATAGTGTTGAGAAATAACTAGCACAGCTGGCTTAAGCAACTGTGTAGAAGGTGGGCATGGAGTTCATGACCACTCCTCCCACTTCTGGTAACGCCCCAGGGACAACCAGGGCCTTGGCGTGTGGACCCTACAAAGGGGACTGAAGCCAAGTAACTATTTAAAGCTTTTATGCAGTTCCAGAACAGTATAGAGTAGCATGGATGGATGGGAGAATCTAACCCATTGACTCCTGTTCCTTTACCAGCACTTTGATGTTTCACTGTCAGCAAGGGATTCACCTCTTAAAGATAGATTTCTGGCACAGCATGAAATTAGTGACTCTGGTTTCATCCTGCTGCTATGGGATTGCTTCTGGAAAAAGAGGAGATTATTAGTGCAAGTACCAAATACTGTGTCAAGAAAAAGCAATGAACTGCTTTGCAATAACACAAGGCACCCTGAGAATGATAGAATAAGTGTGCACACAGGTTATTTCTCGGTCCTCTATGGACAGGTTGTGTCATTAGAGCTGCCTTGCTCAGCTCAGACTCTCTGAAATAATGACACTGGAACACCTGAAGAACACAGACTCTCCATGTCCTCCCTTCCTGGGTTGAGTTGTATCCCTGCATCTGTAGCTGACCAAAGTCAGGGAGCTCAGGTTTTGTCCAATAGATCTTCATTCACTTTAAGCATCTGTCCATTGACTAGTCACAAACCAGTCTTGTGTAAATACAGTTCCAATTGCTCAAACAGTTCTACTTTTAAATGAAGATGCCTAGAGAGAGAACCATTAAATTGTCTTTCCATCAATCAGGAAATACAGAGCTACACTTTGTTTTTAATTGAACCTCTGTGATGACCAAAGCCAGCCTTTTCCATTTGCTTAAGGTGTTACCTGAGGTGACAGAAACTCACACCAAAGAAAGCCAACACAGTTCTTCCTAATTACTTTTTTATTACTAAACACCAAAACTTCCTCCAGACAGTGCCCTGCACTGCACGGGCCCCTGTGCCTTAACAAAAAAAGGCCTAAGTAGCGGCCACAAAGTGTTTATGGTATCAGCACCATACCAGCAGGTAGTAAGGTGATTAAACTCCACGAGCGTGTCACTGAATGACAAGAGTGTAGGTTGTTCCCCATCAGGTCCGAAAGGTCATGTGTTGAAGATGGCTTTGACACTGCACCTGGCTTATTTTCATTTACAACTGTTACATAAAAACCCTGACTCTGGGCAATATTTGTCTTTATTTTGCAAGATCCCAGACCTGGTTACCGCATGGTGGTTTAGCTAAGACACCTCAGAGAGCCCTTTGGAAACTTGAGTTGGTGCAGATGATTGTTTTAGATGCTGTGAGAGGAAATGCCCTGATACCTAGGTGATGAATGTAGAATAAAACCCTAGATAAAGAAAATAACTACACCAGCAGACACAAACAGCTGTACAGGCTTCCTGTTTGCATCTGGCTTCAAGTTAACTTGCTGAGATAGCTCTCTAAAGTCCTGCATGGCTGGAGTCCTGCTCTGCGGTGACTGCCTCAGCCGTGTGGTAACAATTTTGCAGCGATATTAGGAGCCAGCTGAGAGATCTGTGCTCGCATTTTGTTGCTGGGGGAAGCCAGGCAGGGTGGAGCTCTTATGGTCTTGTCTTCTGTGTTCAACAAGAACAAACAAGATGTTTTTTAGGGTCTGGCATCCAATTCAGCTTTCCTCTCAGGCTCTGTCAGAAGGGGCTTGGCATTTATTTTGTTGTCTTGGTGGGTTTATATGCTGGCACTGATCAATAGCATGACATGTAGTGTTTGTCACTACTGCACATGGATTCTGAGTCTTGTACAGATCAGGAAATAAAAAAAACAAGTACATGAAATGGATTTCATTTTAGAGGACAAGGGAAATGTATGGAAAAGAAGAGAAAACACTTTCAGGTCTTGTAATTATTTAAGGTTATATCTCAATGTGAATCTGTGTTAATAATATACAGTGCTGTAGTTTTTTCTCTCTTCTGCCTTTCCCACAGTGTTGTGCTGTACACTTTATTATTGCTGTCACAATCTGCTCTCTGTCCAATATGATTGCTATCCCCAAAGGTTTATTCTACATAGCAAACATCCTGTAATAGTGACCTAGTCTAATAACAGGAAATTTATTTTTAAACTGCGTAATGCCTGCTCCATATTAATCTGTTTCTTTTCCAAAAAAAGTTTGACATGAAAATCTACTACTATTGCCGAATGCCTGATTGGTTTCCACAAAATTTTGTATCTTATGAAATCCACAGTATTCACTAATTTGAGATAGCAACTAGGCATTTCTTCTTTCCTCTTCTGGTCAATAAATGCTAAATAATAAATATCAGCAAACAATATCAAATCAGTCAAACATCAAAGGTCAATCCTCATCAGTCACATCTTTTTGGAAGCAATTTTATTCTCTTTTCAACCAGTAGCTGCAGGAAGAAGTTAACCCTTGATGTGCATAGGTCATGCTCTGAAATGGTGACTCTCACTGTTCATTATTCCAGAATGGGCTATTTTTTTCTAACTGCACACCTCTTCCCTCCTTCTTTACCTTGCCATGCTTTTGTGATATCCCTTTCAGGCCAATGACTTAGTTATTCAATGGGTGACAAGACATCAGTGTTGATTTTTCTGTCTGTAAGTGATTTTATTAGAATCATAGAATCATAGAATGTGTTAGGTTGGAAGGGACCTTTAAAGGTCATCTAGTCCAACTCCCCCCACATTAAGCAGGGACATCTTCACTAGATCAGGTTGCTCAGAGTCCCATCAAGCATGACTTTGAATATCTCCAGGGATAAGGCCTCCACTACCTCTCTGGGTAACCTGTTCCAGTGACCTACCAGCTTCATATTGCACCACTTTTTCCTAAAATCGAACCTAAATCTACCCTTTTCTAGTTTAAAACCATAATCCCTTGTCCTATTGCTACATGCCCTGGTGAAAAGTTCTTCCCCAGCTTTCTTATAGGCACCTTCTTGGGAAGCAAGAAAACCCATCACATCAGATGCTTCTTCACAGTGACGAGAAAGTTTCACTACATCTGCTGGAATATCTAATGAATACATGTAAGCCTTTTTGGTTTGCTAACGCAAAGAACTAATACTTCTTAGACCGTATTTTAATACACTTAACCTGAAGGGTCACATTATCAAATCTCTCTTCTATCAAAGTATTTTCAATTGTATCTCTTTTGACTCCCTTTAAACATGATTTGACAGTACTTCTTCCAGATCCATTTTATATTCTGTATTGCCTAACTCAAGGATATGCATCTGTACCTTAATGAGATTGAGTTCTGTATCTACTACCAAGCTATTTTCTCTCAGATAAGTCATCACGTTTGCTTCTGTCAATGCGTCCGAAGTAACGCACAGATGAGAACACCAGCTGATTTCCACTAGTCTGTCCCTCTTCCCCCTTTATCATGGCACTCTGTCGTGCATAACTAGTCCATAGTGCTTCCCTCATCACCACTCTGACACCGATCACATTTATGCTTCCTGGTTTTCCCTTTTAGTTCTTCAGTGGGGCCTCATGCACTCAGACAAGTTTGCAGGAAAGAAAACTTATTCTGTGTGCTTGGCCTTCTGAGAATTCAAAAAGAAAAATAAAACAAAATTTAGCAAAACTTCAACATAGTTTTCTTTCCCAGCTTGGCTAAGCCCTTCTTCAGATAAAATGCTCACAAAGCTGTCATTGATTCTGACAGGAAGGATGTGCTTAACACTTCACATTGGTGCTTTCCCATGTTAGCATTTGACTTGGACAACATTTAATAAAAAGCCTTGTCATGTCTTAATACTAGAACTGAGACAAAGTAGAGTGTAAACCCATTTATTTTTGTATCTGGTGCCAAAATATCCTGGGAATGAGAGCACTGCTACCAGTTATATTTGCTAGACTGTGTATACTGTCCACTGTCTAATGGGACATGATTCTTCTTTTAAGGGTTTTTAAGCATTAAAATAAACCAGTTACAAGATGTATGGTTGTTTGTGCTTCCAAATCTCTAGATGGATAGTGGCTTTATTTGACTTCCGTCTAATTAAACTTCTAGATGGATGACAAATGTCACTTCCAATTCGTTGATGTATTTGTTTTTGAAATGCTAGTTGCATTTATTGAATCCCTGTTGGCGAGTGGATGTGGCTGAAGCCATTCTGCCTGTGTTACAATACCTGTCCCTCCATGCTGTCATGGTGGTAACTGGAAACAAGTTCACCAAATCCTTCACAATTCCATGGGTGCAAGCAGTGTTGATAGGACAACTGGTCTTTACATAAGCTTGTGTCACCATTTTTTTGTCTCTAGCTAGGCAGGATTATAAGTGTGTTAAAAGCTAAGAAAAGGAAAAAAAGAAAAAGCAGCTCAGTCTGTTCCCTGAATGAATGACTAATTTCTTTAGTGTAAAACACCTTCCTTTTTACTTCTGTTTCATGTTTCAATAATTCCACCACACATAATAAAATAAAATAAAAATCAGTTAGAAACACATCTGAATACTTTTGGGGGTTTTATCCATCACCCAAAAGCAGAACATCTGTTTACATGAGGACACTGCAAACAATAAAGAATGAATAAAATGAAAAATCCCTCAGACTTCCATAAACAGTTGGGAACTGTACAGGTCCTGCCACATGGACTGCTCTAGCAATGTCTTACTCAGTTTCCTTAAAATTATTCTCCATTTAAGAAAACCCTCTTTGATAGTTTGTTTTTAAAAACATGACAGCAGTTCAACACACTTTTCCAATGAAAGAGCAAAACTGACTTCTAGAGAAGGGCCTTTCCTGATGGAATCGCCACAATATTTATGTCAAAGTAAAGATTGTACCAGTAATGATCACTCTTAAAATAACACAGCAATTTCTTTCTCAGATCTGATTCTAGCATTTGAAACCTTTACAAAGACAGCTGAATACTGGGGTCAAATGCAGTGTGGTGGAGCTTCCCGCTTTCTGGCATGAGCACGTTTCTGCATTCTTATAATGAGCAAGCCAAAGCTTGTAAAAAGTAATTTATGAACTTGGATAGGAGTCTGTCCTTGAAGAGAAAACAGTTGGTGTGATTATGGGCAGTAATGAGGAAGGTGGCAGAATGCTCTTGAGTGTCCACTGAAGACATATGATAGATTAATAAAAAAAAGCCCCAAAACTTGAAAGAGAACTTTCCTTGGCATTTGCATTGTCAAAACTGACTTAACCTTTACTTGGTACATCCAGCACCTTTGCCTAGGCCTATGTCTGGCTATATTTTGCTAACAAGGATGGCCTAGTAGTAAAAGTAACTGTGCTCATAGCATTTCTCCACCACTAGCTGGCCCATGTAAAAAATATTAGGGAGGAAAACATATATGAGAAAGAACTATGGATTCCAAAGAAAAATAAAGTATTGTAGGAGAACAGCAATAAAAGGCTGGAGGAAATTAGGGCAACATCTGTAAATTAGGATCGTAGATCATTTTAGTTTGGAAGGGAGTTCTGGAGGTCTCCTGGCCCACCTTCCCATACAAAGCAGGAAGCATCCAGCTACAGATTAAGCATATTGAAGTTCACTTGCAAAGCAAAAATTTGAAGAGAAAGTTTTTTGTACAGTAAGCTGCTTGCTGTCTCTTTCTCTGAGACATAATGAGGTACACAAGGTACAAATAAACCCCTCTGTGATACCGTTCAATGCCCAGAATACCGCATTAAACAGCCCTCTGTATCAACTGCTTTTACTTCCAATTACTGTTTCCCATCCCAGCTCCTGCTCCCTGCAAAGACTAGCTGACCGATGCTCCTGAAGTCACATAAGTGCTGATAATACCAAGAATTTGGCCTGTACTTTGTCAGCAGCCCTCAAATCTCATTACCAGGTGGGTAGACATCATTATCTCTTTATCCCATTGGGAATAACAGTGTGCAGAGAAGTTCCTTGATGAAGGTCATGCAGCAAGTCACTGGAAGAGTCTGAAAGTAGAATTAAGGTCAGTTGTACCCTCATCACGGACACTCGTATGTTGATAAAGCTGCTATCATCACACCCATGCAGTTATCAGGACCATTAACAGAACCTCCTTGTAGTGGGGATGGAGGGGCTAGTGACTAGTTATCAAAAGTACCTGTCTAGAGAGATGCTCTTTGTCCTGAAAGATAAGAACCAAGCTAATATGTGCCTTATGCTTAAAATTCAGGCTTTTCTGGTGTTTAAAGTTGATGTCACAGTTTACTTTTTTGTTGTGTAGTGGGCCCACACAAAATATTTTTTTTCCCTTAGAAGAGTGAAAAGAGTACAAGACACCTAAAATTGGAAATGTTGCATTTCAGCTGTAACCACAATGGAAGACTCTTAAAAATATTAAGAGGGGCTAATGAGGCTTCCCTCTGCTATGATGCTTTGCCAGGGATCTAGCAAATTCTGTTCACTTTTTTGCTACCATTTCCATTACTGAGTTCTGTTTTATTCCTTTGTCATCCCTTTGTAGGATCAGGCAGATCTTTCTGTTTATCTATGCAATTATTTTATTCACTGACTCTTTGTTTCTTTCCCAGGAGACATCTATATTCATTAGATCTCTAAGTTTTCTTCTTTAAGTTCTCTAGCTATGAAACAAAATATATAACCTCTCAATATATTCCAGTTTACTGGAAAAAAAATCAACATAAGAAAGGCTCAGGATATGTCATAATATTTATTTCCATTTCAGTATTTTAGACAACAGACGATCCATCTCTAAAGCAGTGATCTGTGTCCGAGACTGGACTTTCCTGACAAATGGACACACAAGGCAAGGCTACATACTCTGAGTATGATTTCTGATTACCTATGACAGGTACCTGAGGGTGTCTGTCTCTTTTATAGTTTAAGAATCTATGTAAGGCTCTTTATGTCAAAAATAAAGTCCTGCTGAATTGTACAGAACTGATAAACTTCAGGGATCAAATAAGCTCCTGCTTGCTGCCAAGAAAAATGGTATGATGCTTGGTTACATTATTAATCTTGAGAACATGCTTTAGGGTAAAGGATTATTGTTTCAAATATATGCAAGCACTTTTGAAAAAAGTAGAACTGAGTAGAAGAGAGGCAACTTTAAAAAGAATAGAGGGCTGCCTTTTTTTTTTTTTAAATTCAAGCTGCTTAAAATAAATGTAAATGTCTGTTCCTAGCGTAGTGCCTAAGATAAGCTACAGATATTCACTGTTGCCAAGAAGGTGAAGGTGCGGTGAAAACACCACTGGGGGAATTAATTTCAACCTATTATACTTCAGCATGTATATTGTTCACAGTATAATTCTATTACCAGATACTATACTGAAATGCAGCAGGCAGAGCCAATTGGAGTGTGGGGATCTTGAATAGATGCTCACAATAGCACATTCATTTTCAGCCACTATACGATATGCAAATGTATTCACTGTGATTTGTAATTGACCTTAAAACTTACCATCTACACGCCCCAATTCCCGTGTGGCGAGTACTACTCTCAGTTTTCCTGCCAGTTTGACAATAAAGCATCTCATCACAAAAATTTTACAAATACAGAATTCAGTTAGCAGTATCCTGAGAATTTTTTTTCTTTGCTCTTTCAGAATTAGCCCTATGTTGGGCTGATAGTTACATGGAGCTTGTGACATTCCTCAGGTCAGGATATAGCGATGACTTCATAGATAGAAACAATTTGGTTTTATGGTTTATAGAAATAGAGCCCATCTGAGTGAGCATATGAGATTCCTCTAATGCACATGTGATGTACATTGTGCTTGGTCACAGTTGGGCAGGAATAAACCGAACTCTGTTTCACTGTCTTTTTCAGTTCTGGCGAGATGCTGAAAAGAACAAGGACAAAGAAATCTGTTGCTATGGGCCATGGGTTGATAATAGATTTAGTGCCTGAAACAGATAGGACAAGGAAGGATAGACTCAAGCTCCACCAGGGCAGGTTCAGATTAGACATTAGAAAAAAGTTCTTCACCAAAGGGGTTATCAGGCATTGGAACAGGCTGCCCAGAGAAGCGGTTGAGTCACCAACACTGGATGTATTTAAGACGGGTAGATGAGGTACTCATCTGAGGAATATGGTTTAGTAGAGCATGGGTATGGTTGGACTCAATGATCTCAAAAGTCTTTCCCAACCTAGTGATTCTGTGATTCTGTGATTAATGTGAATGCTCCAGGGACTGGTAGTGGACTGACTGCCTTGTTTTAACCAGTTCAACAGTATGGCTACAATGCAATCTTCTGCAGAAGCACAGGCTATGTGGATCAGTGCTAAAAGATGGCTACACCCCTTTACCTTTAACCATCTGTATATATCTGTATATATGACTAAAGTAGAAGACATATCATGAAATATTTCCTGTTCTGATGCTCTTTCCTTTCCCATCCCTAAAATAATTTTGTTTCAACCCAATAGTACTAATAGGAGTAGTAGAGGAGATGGAAATGGCACCAAGCCAAGCAGCCAAGACACTCCCTGGCCATGGTGAGAACTGGAAATGACATCAGCTCTATCCTGCATCTACTGAGTACCATTGTCCTCCTCTGCCTCTTTCCCTCATCACTGAGTACAAACAGTGAAGAAACCCGGGAAAATGAGTAGAAGGTACCCTTTACAGAATGTAGGCATTTCCATGTTTTGTGGGCGTCTCACAATCTGGAAGTGACTCTGTTCACCGTATTCAAGGGAGTATTTTTTCACAGTCTTTCCTTCACATTTTGAATTTTTAAACTGAGAAGTTCTGCTTGACACAGAGAAAGTTTTAATGGCCAAGACAAATACTGTTTTATTAAGAATTGTAAGCTGAGATCTAGCCAACATTTCTGGAAAATTAAAAATCAAGAAAATCAAGAAAATAAGGCCAGCTCCCCAAATATTCTCATCCCAGCTATTTAATTTGCTAATCATACTTACATTGTGTTTACATTGTATGGTGTATTGTATTTTACAGGGACTGGGAATATTGTCTTTTGGTAGAAAGGAAGTTGTTAAACAATTGTCCTTTTACATCTGTCAGCTCAAGGCTATTCAGATTTATTCTAGTGGAAGCCGAACCTTTCAACTATTTCCTCACATTCATCTGTCTTATCCCTCCCACGACAGACACCAAGTACTCCAGAACAAATCTGAGACTTTCACGAATGACAGGTTACTACATGCAATTGTGAAATCCCCACATCGTACTCAATACAAATAAATAGATTAGATGTTCTCTGATTGTAAGAAACCTTGTCAGAAAAAAGCTGTTACAGATTCCTCTCATTCTAGATACTCTCCGGTACCAAAATGATGATGTATTACACATTTTGAATAGGCTAGTTCTTGCCTAATGTAGGATCCACTTGAACATTGTAGTTCTGAATGTTTGATTCAGGCTGATAATAAATGACTTCATGTTCCACTAATAAGAGATGGTGGGAAAGGGGGAAAGAACAGAGAAGACACAAGCTAATGAAGAGTGAAAATGCAGCAACTGAAAAATGAGGGGAAGCAGGTTCATCCATCCTTATTACTTACACAAAAAGTTAAAACAGGATGGGAATAACTGTTGAAATGTAGACCAAAAAAGTCAGTTTCTGGCATCTCTCAGATCTGCAGAAACATTCCTGATAATTTGTACTTCGCACAGGAAATCATAGCCACATATGTCATTTTGAGAAATTCAGACTTCTGAGATTTGAAAAGTTCCTCTACTTTTCCAGCACAACACAGCTACGGTGCTATAAATTTTAAGGGAGTAAATCAAGGACTTGACTTCAGTGGAGTTTGTCTGGATTTACATTCTTGTAATGGAGAGTCTCGTTGGTGAAAAGCCTCTAGGTGTTACATGTATCTGTTCCAAAACAGAAAAGGGCTGATCAGTTTCCTCCATGGCCTGAGTAATTTGCATTATTTTCAGGGAACACATAATTTGTATGATTTTTTCTTTTGTTTATTTCAGGTAACAATGCACAAATACTTTAAAAATGGCAGGAAAGAGAAACAGTCACAGGGCTCTGGCAAAGGCAACACATTTAGTGGCTCTATTAATAAAATAATCAAGGCCAAAGCATGGGCTCAGGCACTGGCCCGAGACAGGACGGCCCCTTCCCACGTAAGCAGCTCTACCAGTAATAGAATGGGCCAGGTCCCAATCCTGACACCCAGCAGTGTCAAGGCCAACCTGCTTTGCAGGATAAGAGAGTTGAGCTGTGTGGACTTAGCTGGGTCATGCTACCTGCCACAAAGCTTGGAGAACCAGCCACAGCTTGTTTTATTTACTATTATGGATGTGGTCACTGAAGTTACTTCAATCATGGGAGGGAAATGAAGCATATCCATTTTGGAAAGGGGGCAGTGATTGTCAACAACTCTTTCTCCATATCACTAAACACCTGGAAACCGTTTGGAAAAGGAATGAAGAAGGTTCAGACAAGTTCTCACTTGCATTAATTGTTCAATGGTTTGGTGGTTTTTATTCCCCTTCTCTCTTTAGGTGTGAATGCAACAAGCTAAGAGAAACCCTGCTGGTACTGCAGATTTCTTGGGGATGGGGTGAAGGCTAAAACAGGCATGCTGTATCTAGCAGCAGAGAAGCAGCTGCCTGAAATCCCAGTCTATACAAGAAGGAGTATAGAAATTAGTATGGTATCACAGAATCACAGAATCATAGGGGTTGGAAGGGACCTCAAGAGATCACCGGGTCCAACCACAGTATGGTATGGTATGGTATGGTATGGTATGGTATGGTATGGTATGGTATGGTAGGAACCTGGCATTTGAGGCATACCTGCACTGACCCAAGAGTTGGTAAAGTGCAACTTTATGGGGCAAATATTTCCCATGGACCTCTTACACACCCAGATCCAAGGGGTGGACATATCTGTCACACGCACTGGGATGCGGCTAACCACTACGTGGCAGTGGGGAGACCCGCATGGCCCTGGGGGGAAAATGCAAAGGAAATCCAGAAATGCTGGCCTTGATTCCCTTCCTCATGATTTGGTGTCCCTGGCTGTTGGCTCTGCTGTGAGCACCCTCTTGCTGCCCCTCCCTCCCCTTCTGCATCCATGGGGTTTCTTCAGTTTGTAAACTCTTTGGGGCAGCAACTGCTCATCTGTGCATGGCACTAATGGACACCATTCTTGGCCAGCCCCAAGGCACAATCAGAATAAATGTGACTAACAACAATAGTGACAAACAACATCAACATTAGTAATGACAATAATAATTATTATTGTTATTATTATACAGTCTACCAGAATGACTTGGTAATTATTTGCATAATTTGTATATATAATTTGCATAAGCAGAATAAAAGACTGTTCCCATATCCAGAGAAGATCTCAACCATGTTTTGTTCCCTGTATGTGCCAAGGATTCCCACTGGTGTCAGTGGGAGATTTTTTTCCTTACTTATTCTCAAAACCAATTGCTCTGATGACAGAAATCAGTGGGAGTCCCAATAACATGTGGCTTCATCCAGTCGGGTGCTGAGGTATTTTGTTACCTTTCTCCCCAATTAAGCTTTTTACAGATGAAGGTACTCAGCACTTTTCAGAAGCTTTTCATGACATGCAGGATTGAGCCCCTCAAGACAGCTGTCTTAGGGCTCTGTCTACGCAAAGCTGAACAGATATTATTTTTTTTTCTCCTCATTTTAATTGTCTATTTACAAAACAGATTCCAGCAGCTCAAGAGCATTTATGGTCTAATGGAGAAAGCCGCAGTGGGTGGCTTTTTGGCTGTCAAAGGCTGAGAGCCTCATCAGTGGCAGAGGGAAAAATGTATAGACTGTGCACACAAAGCAGGACGAGAAGCGCAGGGGAAGCAGAGGCGACTTACAGAGGTGTTTGCAGAGTGCTCTTCCAAAGAGCCTGGCAGTGCCTCCAAGCTGCCAGGCTCAGGAGGACAAATACTACATTTCATTTGTGTGCAGAGAATAGACTCTGAAAGGCAATAAATGTCCATGGCAGTGTGTATTGTCATTTCAAGGGCGCAATTTCTTGCTCTTCTTGCAGAGTTTTTTAGTTCAGAAGCTCTTCCAGGCAGTGCCTGAGTCTCTGTGTGAGGGCTTTAGCTCCCGGCACATGACATTGGGGCACTTTGCTCTAAAGGCAGCATGAAAATGAAGTTCGAAGGATGTTAAGGAAAGGACTGCAATATGAAAAGCTGACATTATATGGGATGGCCCAGCAGAAATTTCAGGTTGCCACAGAAGACCCCTTCCAAGCTTAGGAATTGCAGTTTAATGCTGTGCTAAATTCTTCTATGTGGAGGCAGTTTGACTTTTCTTGCAGAAAACCAAGAGTGAGCCTGAGAGCTTAAAGACCATCATGCAAACTCTCCAGTGCCCAGAAAGTTTAGGGCCTCTTTCTGCTCCTCTGGCAGCCCTGCCCAGGCTGGGAGCAGGGCCCTGCGCAGGCACTCACCACCAGCACTGCCTTGCTCCTGTGCGTTGCCATCCTCCTCCCAGGGAGCCCAACAGAGCCAGATGAACGCGCTGTGTAAACCCTCTTCATCTGTCTCGATACCAGCCGGGTTAGATTATACTGCAGGCAAAGGCATGTTTTCAGTGTTTACTTTCTTGTCGAGTAGTCAGCACTCCTTTTTGCTTCTGGAACTGCTCTGGCTCTGGGGCTGGAGTGGAGCATAGCAGAGGACAGGCTGCAATCGCTGCTATCTAAACATGTTATTAAATATGGGCATGCCAGATCTTACAGGGATCTGGCCTTCCTGCACTTGTTTAATAGAGCGCTAAGTGAGTTGGAGCTTGCTTCCACTCCAAGCAAATGCATCTGCACAGAGGTGGGAATTTCAGCTGCAAGTCTGAAAACTGACAGAAAAGATAATTCATGGCATGATACTAATTTGTCTTTTGTCTTTGTAAAACTGGCTGACTTGCCTTGACTGTGAGAACCCTCCACAGGCCCTCAGAAAAGTTACTGCAAATTAATGAACTGTGTCCATAAAGGAAAGCACAGTGACCCTTCTGACCATAAACCCAGATCTTCTCACAGTGCCTGTATTTTGTAGCTATTTTATAGCCACAATAAGGGTGATTTCTGGTTGGGGGTTTTCATGCTGGCAAATCTTTTAGCTCAGCTATTCAGCCACCACAGTAATCTCTTTTCTTAACTACTATCCCCCATAAACCAGCAACCTCCACTCTGTCAGCGGCAGGGTTAGGTTGGTTTTCACAAAGGCTACGTTACTACCCCTGTCCTCACAACTCCTTCCCTTGAGGAATGTCTGTCTATGTACCTTGAGCCATTTGTTCCACCCAAGATTTTAGTTTTGACTATTGACAGATGATCTGGGAGGGAAGAAGTTTCTGATTCCTTATTCACCACCTTTAGATAACAATGTGTGCCCAGGAGAAGATTTTTATCTCTTGTTAAGTTCAAAATGCTGTTTCAGCTTTAGTGGAAGACAAAGTAAGTAACCTGTACACGAGCTATAGGGAAACAGGAAATGCCTACAGATTCTTCCCCATTTCTCATCTTTTATATGTTCTCATATGCACAGAGGTTATTCCCAAAGCCGTCTCTTTTTCTTTTCTTGTAAGTGAAAACATAGCTTAGTGCATCTAATTCAGAAAGGAATCTGTTCCTCAAGTTTTTCTCGAAGTACATCTGCATTTTTCATAATAGCTTCATCACCCAGAGTTAATTTTCTCTTCGCTGTATTGCTCTCTCCAGATTACCAAAACTGATGCCAAAACTGACTCATATTAGATGCCCGCACAACATTGTTTTTGCATTATACAGAATAGGGGTCAGGGTGCAATTACATTATTAGATTTTATTTGTGAAAAAAGTATCTCTATTTAAGGAATCTGTTTGGAGGAGTAGAGGAAGGCAGCCTTTGTGTCCCATATTGAAAGACTAATCCTTAGGGCTTGATTTTGTGTGTAACCTTGTTTTTTTGCACCTGCATGAAACTAAAGGCATTTACATGTCTAGCTATTATACCTGATTGCTGGCTAATTATGCATGTGAGAAGGGAGATGGGGGAGGGGGGAAAATAGATCTAAAAATATTTTTTTCTTTGGTGTTTTAGACAAACTGAGATATTTCCCATATAAAAACCTTTACTGTAAGAGACTTTTGGCAGGGAAATGAGAGGTATGGCATATGAATACCATTACGAATACCATTTTCTAGACATGGCATCTGAACATAAGTAAAAACATGTTAAATATTCTCCCAGCCAAATTTCAAAGCCAATTACTCTTTATTTTTTTTCTTGAAACATTCATTAAGAGCTGGAAAAGAAAATGCATACATGTTTCAGTAAGAAAGGTAGAACAGGTTAATTTGTTCACAGATTTGTTGAGCAGGGCTGTTTGCTGTAGGACTACGTTGTTCCAAAACTCTTTGTCCTCATTTGAAACAACAGTGTATGGAGTACAGATGATTTGCTGTCCTCAACACTGTAAATCACAGCTGCATCAAAGACACATACTAGAGTGAGAGGAAGAGGGAAGATAGAAAAGATTGTATTAGTGCTCCTGTATTTTTCCTCCTCTAGAGAGGGTAAGAGAAAGGAGGAAATGAGAAAAAAACTGTGTTTGTTCAGTAAAGGAGTACACATCCATGAGAGCTGACCAAATGCTCCCAAATATTCTGATTTTGTCTGGCATTATGTGGAAGACAGTTTCAGGGGTGCCAGGTCACTAAGTCCTCAAATCCATTTACTGTGGCCTGGAACAGTTGTTGATTTCCATTTCAATAGTTATTAGGGTTTTTTCTTTAGTCATCAGCGAAGCTTGAAATAAATACATTTTATTAGAGTTGGCAAGTCTGAGAACAGATGTGAGAACTCTCATAATCTAAAGGCAGGGAACCCATGGGACAGCAGTGTTCAGGATAAGGGCTGTTTTCTTCCAGAAATCATTTACTATGGAAATTTTCAAAGTGTGTGAGGTCTGCACACATTTCACTTATGCAAAAGAACTGAAAGATATTTTACCCACTTTGGGTGCTTGTCGTTTTATTCTGTTAATCCACAGCGAGCTACAATGCATTCAGTCATGAGATATTTATTTGCACTTGTTTGTGATGCCTAGCCCAGATTGGAGAGACATTTTACAGTATTAGACCCCAAAACCCAGACCCATAAATCACAGAGAACATCTGTTATTCCCTTGTGGGAAGGGTCTTAAAAGAGTGTCTTCTGAGCATCTCTGCTGTATGTCATTTATTACAAGTAGGCCCTCAGCCTGGAACAAAAGAGACCTCCTTCATCCTCTTCCCCAGGCAGCAATTAACTGACCTCATCTTCCCGCCCCTTTCATCAGCCCCCACAATCAATTATCCCAATCAGCCCTTCTGAAGAAGAAAACTGGGTAAAGAGCTGGACCATTATTCTAAATAGTTTGGGGCACTTAGAAAAAAAGTTCAGTGAAACAGGGCACTGATGCAACAGTGACAGCAATTGTAGAGAAACCGATTTGTGTAAGGATATATGATTGCAAAGATCATTACAATATTTTCCTTGGTTTTTTTTTCCCTGAATACCTGTTTTTATACATGTGTCTGTGTGTGAAATAAAATTTCATAGATCTTTTGAGGTCTTTTAAATTTACTGGATAGTGCTTATCCAAGTAATAGTAATGCTATGTACCTGTTCTTGGTCTCTCAAAGAAAAATCTCTTGGTAGGGTCTTATAGCTCCTAATTATTGTCAGAATAAGAATGTGTGCATAGAGGCTGACTTCACCCCATGGGGTTAAATAATAGTATGGTAGAGGGCAGCAGAATATGATTAAGTGGAACATGAGTGTTTTTGATTCCTCTACAGTCGTGGGCCACAGTGATGAGTACATAAACTCTCTTGTCACTCAGGTGGGAGAAACAATTAAGCTCCTCCCTGGAAGAAGACAGCTGAAACAATAGATGCTACTGTCCAAATCACTGTCCCTGGGGTAAGCCTTGACTAAAGGAGAAGAAGGGGAGATTTCTTGAATGGGAGATAAACGTTGCTTTGATTATGTGAGTACAGAAGGAGACAAGGAACAGAAAGCAGCCTAGAGAAAAGAACATCACTGGCCACGTGGTCTTGGGAAACAGCAAAAAGAGAAGCAAGGTCCTTTGGACACATAACAGGCAGTACCTAAGTTTGAACTTCTGGTAAAAAGTCCATTTATATTGGTCTTAGGAGAAAGGGAAATAGAAAAAAAATATATGCAAAAGTGAAAAAAGTTGATTCCTTTCATCAGTGGTATCACAACAAAGGTATTACTGTGGTCTAAAGTAGTAAGAGAAACATATGGTAGATGCATGAGTGAAAATCCTAAAGAGTATTCTCCAGATATTAATTAGAGAAACCTCTCTTATATATTTTGTGTTTCCTTTCTCTTTTCTGTCCAGTTACAATTAATTAAACTGCATGAAAGTGCAGTATCATAGAGCTGCATATGTATGTAAGAGTTCATGTGCCTGTGGTAAACAGAAAATTGGTACCATACTGAGTACAGTGTATACATACACACCGTTGATTCATACCATGGATTGTGCCTCAGATTGCTGAGAACTGATGCAAAAATAATAAGTGTCATGCTTTGTAGCATTTTCCAGGCAGTCAATCTTTTAGTAAAGTAACAATTTTACTGACTGCATCCTTCTTGGCTGGCTTAAATAACTTAAATATTCAAAATGTCCTTTCTCATCTTCCACTGTGAAATATGGGAAATCAGAAAAGTAGCTGTTTCTAATGTGACTGTTTCAAAGTTCATTCTGAAATCTGTACCCCACCAAACCAATGGCAAAACTCCAACAGATTTAAGTGAAGCCAAAATTTTATCGATGATCTGGAATAAAGGAGTGATTTTTTCCAGGCTTTCACTGTAAGTATTTTAATCTATAGCTTATTTGTGCACTACAGAAAAATTTAGAGATCCTGGCATTCTTTTACTGGTAGCATTTTTTCAATATACTTAGTATTCTGCCAGTTGACTAGAGATGACGCTCAAAAGTACATCAAAATGTCAGGCCTGATAGTAACAGAGCCTGCAACACATATTCTGGCTAAGGAAGATGTCACTCATTTTGTAACCAAAGCCTCAAGATAACTGTAATATTTTTGCTATGAATAAGCCTATATTTGTGCTTTAGTTGAACTAAAAATCTAACATAAATAGGTCCCCAAAATTAGAAGGTGTCACTGCAGTTTCACGGTTGCATTGTACAGTCTTGGTATTTTGAGCTGATTCACTGCAGTTTACTTGAATATTTTCTACTGCATTTGTTAAGTTGCATTATTATTACTTGTGCTGTTAGCAATATCAAGTGATCTCCACTTTACAGAAAACACCCGGCTTTTATTTCCAAAACACTCAATTACACAGCAGATAAGTATTATTACCCCATTTTATAGACATGGAAACAAAGGGGGCAAAGCATCTTTCTTCAAGGGCAAGAGTTCATGTGGTTTGTGTCTTAGCCCGGTCTGCTGTGCAGTAGGCCATACAACTTCCAGCTGGGTGCTGGTGATTAGGTGTTTTTACAGCAAGCTCTTTGTAATTCTTACTTTTTCCTAAGGTAAAGGATTGGTGCATGTCTGTAATGTCTATAAAATGCTAAAGCTGTTAAAACACAGTTTTTGTTGTATGTCATCCAATTTGCAGTTGGGAAATGATAAAATTTGCTTCAATTGAAAACATATGTTGCACTGGAAAATAGGTAATGGAATTGCCACCTTTGCATGCTGGAGTCCCATGCCTTTTCTGCAATTTACACAATAATAAACCTAACTAACGAAGCTATTTTAGCCATTATGGATCATTTTATTTGGTGATATAAAAGTCTTCATGCTAGAGCTGGACAGGAAACATTTTTCATGTCTTGTAAAAATTTTCATGATTTCTAAACTCTTCCTGTTCAAAATCAGATGAACCTAGAATCTACTAAAAACACAGTGCAAAAGAAGCTCCTCACCCACCCTAGCAAGGTATAAGGGAAAAGCCAGGTATTCCTTCAGGGTGCAGGATGCTAGGCTTAGAGCAGGGGATACTTTCCGATTTTCACCAGAAATTCCATACTTGTAACTGGTATAAGCATTTTAAGGGAAAAATTTTTCAATTAATGTATTTTCCTTGATTAAAAATAATGTTTGAAAATTTCTGTCAAACACCCCTTTACATTTTCAACAAACACACTGTAGATGAGACATGTCTCCTAAGAGACTTTTAGCTGAGAGATTTTCTTGCTCTCTCTACTCAGAAATGGGCACATTCTTTGATATTTATTTGATGAATCGCAACCAGCCACCCTTAAAGCATGGATTCACAATGTGCTGTGAGAAAAGCCTGTGACAACGTAACACAATTTCTGCATTGCTGTTCTTCCCCTTTCTTCTTTCTCTGCCGCTGTCTCGCTGTACTTGTTAAACGTCTTTAAAGTGGAGGTTTTGCATTTACCTTCAAACCAATGTGTCTTAGGTATTTTCTTTTGCTTGGCTGTATTTTAAACTTTTCTTTTAAACCTTCAATCTTAACTTTCAGAATTTCTTCCTGTTTTACTTGACTGTTTTCTTCCTGTCATCTTTTCCTCTTTCTTACTATATCTGATTGTCATTCCTTTTAAGACAGGAAATGGCTGCAGGCCAAAAGTCAGAGAGCAACCATAAAAAGCTATCAAAGGATGAGTAAAAGATGAGGGTAAATATGATAGTGTTGTCTTCTGAAAGCATAATGACAGCACCTACCTGCCTCGCCTGACTATAGACAAAGATGTCTTTGGGACTGTTGGAAGGACAAAGTTGTATACTCTGTTCAGTCAGATACACAACTCATTCTTAGCAATCGCTAATTAAACTATGATTGATAAATACAAAAACAACAGCTGAAATTTAATAGAAATAAAACCACTATTATCACCTCTGAAGGCCTCAAACTTTGATAGAGACTTTAGTGTGAGTATGAAATAATGGCAGGAATAAGAAATGCATTTATATTCCCTCCCTCAGTCTACTTACTGCCACCAAAGATGGTAACATACCCTCTGCTGATGAGATGAGCTAACAAAAGAAGTGCAGCATCTGTCCCCTGAAATTTCCTTCCTACTTCAACTTGTAGTTGCACCTTTATTTGTGTTCTCTCTGCATTTTACAAGAAAGTATCACTTGACCATAAATAAAATAAAGTCAAATAGTAGTCTCATAATCCATCAGTAACGGTTACATTTTAATTTCCTTGAAGTTGACTTGATGTTTATTGTCTAATTTTCTGCTCCATTTCTGCTAGCCAGTACAATCTGACATTTCTTATGTCAGAGAACATAAGATTAATAAAAACCTCACACTAAACCATTGTTCTTTCTCATTAATTGAACTGCTTTCCAAAGACTGCTGTTTACCAGCAAGGACTGGCGAAACATAAAGGAAAATATTATGAACTCTGGTGCATACCCATAGTTCTTGGTTCTCCCACTGAGGGAGAACAAAAACTGGCAAGAAGACCTGATGGGTGTAAAGGCATGGATGAGCATATAGAAAATTATTTTCTTACAAAATAATTCTTCACCTAAAAGGCTAGAAATATTGTTGAACAAATACTATGATGGGAAACAATTGAGGTACAGTAGTAACCACATTCTCTCAGTGTCCAAGAGTTTAAAAAGCATCTATGAAAGTGAAGCCATCTGCTGAAAAAAATTGCTTCTTCATCTTATTTTTGTGTTGTTCTCATTTTATTGTTATCATGGTTAGTGCCATTATAATTAGTCCCATTGCTTCTGCTGTTGTGCCACAGTCATGATAAAAATCAGATACTCTTAAAGAATTCCAGTTGTAAGAAGAAAACTCTTGCAAATCAACCTTAGAAGGATTCCCTTTCTCTTCCTCTCCTATAGCTTTTACTCCTATATGTATTTCAGATCCATATCTCAAGGATACTCCTGACCTTCTACAGCCAAATGTCACAGCCTTAGCAATGAATGTGTAAATTGATAGATCACTCTGGATAAGATTATTGGTGTATCGTGCATCTCTGTATCACGTACCTTCAAGTAAAATTCTGTTGATGTTTATGCCATATCATCTTCCTTGTTATATATCTGTGCATCACCTAAACCACTAGATTTCTAATGTGTGGTTAAGATGTCTGGATGGCAAGAGCACAATAACATTCTTACACCATTTTTGATGTTCAAATGCCAGACATATTATTTGTAAAGATACCAAGCAGAATATTAAAATTTGTTCGGGCAATTGCTGGAATGTGAAGTGTATAACTGATTTACTTTACTAGAAAAAAAATGCACTGCAGATCTCCCTTTTCATTGCAATTTGCTTTCCTGTTTAATATCTGGTAAGGCAGAAATAACCATGGAAAAGTATTACCCTCTAGAAGTGCCTATGGGACAAACCGGTGTCTTAACACACTGATACTTGCCTGAAGAGGCCAATGTTGAGAACTAGTAATGTCATAAACTTACATCAGAACTGTATTCACCATGCTGGGGAACATTTTGACATGACGTCATGCTGGAAGTGGCTGCTTGATTAGAGTGATTTTCTGGAAGAAGTTTGTCTGTGTTCTGCTTCAATACATTCTCTTTTTTTTTTTTTTCATCATTATGCTAGAGGTGTGCTTCAGCTGAAAAGACCAGATCTGTATTCAAGCTTCTTCAAAGTTGGGGAGCGTTTGATGTCTAAGGGCAAATGAAGGTTCTGCACAAAATAAGGTTGCAGGCAAAGGCACATAGCAATTACTCTGAGATGCTGGATGAGAGTTCCTTGAAAAACATTGATGCTCTTGTTCTTTACTTTGTTTATGGCTCTAGGGATGAGTATCAAGAGGCAAAAGAGTGGAAATAGGCCAGGATATGTCTCTGTTGGGCAGCCTGCTGTCCCAGATGTTCTTCCAGAGCTCTGCTTTTATATGCCCACGTCTGATTTTCTGCCACAGTGAAAAAAAATATTCCCAGAGAAAGCAAATATTCTCATAGTCTCTGGAGGTAAAATCAATGCCGTGCATCAGACTGTGGCTTTGATGTCCCAGTGCAGGTTGGAGAATGATCTTGAAGCAAAATTGATACATGAACTAGAGGAGAGGTCAAACATCCATGAATCCTGCTGGCTGCAGCTTTTGCTACTGACAGTGAAGGAGAGTGACAGGTTCATGGCAAGATGTAGTGGCACTGACTGGAAAGGGCCTGGGGAGGCTGTGCTAAGCCCTTGGCAGCTGCAAGGAGCCCTTGGGAAGAGGAAGTCCTGAAGGGAATATGGAGACAGGCACAAACAAGATAATAAAGGATGCAGTGTACTATATACTACTAGATAAATCTCACCATGATTCTGACTTTATCTGTGTGTTAATTAACATCCCTAGCAGCTTTTACTGGGTTGCATATTAGCAATGTAAGGAAGTTTGGCAGCTCTGCCTCTTTACCCCTCATTAGCACTATACCTTAATGGTTGTTATCAAAGAAGAGTAGAGATTGGAAGGCACTTCTTTAAGTCACCTGGCCTAACCCCCTGCTCAAGAAGGGCCACCTAGAGCCAGTTCTCCAGGACTGTTTCCAGACAACTTTTCAGTATGTCACACTCCCCACAACCTCTCTGGGCAACCTGTGCCAGTGCTCAGTCACCCTCATGTGAAAAAGTGTTTCCTGATGTTCAGAGAACCTTTTGTGTTCCAGTTTGCGTCTACTGTCTCTGGTCCTACCACTGAGCACCACTGAAAAGATCTTGTCTCTGTCTTTTTTGCACTCTCTCTTCCAGTAGTTATAGACATTAATAAGTTCCCCCTTTGAGCCCTGTCTTCTCCAGGCTAAACAGCCCCAGCTCTCTCAGCCCTTCCGCATCGGAGAGAAGTTCCAGCTCTTCTTTCTCTGCAATAAGTCCACGTCTCTCTTGTACTGGTGAGCCCAGAACTGGACACGTTACTCCAGCTATGGCCTTACCAGTGTAGAATAAAGAGGAAGGAACACCTTTCTCAACCTGCTCGCCATACGTGGTCTAACACAGCCCAGGATACCATTAGCCACCTTTGCCACAAGGGCACATTGCTGGTTCATACTGTCGTGATGGTTGTTATGCTAAAGACTCAGACATAAAATACATCACTAGCTTCTTACTAGCCACCAGCTAGACCCCATCACCAGGCATTGTCGCATCACGGCCCAGGAGAAGGTCAGTTCCCCAAAAAGTTCCCCTGGTGTTTCTGGAGAACATGCTCAGCTCTCCCACACTGACAAGCAGGGCAGAAATTCCTGCCTTTGCCAGGATTTGAGCTCAAGGCCAAGTTTGTCCTTCCTGATGCGACTGTTTGGAGCTCCTGCTCAGTTGCCCCCAAGTATGGCAGAGCAGAACATCTTCCTCTGTGGCAGGGAGGCTTGGGAAGTTTGTCATTTTCTGCACAAGCTAGCTCACAGGTTTTGCATATGATTTGCACATTAGTCATGCTCTTTTGGTATTGGTACCTGTGAATGGAATTAGCTGCAGTCCCCATCAAAAGCACTGAGTTCTAAAATAGTTCCACATGGCACACTACAGCCCAAACTGACAAGGCGTGCATTATTTTCCTCTCCCAGAGTGTCTGGAACAAGCCACACTGAATGATGTGTCACATATTAAGAACAACTTTATTTTTATCCTGATGGAATTCTAGGAAGCTGACTCCGGTGCCCTCATGTTGACTGAAAACTCGTGACGTGTCCTAATAGCTACAGGCGGGACAAGGCAAATATGTAAAAGGGACATCTAATTGTTCCAGAAGGAGCCGAAGTGTTGCTGCATAAATGGTGTGTTTCTGACAGGCTTGAAGGTATCTAATGATTTATAACGCTGGAAGAATTTTGATATATTCAGTCTAGAAAGGCTGTGAAGTTTATGAGACAGACAATTTTAAGTTTCTTTAGCGAGGTTACAGGTCATTATAGCCTTTAAACAAGCTTCTGTTGTTGGATTAGTTCAAATTGTTTTGGTTGCGTCTTTCAGTCCTGAAAAAAAGTGGAAATCAACATCCTAAACCCAATGGCACAGTTGTTCTAATTCATATTTTAGAATAATTGCAATTTATTATCTATGTGCAACACCTACATAAGCCTTCTCAGTGAGCAGGGCCCCATTATTCTCAGCATGCCACGGTTAGATCTTGTTCTGTCTGCATGCGTCAGACAGAAAGTGTTTGCGTTTGAGCAATTTACACAGTGTATTAAGGCAGATGTGAAGATACATCGTTCTTCAGACCAACAACATTTGGAACTGTCTTACTGAATTCTGCTTTTGTGCCTCTTAGCTTTCCAGCTAGATGTGTTTACTACAAGTCTTTCTTGAAATACGGGATTTCTAATTGTGCCTAGCAGCCCAATTTAAGTGCCAATCAGATCCTCAAAACATGTGACTCAGGAGAGATTTTTGCCAGTGCACTGTAAGTATCAGATATTCCTGGGGTGGTGAGGGGAGCTGAGAGGGAACTAGGAAAAACAGAGTTTGGAAATGAAAATCAACCCACTGGCCAAAACCTTTTTCCAAACTTCTTAAATAATTTAATCTGAAAAACTGCTCCAGCCACATGAATAAGATGTCATACTGCTCTACTTTTTTGTCTTTTTCAAAGAAGTTAATAGGAACCGTTAGGCCTCTTAAAACTTAGGCATGCAAATTTTCATAAGGAGGAGGCATCTTCAGTGTTGTCATACAAAACAGTGTAACTACACCAAAACATTTCAGACATTTAAATGTCAGGACTAAGGGTGCTAAACACAGTTAATAATACAGTAATGTTTTCTGAAGGAAAAAAGTGTAAAAGGTAAAAGAAAAAAAATAGTTAGTTGACATAATAATAAAAGGCTTAGCTTTTAGCAGCTGCTTTACATCTTCAAATCATTGCTAAATTATTAACTAATTGATACCAGATCCTCCACATGCTAGCTCAGTGTAGAGTTGCGGGGAGGGTGCCAGCAGAGTGCTGTTGTTGGCTGGGTAGGTAGACGAATGTTGCAATATGAGTGGTAGGAAGTAGTAGTATTACCATATACAGCACACCACCAGGCCCTCTGAGTTCTGGTTCTAGCAGTAGTAGCCTTGCCTTCGAAAGGATATAATTGCTCTTATGGGGTTGCCTTACATGGGAACCAAAATTATATCAAGCTTTAATAATTAAATTATGCAGCAAGTCAGAGGAGGACAGATTTGTTCTCAATAGAACACAAGAGACTACTTGCTTTTGTGACCTAATTGCTGCAGGTTTTTGGGTTTTTTTAAATTATCATGATAGCTGATTAAAAGGAACCAGGGAGCTTATTCACATTTGCCAAGAGCACACAGCAGATCAGGCTTTATGACTTGAAATGAACTTGGTGCTTTGTCCAGATCAAATTAAGAAAGGAGGTCACTGAAGTGAGGAGTTCAGAAGAGCACTTGAGACTCGAAGTATGAGAAATGAACAGCAGAACCGAAACAGGAAAAGTATAAGGGAGATAGAAGCCATTTTCTGACTCTACTATTCCTTTCCTTCAGAGCCTAGTGAGCAGCGAGAGGAGAGACTTATTCAGGAGCAACAAACCACAACAACCCATCCTATAAAACTGCATTAAAAATATAGTCATGGGAGCGAGAGGCCAGCGATGGGAAATCTTTGGCACAGCTCTAACCAGTACATCATAGGACTGCTGCTGCACCCTGACACTGTCAGGGGAGCTCATTTTTTTGTCTGCTTGAAGGAAATATGCCACAAAAAGTAAAGCAAAATTAGAGTATTCTGATACTGTAGGCAAACAGCATTTTCTCTTTAACATACATAGGCTTTTGGGGAAAAAGTGGTAAAAAACATTAATAGTGAAGTCCACAAAGGAGATAACAGAGCAAAGTTTCAGGCTGTTGTGTTATGGAAGCTTCAACCTTCCTTCTCATGCATAGGCAAGATGCCCTCACCTGAAATAGGGTGGATTTAGGTATGTGAGGGTTGGACTCCTCCATCTGAGGGCCAAGTCCGCATGAGGTACTCCTGTTTCCTCAGCTGTCAAGAGAACATATTCTCCTGACTTCTCTTAGGTGTACCCTTCAGGAGATGAATTGCTATCTAGACATACTTTCTCCGTGTTCACTGTGGGTGAGTTTAGATGACTGAATTTTTAGTTTCCCAGACTAGAGCATGTGACTCACAGACAGTGGCATCACCAAGCTGTTACACCGAGCAGGGAGCCTATGACCATTAGAAAACAGGGGAGACAGAAGCAGGTGAAAGCTCTTACCCTTTATGTGATTGGCACATGGCTGCCCTATGGATTTGTGACAAGAAGTCTTCCCTTGGCATTGAGGTCCTGCATCTCTTTGTTGTTCTGCCCACCTGGGTGTCAGCTGAGTGGCACAATGCAAGCTCCTGCCCACAGTGGAGCTGCAGAGAGGCAATCAGCTGGCAGACAGGAGAGGTGGGCAGGTTATAAGATGTTGTTCCAGTTCTTCCCATATAGTTTATAGTCTCCTGGCAGAGTAAACTACAGTATTTCAAGTTTCCTTTCCCAGGACAGTAAGGGATAGAGGACTTAGCTCAGACCACATTGTGTCCTGCTTCGCTTGACCAGCATGACAGAGGCTGAAAATCACTTCCACAATTATATCCACTTGCCACTGGCAGGATATTTGCCCGTTGCTGTTAAATGGCCTTGATATGATTTCTACTATGTGGAAAATAATATCAGACTTAAAGGCACACAAATACCACCAGCTGGCCAGGTTAACAGTCCCCTGTGCAAGAGTACATTTAGAAACGTGAGTGCATCAGCTTTTGGTACTCAGAGAGGAGCAGCACATGAACTTCCTGATAGAATCCCCAGCACCTTCACACTTAACAGGCCATGAATGATGTTGTGGTGCTCTGCTCTGCAGGTTTGTTCTGAAGCGTGGTCTGGTTGAACACCTTTCATGCACCATTCCTGAACCTGGGCTGAGCTTTCAAAGTTGTCCATGGAAGTTAACTCTTTCTCAAAGATGTGGAGTGGAAGTTGTTCTTTGTATTTTTAAATGTCCATGTATGGGCAATTTATGGCAGTTGCTTAAAAATATTATTGAAACTTAATCAAATAGGCAACTTGCTATGTTAAAAAAATACATAAAGGAACCATTATAATTTTAATGAGGCTTTTTCATTGGTTTGTATGGCTTCTGCTATTTTGTGAAATATGCCCCGTCAGTACCAAAGTCTTTTGCTGATAGAGTGAATCTTGGCCAGGACCCCAAGGTTATTGCTCATTGTATTCAAAAAGTACTTGGGGGATCTTTAATTTCCAACTGGAGATCTGGCAGAAGGACAGTATGTTTAACATTTCCTCTAAAGGATGACACCTCTGAAAGTGCCACACACTGCTTATTACTGCAGTACACTGGATGGAAGCCAAAGTCCCAGTATGGGACTTGAACCCAGAAGTAGTTGGCTGTGAGACAGACATGCTACCCACAGAGTCACAATGACACCTAGTAGCATCTTAATTTAATAGACCAGTTTTTCCAATGGCAGTGTCTTGTCTTGCATTTTTATGGTCCGGATCACTGAAAGTTTATTTTTCACTTCAGCGTGCATTTATGGAGAATGACAACCTGCTTTCCTTTCCTGTGTTGCTCTTGGCAGCTATGAACAATATAGTTTTCAATAGTTATGTCCATTTAAAAGTAAACAAAAATGGAACATTTTATCACCAGTTCCTCTAAGCTCCTTTAAAAGTTATGGCAAGAAAAAGTCTAACTTGTTTTAAAAATAAGCTGTGGAGACATCTGAGTCCACAGAAGGTCACTGCAGCCACAAATAGTCATACCTTTTTCAGATGTTTTCATAGAAAGACATCCAGCCTCAAGCACTTAAGCCAAAATTTTCAAAACCAAAAGATTTTGTTTGCCCTCACTTTTGAATCATAGATATAAGGCACCCTATAAATGTGCCTTTAGCACTTTCTGGCTATCAGGGCTCTTTAAGGTACCTCAAGCTGAGCACGAAAAAACAGGAGGCAAACCCACCAGTAACTTTCTGGCATTTAAATTTGGGAACATGGGTCCTGCTATAATGTATCTCAGTTTTGAATTTGCAGCAACCAGGTGATGGACCTGCAGTAGCAGAGACAAGAAAAACAGGGATGTGAACTGGGGCACCAGCATGCAACCCTCAGGCTGCTGCAGCCCTTGCATGAGCATTGACCCGATGTTCCTCCATACTGTTTATTACTGGTGAATGAAGTCTCCGTCTGAAGCACAGCAAGCTTTTCATCACAGGTGTTTACCACTTATTTCTGGAAATCCAGTAATTTGGATACCCAGGTATCTTTGTGACTACTTGTTAAGAACATAGTGTCAAAACCTGCCATCCACTGCATGGGATGGGGCAGGAGACAGTAGAATGCAAGGGGGAAGGAAGGAAGGAATTCTTAGTGAGGACGTGAATGCATTTGATGGAGGACAAAAATGGGCGTCTGTGCAAACACTTGGGGTGGAGCTCCTTTGTTCTAGCACAAACCCCAGTGTTTCTGCCAGCAATGGTACCAGTGCTGCTGACAGAGGCTCTTTGTGTGTTTTACATTCTTGGCTCTTGGTCTGCAGAAGGCTGGGCACCCATTGCCTAAGGACAGATCCAGACTGGCAGGTGCCTGGCAGTGGAGCTGAGGGAGCGCTACCCCAAGCCCTCCCAGGCTTGCTCCTCTCGCTTAAATGAGCTTTCCTGTATTTGAGTGTTTGCATAATCCAGGACTAAACTGTGAGAGCTTTACAATGTGTTTGCCCTCCAGATCTGAAAGTTTATTTTTGACCATAGATAATAAATAGTTAATACTCACATTTGATTAAAAGAAACCTTTACTAAGAAAAAAACAAACCCAAAGCAAAACTCATAAAGTCCTTAAATATCAGAGAGATTTTTAAAAAATAAATATATATAAATAAAACATTAGTGCACTCAAGGGAAAATAATATCTTTTTGATCTCAGTTAGAAAATATATTTGTCAGCACTTAAAGAAAAATATAAGCTGTTCTGTCAGGTAAATAAGGGATTTTTAAGACTGGTGAAGATGATACCACTTCAAAAGCATGCCACTAATTTATCTTTTCATTTGAATTCATCAGTTTGAACACAAGGTGTTCCTCACTGCAAGACAAAGCTGGTGGAATTTTTAGCAAGCAGGAATTTCTCCACAGTGTTCTGAGGCCCTGCTTGGACACCAGTACTCCAGTAACCTGGGGGCATCCCTGTGCCCCTGAAGCTCTAGGCAGGCATGGAACTGTTCTCTGTAGCTCTTGCTGAGATCTTGGGTAATTTTCCCTGATGTAGGCATAAAAAAAATGACATAATCTAATTATCATAGGTGACTTTCACAGTTAAGGGAAGAGAAGCCACCTCAAGAGTTAGACTCACGTCTAAGATCTAAGGTGTTTTAGACACCAAAAACAAGTCAAATGAATCACTTTCTGATGATGCCTGTTTTTCTTCAGTGGATATAAAGATGACATTGAGACCACTAGCACTGATCTGGATAGCTAACTTTTCGATATTTGAAGTTGGATGATCCAGTGTATGGTCAATAAGAAGTATTTGAAAGATGCATGCCTTCTTAGCAAACCACATATCAGAGAAGAGCAACCTTAGCTTTTAAAACACAGTTTATGCTTCTCTATCTCTTCTTGACTTATTCTTGGCATTAAAAACTACTACAACAACAATGTCATCAAGGATGGCCTACAAAGACAAAAATACAGAGGAGAATTTTTTTAGGAAGTGAAAAACAATATGTAGTGTTTTCTGCCTTATGGATGTCTTGTGGTTGAAAACTGGTGTGCACTATTGATAGGATCGATATTGCAAACCTGCTACAAATGATTAAAAATATTTTCAGAAGTCTATTCCACTTATTCTTCCCATAACAGTTTTGATCACCCATCCCAATTTTGCATATGCTCAGACACAGAGTGGGTTCTCTATCTGAGATGTGATCAGCATGTCTCTCTCAGGCATCTAATTAAGAAGTACATTTGCCAGCAAATTTCATTATTGAGAAGTCACTCAGATATTCATGTAACTGTTACAAGCAAAAAAGAAAAGTAACCAAGGAATTAAGTGTTGGACAAACATTTACCTATGGGTCTATTAATTAGTTAACCAACAGTTCAAAAGTAATTCTCACAGCTTTAATATGGAAGCTATTGAATGGCAATTTTAATTCCATTTTGAAGAGGTTATGATGATACCAGTTCCCAGAAGCTCCGTTCATTTGATATTTTTCTGAAAATCTTAGCTTGGGATTAGATGAGAATTTAATCTCTAATTTGGAAAACAATGGGAAGAGGAAAGAAGCTAGAATTCTAAATTATGGAAGTTAAACCAAAAGATCCCAAATGTTATTTTTATTCTAATAGTTTATAAGCAGTGTCTAGAATATGGAGGTTGAACTGGTAACCTGAATGTTTTTGAGCACCTGGGCCTGTCAATTCTTCAAAGAAAAATAAAAAGTAATGGGCAAGGAGGGTGTATTAAACAGGGACAAGCTGTTCTACAGAAATATGCAGATAAGGGGTGTGTAGTGAACATGCCTCACTGTCACTGATATTTGCAGTTACAGAATTAAATGGCTTTGAGAGCCTTCTCCTCAATTCCAAGGCATACCTTGTAAGTCGCAGAAAAAAGAAACACTTTTCATAAATCACAGTGTCACAAAACATGCAAAAATTACTGCATTTTAGCCTACAAAAGATTATAGTTAATGCATTAAGCATGGAACCTGTTAAATTTGGAATTTTTCACTTCAACAGCTCTCAGAACATGCGAAGTTTTCTCGTTTGTCTTTAGAGACACAATGGCCATGGGCCTAAGTTGTTAACTCAGTAATTTTCACTACCATTCCTTTAACATGGTGTTCAGGTTCGTAGATTATATAATTATTTTCATTGGAAAGCACATTTTAACATCTGGAAGTCATTTGAAAGAATGTAATCAACTTTGTCCTTTTTTTCCGAAAGTATCTTCTGTTAATATTTAACCCATAACTGATTGCATGATTTACCAATTTAACCCTGACCAACTTGTGAGATTTATCATCTTTGGCGGTTACTGCCCAAATCTATCATGGTAACAGAACTTTTCTCCAGTTTTGTCTGCATATAATGCTGTTCTTGTCTATGGCAGGCCACTCCACTCATGCAGCTCTGCTGTGTTAGCAGGGCTAACACTGAGAACAGGAATTTCCTAAATGTGGTGGAACCTCTTCAGGGTGAAGGTTATTTTTTCATTGTAGAATTCCCTTCCTTTTCAACAGTGGGCCAAATCCTGACATCCATACTTTCTTCCTGCGTTAAGTCTTTATGTTTTCTGACTTTACTCAGTCTTGTAGCTGTTATTATATAGTATATAGAACTCAGAAGGACCTTAAAAGTTGATCAGATAATATTAAAAAAGTGCAAAGGTGTTTATAAACACGCACATTGCAATATTCCTGAGTTATGGTCCCAGGAATTTGTGGCCTCTCACAGTTTCCCAGATTTTGCAGGACGGATGCCCAACCAACTTCCAGTTATTTTTCAAGACTGTGGTGGGTCAGAATCAAGTCTCATGGAAATCCATGTCAGCTTTGTCTTACGCTCATTTTCCTCACCTCCCTTTCTTTGAGTGAACTATGAGGTCGAAGAGGGGCTGGGGAAAAAGGCTAGAAAGAACAATATAGCAATAGAAAGGGCGATATACGTCTCTTAAATAAGGTCTAGGAAAGGTCAAATAGTAAAGAGGTGAGAAAAAAATAACAAAATAAAAGGGCAGGTGCAAGTGAGAGAGCTATTAAATCAGAGATGAAATAAAATTGGGGAATAAATCAAATGATAGAGTCTAGACAGAAGAAAAGGTTGCAGGCCCTGAAAGTGCTGGGAGAGAGAATATGTCAGTGAGGACAAGACAAATCAGGATTTGCACACTTCTAGTGAAAGAGTACCCAGCAAAGCACATCTTATAGTGGGAGGAGATGCAGGAGGGAAATTTATCTTCTGTGTGTATCGTGAGTGTACAGAAATAAGATCAAAATCAGTTTGTTGCTTGATTCAGAAGGACCAAGTCTGATTGCTTAAATATTGAGTCTCCTCATGATGGAGGAGAGCGGCATCCTCCTCCCAGACAGAGACCCAGGACTGATAATAATACCAAATGTTCATGCCCGAATGGAGCAGGGGGAAGTTGAGGGAGTTCCCCAGACATAAATCATCCCATAGTTAAGTAGAAATTGAGTCTCCCTTCCTGCCACACTAATACCACAGGCACTCTGGGGTATGATTTAATCTGGTTTGACCCCAAACTTTTGTAAAGATAAATTTCTGCACATTTTTGGAGAGATCTCATTCACTTGAAGGTAAGAGTCACGGTGGTTGCACACATGGAAGATGGATGGTTTTGCTGTTGTCTGATCCACAGAGCAGTTATGCTGTAACCATGCATATTATTGCCCCTGTAATTGCATCCATCATACCTCCTGTAAAAACAAACAAATGGACTCCCAAACTCACTTAAAACTAGATAAACAACTGTTCTTTGGCAATGTGACAGATACTTATTACCTGCGAGTAGCCCATAACAGATAGGAAGGACAAGGATTAGGGTGGATTTGTAAACCATAAATTGTATAAATCTACTCGGAGACTCCAAGCCAGACTCTTCCCTTAACTTTGCTTGAGTTATGCCAAAACTCAGTGAAACTTTGTGCAGTTCCTTTTACTGTCAGTCATTTATGTGCTATAAAAGCTAGAGCTTCAGCAAATCTAAGTTACTCCAGTAGTTTTTTTCCCCCAATTTGTATAAGGATGAAGTGCTGAATTTTATGTTGCTCTGCGTTGGTGTATAAAAATAAACCAGGTGAAATTCATTAGAAATAAAGGAAAATGCTGCAAAAAAACCCATTTTATCTGTGTTGGTTCTGAAAGAGCTGGAAAAAAATTTGCCTTTTCTAAAATATGTATATAGATCTGTAAAAGGAATTAAAATTTCAGCTGGTTTTGCTTTTGCCCACAATAGCTAAAAGTACAAAGCAATTAATCAAAAATAACCAAAAAAAAAAAACCCCAAACAACAAAACAACAACCCAACAGCCAAAAGACCCGAGGATTAGCTAACACTCTAAACACTAAATTACTGCATGGGTACACTAATTCAACACCAGTACAGATGTGACTTTATTATTCCTAATTTACTTGGCCCATGCAGATGTTGAATGCGGTGAGTGGTGACCAGAAGCAAGCCAGCAGTTTGAGTAGCCCCTTTCTTTGGGGCTATCCTTGCCACACATGTGTGTCTGCTAACTCCAAGTGAAATGAACACAGGAACAGATGTGATGCTTGCTATGGCATACCCAGAAGCTAGCAAGCTCTAATTGTGCTATCGTAGCATATCACTGCTGCCCAGGTGGTGCTCTGATCTCTCAGACTTTATCTCTGAGTGAGAAAGTCCACACAGGAGTTAAAAGCAATTTAGGTCACAGAGAAATGTTCGTCACAGGCAGGTCTGACAACTGAAGACGATCACTGCTGCAGCTCTTTGCTGCTCCTCATCTGCCAGACAAAAGGTTTGAGTGCATTTCCAAATTCCAGTCACTCAGGGGTGAAGGCATCGCAGGTTCATCAGAGATTTACATCCTGCACAATCTTGCAGTAAGCAGCCCAAATGACTGAGAGCACATTTAAATTTGAAAACTAGGTTTTATTTCAGCAAAAGCTGAAGGAACAAGCTTACCAAGGAGGAAGTATAAAATGAAATGTAGTAAATTGAGAGTTTGTAAATTAATGTCCACCTGCACTGTGTCCTGGAAAGACAGGAGCATTGTGACAAGACTGCTCTGAACTTCAGCAACTCAACGATGTTCTAGGTTGTGACAAAATTTAAAGTCTGTTTTGGTTATGACACCAAAAATCTTTCTGTAGTCTCTGCTGAGCCTGTGTTCCCTGCACTTTGCAATGGTCTCTCAATACTTCAGGTTCTGCCCTCCCTCCCTCGCTGGATCCATCATGCTCATCCCATGCTCCAGAAACATAGTTTTTCCACGCCCTGTTTTTTCCTCAAAGGTCAGGACCTCTTTCTTCTTCAAGGTTCCTTCTGACCCAGAGCAAAAGAAGCTGTGTGGTACTCCGCTTTGAAAAAAACCCAACCTGGCATGCCTTTACATATGATTCCCATGAAGAACAACACAAGTCCTCACAGTAAGCTCACATCACCAAGGGAGAAGGTAATAAGCTTATACCACCAGCTATGGTCCAATAGTAGCCTGATTCATCTATAAGTCCCAGTTGCAATCCATCTTTGATACCTATTGCCTTTCAGTAGCCCAATTCCTGTCTGTGCACACAGGACTTTGGGGAGGCTCCTGCTCCTCTCCACATGTGTTTCCTCAGCCTAGGGGCACCTTCACCCTCAGTTTAAGATCAGGATTGGAAACTCTTGGGTTTTTGTTCCATGAATCATGCTTTGAGAAGGATGATATGTTCCTGAAGGTGAGACAACCCATCTGAGCTGCATTCAGGTGAGTTAGTCTTCACATCACACTTTCCCTGGGCAGGATAGTTATTACTGGCCACCAGCTGGGAGCCATTCTGAGCTGCAGCATCTGCACCCCTACCTACAGAAGTGGATCTCTGTGTCTTTGCCCAATCTGTATCTAATTTTCCTGCATGTCTCCCTGTAAACAAGCATTGCTTTGGTTAATCTGTATCTAATTTTCCTGCATGTCTCCCTGTAAACAAGCATTGTGTTTCAGTTTAACAACAGGCTTAGCAGTTACGACTACAAAATATAGCAGAGGGACACACAACAGCATGGTGATGGGAGCAGAAGAAAGCCATCTGGAAAATCTGACACATGCTCTGACCACTGGCTCATGTTCTCCAACTTTAAAATGAGACAGGTGGGAGTATATATATCAAATAGGACGAGAAGAGGCAGGGCTGAACTAATAAGGTAAAGGCAGAAATGGAACAAACGGCAAAGATGTCTTATGAACAGGGCAGTGTGAGAGCACTGACAGAAATAAAGGACCGGAAAGGATGCTGTTTCTCCTCACATGCAAAGTGGTTGTAACCAGGAGCATAATTATTGACTAAATGGCCATAAGCAACAACATCTTTTCCCTTTTTTCTACATTTTATAGCCTGTGTGACAATAGTTTATTCTTCTAAGTCACAGAAACTCAAGCTCACATCCCCTCCTGTTCCAGGAAGGCAAAACATAAATGAATAATGATGCTTTCCAGAAGTAGAGTGTTGTGCAGATATAGTTCTAAAGTGGATCCAGCTTCTTCGGGAAAATACCTAACAATTCACTTAGGTTTGGATCCTTGATGCTTCACTGTTTTGAATTGATAGTTTAACAACAAATAGCTGTTTTCTTCTTGTGGAAATGTTGGTGGATACAGATCATTTCACACAAAGGGGTTACTCTCCTTTGTTTGTCTTTCCTGTGAAACACTTAACATTGTTACTTGGAAAAATCTCAGCTATGAGCTGCATTTCAGTAGAAGGAAGGAGCGTTGTGACAGCTAACAGGGGACATAGCAAGGTGCCTAGTGTGGTGGTTTTACTGTATGTTGTTCCTTTTGATTCTTTTGCAGAGTTCTGTACAAAGACAGCTGCTGCAGATTGAATAATGCATCTTGAGCATATTAAATGTATTCTGCATATTCAACATTGAAAATAAATATCAGACTTTCATACTATTGTGTATTGTTCAAAAAATTTGGCCCATTGTGTGCCATTTCCCTAGCATGATTTGTCTTTTCTCTCTTTTGCCATTAGCATTTTATTTGCCTCTTTTATTTCTTTTTAATTGTAAGATATGACAATCATCCCAGTATTCTTCAGACTGAAACAGGACTCCTGTTCTTGCAAAGTCCCCAGGTGAACTCTGAAATAAATGGGATATAGTTGCTGTTGTCTGATATTTACTTGGATCTGAAACTTCATACCATTCACACTGTAACAGACTGTATTTTACAATCAGGAGGCCAAATCCATGGTTGGCACAACTCCACTGAACTCACTGGAGTTGAACTGCTTTACTGACTTGCCTTGTGAACCTAGACATCGTTAAGTGGATATGCTGTAGTCCTTGGAGTGGAAATATCAATGCCTTTCAATGTAGCACTTTAAATATAACCCCAAACTCCACTAATTCCTCTAGGAACATTATGTTAGTTTTATTAATACATGGGGAGGGTCTTTTCTCCAATGTGCTTCATTAGCCTATGCTGGTAGAAAGGCTGTTCTTTAAGACTATTTCAATTGTAAAATTGGAAGCATCTTTATGACATAAGCACTTTATGAAGGTGTTTGAAACTGGAACTGAACTTCTGGGAATGAAATCACATTATAGGCATTGACAAGTGCAGTTATTTCATTGCTTGAAATACTTGGGGGAAATCACTTCTGAGAATTACTTTGTTATTTTAAATGTTTCTGTGCTGCAGATCCCACCCATCTCAAAGTTTCAACCTGGCCTTCGGCTACTTGGACTCTCCTCCTTCACTTCCAGGCAGCCAACATTAACTTTAGCTCAAACTTCTCTGATTTTCCAGTTCCCAAATGAAAACTCTTTCCCCAGTCTGACACCAAGGTCTCTCATTTCATGTCTCAATGTTTGTCTGCAGGTGTAGATATTGTTTACTCACTAGTCTGCCTCTGCCATGCCAGCCACCACTCTTGACAGTGGGGTTTTAGGGAACAACATGGGATTGAGATGGTTCCAAGTGGGAAGCAAAGGTCAAACAACAACTTTGAGGAGGATGGAGCTCTGCCATGTCCACACAAGCTGCCTTGCGCCCTTGTTCTCCTGACCTGTTTGTTATATTAGCAGAGATGTACCTGATTTGTAAATTCTGGAGGGTCTGATTGCAGTTTTCCTGTTCTGACTGAGAAATTATGACCTGGGCTGGGACTACCCCATAAGTAACCACAGGACATGCTGAGATGAGAACCAGGATCTCATTTCAGTTGTAGGCTGCACATGCTATGATGAAGGACCACTTTTCCTTGCTGTTAGTATGAAGTTAATCAAACGAGCACTGATATAATACATGATAACAAATAAGCCTATTTTTAAGTCTTAATTAAAATTACATTTCACCTCAGGAAGAAAGGTTATACCTTGATGTTTTTTATTCTGATTTTCTCACACACACTTACTGTATATTAAACTATAACTCTAGGTGATGAATATCCAGAAGTTGATGGATTTTAGAATATAAGTTTTTCATTAAGCAGAAGAAATCACAGATCAGTTTATAAAGATATTCTGAATATTTATTGCTAGCAGTAGCTAATGCCAAATCATAAATTGAGCTGTAAAACTTCTGTTTGGATGATTCCATTTTTCAGAAGAATCTCTGCATTGTTTGTAACTGCACATGCAGATACCTGGATTTCTCTGGATGTATCCTGGAATCAGAGAGAAAGCATCTATACAAAAAATAACAAGATAATCATAGAGCTATAAACTTCAATTAATAACAATGGGTGCTAACAGCACCCATTCTTTAAACAAGCAAGAAACCTTACATTATTACACAGGAACATGTATCCATATCCTCCCTTACTCCCCCACTTATACAGACTTTTAGAGGACTACTCGTTGTGGAGGACTAGCTATTGACTATAGTAACTATTTAGTTATTGGTCTTTAAAAAATAGTCTCATCCTCATGTATGTTACTTGCTCTTATGGACCAGTAACAGTTCTTTGTATGTATATTTCTTGGCTGGTTTACTGCCATGTAAAGCAAGTCTTACTCATTTATTCAACAATCTGTGCAAATTTAACATCATTTGGTTAATGATTTCCCTGCCAAATTCAGAGAGACAATTGTATTTAACTACAAACCTCATTTTAATATCCTATTTAAAAGTCTAATCGAACCATCACTATTTTGCCTTTGATTTGTTGCATCTTTTTGTGTTGTCTTGGAGATTTTGATGTTGCTTCCTTCCAGCTCTATTGATATTTATAACATTGATGGAGTGTTTCTAGAGGCATAAAAGGGTGGAGAAGTGCTCTCTGATGAGATACAGTTCAGGTTACAAAAGGTCTAAGGAGGACACTTCACTTTTTAAGATGGAGATGCTCTGTTAATGACAATGTTAAAAGAAAGAAAGCAGCTAAAACTGGAGTACATGTTGTGGCAACCATGTTCGTGGAATTAGCAATAGAACTTCAGGTTCAAAAAAAGTCATACTAAACCCAAAGCCAGCTCTTTGAAGATTTCAGGACACATAGATATGTTAACATCTGCAAATAATCCCTTCTAGGAGCAAGAAAATACATAGATTAATAATAAAAAAAGGCGAGTCAACATGCATTCCACATAAGGCAGTTTGGATGTAAAATATTAAAATGCTTCGCATAAAACTGCTCTAGCCTTTGGTGGGTGCTGGGATGTGGTACTTGTTGGCAAACTGCTGCTGTAAAAAGACTACAGGATCTGATACAGGATTTACCGAATTCTGAAATCCAAGAGCACAGTCATTTCATATGCCATGGGCCCCGTTTATAAACAAGATGTTTCTGGTGCTATAAAAAAATGGCAGGTTTTGCCCGGTCTAATCACAGAATGAGCTCTGAGTACAGAAACCAGTGATTTTTACTAGTTTCATTCCTTTTCAGTGTTGTAGCAGCAGTCATGGGGGGAAAAAACCCAACAGGCAACCAACAAAAATCCCCCAACCAAACCCAGAAAGATGTCAGCAAATTACTTCAGGAGGACTGTATCCTCTTTATAGTTTATTACTGGGGTGTTCCAACAGCCATGCTTTACCCCTGTGTCAGAGCAAGGCATCCATTTTCTCGTGCACAGATTGAGTAATGGTACTGCCATATTTTATTTCCAAATTAGAGGAAATGTCACTCAATGCTCATATTTAAAATGAGAAGGAAGAAAAGCATTCCCTCCATGCAGTTTAAAGAAAAAAAAAAGTTAAATCTGTTAAATATCCACTGACATTTTTCTGAACTTAAAGCAAAGCACGCATCACATCTTGTATTACCACAGTTCATATATCATATCAAGTAACGCATATTGATCTTTAGACGGAAATATTTTTATTTTCTATGTGGTAAACAATATCAGTGGTGTGTTTATTACACAGAAAACCCAGGGAAGGCTCCTTTAGCCAGGTAGCCAGGACATGGATACACCATGTGTGCAGCCTGTAGGCCTACTGAAGCATCTCCCAGTTAAGTACAAGGTTGGAGTGAGATATACCATATCTGTATGTGCATACCTGCAAACACAGGATTCGGTCTCCTACAGGAAGCTTGGAAAACGTTCAGCCATCTGCTCTACAGATCACTCAGTTCAAATATAAACAATTTGGACAGCACATAAAGGAGATTTCTCGTTTTGTCTCCCACGCACATTCAAAAATAATCTTGAATTTGAGGTCTTTCATTCAAAATTATAGTCCAGGCCACAGTCCCTACTGGTAACTGACATAAAGCATTACCTATAAAAGTGATTAAAGTGTTGGTATCTGCATGTACATCTGAGCAGCAGGTCTATATTTGATGTATACCTCTGTTCCTGGCTATGTTATAGAAAGGGACAGTACAGAATGAGCTAACTGGTAGAAATCTCTGAGGATCTGCCTTTGAAATCAGCAGGAATTTTAGCAGAGTTTTCTTTCTTCTCTGTCTGCATGGAGAAAATCCTGACGTGCTTAAACCTGCTGTTCTTGTGCCTGCTTTCGTCAGTGCTGGAATCTGCTGGGCATTTTGAATGTGTCCAGGAGCATCCCAGGGAAACCAAGTTTCTCAGCCTGCACTTGTTGGCTGTCCTGGCAATAACATAGGCATCAGGTCCTTCAGAGCGTTTGATCTCTGTTTGCATTTAGGACAACATACTTGATTATCTTCTTAAAATCTTAACACTTCACTTTCAAATAGTTTTCCCACTGGCTGTTGTCCGATCCTGCAAAGCGCTGAGCACTGTCAGCCCTCACAGGGCTTTAGCCATGCTCCTGCTGTGTGCCACCACCAGAGCTGGAAACCACACAGCTTTGTCCACATAGGCTTATCCTTCCACACCGAGGAAATAAAATATTCACAGTAGATTATGTTAGCTGTCTGTCTGAGTTGCTTTAACACATCCAAATAACTGTCCTATTTCTCATATAAGCTAGCAGCCTCCCTGAGTTTCATTACCTATATCAATCTTAACACTATTTAAATAAAAAGGAAGAGTTTTAAAATGTGAGCGAAACAGCCTAGATATTTTCCCATGGGGCACCTCTGAGCACAATAGTATCTTCGCTTCAATATTTTTTCTGCATCTCTTTCAAGCTAACCACATCCAGACTGTGGAGATGCCAGGAAATGCCATTCTGGGACTAATTTACTGGTACTGAAAATGTTATTTCCAGAACTGTCACTTTCCAAGGGAATTTGAGTATCCACAAGTATTTCAACTGTGAGGATCCATTTTCTGACATTTGGGATCCATCTACACTCCAGTCCAGCTGGAACCAAACGGGCCCTATCCATCTGTAATCTCCCTGAAACTGTCCAGGACTGTTAAGGAAATTGCACTATGACCACACTGGAACCAGTGTTGGTGTTGGCTGGTACGGTTCAGTGCTTTGTGTGGAAAGGGATTTAAATGAGATCATTTCACTACCCTTTTGGTAAATTCCGCTGGGAAACAGCTGGAGGCAATGATTTCATTGCCTTATTATTAGTTGTATTATAGGACACAATAGAAGCAGAAAAGAATAGGGGTTGTGTCAGAATTTGTTGTAAAATTGTTCTCTCCTGCCCAGGCATCAGCACTGGGTCAACAAAATACTGATCAGACCTGAATCCCATGAGCAGGATAAAAATGGAAGGACGCATCAAACAGGACTCCACAGGGGCTGTTCTTGGCTTGCTATTTTCATTAACAGATGACGGAATAGAGATTATAGAGATAATAGAAACCCAGAAAGGACTGCAAGAATATTTTCTGCAGGGCATCCCTTGAATGCAAAACAGTCTTGACAAGCTGGAGGCCAGTGTGGTATTTATCTGTGAAGTACTGGGCACTACACCTAGGCAGAGCTAATCAGCTGCGCAAATATATAACACAGTATATATTCAGTAGGGCAAGAGATTACAGTGGATCAGCATGAGAACATAAATCTATTTCAATCTGTTCTCCTATGTTATTCTTCTTTGCAGCAATATACAAGTAAGCATAACTGGAAAGGCTGGTGAAGCTGTCTTCTGCTGCAGGCAGCCCTATTTGGGCTCAGCAGCAGACTTGCCAACCTCGGGCACTTTGAGAACTATGGTGGCTAAAGGAAGGAGTCCAGAGGAAAGGATCAGACTTCTAGAAAATCTAGATGGCTAGGCTGACTGCGGGAATAGATGATATCTAGTGTGAGTAAAAAATAATGTAGGGGAAAACACAGTAGCAATCAGCTAGGCATGTAAAACGCTGGTGCTGAGGGAAATGAATACAGTCTTGTGCTTTGAACATGAAGTAATAGGTTGAATTGCTACAAGGAAAAATGGGACTGGGCATTTGGAAGAACTCTCAAATTGTACAGACAGGAAAGAAATACTCTGCTGAGGCAGCGAAATCTCCTGCTGCACAGATCTTGAAGAATAAAAGTAACAGCTTTCAGATAGGGCATGGTTAGAACTGCTTTGGGAATCTAAAACTTTCTGATCCTTCCAAGTTGGAGTTTCATGGCCATGGTTTCAGCAACATTCCCAAATAGCAGCTTTCCTGCAGTGAAACTGCAACCAATTGGTGTGCTTCAGATCCTGTTGAAAAAGAAACAAAGAATATCTGAACTAGATTTCAAAAAAAGGGTGATCTTCCAAGAACAAAGAAACTGTGATCGATAGGAGCTGCATTTATTTGTTTATTTATTTATGAATGATGTGATCATCTCTTGCGCTGCAGAGCTAGAAGGGAAAAGTGGCACCTTCCTTTTTTACACCTTATGTTTCTGTACTTAACCAAGATCCAGATTCAGCTCTTTTGCTGAGAAAATCCAACGATTTTTTGAGCTTATAAAAACAGAGGGATTGGCTAGACAATTTCCAAAGCTGACTTCCTGTGAGAGGTAATGTCTACTAAGCCAAAGCCTTCCTTTGCTGTGCAAAATCCATAGTAGATTAGAGCTTGTCTTGGTCTCAGTCTTATTTTGGATGGGTCTGCTGCTCATCTTCTGGGATGTATGCTGGCCCTAGATATTAGTCAAAGCGCATCTGGTAAGGAAAATCCTTCTCTACCAAATGAGAGAAACTAACCCAGTCAAATAAAACAGAACAAAAACTTCACAGCAATCTTCAAATACCCTTCTCAGGGCAGAAAGAAAAAGCTCCATAAACATGCTTTTCTGCATGTTCCTGAAAGTTAACAGTTTTCCTTGCTCAGGTGAAAGCATATGATCTGGTAAGTCAGGCCAAATGGAGCTACATTGCCACATGGTATTTGAACCAGGTGACAGTACAAGCTGGTTTGGAATGCACTGGGGACACTAGATCTGCCTCCTTCGGAGCTGAAAGAAAAATTCATATTGACATGTAGAGATCCTTAGTCAGGTTCTTTTTGGGAAAAAAATTAAATAATACATTTTACCTCGGCCTTAAAGATCCGGGAACTGCTGGAGGACCATCCTCCCAAAAGACAAAAATAATCCCAAATAAATAATTCATGCCCCTTAATAAACTGCAGAGGTAATGAATGACAGTCCATGCCTTACAAATGGGATCTGCAACAGGAAATTTTTCCTGCAATCCACTGATGCTTCTCCTTTAGAGGGTTGTGGATTTGTTTAGTCTTGTCATTTGCATCTTTCCAGCCCCTCATCTCTTCTGTGAATCGCTGCGTCTACCTCCTCTTTGCCCGCAGCTGGCCACTCACCTCCTCCTGTGTGGAGAAATTTGCCCTCCCACCAAGTACACTGTTTTGTTTTTTGCATAGGCAGTGATAAGTGTTGAGTGTAAAAGACTCTTTGATAATTTAATTCACTTTGCTGAATTATGATTCTGCATGCACCATTAGTTCAATCACAAACCAGCTACAATAAGAATTAGGTCTGTTTTGCAACATGAAGCAGACAAGGCTGTTCAGTGGAGCAGTCAAGGGTGTTTAATGTTACATTTGTTGTTGACTTTGAAAACAAACACATGTGCACTAATGTACTGCAATCTGAAAGTCCCATGCAGATGTAAAAGCAGTGGTATCTCAGGGATCCCGGGCTTGTGTTCAGAAATGGAAGTGACAGAGAGGCCAAAATGCTGAGCAAGAGCCTTGCATAGCTGTTTAAGTGGTACCAGGCAGGACCTGTGGGGAAAGTAGATTTACCCAACTTTGTAGGAAATCTAAGGACTCAAAAATGAAAAAAAGGAGCTTCCATCATGAGTAGGTGATATCTGAGGAGCAGTGGGTTTAGACAAAGAGTTTTAGCAAGAGCACTACAGGAGGGATGTCACTCATCTCAATGCAGGCTTGAAAGTTTGAAAGAGGAAACTTCATGTCACCGGGTTACAGTTAGTATTGAATCCTGATCAACTTTCCCTTATAATAATATTTGCCTTGACCTTAGCAGGGCAGTTTGTGTCAGAGAGGTAATCTCACCTTCTCCCTCATCACTTCTCCCTCATCACTCTTTCACCTCACATTTTAACACTTACTCATGAGAGCTTGGCTGGGAAACCAGAACCAAACACCACCTAACTGTGGCTGAGTGCCAGCCTACTGCTACAGTCCAATGCATATATTGCATAAGAACCTCTCCAGTATTTATTTTGGAGACAATCATCCAGATATTTTCAAAATTAAGTAGTAAAGTGTTTAGCATACCCTCTTCTACATTCCTTTTGGAGCCAGAATTTTCAAAACTAAGTCCCCAGTCAGAAAAGTGTTCTTGGCAGGGGAATGACTTCTAACTCCTAATATGTTGCTCACTTATGCTGTAAAGGCCCAGGCTGGTCAAGGAGGAAAGTCAATATCTTTATCCTTGAACAGTGCTGCATGACATGGACAGGGGTGAGTATTCAGTGATGACAGGTCAGGGGTATCTCAGCACTCCCCTTATCAGAGCAATGGTGCAAAGCCATTTTGGTTTGTAGGAAAAGGCACAGTTGTCCTACTTGGTAACTTATGACAACATTACAAAATTAAAATGGTTGATTTTTACATATGACTGGGGACAGTAAAAAGAGTTTTTGTTCGTAATTTTTACTTTTTTTGTTTGTTTTGCCAATCAATGGTAAAGCAGACAGAGCAAATTGGGTTTAGATGTGCATATTGAGAAGCAAGAATTTAATCCGTTGTTTAACATAACTTTTATTAAGTTAAATAAGAAAATATCCCACAACCTAAAGTCTAGTGTGCTGGTAGTTCCTTGTGCTTTCCTGCTTCTCCTGCAGAGCAGCTTATAGATGTGAGCTGCTTCATCCAGCACATGTGCCATCTGCTGTGTCCAAGGACCTCATCCAAAATCTACTGAAATGCATACAAGATCTTCAGATTAGGCCCCAACTATTAAACAAATATTAATTGAACATATTTTTGTTGTTCAAGATAACGACCTGTTTCCTGCTACAGACTGTTGTATCTTTCAGATCTCTCATTATTTTCTAATATTTAGATTAAAATGGCAGCTCAATGTCCCGGACAGATGACTGCTGCCTTTTGCTAGCCTCTGCCCACACGCACACACACACAAAAGGCAGCCCCTGCCTCAAAGAGCTTATTACCGATGCTATTAGCACAGAAGTTTCTTATTGGCATATTTTTATATTGTAAACTTTTATTACAATAAGGCAGCAATAAACCCATGATCCCCATACTATTTATGGATTGGTTCATTATTTTTCTTTTTAAAAACAATGTAAATGTCTAAACTCTTATAAATACATCAGTGTTGCTGCTTATCTTGCTTGTTAAACTGGCAGTTAAGTAACTTTAAGACACTGCAGCTGTGTAATCTTTCACATCTATCTGGCAAAAGAACCACTTTTTTTCCACTCCCTCGTTTCCATGTATGAAAAGGTGCTTTGATACACTGCTTGTAAACAAACTACAACTGCTACTGATTGCAAAATGTATTGGCTTATCCATAGAAATGCTGGGCTGTAAGGTAAGATAGGAATTTCTACAGTCATTTGGTATTCTGATCTTCAATCAAAACTAGCTCTGTAACAACAACAAAAAAATAAATTCCTGTTTTCAGCCATGAATCAAAATCTCTGTCGTGCTGGAACTCTGTTGGCAAATCCTTGAGAGTGAGATGCTTTAAAATATTCAAACAGAGTTTTCAAACATTGATGCATCCAAAGACAAAAAGTCTAATCCACGTATCCTCTGATGTTGTTGCATTTGTCAGGTCTCAGAAGAGAGAAGACAGTGGAGTTCCTACTTTGAACAAAGACATCTATGGTTTCTGTTATCTTTTGTGGGGATATACTTGGGTTTTGTGCTGGACTTCCACTGCATGGCTGTGGTTATGAACAGCTGCAGTGAAGCTGGTGGCAGAAGTAATAAGAGTTCATTTTTACAGCTCAGTAGCTGTTTATTTTTTCTCTTCAAAAGTTTAGTTTTCACTTAAAATAACAAAAGCAAAACCCAATTCCTTTTAGTTACAAGCAACTTTATGAGCTGCATGTCAGGAAGAAACTGTGATTCTGGGCTGAGTAAGTGAGGAGATACTCCAGAAAAGCCAGCAAACTCGCACTGATATGTGGGCAACACACCAGAGACTGGAGTCTGGCCCAGGGAGTGCTCAGTACTTGGGGAGATCCACCAAGTTGGCATGAAAAGCTGCTCCTCAGAGGAACCTGGGCTGCTGGCTACAAATTACTAATGACTCCTCAAAAATTGAAGAAGCTGCAGCCCCCTGTACAAGCACAGATTTCTCTCAGAACTGTATGAATCTCATCAGGATGCATGTCAGCTCAATCCATTTTGAAGAAGGTGTTGCTGGCTACAAAGCTTTGGTAACTGACCTCTTGGAAACTGAAGTGCCTTTCACATGCACAGATCCTGTCCCAGCTGTGCAAGACAAACCTTGCGGGTGCCCTTCGAGGGGAAGGGAGGTAAGGAGAAGAGAAGGAGGCAGTAAAGAAGGCAGAATTTAATTCTGTAACATTTTCCTAAGTTGACACTGGTTCTCATTATCTGCTGTGTTTCATGCCTGACTTTTCTTCTGAGACGTTTGATTTGCATCATCATAGTTAATTCTGTAGGCCACAGTATGCTTTGGCATCTTTGCCATTTTAGGAACCCAAGCAGTGCATTCTTCTGTCTGCTTTTAGCAAGAAAAATCCTTTTCTACAAAATCTGTACTTCATAAGTAATAGAAAAATAACACTTTTGCTGTGCTAAACTTAACACTTTGACTCTTAAACCGTTATTTTTTTTTCCTGGAAATCCATTAAATGGCCTCACCTTACTGCCTTACCTTAAAGCGAATTACATCCACTGGTCACTCCATCCCACTGCCTACCTCGCGGGGAGCTGGGAGGAAGCTTTGAAATGTGCTGTCTGTTCATTCCGTAACAGGACTGCACAGGACATCTGGGGTATGTGGACTAAGCAGGGGGAATGGCACTGTGCTGGGGACACTGGGCTGATCTCCAGGAGTCAAATGCCAACCCTGGCCCGGGAAGCAACAGTTTCTGTTTCACTCCAAGAGGGATAAGCAGGGGCAGACGATGCTCGGCCTTGCCTGTGTATGGGTTTAGGTTGCAGCAGGATGCGACCCTGAGCTCAGGAGTACACCTGGATGCCCAAATTTGATAACAACTCCAGCATTAATGTCCTTTTCTCTTCTATGAAAAGTGGTTGTCTTCTTTTGCTGAAATAACCAGCCTGTGCTCACTCCAAGTTGGACTCCCTGTCCCTGGGAAGGCTAATACATACATTGGTGACTCTCTGCACTAAAAAGTCTCTCTTAAAAATGAAAGGAGGAAAAGTTTACCATGGCTAACTCGGATCTTGGAATAGCAGGAGGTAATTTAATTGGAAGATGTAAGCTGCTTACTACTAATTTACATGATTATAAGATTTTGTAATTGCCCTGTAAAAGTTTATCTGGCATCGGGTTCAGTGAAACTCAGCTACGTTAGTGTGATATTGATGTGTGTATGAGATTTGCTTTGCTGTTTGATATGTTCCCTGCTGAAAGACCAAAGGAGAGATTTGAGGGGGTTTTTTTTAAATATATACACGCACACACAGAGAGGTGAATCTCATTGTAATGACCCCCATGGGGCCTGGATAAATGCATGTTGTATCAAGGAGTTCACTGCAGCAGGAGTTGGTAATTTGTTCCTTCAAAATAATGAGGAAATATCTGGTTTGAACTGAGCATCGATACCTAGTAATTTTTATGAAGATTACCTCATTGATTAACATTTAACCTGCATTTTAAAAAGAAAAATGTTTAAGAAATGAAAATGTACACTTATAGGCTAAATATAGCTTTTACTGAGGAAAGTGGGAAAAATACGATTTTGTATTTAGGTCAATCTTGTATTAGTGTTTGCTCTAATACAGCTAATTAGGAAGGAAAAATTGCTTTTGTTATTGGGCATGCATAAAGGGAAGTTGGAAGCAGAGCTTATTCTAGTGCCATTTGACTTTGTGTGTGTACCCTCGTGCTGTTTGACTTTGTGTGCGAGTCTATCTACCTGCCTCCTCCCCACATTGTGTAGACAGGTCTTGCAGGTTGCAATGTATAAAAGGTCCCTTCTGTGCGTGCAGGTCCCCATCAGACGGTTCAGGGCAAGACTGCTCAAACAAGGAGCCGTGCTGTGCTGTGGATTAGCTTGAGTCTCTGATGCGGTGCAAGGGCTGGGGGCTTGGTGGGTGGGTGTCCTGCCTGCCAGCCCCCATGCCAGATCCTCTGCTCCACAGGGAGCCTGGAGCGTGAGGATACCTGTAAGGCAAAACAAAGTGCCCTTGAAAAGCTTAGAGGAATGCCAGTTTTGCCACCTTCTTCCTTTTCTCCTCCCTGTAAACTGGTAGTCAAGAGTGCTACAGAGCTGTGCCAAGGGTAGAAATAAGCTGAGTGGAAAGGTGTAGTAAGGGTTGTGCTAAAATGCCTGATTCCTGTCGTATATCCACACCAGCAGAGAAAAAACTACGCTTGACTGAGTTGGTAAGGTACACATGCACATAGCTTGCTAAAAGCACAGTAATAGAGTTGATGATCTTATGTATTTAAATTACGCCGATGCGCCTCAGTGGGCTGGGACCCAGTGCTGCTGAACACAAATATACACACACATCCACACTGGATTTTAGCAGGTAAACTTGAGTTTTGAGTTCTTTTTTTTTTTTTTTTTGTCTCACTCCAGTCTTGCATTCCATCATGGCTGGGGGAAAGAAAGTGCACTGCTGGGCAAGGGCTGCACATGCTGTTTCCAAATATGAGTGTGGCAAGGCTGGCTGGATGTCTGTAGGCTGGTCTGGAGGGTGCAAAGGAGATACCTAAAGGCAAAGGGTCCTGGAGTGGTTTATCTGCACTCCCAATAGAGGGGAAAGACGCTGCCAAAAGGGTGGCAGATCAGGATGGCAGGCCTGGAAAGTTACCCTTGCAAATGTCTTTTGTATGTGTTAGTAGGAAAAAAAATGGTAGATTCAGAATAAATTACTACTGTGAGTGAAAGCACAGGGAAATGTATGACAAAGATTTAAATATTGCATTATAGTCCTTAGACAAATTCTTTTAAGTTGAGAGCATGGGAATGTTTTTCTAATGGGATGCTGAAAGATCTGTAGATAAAGAAACAATTAGGAAGGAAATTGGAATTCTGGAGATCTGAACCTATCTGTTATTTGAATGCTTTAAAGTCATTCAGGTGTTCACAACTATTTAAATCCTTCACTTGTTTTATGTGCCTCAAACAAAGCAATGAAGCAGCACTGTCATAAAGCGCGGGCCCTGCTCCAGCTGAAATTTGTCTGACATAGACAAAACAAAACAAAACCCCCAGAAGCCCAACAATGCCATTTCATGTGCAACATTATATCTACTGAATGAGAGGAAATGTAGGCATGCATCAGAGTAAAGTACTCTTAAAAGCTCATTTGGATGGTATGTTTTTTACCTAGAGGGGAAACTACTGTATATGCAAAACTCAGATGAATATTTACAATATCCAGGAATAGGTACTTGGAGGAAGGGGGGGAAACATGCCACAAATGTAATCATCTTCTGAATGGTCCAAAAACAAATTGTTCTCACTGCTGTTGCTGAGCAACAGTCCCACGATGGGATTCAGCCTGTGCAAATGTACAGTGGGAGAGTCCAACCTACCCAGAGAGCGAGAAATCAGAGTGCCAGGAGAGGCACGGAGGGGGCCTGGCATGGCTGAGCTCCACTTCCCAGCAGTTGTGACCCCCCTAAGTACATACTTTCACCATTCTCCTGACCTTTCGCTGCCTCCCCACTCTCATAACAGGCTTAAAATAAATAGTGAAGCAAAACCAGTACCAGGGAGCAATGGGACTCTGGCAGTTGTTGCAGCAGGCCAGTTTGTATCTAGGACGTTTTCTGTGAAGTAAAGCATTAGCACTTCTTCTGAGGTGTTCAAAGGCTACGAAACTCTGGGGAGGGAGAGGGAAAAGCAAATAACAAGTCTACCAGACAATTCATGGGATTTAAAAGCAGTGCCCCTCTGTGACTTCAGCTCTGAAGACCACATGTGCACTCATTAGGTGGTAACAGTAAAAATCCACTGTCTAAAGGGACAATAATCAGCTATATTTTGAAATAAAAATTCTGGAATGCTTAATCATCTGACACAGTATGATGTCAGGTTTCATTCACTTCATTCAGCAAGTTATTCTTTAAACAATTTAGAGACATAGAAAAGAAAAAGAAACCACAAAAAATGCATGCTCAAATAATGGTAATTGACTGTGCAGACATAAAAAAAAATTAAAAAATTAAATTTAAATTAAAAACAACCAAAAAGTGTTTTGTGGCTGATGGGATGAATTGAGAGATCTCGCTATACCGAGGTTTCGAAAATGGTACATCAGAATAGAGATATTTCAAAAATGTGTATGACAGACCTGGTAATTTAATACTTGGTTGATTTTGCTGTGGTTGCTCATAATGCAGTGTAGAGCTGGCAGTCCTCTGGGTGAGGGAGTAAATCTAGGCTTACCCTGGTTTTCATAATCAATACGTTTTATAACATTTTTTATTATAGCTATTTTTTAAAAAACTGACATGCTGGATCTTTTTTTTTTCTAGGTAACTTTGCCACCAACATGGTATTTGTAGTGTGAAACAAACTCTCCCAAGCTTTCATTTTGTGTCCCTAAAATTATTATTCTACATGAAACTCTAATTGAAAACATGGTCTTTTAGGCTGAGGTATCAACAGACATGTTGACCCTTTACAGAAGAAGGCCTATGGGGAAGGAAAGAAGTATAAGAGTAAAATGAATTGCTGCAGCCTCAAGATGTCTTATTCCAGCTTTGAAAGGTGGTACCCAGTTGTTGTTCTTAAGGATAAACCAACACTAAGTGTCCATATCCCAATCCCCAAACTGCCAAGGTTGTTCTGACCACCTTCGTGGACATGTTTCCAAATAATCACAGCTGGATCTCACCTTAATATTGGACCAAATGGGATAAAGTGTAAACAACCATAACCTTTCATATGCTCAAAATGATCTCATTCCTCTTGGGGAAGGGAAAAAAACCCCAAAAAATGGAGAGAGTAACCACTCATGATTCCACTTCCTTGGTTCAAGAGGAAAACTTCCTTTTAAAATATTGCAGAATAAAGTTTTCCTGCTTGTTAGACTGACTGCCAAGCTGCTGCTTTTGGGGTAGCAGTTTAATAGAGTTCCTCACACACACAACAGGCTAGGTGGGAAATTGCAGAAGAGCACAGAGGAAACTCTCACAATATATTTCCCCCCTATTATTTCTCAGCCTATTTTGAAATTAGGAAATCATATGGAAACAGCAGGAGGATTCCCAGCCTTGCACTATTTCCTTCCCCTGTGATCATGAAGTTTTATTGCCGCATGAGCCCTGCTGCCTACCATTTCAGAGAAACTCAGCAAGAGGTAAGGTTTTTCTAAGTGTGGGTGGTCATGTCCGTGTATTCAGCAGAAGCAATAGGGCTATTCAGCTTGAAAAAAGGCAGCTCAAGATGAAGTATGGAAGAATAATTTTCAAAGAGAAAATAATGAAGAACTAACAAAAGCACCCAGGGAATCCATTCTTTTATTTTTTTTTCCCCCTTCGGTAATTGCCGCTGAAGAGGCTGGCACTGAAATGACATCATTAAGTCAAGTTATCTCACTTGTACACTTGTGGGGAAAATTGGATGAAATGAAGGGAAATTTCCCTGGGACTCAGCCTGTTGCATTGGAAAGCTCTTCTACTGGTGAAAAAAAATCTTACATACAGAAAGACATCCTGCTTGGTGATGCAGGCAAAAGTACAGACGTCTTTCAATTGTCGGCGGGGGGAGGGATAGATTTTGAGTTTCTAACATTTTAGTGTTATTTGTATGTTCAGATACTCGCATTTGTATGCACCTTTATGAGTGCATTAACATTATCTGTGTCAGATCAGATTGGCATTTTACGGAAGGTGTGTACCAACGAGTTTCCTGGAAGGCAATTTCATCAAAACAAGCCCTAAAACTTTGCTCTTAAGCAAACAGAGCGTAATATTTCTAGTGGGAAAAAAATAAAAGTTGACTATTGAATATTAGCAATTACTGCTCATAGATAAGCAGCAAAGGAATATTGGCACAAACCATGCAGTGTTTAATGTTGACCCAGAAGGAAAATCTTTCAAGAACTTCATATAATTATGGAAAGATGAAATTTTTAAATCAAATTGGTGATTAACTGAATTGTTTCAGTCAGTACAGCTAATATTCCCCAGTCTCTCCCATAGGTATATCATGAAACACATAATGGCACATCCCTGTTAATTTTTTCCCTACAATATTTGATATCTATCCCCACAAGCAGTTCAGGGATACATGGTACAGCACGCTATAGCACAGGGAAGGGTTAGCATATAATCTTCAGTCTGTACCTGCAAATAACCTCTCTGAAGATCATGAGGAAAGGAACACCCCCTAATATGATACTGCACGACTATTTTTTCCTGAGGCTAGTTAACTAAAATTTGAGTAGCAAAATAAGAAGACACCTCCATTTTCACATATTTATATATTTATTTACTTATTAACTATAGTCATGGACAGCTGCTACAAGTAGAGGCATAATTTAAAGCAGGCAACTCTTAATCTAGTCTAAATTATGGCACTGGACATCCTAGATTCAGAACACAAGAAAAATAGTCCACAAAAAGCCTGGATCTTCCAGTTTCATTAGGGAATGTAGTTTATGGTGGAGGGATAAATCTGGGAAATACTGACGTGGAAAACTAACTGTGTTTTTAACAGAGCAACATTTTTATTACAAAAGTTATACTGGTAACTTCATAACAAAAGGCAAATTTCTCTCTCATGAGCACCTAGATGCTACAGGCTTTTGTTTTAGTTCTGGTCCTTACTTCCTCCCCTCATGCTGATTTTCAGCCTGCTGTGGGAGACGAGTGGTGTTGCAGTGTTCTTGAAAGCAGAAAAAATCTGCTCCTCTGATTTGAATTTACAAAGCAAAACACTCTTCTTTTCAAGCTCTGCTCTGTGCTTTGTGTACTTTCATATGGTTAGAACTGGATTAATTTATTTTCTACACTTTCTGTTATCTCTTCTCACTCTGGGGCTGTCACATCTCTTGCTCAGACAGGCAAGGGAAGGGAAGACTTATCATTGCATTTCGGTGGTATTTGAGGAAATATTTGGTCAAATCTATTGCTCTGCATCAAACCCATCCTCATGATTCATGAACTTCTCATTGCTGTGTCTCCATGGCCAGGTAGGGAGAGAGCTCTAGAGCTATAGCTATGATTTGCCCTGATACTCAAATAATTAACTGCTAACAGAGAATCCTGAATTACTTCTTTTTTAAGTGAAAAATCTCACACACATCCCTGTCCCCACTTGGAGCCCTCCAAAGAAGGATGTCTTTGCTGTTTCCTGACACACAAGTTAGTGTCTTTAAGTAAGATTTTAGGTTGAGATTTCCCCTTTTGTGTTTTAAGCCACCTTTTCCCAGTCTCTGGACACGGGGGACTTGTCAGATCAAGAGAGAGCAAAGCCAGAGGAGCCAGTAGCCTCGGTGACTTTTGGCTGATGGAAAATGTCATTGCGCAACCTTTTTGGAGGTTTACCCTAGAGCACAGGGCAGCCCGTGCCCTGGCTTAAGCATTTCAGGAGTGGCTGCAAGGCAGAGCCACGGTGCTGGCCTTCCCCTCCGCAGCACAGCGCCATTACCCAGGCACAGAAGAGAAGTGAGCCCATGTACATGGGTTGCATACAAACTGCTTATTGTCTTTCTGTCAGAAGCATCACCAAATAGTCTCACTTTCCCCAAACAAAAGCAGATATGGATTGCAGAGCTGGCAAGAAAAACAAACAGCAACGCTGTTTTAAGTGAAAACACTGCCAGATGCCATGAGTAACACAGAGAACTAGCATCAGGCAGATAAGGGTAAGAGTAGCTTAATAGTTTTAATAGAGGTTTTCTTACCTCTGGTTCTTTATGAGAGCAGTTAAGCTAAAAAAACCAAAACCCACCTTTCCCCCCTCTCCTTTCTTCATGGAGCAATGCATACTCTGTGCTGAGTACCTTGGAGTAATGGCTCTTTGCATTCTGTCAACTTAATGTAGTAATCTAAATATCACTGAGCAGGTTGGGGTTTGGGCCAGTCTTAATGAAATAATATCTCATAAGGGATTGGTCCCAGATACATTTAAGGGGCCTTGCAGCTAGTGTTTTGCAATGCACTGCAGATTCTGCAGCCTGGTAAAAGAAACAGAAAATCAGTAAGACATATGAAGAAATGCAGAATACAGACTCCTAGTCCCCAAGACATTTCATGCTCTGTGGATTGCAGACTCTTGTACCAGGCTTATGCAGTCATTTATTTTTTTTTTTGTCGGCCAAGCATGGGTGACATCATTTGACAGGCAGTGTAGTTACTTATCTGTTTTTGCAAAGTAATGCTTTTGCACATTTTTCTTCATTATAAGCTCCGAACAAGTGAGGTGCATCGTTCCACTTAAATAGCTTTTGCATGCAAACAGCTGCATCACAAAGCCAGGTTGTAGCAGAGAATACAATAGGAAATAGAATTTTAAAAGCAGTACTGCAGAAGCAGGGCAAAATATATTTCCTTAAGTGTTATTTATCCTTTTCAAATAGTTCACTTTGTGCCGTGACAGGAATGAAATGCATTCCATGGTACAAAATTGTTTCCTGGGAATGAAAAAGTGATTGACACCTAAGTTTGAATTATTGTGAATATGTGGAAAAAATGGGATTTTACACATTGACAAAGCCAATAAGAGGTTTTAAATGCATGTATATATTGGGAGAATTTTAGTACAGAACAGCCTGGCATTTTAAAGCAAAATGGTCTTCCTGCAACAGGCTCTAGTTGTGAACGAAGTACCATTCAGCAAGATGAATTAACAGCTCAGTTATTGATGATGCTGAGCCAAGTGTCCATGGATTCAAAGTCTCTGTTTGCTTTGTCACTGGAAGTAGGGAATCAGCCACAACAGACAAACCAAAGATTTCTGATAAACCTCCACTGGAAATTATGCATTTCTGATTATGAGGAGATTTCCATTAGACAAACGATGGGCCAAGAACTGAAACCCTTCCTCAGCTATAATTCCTTACTTAGCCTGGCCAGTACCGCTTCAATCCAGTCGAGCTTTTACCAACAAAAGAAGAACTGTTGTCAGGTCCTCGGGCCTGGCACCTCAGGGAGACCTGTGTGCATCCCCCCTCTTCCAGAGCTGTTCACTCACTGATGTCTTTAACTGACACCTCTGCAGTGTGTGGGAAAGTAGAATAAAATAACTGAATAGAAGAGAGTGCTGCCTCTATTTTTCTCAATTACAAATTGAAAGTACTTTGTGTGCAGGATGAAAGAAAGTCTGCTCTCCAACAGAAACACCCAAAAGAAAACCAGGAGCTTGTATCGGCAGAGCATTATTTGGCCAGGAGATTGGCCTTTCACATTCATAGCGCTCGGACTGAATAATGTATTCCCATTGCCTGTGTTGTCTGGACATCATGAAACAAATCATTCTATTCTACCTCTGTCCAGCCTTCATAGTCTGTAAGAATTTCCCCTCCCCCTAGATTTTTACTGGGCCATTCCTGGTAAACCTTTTTACTTTACCTTCCAATCACTACAATACTGTACAATTTTCAAGAATAAAGTGACCATTAGGAGGCATTAGCCAAGAAGTGAGAATCCTAATTACTTCTTCAAGTAAGCAATAAATGAAAGCGGCTGAGTTTCCGGAGGGTTGGCACCTTTGCAGTCATTTTCAATAGACCTCTGCTACCCTTGCCTACTTTTATACCAGATGAAGTGGAACACTAAATGTGATGCACTTAGTAGCATTAGTCCTACTGTTTTGTTTTCTTTAAAGAAAAACTTACTTGATCTCCCTGCAGCCTCACCCTCACCCTGTAAAGAAGCATTGCAAGTATAGACTTGTTACTGTAAAATATCTTTTGCATGTGCAACAAAACCTAGTTGTCCATATGGCCTCCAAATGGTCTGTGCCCAACCGAGAAACAATGGGGTTCTGTTGTTTCTTAGATAAAAGAGTATAAAGAACAGTCTGACCCGTAGAGATAGGTCTGGTTTCTTTTAGATTGAAGAGTATGCAGGTTTTTTGGCTCAGTAGAATAGATGGATGATGTTTTCTTCAGGGTGAATAATGTCCCCTCTACTTACGTATGACTTGATTTGTTGTACCACTATCTGTTACATGTCCTTGTTGAAGATGATGGCAATATTCCCCCAAGAAGAGGCACTGTTCTGTTCTGTTCCCAACATATCATCCATGACCAGAGGGACATTCAGAGCATGTGATGCTACAGACCAGGCAGCATCTCTAGCATGCAGCACGCTCTGCATCTTGGCTGCTTTATTACATATATATATATATGTATACACTAAAATATATTTGTTATATGTACAGTTCGATCTCTTACTTACCAATTGCTTGCCTTGGTAAATTAGACAATTAAAAACATCTATATTCATGTACAATGTGGGTGATGTTTTTCCCTTCTTTCTCATATAAGTATGGTCTATCCCGATTACAGCAAGACTTTTGGGAACATTATGGGATTAGAAGCTCCTGAAAACTGATAATTAAGTACTTATCATCAGGAATAAATAAATCAGACCAATTTTCTTTCATTTTTACTTTCATGCAGGTGATTTTGTAGGACCAGGCTCTTTAATTGGATGTCTCAGCACTGTGAGATAAACATATTTTGTTGTTCTGCTAAAGAGGATATATAACAGCAAATATGGTAGAGTGCAGTAATAGTGTCCGTTACACAGATATCTCTTTCTAGCTCACACTGATTCTCTGTATCAGCTAGGGTTTTTAACACAAATGAAAGCATATTAGCCTCAGAGGCGACCAGTCAGGAGTACATGTTCCCTAATTAGCACTTTGATGTAGTTTTTTTCCAGGTAGCATACATAGCTTTAATCATAGCAAGCTATTGTCTGTGATGGTCAGCAAATCCCTTGGTCATCTTTTCATCTTACGGTCTGATGGCTCAAAGATAAATGCCTAGAAAGACTTTCTTTTAATACCTGCTTACAAGCAGGTGCATTATGGGAGGCTCACCTTGATCCCTAAGATGCAGAAATTGCTTGGAACAAAGATCCAATAATAATGTAAAATCTTCTCCAAAATGTATCTATTCCTCTGATCTTTTATGGCTTATCAGCAAGTTTACTTCCAGAAAAAGTAAAAGAGTGCTAGTAGACTGGGCCCCAGCTTCTTCTGAATGTATGTCAAAAGCAAAGATATTATAAATTCATCATACATTAATCATATATACCCACTAGGGAATTTGCTGTTTCTGGATTTATCTGTCATAGGCAAAGTCCCACAACCCAAATTATTCCATTTATTTTAGTATTATTAGTAATCAAATGTAGTTTGTGGCTCCATGGTTCATGATGCATTCAGACAAACTCAGAAAATGATGGAAGGGAGCAAAGTGGGGCTGAACTCTAGTAAGGGTTTCCGAGACCTTCCTGCAAGCCTGTGGCAAGGCCTGATTTCGCTGGGGGCTGGTTGTGGTGAGGACTGTGGATGGGTGTTTGTTCTGCAGGACAGATCTCTTGGCTTGGAATTATTATCAATATTTGGGAAGCAAACTTGATCGTGGAGTATCAGGTGAAGGATTTGAATCCAAAAGGTTGCAATGCAAAGAAGAAACACAGGGTGATAGTGCAAGGTTGAATATTGTTAGCATGAATATGTTCTGACAAATGTGGTCAATGGTTTGCTTTTCACAGTTCAGTTAACATTTATTTCAAGACTGAGAGGAAAACACTGGAAACTGCCAACCCACTCAGACACTGTGGGCTCTGAAAATTCTTCTGGGACTAAAAAGTAATGCAATCTGTGTAGTAGGGTCTTTCTGTTTAGACACAGTAAGTGAGGGAACATGCATATATTTACCCTCCTTGCCCGCCTTACCCTGGGCCAGGAAACCAAATGACATGGCATTAATGGAGCAGCAGCTTTGGAGGCAGTTGGCAAAAGACATGAAGTGTAGCCCAAGTGCAATGAGTGTCAAAAGTGGCCCATAAGGTCCAGTTCAGAGACAGTGATTACTCAGAGGGGACCATGAGACCAGAGAAATGCCAGAAAATGGGTGGTGGAGCAAAAAGGGTCAGGTTTGGCTGGGCTGCACTCAGGCACCAGCAGAGGAGGTCAAGCAGGGACATGGCTTCTCCCACAGCAGTGGGGGACTTGGTGAGGGGAACGCTGCCAGTATCCAAGGGAGAAAGGAGTGAGACAACTTAATGGCTGTGACAAATGAGCAGCAAGCACAGATCACACAGAGAGGAAAAAAAGGAGGAATGCTGGGGGTGGCTGGGTCAATAAGTTCCCAAAGGGAACTGCTGCAGGCAGCCCCCCCAGCCCTGGCACTGCAGAGCACTGGGAAAGGGGAACCAGTGATTGAGCTAATTAGTGGCTGATGGAAGGACAGAGAGACGGGACGCCACTCTCCACATAGGATCCGATCCAGCCCTTACTGTGGTCAGCACAAAGATCCACAGTCATCTCTGTGGGCTCCCAGTAAGGCCCAAAGAATGTTAGTCCAACTCTGGGGGAGAGGAGCCACTTGAGAATGTGACTGACTCCCTTTAGGGGTTAGAGATGTACCCCATCATTGGTCCTGCTCTATAAGTACGTGTTGAACAACTTATAAAAACTGCCTATGCTTCTTGTCCCAGCCATTGATCTTGGTCTGCCAGGTGATTCATTCCCAGTACAGAGAAATCCAGCCTGGCCCTGCTGAAGCCTGCCCTCCACTGACACACATGCCTCTTGCCCTCAGCAGTGCCATCAGCTCTGTACTATTTCTCTTCACTTTCCCCCCTTAGGATTGCATGCACCGCAGCAAGGCCTCCTTTTAATCTTCTATCCTCAGCCATACAAACCTGGATTTCATCTCCAGTCCCTGGATAATCAAGATATTTCAACAGCTGTCAGTTTCTGGCAGAGGCCTATTCTACCATTTCTTTTTCAACAACATATTTTTCATAGCTGGTTAGAAATATGCAATATTTTGTCATAAAACCAGCCTCATTTGCAGGATTTCAATGATTTTTTTTTTCCTGCTTTACAGTTACCTTTCTCTATCTTACAGTTTAGAGATGCTTTTTTCCAGTTTCTTGCTGCTCTTCAGAACTTTTGTTTATGATGTTAGAGCTTTATCTGCCACTAACCCCATCCATATACTGCACTTCTGTAATTTATGTAATGTGTGGCTATTGAGTGGATATTCTCTCTTCTTGTTTTTTGGTCCTGGACTCGTTACCTTACATACTCTGAAACACATAAGCTACTTATCTGCCTTTAGCTCCAAGACCATATATTCTGAATTTTTTTGCCCTCCTTCTCTGTTTTGGCTGCCCCTTCACTTTATATCATCAGCAAATGTAATCCACTTACTACATCTTCTTTCTTCCAGGTTATTGATATATAAAGTGAAGAAAATTGATCCTCACACTAATCCTCATGACTCTCTTTTAGTCACATCCTTACATGTTAAACTGTTCGCATACATAGTTACCTCTTAAAAAAATATTTGAGCTAGTTCATACCTTATTGAAATCATATATCCCAAGAAGGCTGAGACTGCAAACACTGAGAAACAGAATAGGAAGAAGGGGGGTACCTGGAAGCCATCAGACTTTCCCCATGGGGCAGGAGTTGAATGGGGGTCTCCAGCCCTCCCACAGCTGTTGGTGCCTCCTCAGCCAAGGGCAAAGTGCCCGTGGGGCACTGGGGCTGATGCAGGATATGATCTGGGACTGCCAGCAGCCACTGACAGGCTTGGATCTCTGTGGTGAGTCCCAACATGAATAGCCCCATGAGCAATTCTCGCTTTCTGATGTTCTTGAACATGTTCTGAAGCTCCTGGAGGTTTAAAGCTGTCTTCTCATCCCTGTTTCTGTGATGTGAGAGAAAAGTCTTTGTAGTTTCTAATGGAAAGCTGTCATAGGCAGGTCTTGAAAGGGAATTTCTTTTGCATCCCTTCACTCCCTAAAGAAATAAAGATAATGTTAAGAACCTGACTTTTCCATGTGAAAATCTAGTTAAACAGAATGCACGGATTCCTGTTTCCAGGTATTTTTATTACCCACCTGAAAAAAAATCCCATTAGTGGATTGTTAAGCACTAGCTTGCTTTTATTGGATGCATGCTGAGTTTTCATAATTAAATCATAATTTCCCCAAGCCTGACCCTGACTAGTATTTAATTTTTATCCTACTGCTGTAGTTACACAAGCATTGCAGGTCTCTTGCCTCAGAGACTTTCCAGTCACCTTTCCAAAGGAGAAAGATAGCCTGTCTAGTGCATTGAGCTGGAACTTGGGAGACCTGGCACTAAACACTAGCTCAGACATATCTTCCCTGTGTGAATTTAGGCAATGGACCTAACCCCTTATATGTCCTAGTACCAGTTTCTGAGCAGAGATTATTATTTCCTATCATTCAGGAATCTTGTGCAGGTAAGTGTGAGGCACTGAAATGCACGAAAAAATAAATTACTTCCATAACAATATGTCATTTCTTTATCAAATGGTATTGGTTAAACATGTAACTCCTCAAAGGTGGTATTCATCTAACTACAACAGGAGTTAGATATCTGAAAAAATACTTCTGAGGAACCAGGCCCAAGTTTACATCATGGGACTGGCTTTTGCAGTGGGTCCAGCCTTTTAAAACAGAGCTGGATGAGTAACAGACACTGACTGCTCTAGCTTCATTATAACTGAAAATGTCTTTGCAGAGATGTGTCTGTGGCCACAGCATCTAAACTAGGCAGGAGGCTGCTGGTGGGCACTGCACTCTATTGGGGTGCTGTTCTGACACCACCTTGGTGATGGATCCTTTTCTCTCCCCACCAGCCTCTCAAGAAGCACAAAGCAAGTGCCTTTCCTTTTCAAGCTGAGGACCCACATTACCTCCCTGGCTGATTCTCTGAAAGCTGCACAATAGTGTGGTAACAAAAAGTCTCTTGCTGTAGAAAAATAAAAAGGGGAAAGAAGAAGAAAAGACAAGACCTCATGCCTGTTGTTGCAGTATCACATTCACTCATCCACTCACCCCACAGCTAGCATTCCTCTGGCAGGACACCCTGTCTCCAGCTCCTCACTGAAAAAAAACCACAAAACAAAAAAAAACCCACCCCCACCAAAAAAAAAACTTCAAGATTCCTTCACTAGCGATATATAACATTGTTATGTCTATTTTGCAGATGGGCTGGATGAATTGAGGTAAGATTTTGTCTTCTTCAGAGGGCACCTGAAAGTGGTCTGTGCTGAGAATCCTGGACACTGTGTCTTTTCTCCAACTCAAAATTTCAACACATATAACCGGAAGTGAATTTGTCATGTGTGGGTAGAAGACACCATTCTTTCCCTATCAGCATTGGCTAGCACAGTATGTATTTCTGACCCTATAATGGGGAAGCAGCTGCAAACTCCTCATCCCATATCTTGGTTGAATTCAACCCTGCATATGCTACACTGTACACAAGAAGTTTCCTTTGGTTTATTCCATTGTAATTTTAATGCCACAATTGTAACTTGTGTATTCTGCAAACCTGCTCTGAAGAGATCAGGCTTTTTACTGAAATATGTGAAGGTGTTGTTCATCAAACAAATGGGTTAGGAAATTATTTAAGTGGTTAAGAACGAAGAATTAGTGTGGCTACCATGACAGACATTCTGAATAGGAACAATTTACCACAGAGGGCTCTGACTTGGGGAGGGGGATAATGCTAAGTGTTAGGATCAATTTTGTTCACTTTCTGTACCAACGAAGAAATAAAGAGGCAGTAAGTGGACTCATTTGCTGTTCAGTTGTGAAGTGGCAGTCAGGACAAAAGAGGAGGGCAACAAAGTTCAGACTGAAATGATGAGGAACTGAAAGAAGAAAATCAACTTGAAAAAATCTGAATAATGTAAGGTTTTTTGGCTGGAAACAAAAATAAAAGCAAAGTAGATTTGCTATGCACTCAGAAGTCATAAATGATGAAATGGATGCATACAGTACACTACTATACACAGGTGCTCCCATTATGGATGTACATTATAAATCTGCAGGGCACTAAAGTGATTACTCTTTCCCACATGTCTCTGAATGCCATATTTTTCTAGCATGCTGGATCCCATCTGGCCTCAAAGTTCTGTCATTCTTCAGACATTTCAATTTCTTGATTACCTGTCAGGTTATGACCCTCCATTGTTTTTCTTTTTTAATATCTTATCCTCCTCACTTGGGAGATGTCCATGTGTTTCTGACATCTGCCACCCAACCCCCTCCTTGAGACCCATGGCAAAGCACTAATTAATATGTTTATTTCGACAGTGTCCTCACCTCCTATCAAGAAAAGACCCAGGCTTTATGTCAGAGCACCCATATTGATCTTAGTTCGTATATTTGTATTCTTCCATACTTTATCATAACTGTCTCCACGTTTTTCATTGAGAAAGTTTGGCCTTTGAATCCAGAAGGATTGCTTTTCAAGGTCACAGCTGAAGGTGTTCTGCAGAAATTATTTCCATTGCACTGTAATGGATAAGCTCATTTTCAGTTCCTCTGTCAACCAGGACCGTATCCCATCCCATGATCTTCCTATAAGGTTCTGAATACGTTCAATTTCCGTACATTCTAAAAGCAAAGGCATGATTGATTACTTTGAAAAGTAAATGCTTTCATGTTACTGGAAGAATCCAACTGCAAATTTTAAATCTGGATCTGGATTTCCACCTTCCTTCCCACATTCTTTTCATTCTAATGGCCTAATAGCATGAGAAACATATGAATAAAACCTTGCCCTATGTAAATACACAACAGGTTTTGAAATTTTGATCTGGACTTGCATACTAGTCCTTGGTCTTGATTGTACCCACTTGTTTTGTGGGGAATTTTTGTGACCACAACCACCTCGGTTCTTTGTGTAGACTGCAAAGATCAGGTTGGACTTCTGTTGCTTTCAGGGCAGGGATGGTAGCCTTTCAGTGGAGCTCAAAACAGACAGAAGCTGAGTGGAGGTTTACCTAGGAGAGCGAACGGAAAAGGCAAAGGAAAGGTGGTAGGGCTCAAGTGTGTAGTAGTGAAGTCCTCTGTTTCACCACTAAACGAACCTTTCTCTCACCAAAAGACCCATTCTTCTTCTTCCCCTCCCTGCCCCGGTCTGAATGCATCTTAATTTTATCCTACCTTAATCTTAACAGATGACATCAATAGTCAGTGCCTACATATTATGTGGAGAACACGGTTCTTGCAGTGCGTGATCGGTACACAGCAATGGGATCACTCCCTTTTAGAACCTAGCTGGGGAATGCTCATTGGTAGACCTTGAACAAGTTTAAGCCTGGCCTTAGTGACAGACTGCTTATGGTGGCCTAGGCGGAAGGGACTGTGAGCACCTGCAAATCCTTTGTCTCATAAGGAACTCTATTGGCAGAAATGCAAGCAAAGAATGGATTTTGAGAATCACATTTTTGGACTTTGATGTGGAAGTTCCACTGAAATCACCCTTTTGATATTTAAGTAATTTGGAAGGATTTGGGATAAATAGTGGTCTTATTTGTACAGCTGAAGAGCCAGTGTTGCCTAATACTATAAAGATTATCATGTAAAAATATATAAGCAATAAAGCTCACTTTCACTCATGCTTGTTTCCACCACTTCCACTGCAGTGCTATTTTTCTTGATTCTTATCCTTCACTTATGTCATTACTACATAAAATCATGCATTATGTTATACTAAAATAATTCAAATCTGTTCATAATTAAGGGCTTTAAAGAAGCAGATGAAAATGGAAGAGAGATGTCAGCTTCTTAGGAAATTAAAGAATTTACTTCATTTGTAAATGACCATGGTGCTTATAGCAGTAACCTCTGCATTAAAGTATTAGCATTACAAACAAGAGCAGGTTACCGTGTCCTGGAAGTGAACTTGAATTGCAGGAGGGTCATGCCTGAATGAGAGCTACTTTTGGCCAAAATCACGCCCTCAGAGGATTACATGTTCCTCTCAAGAGGCCAATCCAGACAAAGAATAAATCCACAAATTGAAACGATGGTGCAGTTTGTATTGTTCATGAGTCGGATGGTTTTGGAAAAGATGGAACCATTTACATTATTCAATCTACATTTTATTTGATAGTCTGATTGTCAGGCAGTAGTTACAAGAGAAACAGGGCTGATGAGCAGTTGCTTGATGAGCAGTAGGCTTCAGACTGCATGCTTTAAGTGGGGATAATTTGGAAATACTGATATTTCTTTTGGCTGAAGCCTATAATAATGAAGTGTACAGGATACTGCTTTAGTTATCTCATTATCTTACAACCCCAAGCAACCTTTTGACATATTATATTGATTAAAGAGAGAGAAAGTTGGGCATTTCAGCATAATTTATGCAAACTCAAACCAATAATTAGAACAGCTAATTAGCTATTGGTATCTGATTTTATAATAATCTAGGAACTAAGATAACAGAAACAATACACACAAGTCTTGTTTGGTAATAAGGAGTTTGGTTTCTCTAGCCTAGCAGTGATCATTAATTTTGCTGTGTTTTGATTTAGTGTTTGTGTTAATATATTCCAGTATGTCTGAGGATATGAAAGTAACACCTGGTGTGCTCTGTGCAAATGTTTCTCTGCTTCAGGAGAAAAGCCAAAGGGGACATGCAGCTAAACCTAGAGCATCATTATAAACAGTCTGGTGGGGATAAATGCCCACACGTTCTAAGGCTAAAAAAAACCCAAATGGAAGTATGTGGTTCTGCTTCTGTACTTGTACTTATGTAAAGAGAGTGCAGGGGGTAGTACACAAAGAGCATCTATGCTGAGAAGTTTGTTTGGTGTCTATTTGTACAGTACAAGGGGTTCTACATGCAGGTTTTTGTTTAGACCTATGTTCAGACTATGTTTGCAATTTGTTAGTGGAGGTAGTAAGCCCAATTAAAAGAAAAACCCTCTGTGCTCAGTTTTAATTTTGCTGATATCCCAAGACTGTTGAAAGCAGATATTCCACCTAGATTTGAGTGTGCCAGCACTAAGCTTCGCTGGGCTAGAATGAAAATAAAGACACTTCACGCCTTTTATTTCCTCAGCTTCAAAACTGTCTCTTCTCTCCCCGTGAACAATGCTCATCTCCTTATGCACAACTGAGATCTCGTAACTCACATAGTTAGCTTATTACATAAAAAAAAAGGCTCCAAGAATGACAGGCAGGGCCACTGACCCTGAGACACCGAACTAGAACTTTGTTCATACCAAGTCAAGCTGCTGGATTGCTGGAGAAATGTGGCATAAACTCAGTCAACTTTAGCAAAGACAGAAGTATCTACTTTTTAATTTCAGTACAATACATCAATGTCCTTTGAAAATAGCTTTTATTCTATTATGCCTTTTCAAGAAAGGTTGGTCGCTGAATCAGAACCTTTATCAGATGGCATTTCCCACTGGTATAATACCTACAGATGAAAACAAAATTAATCTGGCTCTATCGTTCACTTTATTAAACTCATCTTTAAAATGGGAAACTGGAGCCTACCTTTATGTGACAGAAAGCCAGAAAGATTTGTTCAGACTTCCCATATATCTTACATCTAATAGGTAAATGCATCTTCTTTCTTATGTCCACCCAACCCAAGTGCATGTGTTTCTCATTCTTTTATACTTATATATGTTATTATGTACCCTTACAAGAACTTCCAGCATTATTAGCACGTGGAAACTGGAGCTTATTATGTCTGGTGTATCTATACATTAACATAGCATCTCTGGCTCCACAAGATGCGGCAGAGCTTCAAAAGGAATTTTCTATCCTGTGAGGTGAATGCAGTGGTCAGTGGAGCTGAAGGGTTAGCTATATCAGCTAATTTACACACTGCCAAATGTTTTTGGAGCTGTACTGGAAGAAAATGAAAATCCTCCTCTCTAACAAGCCTTCCTGTAGGCAGTATGAGAAAATGATTACATGCACCATAAGCCCATGAAATCTCAAACCTCAGCTTTGGGCTGTTCAGACCTGTGATTTTCATTCATGTCCACCTCTATATAAAACCTGAAAATTTAAAAAGAGTTTGGCCTATAGCAGGAATATCTTCTACTTCTTAAATGGCAGCTTTTCAAAATGGATTCAAGCATGGTCCTATTTTATGACCTGGTCCCATTTTATGATTTGATCCCATAGCCCAGCCTATTTGAAAGAGGCCCCTTTCCCATTGCTCCCCTGCTGCAGTGTGTGTATATATATATATGTGTGTGTGTATATACATGGTGAGGGGGGGTGTGCATGCAAAGCTAGTCAAAAGAGAAAGAATGTGAGAATGGCTAAAAAAAAAATCAGGAAGAATGTCTCTTTTGTCCACTTGGCATATCTCCGACAGTGGCCAATTGCTGATGGTGAACAGGGATGAATGTTTTTGACAAAGGAGAGTAGTGACACTTCCCTAATATATTTTTTCCACTCTCCAGCAGTCTGTCAGTCAGAGCACTCCTGAACCAAAGGAGATTACTTCCTTTTTTTGTGGGCCTTGATGTTGCCTAATAAGCTCTTTCCTAAAACTTTTAAAGCCCAGAAACATCTGCCACACACAACAACCTAGGACTCTGTGTTCTGTAGCTTAACTATGTGTTATAAGAAGGATCTGATCTCACCGTGCTCACGCATTATCAAGTCACTTTGCACATCCACTGGAAGTCAGATTCTTGGTATCCTCAGATATGAGGATTGCAAAGAGCCCCATTCATTCTCAAGACACCGTGGCTAGGGGACTGGGTTGGTGAAGAACTCACAGCCATCATTGCTGCTGCAGAAGGCTTTTTGAGGAACAAACCCCCAATAGTTAAAAGAAGGGATCCTTACAGTGATACTCTGTTGATTACCAACCATGTTACAATAACAGATGGATAACTGTGCTCCCAATTCTCATGATGCAAAAGCAGAAAGGTCCGTTCGGCATCTCTCTTTCACTGTACCTACCACCTAAGCAGGACTTCGTAAGGTCCCGATGGCAGGGGCAGACGAAAACCTGTTCAAAGCCCCCTACCCACAGCAGTCTGAGTTCAAGTAGCTCTGGTACAGGCACCTGGAGGGCAGTAATGGAGGGCCAGCTTCTCCTGCAGAGTCTCCTAATGTCAGCCAGCACCACAGGAATGAGTCTAGGGGGAGGGTTGCAACTACAGAGGCAACTAACTCATTTCCACAAAACCATTTCTAGCCCACATAGCTTCTGCAGAGGTTGGGATGGGAAATGCTACATGGAACCCCCCAAGGAAATGCATCAGTGGCATTTGGAAAGATTGTGGTTCATTTCCACACCCAGAACTTCCAATGTTTGGATTTCAGCTGCTGGGTCAGTGCTGAAGTATTTATACAGGCTCATCTCAGTTTTTGGGTTCCACAGATGGTGTTCAAGATGCCCCATACAGACTTATAAAACAACACTTTGAATTCTCTATATCTGCGTGCTGAAGAATTTACATCTTGGATTGCATTTGGTGCTAATGGGCAGGATGGGAGAAAATTTCTACTACAGACTCACTCCAGCTCTGTAGCTCCAGGCACCTTTGCAGCAAGGATCATTGCCTGGACCACCTGGTGAAATGTCACCAAGCAGCCGGCAACCCACAAACTTGTAAGAACTGCAACATACCAACCTTACTCTGAGGAAGCACAGGTCCATCATTACAACTATGGGTTGTGTAGTCCATGTGTGTTCAGCTCCGTCATCAGCTGCGCAAGACCTGACTGCTATGAAAGTATCTCTCTTTTTCTTTTTTTTTTTTTTGAGTGGGGGAAATACTTCCCATGACTGCTTGTGGAGAAGGACTACAAAGAAGGTATTCAGTGTGATTGGGAATATTTTCATTCCACTAAAATGTGTGTGCACTTTTATATCTCGCAGTATTTGCTCAGCGTAGGAAACCACCAAACCACAAATTTGGCTTTATTTTTAAAAGTGCAACCGTAGCCATAAAGCCAAACAAGGCAGAATTACAAGTAAACCAGCCAGTTTCTCTCATCTGCTAAGGACCTTTGCAGCAAACTGTTTTACAGTACCTATTCTTCCTCATAACTGTATCCTTTTTCTCCAGGGGATCATTTTAAGCTTTAGAAACTGCAGAAGTCATCCTAAAGCCATTTTTCCTGAAGGGAGTACTTAAATGGAAAAGAACCCTCTTCTCTTGATTTAGAGTGTGTAAAATGCTACCCTGATCCTACCAGACAGAAAGCTGCAGCCCTCATTCTTTCCCAAAACTCTTGCATCTGCAGAGAGACCCACTGAATGCAGAAAGGCAATGCATGAGCTTAGCGGCATGCCCATGTGTTTTACATTATAGGAAGGGGCCTAAGAAGCCATTTTCCTTGCACTTTCCAGAGAAACCTCCCTTTTATTAAAGAGCACTTAATCTGTTGGGATGAAAATGACAACCAACTGAAAATCCACCCAGAATCTTGAGACAATCCCAAATTGAGCATTTTCAGACACGGAATCTTTTCAGTTACTTTAAAAGATTATTTGGGGGTTTTGCCTGTGTATAATGCCCTGCCCTGTCTCCTGGTTCCTTCCCATAAAAAAAATTCAGGGTTGCCAACATACCATGAGTGAGCCTGTTATTCAAATATTTCCTGCCTGGTGGGAAGTAGTAAATATGATGAGAGAGAAAAATTGTTCCTGGGAGATTTTCAACCTAATTTTGTAGACTTAAGGTATCTGATTGTCCTGGGAACTCTACGCTTGCAGCTCCCACTAATTTCAGTAGCAGGTGTCTAAATAGTTCTCATGCCCAGAGGTTCACATATTTGTATGTGGATGTAGATAAGGTTTGGATAAGCATATAGCAATTCTCAGGTTAAACAAAGCAGAATTCCTTGCTTCTTGCTGTTCACCTATTGCTACTTATTGTTGGATATTAAATGTGCAGGTGATGAGGATGTGCCAAGATGAACTGAGAGCCAAAGGATCATTTCCATTTCCAGAAGCATGTTGCCCTCTGTATAGGATGTGGGGTGCAATTTGTAAACACTCCTTAGTGGATGCACTGAAATATCCTTACTCAGATTCTTAAATTTTGGGAGGAACGAAAAAGGGAACAAAGGTCATTGACCTCATAATCTGTTTTCAGAGATTTGTTCTTTTAATCTAAGCCATTTCTCTCCTTCCCTTGCCCCTTTTGGTCCCTGTAGGGAGGGGTAAGCCCTATCCCACGATAAACTTGCTGTGATTCAGAAGGAAGGAAGCCCACGAATCTCAGAAAGTCTATGAGTCATGCTTCCAAGGCCACCTCTTGCTACTATTGTAGCACTGTGATTTTACAACAACTAGGATGAGTAAGACTGTGGCACAAGTTTTCTCCAAAAGTTCAGTTGCTGAGTTGCTGGTGACACACATGCACACTTTTGCTTTGTTTGCATCTGGTGACTTCAACTGAGCAAACAGTGGCGAAGTGACAAGTCAGCCTTACAGCCTTAGCCCAGCTGCAAGGAGATGCACAGATGCGCCGTTTCCCCAGCGCTCTCAGGGTCAGGGAGATCTGTCCCCACAGCTGGCTGTGGTCTTGCTCATGGGCACAGCCAGTGGATTGCACACCCAAGTTGGAGAAATGATATTTAGCTGCAGCCGCAGCACAACAGACGTTCAATCCAAGATAACTATATTTAATATTCTGTGATTCTGAGTTTTCAGTGACAGTCTGACAGAGTGGGGCAATGAGGTGTTTTTTGCTTTCTCTCCAGCAGTAAGGAACACATGATGTTCACGTCCATCTTCTCTATGACTTGTTCGGTTACAGCCTTTGGCATGCCAGGACTAAAGGGCACGTCCTTAACATTTCTGAGAGCAAAATATTACAGCTTCTTTCCTACCAAGGATTAAATTGCAGCTTCAGAATTTGATTCGCAAAGTGAGCATTACAGCCCTGCCTATATACATAGATTAATCCAAGGGGACCCTGGTCATGTTGTAGCTGTTTATTTCTGACATGTTAAATGATCTGAGAAGGATTTTTTTTTAATTGAGTTGGTTCCTTTCTATTTAGTTAGTTGTTTTCCTTATGTCACTTAAGAAAAACTTACGGAGGTTTCTCATTAAAATGCCCTTTCTAACAATACTGAAGTTGGTAAAGGAAGGTAGTGCGAGAAGACAGTTTTGATAGATGCAAAAGCTAATATTTCTCTGTCTTTGTATTAAAAAAAAATAATTATAATCCCTTGCAGCTTGCCTGAAAGCTGGATATATCTGGGCCACATTTTGACTCTTTGTTTTGATTTTTTTGTTCTAGTTATTTTCTTTCTCTTTTAAGTTCTTAAAAATGTTGCTACATTTTAGTGATATATTACTGCACAGCCAGATAGGTCAATCAGAATGATAAAATAGGATAATGCTTATGAGGTGAAATGCCTCAAAAACAGACATTATTTTAATATTTGTGGTTTGGATTTGGATCTAGGATAGTGTTTCTCCAGATTCTTTTTTTATCTATTCATTGCCTGATTTGCCTTCCCACTTCATTAAGACATTCTTTAAATTGCATTAAGTAGCTAGAATCAGGCATTAAGGATCATCTAATAAAGATTTCTTATGAGTTGGGCAGTTCATGCTCTTGCCTGTAAGTCTCACATTGCCATTTTTTTCTGAACTCTATGAGATAACTGTGAGATATTACTTAGTTTAAAATAAATAGAAAATCATAACATGGGCCATGCTTCTGTGACTCTGAAAGACATGGAAGAGATTTTTGTGCTTTTCTGATATAAAAATGTTCTTCTGATTTATTAGATTTTCTTGCCCTTTAACTTCAGATGTCTCTTGAATGTCAAGCTTGATTTTTTCGTGTTTTAGTCATGTGCATTCATTTAGTGAGCTCAAATAATTTTCCTGCCTTTCTGGTTAAATTATGCCTTTTTTAAAGGTGTCCTTTAGACAAATAGCAGTCTCTGTTAACAAGAACCAAAATTTTACAGACAGACTAGTATGTTTTTTTCTTGGAAATTTTATTGCCGTGCTCCTGAATCCTCTTGAGTTGGATTTCTATAGTTTTTAAAGAGGAAGTGTATATACTGATATGAACTTGGTTTTTTGCAGTGTTCTTATGTTTAGCTGACAGACTACAATTTGAAATCAATTGTTCCTACAGCAGGTTTTGAGCTCTAGTGTTTTTACCCGGTAGCTAGATCTGCTGCAGATACTCTGTTCTACATTTCAGAGCAAAACGTATCATAATTCCCCTCTGTGAAGGATCAGTGAGAGTGAGTGAGCTTTCAAATACCAAGCTTGTGGTTTTGATACAAGACACAAAATGGCTAAGGGATACAAAATTAAGAGCAAGCTGGAAAAGAATGTTTTAATTAGCCTGAAACGCTATTCTGATTTCATTCTACTTTGCTGAAAATAAGTAATAGTGATGGTTGTGCTGTTATCAACAACAGCAAGAATCTAGTGATCTGGGGTCCCCTTTGAAGATTGATCTCTGGATAACGCATATCAGCTGACCCCCCCCTACAGACCTGAGTTTGCTGGCTGGACCATTTCACTCGTTCATTTATATTAACTCAAGATCAAAAATCACGGTGGTAAAAAATGTTGGACTGAGAAACACCAAGTAAATGGGGTAAAGGCTGAAGGTATGACAAGAACAGTTGGTGTTCTTTATACAGCAGGTAGAGGAAATATTTCTTTCTAAACTTTCTATTTTTTCAGTTGTTTCTGCCTATAAAAGTTTTATTTCTTTGCCTCATGCCCTTGTCCTACCCCATAAACTGGATTTTTCACAAGACAGTTTCTTCCGCAATTCATATGTGTTGCCTTTTTGAGCCAATATTGGCATCAGGTTCACATGGCTACAGCATGTTTCTGAAAGAAAAAAATCCCTGGCTTTGCAACACGTGCAGTAATTTACTATTGTCATCAAGAACAACAGAAATATAAATCTGTGTTTGAATTAAATCCCACAAACGCTACGGTTCTTTGATAGTTTTTTCTGTATTTTTCTGAGGGTTGTAATTTTCAAGTTAGATTTAATATCAGTATTTTCAATGCATTTCAAAAATAATATATAACAGTCATTGATAAGGAGAACAGCAACGAATCCTGGCATTAGAACCACTGGCACTACATTCATGCTTTTGCTGTACAATGTGTTACACCTCTTAGAAACACTCAGTTCTGCCCAAGGACAGTGCAGCAAAGAATTAAAATTCAAGCACTAGAGGCAGTCTCTTTCTTTCCTGAATAAATGAAGGAAAACAGAGAAGGAGGAAAAACACAGAAAACAAAGCAATGGATGCTTCTGCCAGGATTCATACCAAATATTGCCATGCTTTGTCAATTCAGGTTTAACTACTGGTTTCCTATTTGAAAATCGGGATGTGTATGAAAATATATGGCACAATATTCTAGTGCAGACTGGCAATTACTCTTGGCTTCACTGGGATTGCAGCTCGTGAGTCAGGGTGGAAGTGGGCACAGACTGCACGTCCTAGACACACACATGCATAGGGAGAACTTGTTATAAGTGGGAGCTACCTTGTATATGCACACTAAGGAAAACACAGGCTTGCTAGTTTTTTAGCCTTTGCATCATATTTGCAAAACAAATGCAGTTTGCTTAAGAATTTTCTCAACAAGAAAGAGGGGAGAAACTATTTGCCTGCAATAAATGCAAGGCACAAGGAAACCTCTGTGAGTACATATGACCAAAACAGAGTAAATAAATCAATAGGTACAGAATTCTGCAAGGAAAGCAGAGTCAGCTGAAAGGTGACATTACACAAGGGCTAAATCATTTCTCTCCGCCCATATGTGGGGATGCTAGAGGTGGGATGAGTAGGGAGGGCACCCAGGACAGCTGTGCAGGAGGAAGATGGAAGCCATCACCCCCTGCACCCCGGCTGTGGGGAAGTAGGGGAGGGGGAAAGCATCCTGAAGGTGAAGGTGGAATTGCTGGAGAGGGCTGGGAGAGGCAGGGCTAGCGCAGCTGCCCCTGGGGACCCCTGTGCCTTGACAGTGCCCTGCTGCAGGGGTGCCATGGCTTTGGCAGGGGGGTCCCATGCTCCCCTCCCTGAAAGCACCTCTGTCTCCTGCGAGGCGTGACTGGGCCTCAACTGTCCCGAGGCAGTGGTGTTTTCCTTGAAAAACACATCTTTATTGCTTTACAAATTCATTATAAGAAGGAACTCGTGTTCAGGCTCAAGGACACACTTATTATCGTCCTGTGGTTTTCAATTAATAAGTTCACAGCTAACAGTTTTTAAGTACAGTGAATCATGCAAATTTCCATATCACAGCAGCTAATTTATTTGTTTGTTGGGGAATAGCAGGCGCCACATGAATCTGTTTTGAAATGAATTCCAAGAAAGGCAGATGATTTCGGTCCGAGCTGTGGGAGGGGGGAGCAGGAGGGACTGGCGGGGTAATGTAATGAAGCCTCTGTGCAGTGCAGGGTGTCTAATGTGGGGCATGAATGTGAAATGAGCAGCAGCACAGATCTAATATCCAGGGAGCCGATCCTGAAGCCCAGCCCTCACTGACTGGGGGATTTCTGGCCAGAACTAACATGACTCTATCTCTAGGTTGGAATGATAAAATCCAGGTGCTTTCTGTATACGGTTGCCAATGACTTCATTCTGTCTTCCACATACAGTTCCAGCTTTTGTTCCCCAGGCAGTTTTCACTGCTGGTTGCAAACACAAGGATCATTAAGTTACAAGCTGGATTTATTTACCGTTTGCAGCTAGATCTGAGAATAGTTTTCTGTTATACCAGATTTTAATTTCAAGCCTGTTTGATGGGTATATAAGATGTGTTCTTACCTGTTCTTGCAACTTCACACAATTATGATTTGGACTCAGTTCTGCCTGTAAGAGCCATAACAGAGCTCAGAGGAAGACTCAGGCAAGAAAGGTAAAGCAGAGTGCTGTGCCAGGGGTTTCAGGACACTGGAATGTTGTGACTTGAGGCACCCCTGCTGCAGAGCTCAGGCATGGGCACAACACCCACAGATCATTCTGCACTAGGCTGTGCCCATCACTAGATGTTTGCTGGACTACAGTGGTGCAAAGGCCCTGCTCTGCATGGACAAGTTTCACTCACCATTCATAGAGATAATCTGCAGCTCTCATATTGAAGCTGCTGCTGTGGTTTTGGCCTGGCCTTTGTGAGGATGGAAATCTGGTAGCTATTTTACTGACTTTTTCTGAAGAAAGGCAAGGGGCTGTGCTCCAGATCCAAATCACTGAATTTTAGGCACCTGAGACTTTTAAGTGGGCTGTCCTAAACTATATCATTGGTGAAGGTGTCAACTCAGATTTGGTGCCCTGATTTCTGTTTTGGCTGTAGAGATGGGGTAGCAGGACTGAACTTCAATTGGTAAGATGGTTTGGTGACATGTTGAAAACAAGTGGAGGTGGTTCTCCACCAGCAACACCCTTCCCGCAGGTGACGGGTCACTGACTCACCTTTCTGAGTTCTCTTCCAAGCAATTTTTCTTTTCTTTGTTTTTCTTAAATCAGGGTGAGATATGGGCTAAACAAGTCTGCAACCTGTGCATTTTGGCTGCCGTATAAAACGGAACTGCTTTGCCTTATGTAGTCATCTGTGCAAATGATAACACCAAAATGCTTACACAATGAGACTATAATTTAAACTCTAATTTCAATGTAAAAGTGACAGGAGGCCTAAGCAGGCTATCCAAGGGAGAGACTGAATGACGTTCTCGATGTTTGAAGGGAGATGAAAGAGTCACTGATACGGAGAAGTCCATTTGAGATAACCACAGTGGAAGAGGAAATGGTTCCTGCAACACAAGAGATTAAAGTGGAAGAGGGAAACACTTATGTAGCTGTGAGAAGGAATTTTGGCTGGTTGTGGCTGAAAAAGAAAAGATGCTAGGAAGAAAAAACATCATGAAAGTAACAAGTGGGAAAGATGATAAAGATTTTTTAACAGGGAAATAGACCACTAGTCAGAAATAGGCAGGGACTTAACCAGAGTGTGATAGCACTGAGACATTTCCCGATGTATCTCTTCAAGCAGGATGCTTATTCACCTCAAGTGCTGGGATTTAATTAAAAACATATTAAACTGAGTAACTCCTCCGACTGTCCTACACATTTTTTTCATGTTTTTCATTTTGTTTAACCATCAAGAATGGGAAAAAGGCATAGTTCCTGCAATTCAAGGAACCTGACTTGAATTTGATGGTTCCTTTTACAACCTGTAAAACTCATATGGTTAATAAAGAGCATTTCTGACCTTTCACATTAAGATCACTCTGACTGCTTCCCACATATTCAACCCATCTGTCTTCCTCTGGATCTCTACTTCTCTTCAGCAGTGAAAAAACATTCAACATAAATGGGTAGCAAGAAATTAAAATATTTAAGCTGCAGGAGACAAGAAAATACTTAAATAATGTCTTTAGAAGTAGTTTACATTTTTCTTTTCAATGGAAAATTCAGATGTCCCAGTGTGTTTACTCAACGCAGGTGAAAGCAGAACATCATGGCACACAGAATCTAGAATATCGCAAAAGCTTACAGCAGATTTTTTTTTCACATTGAGAGGAGCTACTGATTCACAAGCACAGAGTTGTTGTAGCATCACTTGTGTGAGGAAAGTCTGTTCCTTTAAAGCAGAAAGGATGTCTCAACTGCTTCTCCATTTTTCTCCAACATAATTTCACATGTTTTTAATAAGTAAATAGGTAGCAGGAAAAAGATATTTGTTGTGATTTAAGAGATCCCTGTGTAGTATACTGAGTTTAAATTCTGGCCACAAACACTTTTAATATGTAAAGAGTTCTATTTGTAATCAAAACCTTCAGAAACTCTGTTTCTGGAAGAAAACAAATCCTACAGGTTACAGCTCTCAAGCAGACCCACTGAAGTCAGCAGAGATATCTTCTTTGTCAAGGTGGACTTTGAATATTGGTCTTATAATAAGCAAAAATTATACACTGAAGTGTTGTTCAAATACCAAGAGGATCTCTTGGGGAAAGGGGAACATGAAAAAGGGGGTGAAACAACCAGAAGGGAAGAAGAGGGGGGGTGGGGGGAGGAAAAAAGAAGACAGACTGGAATTGATCTGGAGGATAAATAAAGGGAAAGGGTATGCTTAATGCAGGGGAGAAGAAAATGACAGAAAAAGAGACAGAGTAAGAATGACAGAGAGAAATGGGGTGGGGGTGGTGGGGGGGAGAGCAATAATAGGAAAAGGAAGGCTTAAGATAAGAGTGAATGCTGGGAATGCTGAGAAGACCGATAGAAACAACGCTAAAAGGGAAAGAGGAGAAAGAATGGCATACAGCCTCGGTGGCACTGTGAGGGGAGAAGCCTGAAAGAAGCCCCTGCAGGACAATAGGGGATGCGAGACATGGGCGCGAGGGGGGCAGCGCAGCTTAAATGAGAACCAAATGTGACCATAACAAAAGCTCTGAGATACAGGCAATGAAAGCATTTTAACAGGGAAATGTTCTGCACAAGTCTACATGTGTGTTTGCACATACTAGAAACGATTCTGTCCCCCCCACCCCCACCCAAAAAAACCCACAGCAACCCAAACCAGCTCAGGCTCAAAAACAAAAGCCAAAACCACTCAATGTCATTCTGGACTTCAATTACTATTTGGGATTTTTCTTCCTTCCCTTTCTCAATTTTCAAACAAGCACCTCTGGGGTTGCTGCCCCTCCTTCAAATCCATTTAAAAAATTCTCTCTTGCTGTGATGGCTGCAAAAGATGTGACAATTGGCAGGCTGCTGCTGTGCTGAAACTAGTGTTTGTCATGCTGACCAGTTTTCTAGCTGTTTCCTTGTAATTCCTAGATGGCTCTTTGTACCTGCTTATTGTCTTTCCTCTTGGAAAGGAAGCACTTTAGGATGGGGCTGTGTCTGTGCTTGTGCAGCAGCCAGTGAAGAGGAATATTAGCAAAGATTCTCCCATGATTGCTGTAAGTCACTTTTGAAAATTTCTGCCTGTGTCTGAGGGATTCAAAATTGGCCTTTTTCTTGGTTGAAAGGAGGTATTTAGCTACAACACTGCATTCTTGTTTACACATGCTAGATCAGAGCTCACTGAAAAAGCCTTCATATTGAACGGAGGTTGTAGCAGCACCTACGAGGACTGATGGCTGTAGGTCCCATTATGCTGGTGCAGCAGGGCTGGCCAAGACTGTGTGGCATAGGCTTGTCATGCCAACACTTCAGGTTCCTTGCTCCCTTTCTCAAGACCCACTGTGGCAGGTGAGTGTGCAGGGTCCCTTGGGGTGTGTTTGTGTTGTCCCAGTCTCTCACAGTGCACAGCAAGAGCCAAGAGAACATGGGGAAGAAAAGCTGGGTTTGCTCTGAGCCTGGAGCTGCAGTAAATCCTGTTCCCTTTGTGCCCAGGGTGCAGAGTACAGTAGGGCTTCCCTGGACACAGACCATCTCTGCCTGCAGAGGGGTGGATTTAACTGACTAATATCCTCCCAGACCCAGGTGGCTGCCCACTGTTGCACAACGTCAACCTTGACCATCAACAGCTCTGCCTTGACCATCATTTTGCTACCCGCTCAGCTTTCCTGGTGCAGCAGATTCACCATGACCATAAGACAGAGAAGTATCTGTACTGTGCAGTCATCTGATAGGAAAGGAGGTTGTTGGTCCAGCTGGGGAATATGTCCTTGGAGGGATCTCTCTGAGCCCACAGCCTCAGCTGCAACTCAGTGCATCCTTCCCCTGGCTTTATGAGCCAGTCTGCAGTGTTCTATTCTGCAAAACAGCACAGAAATACAGCAACCCCTACCACTACCTCCTGCTCAGACAGGCAGTATGAGACCCCCTAAATGGGACATTTGAAGATGTTTCTTAAATACTGACTGTCCCTGACATTTTTTTTCTTTTTCAAAAGAGAGCTACTGCAAGAAATAGAACAAGTCACTTGGCATGAGAAAGGGAACATAGGAGAGAAATAAGATGCAATTATTTACAGTGTAACTGAGTGGATTTTTTTACAAAGATGATGATAGAAGCAACAGAAATGAGGAACAGTTGCTATATTGACAGAAGAACAGCTTCCTGGTTCTTGGTTAGATTTTTTATTTAGTATTCTTTTGTACCATGGCCAGGGAAAAGAAACTCTTGAACTACTGGGTGCAACATATGGGGCAAAGTGGGGAGTTACTGGGAGTACGATACAGTGCTTTAGAGAGACAGTGCCCCTAAAGGTACAGCTCAGGTACCATTCAATACACAGATTAAAATAGGCTCAGGTTGTGAAGTTTGGATCCAGAACTGCAAAGAGTTCTATGCTTCCCTAAACCTATTTGCAGATACATTACTGGAAGGCTGTAAGGATGAAGCTCTGCAAGGGGAATCTGAATTTTGCAAAGGTCTAAACTGTACTTCCATGCCAAGAAATCCACATTATTGAGTTTTTAAACAAATGATCATTAATGATGATCTTAATAGTCATTGACATTGTTCTTGTAGAAGATCCAGGGAAACATCAGCCAGTGAAATCCGTGCTGTTAAGGGGTTAAACACTTTCTTGGCTATGGCTGCTTGCTGACCTAGCTGAAAGAGAGAAAAGCTACAGGTCAGCGAGTGAGATTGCCCTTCCTTTAGAAGAAGTGCCCAGGAAGATTACAGTAAGCGTGTAGAGACTAAACTAGAAATTAGACTAGGGAGGGCTAGTTTCGGCTCTTTTATGTGCAGTGAAATCCAGGGAGCTGCATTGGCATAAGCTATTCTAGTAACGGAGGATACATTGCTAAGGCCCACCTGGCCCAGGGGCATGAGCCTTGCTGTACCTCCAGCTGCTGACACTTGGACAGGGAACTGACAGAAGAAAAGGTGGGTTGGTCTGACCGGATAAGAGGAGTCACAGCTAAATGATTACACAGGATAAAAGGGGATCTAGGAAAGAAGGAATTATTAATAATCTTTAGATTGTCTCTCTTGTTCTCCAGCAATGAGAGAAAAGGAGGAGGCAATGGCAATGTTGAACACACATTCACAGAAATGGTGGTGTAGTTCTGTCAATACACAGGACAGGAGGTTCTATGAAAAAAATAAAATCTGGCAAATGCAGGACACGATCCTACTGTTGGCCTATTAATGTGGTTTGGAGCCTTGGAAAACACCACAGAGAAGGTCCTCAATCTGTTGTTTCTCTGGGTGGAGCAGTAACAGAACAAAGAAAATGCAGATGTTTGGCAATTGTCAACAGTAGAGATCAGAACTGGTTGCAATTAGAACTATATCATTTACTAACAGCATATAAATCTCCAATTTAGCATTCTGAGTGTCCAGCAATGCTGGCCAGCCAACGGCACCCAAGTTTACAACTGACAGCCAGTGTTTTAACAATATTTTAATAATCTGGCTGTTGGAGCTTGCAAGTACCCAGCACCCTGTGTCAGCTGGCTGGCACCTGTTCTCACAAAAGTAATAGAGGAATATTACACTTTGGAACAACAGTTGGCTCTTGACAACATGACCATGATTAGCACCACATTCAGCTACAGCAATACTTCAACTTTTGGAATTTAACACTGGGAAATACCAACAGCAAATTCATCAACGTAGATATGGGTAGGAGGAAAAGTGATTATCTGTGCTTTGATTCAAAACTCAAGTTGCAGTTGGAGATGGGTAAGACAAAGGCCTAGAACTGTCTATAAGAAACTAAATGGTGAACCTGAAAGGAATTCCTTAAAGCTGTGCCAGACAAAATAGAAGACATGGCACTAAGTAGAAATGTGGTGGAAAATCTTTCTGGAGAAAACCACCTGGAGGCAGATTGTTTTCAAATATGGCCTGGAAAATCACTCTGAAATTAAGGGAGCCTGCCATAGTCATAACGTATTGTCTTTAATGCACTGAGACAAGGACCATCTCCCCTCCATGCTGACCTGTGCTGCAATGCAATTACCTCTCCAGCTGATTGTACAAGCCTCTTCCTCACAACTGGGAGCTATTTTCATAGACCTCATTGTTTTAGACAGTTTTAGAAATGATGGTCTATTTCTAATGCAAGAGAGCCCTAACAGTGGCTTCCCTGCTAATGGACTGTAATTACAGGATTGATCCCACATCCCTGGCAATATGAACCCTTCTGTGCTTTCTAAGGCAACAACAACAGCATAAATCAATGGTCTGCCACAACAAGCTTCAGAGGATTCAGGGTGAACAGACCTTAGTACATACACAGTAAGGCTTGCTAAATGGGGACAACACACACCTGATTAGCATAGTATCAGTAACTTATCTCCATGGACATGTGAAGGATTGTCCTTGTACTGCACTTCATTTAACAGCTGGCAAGGAACTGATCATTTTCAAAATGGGTCTTTACACTTGAGAGTGGCTCTATCTGTGTTAGAGGCAACAGCAGGAGCTGCAGAAGACATAGAACAGATGTTGAACAACATTCTCCCCTTGGGGAAGAATGGTCTCTTTCTTCCGTGAAGATATGGCACTGGCATGTTATTGGAGAGGAGCAGGGAAACTATCACAGCATGGACACTGACTTTACGGTCTCTCATGGATAAAGTGACTGCAAAATCATGTTAGTAAAGAGAAACACTTGCCTGCAGATCAGTAAAGAGGATGCCTTTCAGCATATTCATGAAAATGGATAGCTACTTCATATTTTTATAATTGACAGTGAGACATCTGTTATGTCACATTACCAAAAGTAAACTTGCAAAGTATAATAGATCTGATTCTTCTCACCTTATATGTTTTGGCAGGAACTGTTAAACCTCTTGCACAAAAGCTTTGTCTTAGCCGTTTTTCAGCTATGCCTATATGTGGCCATACACCCCATTGATGAGAGTTCTGACCCTGACAGGCAGACTTGGCCTCCTGGCTTGACTTCATACATGCTTCATCACTACAAACTTGTCTGGCAATCTTGACTCTAGGCTGAAGCCAACTCCTGTCCCTGGACCTGCCCTGATCATGTTGCTGGGCTGCTGTGGGGCTGCTCTGGTGAGACCTGTGCCCTGCCTGGTTTGCTGCTGTGCTCAGCTCTTGGCTCACCTTTCCATACAGAGCAGTCCATTGCTTTTGTCCATAGGACCAGTTGTTTGTGTCCACCAAAGCACCTAGATCCTGTCTCATTTCATTGATAGTAGTGACATGACAGAGGCAGACATGGTGGGATCCCATGCCAAGCTTATGCAGAATATAAATATGTGTCTTTGACAGTCAGCCCCCTTACTCAACAACTTGGGTGGACCCAGTAGCATCCCGTGTACCAAGAGTCTTTGCCAGATTCAATTGCTCTGAATGTCCTCGAGGGTAATTTCAAATATAACAACAGAAAAGTGTTTACTTCTTATAAATCAAGAATCTGTGTGCTCTGTCACATCAATCAAACTGGCGAGTTAGAGCAATGGTTCAATTAAAGTCTGAAAGAAATAATCCAGTGATTTATCTGAACCTATTGCTGCAACCAGAAGATATTGCTGCTTATTAACAGTGAGAGTAGTTTCATCAGGTTTTTCTCTTTTTGGCATCCTATATGGTCTGCATCCAACAATAAAACATTGCCTGAGGGGACAGGAAAACAACGCCCCTGCCATCATGAAGTGTACCCAGGAACTAAAAGGTTGGCTAAAATCTTTATGTGACTTTCCACAACATCATGTCCATTGGATCCAGACAGAGCAAGAACAAACAGATAGAAAAGGAGCCAGATGAAGAAAATGTGAGTCTGGGACTGAGTATTGGTGTTAGTGTCCAGCTGGCCTCATTATTAGCCAGATGGCAGGTTCAATATCAAGCCCTTGGAAGGGTCAGCCCAGCAAATTACAAGATCTGCCAACTGGATTTGGGAAAAGAGAAGAAAGGAGGAAAAAAAGAAAAAAAGCCAGATCTATCATGTCCATCTGCTGGGCAGATGGACAACCAGAGGATTTCTCATAGTCTCATGTAAGTATGATCCAGGGCTGGAGCTAAGTGCTAATTCCTCAGAGTACAGATTATACCAAGAAGATATCTAAACATTGCACAATACAAAACAATAACTTGTTTTGTAAACATGTTCAAGGCAATCTTTTTCTAGTTTTATTAGATTACATATCTCTTTTCTTCTAGCACTTGTTTCCATACTCCCATTCTGATGTCTGATTGCCTTGGTGAGGGCACGTGAGGAATGGCAAAAGAAGAACTGTACACATGTGGAAGATGGGTGCCACTTGTTACAAAACATTTGGCATAGTCTCACTGATCTTAGTCCCAACCCAGATCACCCTGGAAAGTTCTGAAATGGCCTCTCTAAGATGTGCCTTTGAATTAACTTGTTACCCATGATGTGCATAGGGAAAGCATGATTTGTGTCCTTAAATTTAATGAAAGCTTTTGATAGATATCCATTCCTCAAGTCTTCGTCTAAAAAGGCTTCCTCTTTGAGTCAGTAGATCTTTAGGATTTAGGGCTGTTGTTTTCCATTTTGAAAAACAAGCCAGCAACACTTCAATGAAAAAGTCTCACAGACATTGCATGGAACTTCAAGTGATGGGACAAATTGGAAATGTAACCTGGAGAAGACATCCTATTTCCAATTGTCCTTCAAAATTTTCCTCTAAGCAGTAGATACCTCAAATACATGACTAGAGGAAAGGCAGCTAAAGTGCCAACAATACCTTATGGACCATAAAATCATTGCAAGCTTGCCATTAAAGACTGTCTGATTTTTGTGCCTAAGTGAGAATTATGGTTCAGCATGATGTTTCATGCTGATCTCATTGCACTTGTAAGACACTCAAGGGTGAAAAATCTAACAAGAAGGAGATAGAGGGAAAAGGCCAGCTCTTGAAGGAAGCACTGATGAAGTGACGAGTTTTAAAATAGTGAAGCAAATATATGATTTTTACAAGACTCCTGTAGGTGCCATGAACATCATGTCACAACTTCCCACATTTCTTTCAGATTAACTATGATTTCTTGACTTCTCTGTGAATTTTTGGATTTGTCAAGAAGTGAATTAAAATGGGGACAGTGGCTGGGGTATAGCATGTCATGTAGTCTGCAAGAGTTTCTCAGCGAGGACAAGACATGTATGGGTTGATGTGCTAGCATCAGAGCAAGCCGAGGTAGGCACCTACCAAATTAGGAGAAGTAGAGAGCTGAGGCAGTGCCTCCTGAGTAGGGGAAAAGCTGCAGTCTTTTAGACAAAAGCAGCATTTCTAGTAAATGAAAGGATCCTCCCACTGCTGGAGTCAGCAAGAGCAGTGTTAAGTTGTCTCACCCAGAAGAAATTTTCCTCACCCTTAGCTTCTCAGATGCAGTTGACTCAGTGCAATCCTTCAGGAGGCAATATTTATCTAGGCAATATCTTACTGTCAGTAGGCAAAGCAGTAACACAGCAGCACCCATGTAATTGAAGCCACAGCATGCTACTGCATGTAATGACACCAGCTCTATACAAGGTTACCAAATCTCTGGAAGCGAGACCCATATGAGCTCTTGCGGTCATTAACTTTCTTTGTCTTTATCCTTTCCATTATGTTTGGGAGCTTGGTTCCAGGCTAGCAGCCCGTGGCAGCAGGCAGCAAAGACAAAGTTTTGTGAGACGCAATCCCTGGAGAGAAGATGTGTGACAAAATTGTACTCACTGGGTAATGTCCTGTTTATAGCTTGTGGTTGGGAATGGCCTTATCTGTGTTCCTTTATACACTGAGAGAGTGATTAAAGCCTCATTTTCATTTCCTTTTGTACCTTACTGTTATCATCCAGATAATTTCAGTGTCCTTAATCAACATTTGCAGGAGTAAACAATGCTACGCTAATAAAGTGTTGTGCCATAAATATTTCCTAAGTCATGAAAATTTACCACAAGGAGGTTTAATGTTAGATTATCCCATTTTTATAGATAGTAAAATGGAAGAAGAGACTAGTAAAGTGAGTGGTCTGTGATTATATATTCGTCTGTGTCAGACTGCATATTCCCAGCTGCCCTGTATTTATGCACCAGACAGTTCTTTGTCTCAGGTTTTGCAGCTCTACACAAACATCTCATATGTGAATTAGTCCATAGATTTTAACATGAAGAAACCCTCACACACACACACACACAAAACCCCAACCAAACACCCACTCCCCCAAAAAACCCACACCGAACAACGAAAACACCCAACTTAAGGAAAGATTTACTCTTCTCCAATGAAGGACAATTGTTTCTAGTGGATGACTAGAGAAAGAGATACACAAGTTAACACTCATTACCTGTTCCACAAGGAAAAAGCAAAGATGATGAACAAGCTTCTGAATAGATATGACACCCCAAGCAACCATGAAGCACTTGCTGAAACAGTTGGGATTTTAGTGCCAAACATCTTGATCTTATCACTATCACATTACATGGCTAAATAATACAGAAGTGAATGTGATGTGTTCTCTCCAGCGACGATGTTATCCCATAAATGGAAAAGTGTGGAAGATGGAAGGGGCTATATAAGCATAAAATATCGATGTAGGCTTTAATTTCCACTAAAATCAATGAGCCTGGCTTGTGCTTTGCACTTGCATAGCACATTCCATCTTCCCTATGTTATTGCCTCACCAATTAGAAAAATTAAAAAGCCAAGATAGGGCCAGCAGCTGCAACATCCAACAAACAACATGCAGACTCCAGAACTTGAATTAAAAAAATGCACCTTTTTCATAGAAGAGTAAATAATATTAAATTTAAAGACCTAAGACAATTCCATCATCTTTTTTGCTATTTTTCCAGCTTACCTCTTGTTCAAGTATGATGGCACTCCTGTCAAATCCTCAGTTTGGGTACCCTAGATAGAGTTTTGCTCTGAGTGAAGATCTCAACTTAAGAAGTTTGGTGAGAGATCTATTTTTGACCTCTTATATTGTTAAGATTTGCCCTTCAAAATGACATTCCTGTTTTGCCTGAAGTGACAAACACATGGCATTTTTTCTTTGTTTTGTTGTGGGGTTTTTTTGAGTGCCACTATGACTCAACTTGCCTGTAATCACTAAACAATGGGAATATGACAGTTTCTGGCGGAGCGTATGTGACATTTTATCTCTATAACAGACACACACAGAATCACAGAATCATAGGGGTTGGAAGGCACCTCCAGAGATCATCGAGTCCAACCCCCCTGCCAAAGCAGGTTCCCTAGGACATATTGCACAGGTAGACATCCAGACAGGTCTTGAATATCTCCAGAGAAAGAGACTCCACCACCTCCCTGGGCAGCCTATTCCAGTGCTCTGTCATCCTCACTGTGTAAAAGTTCTTCCACATGTTGGTGTGGAACTTCCTGTGCTCCAACTTGTGGCCATTGCCCCTTGTCCTGTCTCCACAGACAACTGAAAGAGGCTGGACATTTCCCCCTGTGTCCCACACTTCAGATATTTATAAACATTAATCAGATCCCCTCTTAGCCTTCTTTTCTCTAGGCTGAACAGTCGCAGCTCACTCAGCCTTTCTTCACAGGGGAGGTGCTCCAGGCCCTTAATCATCTTTGTGGCCCTCCGCTGGACTCTTTCCAGAAGATAGTCTGACTGCAAGGGGGAAAATACACTCAGTCAATTTAATATATAGACCTGACAACAAAAACTAACAACAAACCAATATTTCATATACTACTCAATGAAGTTTTACTAGATGTATGTACATGAACAGTTACAGGGTATCTTGAGACACAGGAGACAGAAAAGAGCACTTCTCCCACAAAGCCGCGTGCCCTCACAGAACCACAGAATCCCAGAGCAGCAGCGGTTGGAAGGAACCTCTGGATATCATCCAGTCCAACTTCCCCTGCCAGATCACGATCACCTATAACAGGTTGCACAGGATCAGGTCCAGAAGGGTTTTGAATATTTCCAGAGAAGGAGACCCCAAAACCTCTCTGGGCAGCCTATCCCAGTGCTCTGTCACCCTAAGTGAAGAAGTTTCTTCTCCTCTGCCCAACTGCAGGAAAGACATTTTGGACAGTAGCAGTGCCTAACTCATTCTTCTTGTGCAGCTCCAAGCAGCACCAGGAGCTTGTAGCAGTGAGTAGAGGGACAGTCACAGGCCAGGTCTTGATATTATGCTCAGTGGCTATTAATTGGCCAGAGTAGGCACAGCCCTATGTCCACACTGTTATACAGATGTCAGTCCCAGCTACCACCAATCCTGCCTACCCAGGCTGTCCTGCTGATCTGCTGGGGCTGCTCTTGCAAAGCCCAGGCAGGTTTGGTGACTAGTGCAGTTCATACTCATGTTCATGTGCTGGCTGTGTTGGATATGGGCAGGGCTGCACATGTCCAGTGCAATCCAACAGCTGGGAGTCTGAATTCAGCTCAGTCACTCTGTAGCCCCATAGAGGCCAGTTGATAACCCAGGTAAAGCCAATGATTAGGAAGGAAAGAGTGCAACCAGGATGCTTTTATCCAGTTATCATTTCGTTCTTCTGATAGAACAGACACGGCCAAGACATCACCACATCCCACCTGGTGTCTGGGATCTAGACATATGGACACAGTAGTTCTATGTTCACCTGAACTTCTGCTTAGAAATCCTTCTATCATAAGTGTTTTCCCTAACTTCTAGAGATCCTTGAGGGTATGTGGTTGTAGTTGTAATAATAGATGAGGTAACACTGGGCCCAAACCATGAACCAAGTATTTTTTTATGTGAATGCTTCTGAGAAACATACAGGTGAAATTTGTGTGAAAATGACAGTTATCTCTGTATATCCTGATTCTGGTTAGAATTAGGACCTTGCCAGTTGGAATATGTTTAGATGCTGTTTTAAGCTGGTGACCCACAAGAATTATCAGAAAGCCTGTTCTCACAAGAAAAAAAAATCATATAAACATTGCAGCTAACTCACAAGTAGAGACTTCATGGAGCAAAACAACTCCTGATTCAAAGTTCTGTTAAGACAAAACTCTCCTTGGCCTCTATGAACTTTGAATAAACTTGAAAGCAGATCAGGGATATCATATTACTTCAAATACTTTATTTCCTCTATAAATCCAGCCTAAAATGTCAATAAAGGAAAAAGACCTAATTATTATCTGGGAAATGACTGCCTGATGCACTGGGGAGAAATGCCACACATTCCTCCTGTTCTTTCCTACTTTGATTCTTAGGAGACAAAATATTTGATTTCATTTTTCTTTCAGTAGGTAATATGCCAACGTTAGCTGATAGGAGGCTGTCACACGCTCACTTTTTATAGGTAAATTGCTAGAAGCTCAGTGCTTAATCTTGCTGATTGGCAAGTCTAAGAAATATATATCTGAAAAGGGGCCTGGACTGTTAATCAGTACACCAGCATCAAATTAAAAAATGTTCTCTGTCATGCAGATGACTGGCTGGCTAAAGCAAATAAGACAGAAGCCCAAGAAGCTGCTGTGCCTTTCTCTGTGAAGCAAGCAAATGCTTTCATGTCAAGTATTTCTATGCAACAAAATACAAGCAGAACACCCAGGGAAACCAGATAAGGCAGATGTTTGGACTGACTTCCACTCACTACAACTTGATTGACACATTGGTTGGTTTTGCTTAGTTGCTGAGGAGACCTGCATGTGATGTGGGACTTTTCCCAAGGATTTCAAGGCCACCTGTGACTTTAACCTTTCCTTCCTCCTACAAGTTAAATGGTACCATGGGGATTCCTGTACTGGAATGCTGGTATGTCTGATCACTGCTTGAATTCTGGAAAATGGTGTTAAATGGGTTAGAGATTGAGCTCATAGAGTAAATCATAAGCAAGATGTTCTGAATTATTTCATATAAAAATTTACAGATCAGTTACCCATATTCCTCCTTGTGTTCATAGTTGGTCGATTTGAGTTGCTAGTGCTGGCCCAGGAGCTTACAATATATTGACCAGTATGTGTGAGCTGTAATATTTTGAATGAATTTGGTCTAAAGAGAATAAAACGTTGCAGACTGCTTTCTAACAGAGACATCCCTAAAAGATATATTGAGGGAAGTTGCAATTCAAGAATAACTGAATAGGAAATTGCCCAATCAATGTAGTTTGATGTTTACATATAATTTCACAATATGCTATTATGCTTAACCACTTGATTGGCATATATTTATATTGTTGTGGTTTCCTAGCACTCAGGAAATGTGGACCCAATGAAGGGGTGATTTCTTTGGGAAATGGAATAGTTGTCAGATACAAAGAATACTGATTGCTGCTAACCAGTTCTTATCCATTTCTGTTGTCCTTAACAAGAGAGATGAAATGGCAAAGTCCAGTGTAGCTGACAGGTCAAAGATGAAGAACAACATTTTCTGAATCCAAAGAAGTTCAGCACCTCTCTGTTTATGTTTTTTTTGACCAAAGTGCTTCCAAAATCTGTTGCAAAAACTCAGCCCTAACCTGCTTCCCACATCACCACATGCCATGGGTAGAGTACATGCTGACTCTGGTAGGTCTGCACTGGTATTTAGCTTACTTTAAGCCTGCACAATTGTGTTGGCTCCTCACAAAGGGTTTTCACCTCAAATAAGCAAACATTTCATATTGGTCCTTGCTTATCACCGTTAGTCCTGTCCTTATAAATAACATTAATAGTTCAATAGCTTTTGTACTTTTGCCACACTACCACTTAGTCAGTTTCCATCAATCACATGCTGAAATAAATCTCTGATAGAATCAAATTAAGTGCTCTGTGAACAGTTTACATCACTTCCCGAGCTTGGTCCCTGAACAAGGACTCTCCAATGCTTATTGAATATTTACTTCATGCTACCCACTGCACAATACACTCTATTTCTCTTATCCAGAATCCCCATCCTTAATGAGTATTTTAGCATGTGGAAAGGAGAGGTTTATAAATAACTATGTTATCAGAAAATGCCCTCAAGCACTTCCTTTTACAGTATTTACTAACAGCTTTTCTATGTTATTTTTTTATTATTTATCTTGAGATTAAAATCAGACTTTATTTTGTCATGTTCAATATTCTACAGGAAAATATATATAGCAGATCTTGTCTCACCAACTGCCATTCACAAATTGCTTGCAAGATGCAAAGCAAACTGACATGTGGCCCAGAAAGTCATTATGTGCTATGATAGATCCAATTGTGCCTGTCCCTAATGGATCCTTATATAAATTCTGCCCTTCAGGTTAGTTCCACGAAAAGCAACATTCAAGAGGCTAGTCCCCATCTTGGAGATGGCTTCATGGACACTTCTCTCAACAGGTGGTTCCTGTGCTTTATCCCTGAATTTGAAGCGTGACAGAACAACACTTTGCAGAACATTGTGATAATTTGGAAAAGAGAATAATATCTCTGAACATATTCAGAATAAATGGATCTGAATAAGGTATAAATAAGTTTATCTAGAGGAGTTGCAACACTCTCCTTCTGCCTTTGATTATGAGCAGGACTTGGTGTTAAGAATTCCATGCCACCAAAATCTAGGAAACTGTCCATCATTCCAGAATAAATCCAAACCTGATTTAGAACAAAATCTTATATCCTGCAGTCCCTCTTCACCCTCTTTTATGAAACCTATAGAGTAAAGGTATCTGCTCAGCAAGAGTTGCTGTCGTTGTTGAATTTTTCTGTCCATATTTCTGAAGTAATTATCGAAGTAATAATAAACCTGTTTATGTTCAGAACGGACACTCATATTTTCTTCTATTTTAAACATCATTAAATAGTCTTAAATAGAGAACAGTCTATTCTTTCATTCTTCTAACAGCATATACCTGAAGATTTGTGTGCATATCTGTATTGGATTTCTATGTAGAGGTTTTTGTAGCAACGGGGCTGCAGGAGTGACTTCTGTGAGAAGACACCAGACACTGCCACCATGTCCAACAGCACCAGCTCCAGCTGGCCAAAGCTGAGCCAATCAGTGACATTGCTATCACCTCTGTGATCACATATTTCAGAAAGGAGAGAAGAGGCAGATTATGTGAGAGAAACAACTTTGCAGACAAGGTCAGTGAAGAAAGAGGGGGAAGAGGTGCTCCTGGCACTGGAGCAGAGATTCCTCTGCAGCCTGTGGAGAAAAACGTGATGATGCAGGCTGTGCCCTTGTAGCCCATGGAAGTCCACAGTGGAGCAGATATTAACCCACACCTAAGCACGTGGATAGGCCCTGAAGGAAGCTTACGGAGACCGTATGCAGGGGCAGGCTCTTGGCAGGAACTGTGGCCCATGGAGAGAGGAACCCATATAGAGCAGGTTTTCTACCAGGACTGTATCCTAGAGAAGGAGGGAGGAAGGAGGTGGAAGAGTTGGGAGTGAAGTTGACCCTGGGAAAAAGGAAGGGGTGTGAGAAGATGACTTACGGTTTGTACATATTTTGCATTATCCTACTCTATTTAATTGGCATTAAATTAAATTAATTTCCCTAACCAGAGACTTTTTTGCCCATGACGGTAACTGGTGAGTTATCTTTCCTTGCCCTTATCTCAACACAATCTCACTCCATAAGCTTCTTGTCAGAATTTTCTCCTGCTGTCCTGTTGAGGTGGAGGAGTGATAGAGCAGCTTGGTGGGCACCAAGCAGCCAGTCAAGGTCATTCCGCCACAAAATCTGAACACATCAACTCATTTAAGTGGGAAAAAGATATGCTTCTGTTTGTTTTATATATATAAATATATATACATTCCTCTTCCCTTTATTCCTTTTCTACACATTTCCATTAGATCAAAGATGGGAAGAATGACTATAGATTTACAGAATCCTCATACAGCATTTGTTACATAAAACTCCATTTTCAGAGTAATTGAATTTTTGTTCTTCTATTGCAAATAATTTTCATAATAGCAAGAGATATGAAAATTATAAATGGGGAATCTTCCTCTTCATTAATAAATTCATTGGCTTCTTGCTAAATTTGAAATTAAAATCTGTTGTGGCTATAGTAAAATTGTGTACAAATGCATCTTTTATTTGTTTTTCAATTTTGTGGAGCACTATTTCACATTTTAAAACATATTCCTTAGAAAGAGGAAACCATGAAGGAATTTCCAGAAAGAACCTGGATGTAGAATTTTTATTTTTGATGCAAAATGAAGAGGTTTCATGGCTTTCCATTTAGAAAACTTCCTCTGTATCTCACCCTTATTCTTCTCAGAAAATGTCTTAAAGTTAAAAGAACTTAATTCTTCACTTTTTCAGCAATTTCCAGGGAAACTGGTGAATTTAAATCCAGGTACCTTTTGTGGGGAAACTCATAGCTGTAAAAAATTTTACACAATTAAAAATTTTTAAGGTTGTGAACAAATAAGGATTTTTAATGAAATTGTATGCTTACTTGATAGCATTCTGCACATTTCTACCTAAGAATTTGCCAAAACTAAGTTCTAGATTAATTTGGCTTAATACAATGCCAAATTAATACAGTGCCATGTATGTGTGATTCAGGTGTGCCTCTTTACTGCATACCTCGTTACATCACAGGCACGTCACTGCCTTCACATCACTGCTTTTTCACAGTTAGGCCCAGGAAATGTAAAAGTGCTGAATGGGATAGGATGGTGGCATGAAGTTTGTAAGGAAGTTCAGAGACTGTGATGAAAGTGGATCTAAGAGCTAACAAACTCCTGTCAAAACCACTTGCATCACTGAAGAACATCTGCCATGCTATCCCTCTGTAACTGCACTAAAGCCACTAAGATGTCAATTCAAAATGATGGGAAGGCCCTTATTCTCCATCCCAACAGCTCTGAAGAAGTTATTGATTTTTTAATTTTTTTTTTTTTTGGTAAATAATAAGTTCAGTTTCAAGAGAACCATAAAACATCATGTTGTTCCTTCCAAAAGTGCTACCATGTAACATCAATAGCTTTGGTTTTATTTAATTTTGTGATTAAAGTTTTCATTGATTTCTCTGCAGTGTAGAATATATCAATATCTTTTGTTTCAAAGGAGTATTCAGTAGCACAGAAATAGAGAAGGACTTAACATAGAAGCAGGAACATTATTTTGAATTTATGAAACCTTCATAGTGAATCCCCGGAGCATGCTGCCAGCAAAACCTTTCAATTGTGCGACTCAACCTCTGTTGTCAAACCAAGTCCCTTTGGTGCCTCCCAGTTCACACACTTGTGTTTTTTAACTAGAAAAAAGCTTGTTTAGGACTCAGTAGGAACTAAATTTTCATAGAAATCTTTTAAGCCTTCAAGTGAACTCCATTAATATTTACTGTAAATCACGTGTGCTTATCCCTTCTCTGCCATTGGCAGGCTATGGCACACTGTCTGGGAGAGGAGGAGAGAGGTCCTTCCATCAGAACCCATGACTATAGGTATGCTTCACACCTCTAATTAAATCCTTGCCAGGTTCAGCATGGATGATGAAAGCAAAGCTCTGTTTACTGGCAGACACACCTGTGATTTCTATCACTTGTAGAAAGAGATGGACCTGTTAGCGCTAGTACACCTTTCCTGTGAAGAAATGCTGAAAGAGTTGGGTTTTTTAGCTTGGAGAAGAGATGGCTCCAGTGCAAACTTATTGTGGCTTTTAATACTTAGAGGAGCTCGTAAGAAAAATAGAGGGAGACTTCTTTTTCTGGGACCTATAATGATAGGACACGGGGTAATGATTTTAAAGTAAAAGAGAGTAGATTTAGGTTAGATACAGGGAAGAAATTCTTTATCATGAGGGTGGTGAGGTCCTGGCACAGGTTGCCCAGAGAGTCTCTGGCTGCCCCTTCCATGGCAGTGTTCAAGGCCAGGCTGGATGAGGCTTTGGGCAACCTGATACAGTGAAAGGTGACCCACCCATGGCAGGGGGTCTGGAAGTAAATGATCTGCAAAGGTCCCTTCCAGCCCAAAACATTCTGTGCTTCTATGATTCTATATATCCATAAAACAGACTCAACTGGATCATGGTTACAGGACTTCAAAGCCACACATCCAACTTACACACATTTGTCCCTTAGCGTTGTTGTATAGTAGCACATTTCAACAACAAACATATTGGCAGCCTTACGTGGGGAAATCAGTACAGTGCACTCACCCCTGAATGCATGTGCGTAATTTCTGGTATATCGTAAGGAGACCAGGTTGTGTAGGATTGGTGAATTAGCAAATGACATAGGTAGGAAAGCCTTTCATGGAAAATACAGCACAAATCCCCTAGAGCACCTCAAATCTCTCTTGAGTAAACAGAGAAAGAGTCAAAGAAGAAATTGAATTCATAAAAGGAATGTCCAGACAAAAACAAAGCAGAGCTTACCTGCATGTACATGCCAGTTTATTAATGTGTGTTTTCAGACAGGAAGGAGGCCTAATAATTAGCCTCTTTCACAAGCCCCTGTCTGATCAGCTCTCTTTTCCACTTTAGAAAGAGATTCCACATCTAAGTGGTTTATAAAGGGTTAATCAATTATTAATAACATCTGAATACATAGTAGACGGAAGGGACTATGCCACAACTGGATGTAAGCATATCGGTATGAGGTGCTCTTGTCAGTGATGAACCGTGTATAAAAGCAACCGGTTGAGCCACTGGACTGCTCACACCCTTCTTAAACATCTACAAACGTGTAAGCAAACCACAGCATGCATTTTTAAAGTAAATTCTTAGTAGAAAGTATAATCTTTTTTCATGTTATCAGTCCATTGCTCTTGAACATTAAAATGGCATCACAGCATAAGACAAGGTTGCAAAGGTGTGAGGGCAAAAACAATCAACACTGAGTTTGCAGGAGACCCTAAACAAGCGTGCTGTGTCCTGAAATGGGAGAGCAGACAGGGTGGGATGGCTTCTCCTCAGTAAAAAAAAACATGCTGAAAGAATTCAGTAAACACAGATGAGCTTCATTTTTGCTACAAGGGTGGCCATTCCTCTTGACCCTATGAGCCACGTGCCCAAATCTTTGTGTGGCTGGGAGCCATGAAACACACACCTCAGGGACCCTAAAGGAAAGGGACCTCCAGGAGAGTTTCAGAGGCAGGAAACACTAACTGCTCCCCAGGGCTCTGCCGACACAGCCGAGGCCAGGGTGGTCTGCAGTGGCTGCTATGCTCAGCTTCCCTGTGACCTCCCCTCAATGGCAACTTCAGCCTCCTTGCCTGTGTCACTGTCGCATCTTTTCCTAGCAGGGCAGACTGGAGCTCCCATACTGTCTTGCTTGCACAGCCCCACCATCCTGCTTTGCCCAGGTTTAACCTCAGCCACATTTCAGCTGCTTGCAAGACTGGAGCCACTCTTGTTCTGCAAGAACAAAAAGGGAAAATAAACTGGAGAAAGGGAAAAGTGTGCTTACTTTGCTAACCATAGCTGTTATCTCATGCCGTCAGCGTCAGTTTGTCCCATCTATCTATTTCTTATTGTGCGCAGGTTAGGTGACCTCTTGGGCAGGAAACCTATTTTCACAATGTGGTCATTGAGATTCCTAAACAAAAGTATAAAAAAAATAACATAAATCCTTGTATCTAAGTAAATCTACCAAGGAGCAACATTCACCTTACTGAACTGTGCCCCAGTCCTCTAGTCTTGGCAAATCCATCAAACTCTTTGGGAGTTTTTCCTCAGATGTTATGAGGTACTGTTCCTATTACAGTTTTTGAACTGGATTTCCTCCACTCTCGGTTCATGTTCAAACCACCAACGACTAGTTAGTATTATTATTAAGGTCTTAAAACAGCATGTTTTAGTGTATAGATGCATGATCTCTTTTTAAGCATGGGCAGAATCTTTCCATCCTGCCAGGCTTAGTTTCAGATATCTTAACCCCACAAAAACCTCACCACTCTTCACTGGAACACCACAAAAACCCCTAACAACCAGACAGGGAAACATTTGTTCCTCCTTTCCACTTCCAGAACGTCTGATCATTCAGGGCCCACCATAAATATTTCCTGGATGACTTTGCCTTATACATGAACCATGTTTTGACATTTTTTCCCTCGTTCCTTTTTTCCCTTTTTTACAAGCATCATTACAATTTGTCAGCAGGCAACTTGGGCCAATCTCACAAATAGTTTAGTTAACAGCTTATGAAATGAAATGATGTAAGGGACCACTCCAAACAGGGTCAATTTAAACAGGCCGTCAAATCTGTAACCTCAAGGGACTTGGATAGGGTTGAGGGGAGGCACCAAGCAGTGTGGGCTTGCAAAGATTGCTGCCAGGTGGGCTACAGATGTTCGGCTTCAGTCCACTTGCATGGCATTCACCTAGGGAGATGCTAATTCAGTCCTATGCATGTAGAAAATTAGCATGCGTATACACATTCACCCTGGAAAGGCCCCTTTCTGGCTCTGCTTCTGAAGCGTTAAGTTTTATAGGTAAAATGGCTTCATAGGAAGCTGCAGCACTGCTTGTATCAGCCCTGACTTTGAATACGTTTAGTCAGCTATCTCAGAAAAGCAAAAACACAGCATCCCTTGCTATACGTGGAAGCTGTGTTTCACGGCACATGCAGCTGTGGTCACTGTCTTGCAGCTGTTAAATGAAGAAATACCATGTGAACATTTGGTCTGGTTTCAAAAGACCTAAAAACCCGGGCCAAGAAAAATGGTACATCATGGTGCTGCTTGGCCATTTGCCAAGACAAAGAAAGTTGTAGATTTCTAGGGACAAGAGGCCATGTGAAAGGAATTTTTCTCCTTTCAAAGGCACATCAAAATATACCGGAAGGTTTATTTATTTATTTATTTATTATGTGCTCTTGGCAAAGGTTTGATTGATCACTAATGTAGTATCAGCATTAAACTCACATCGCTTAAAGAACAACCCAGAAAACAAGGCAAAGGGGATATTTTAAAACTGTAAAGCGGAGCTGCAACATAAGAAGCTAGAGGTGGAATTATTTCACACAAAGAATAACAAGTAGATGGATAAGAGTCCCCAAAAGGCAATTAAAGATAAAAGTTTGTAGGGAGGAAAGGATTATTCTGTGGTGAAAGCTCAAGAAAAACGGTATCAGAGCAAAATTCTTCTTTTTTTTTTTTCTCTCAGCTTTAGACATCATCATGGGCATGTTCACGGGGCAAAGTGCTGTGCTGTGAGGTTCACAAGTTGTCCTTTTAAGACCTACCTCAAATTCAAATCTCCAAACAAGGTAGATGCAATGCCCTGATAATGGCCAATATTAATTCGGAGGTGACAGTGCTACGCACAGGGCTTTCCTCACTACCTGAGATAATGCATTTGTCCCCCAGTGGAGCTGCAACTACAACCTCCTTTCACTACCTGCAAAAGAGGGATAATTCCAGTTCATCTCATTTGCATCAGGAACAATCACATGCATCTCAGGAAATTGTCTTTAGAGCCAACTGAAAATTTTATTAGAAGCTCAGCATAAACCTGTAAGCTTTCTCATTGCTTTTCTTTGGCTGTTTCTCCAGAAGGATGCAGAGAGACGTTTAAAAAGCCAGGCAGAGGGATATAGGACACCCAAAAAGAGATCAGGTCCTTTGGGGAGAATTATATTTTCTTCATTCTGAAGCATCCTCTGCAGTTAGCTGTGCAAAATGTCTGGCATGGGCCAGCTCCTGGGCTTCTTTATGTACTGGAGATTGTGTGCCAAACTCTCCTGACAGGAAATGCATGAGACTGCAAAGAAAGTATTTTAACAATATGAGAGAAACTCCTAAATTTCGGTAACCATGTTAGTTTATTAGTTTGTTTGTTTGTTTAATGTTGATACTATATTAAAGATCAATGGTACATTAGATATTAGGGGTAATAAATATACTGGCAAACAGACAAATGCTGTGGAACCACCAGTAATTAACAAGGTCCATATGTATAGTTTGGTCATAAAAGTGCAAAGTTGTTTTTTCCTCCAATCTGTAAAGACAAATCCCTTTTCTGCTAAATCTACATGCAAGGTTTGTGAGCCTTATTTTGCCGCCCTTTCTCAAGGGAAGCTCCCATTGAGCTCAGAGGGAGTTTCCTCTGAATAAGACTTTGGCCTATTATTTTGGCTTTCTTTATTTTGCCCTTGAAAATTCATGGCAGTTTAAGACACCATAAAAGTCAGCCCTGGAGTCACCCCACAGTGACCACACTTCTGTAAGCAGAGGACATGCTCCCAGGCCCTCTGGGTGCTTCTCGGAAATTATATTTCCATTTCCACTTGATTTTCTTGCTCACATTTGTATACAAAGTCAATGGAGGAAGTTAAACTTCCTGTATGTGTCAGTATGAAATAGCATCCGAGAACTGGGAGAAGTGGTTGCATTATGGACATAATCCAAAGCTCAAGGAAGTCAAGGGAAAAAGTCTTGTGACATCATCAGCTTTAGGATTACAGGTCTTTTGCAATAGAGAACTTGAGAAAGACATTCATCCTGATCAAGGTACACTAGCCAGATAGCCTTTGCCAAGAGTGTCCCACGGATCTTTGGTAGAAGAAAGCTTAAAATCAAAGTCAACAGAACACATAGTTAACTGCATTGCATCTCGTATGAAATATGCTTAGGAATCACCATCAGGAGATTATGATGGAGGCAAAATGCTATTTGGAGTGGAAGCCAAATGCTGATTAAAGGAAGTGACTCCATGCAGTGACTCCTCCCACAAATATATCATGCATTTGCATTCCCTTTGTGATCCAGCAGTCCTCTGTGGCTGCATCATTATCCCCTTTTGAATGTCTGTCCTGGATACTGAAGAATCAGAACCAGTTGACAGTCTCATTTGCTCCCCAGGATGCACAAAGGAGCAGAGCTGATATTCTAACCTTAAGTTGCTGACCCTCCAGAGCCCTCCTAACTATGGCTCTGAACTTGTCTTGGAGAGATTGTTCCACATCCAAACTTACAAAAATAACTTGAAGAATCAAAATCAAAATGGCCCCAAACATTTCTAGAACAGAAACCTAAGCAGTGTCATTAGCCCCAATCTTTAGGGATAGTTAAAAGATTTTTTATAAAATCCTTCAGGGTTGTAATTTCTATGAAGAATTTTAGAAAGGTAAACCTGTGGGGTTTGGATGACATTCTTTGGTTACGTAAGGTACAAGCCCTCACCAGGAGCTTTATCAGGGCCCAAATATTAATTTCCCCTCTCCCCTTGCCCCTTGCCTGTAAGCAGTTGCATCAGAAAGGCCACTTCGATGATGGGGATCAGAGCCTGGGAGGGGAAGTGAAGGGGTGAGCTTTGATTCCCACGTTGAGAACTTTCTTTGAAGGGCTGCCAGTCTAGGTTCTTTCACCAGTAATAACACTTGTTTCCTAAAAAAATTCAAAGGTAATAAATTACAGGGAGTACAAGGTATTTTATGCTTTGCGGTGTGATGATCAAAAGATGTTATCATTCCGTTTCACATGTTTGCAGACAGTTAGTTGTTACTCTGTGTAAGTTACAGGCAGCTTTTGTTTCCCTTGAATGCTGAAACTTTATCTTCTTGCTAAAGGGTGGTCTGTGGGTGTGTGCGCAAGGGAAAGGAGAAGAGGCTCTTCGTCTTTCTGATTCCCCTTTCTGCCTTGTCCAGGATCCAGCCTCAGGATCCCCAATGTGAATACTGACACTGAGAGCAACACTGGGAATCAGAAAGAGCAGAGGCAAAAATGTCTTTCTGGTTAGTATTTATAGCATCCACTCAAGAAATTATGCTGGAGTATCCCAAGGATTTAGGATGACACATACCTCTGACTACTCCGGAAAATAACAAGTACTTGGAAAACATTGTTGCAGTGGAGCTCTGGCTCCATTACGGGGCTACCAGGGCAGTTCTACTCCAAATCTTACATCCCGATGCTTCACAATCACCATAAAAGATGTCAGATCTTTTTCTTAATCTGAAATCATTGAAAATCTTTAATTGCAGGGTGCTTTGCTCTAATGTTTGTGTTGTTCTGTATTTCCAGGTTCCATCTGGTACCTGAAATGAAAATGTTGTGAGAAGCTATTCTGGCAGTACAGCTGAAATGGCAAAGAACAAAGGTAAATCCCAATAAAAAAGCCAGCCACATCTTAGATTGACCTCTAATCTTAATTAGATATTTAGTTCCACTTTGCATCTCAGGAAATAATTCCTGTATTTTGTGCTTTAAATGCTAAAGCATTGGATAAACTGTATCTTAGAACAAAAAAAAACCCCAAAACCCCAAAAAACAACACCTTCCCCCCCAAAAAAAAGTAAAAGAAAAAAGGATATATTTGTAATGCAACATCAAGCAATTGTTCTATTGGCACACCTTCATAATGGTTTCTTTATGCAAACTTTATAGCCTTCACACCGTTTCCTGATTCTGTTGTTTCCAGTACATTTATTTCAATGAAAGCAGCTGTAAACCTTTTAAACAATTCTGAAGATTGGTCCTTATTCACCTGCTTTAGGATGTGCAGTTATACAGAGAGACTGCATGAACTGCTAGAGGATAGCATAAATGGAGCATCCTCCTCTTCAAGCTATGCCATTTGCAAGCCCTGCATAAATACATACTCTTTATGATACACTTCAATGCTTCTTTTTATTTCCTACAGAGATCTTTATTTATGTGATTAGATGAAGAACAAAACAAGTGCACTGGGTAAATTGCTTTGAATAAGTAAGAACTGACCAGATCCTTTACTCAGACCTTGAACTGAATAATGGGAATTTATATGTTTACATAAAAGAGTTCACGTTTTTCTATTTTCTGGTTTAATCCAGTCCTGTGAAGATTAATCTGTTGGTATACTGATCCAGTCACAATCCAGCAGTACTGCATCTTTTCAGAAGACTCTATTGTGGCAGGATTTCTAGCCTAGTTTCTACACCATATGTTCTAAATTTGCAGAGGTTTCTTTGGACCTCCAAATCTCAAGATATGAACAGAGGTAATCAGAGCTTTGGGCAAAATTGGCTGCTGAATCTCAGACTATGGCTCGAGTCCCATCTCTAGGTTTGAGGCTTGTTTGTCATCAAACTAGAATGGTGATAATATCATACAAAGTATTCTTCAACTTCTATCTCAGCAATTTTAGTACCATAATATTTGTATAATAGCAACATTTACATTGCTTTCTTGTCTTCTCTATGTCTTCAAAGCATGTGAGGGATTTATTATTATCGTTATTCTTCATTGGTATTTTATCTGTCTCCCCATCTTTCTTTGTTTTGCTGAGAACAAGAAAGTGAAGCAGACACAGTAAGTTTTGGTTCTGACTTTGAAAGTTATGAGATCTGCAATCACACTCACCTTTTTCAGAAGAGAACATTGTAATCTTTGGCCATATGTTAAGAGGATTCTGTGACTTGCTGAACTTTAACAGAAATGTCAGCTTCCCTAATCAAAGCATGTGTCAGGGTTGCTCTTTCAAATGCTGGAGATACCATCTCAAACACTTCATTTATGGTGTCAGACTGCTGAAAAGGATTTGCTTAATTTTGCTAAGGCCATTGAGAATCATATCCTTAATGTTGTATGGCTGGTATTGTCCTATTTGTCTTAGTAACCTTATCTCTTAGCAAAGTAGTGAGATGACAAAGATATTTTCTCTAAGGATCTTTAACCTCTTGTGTTGCATGTAAACTGTGCACAGAGAGCTTGCAATGAATTAAAAGATGTGGTTTATCTTACCCTTTACACAGGCATTAGTATAATACTGCTGAATTCTACGACTGTGAATGGGCTACTCCACGAATAGCTGAAAAAAAGATTTGAAAGGTATCAGGGTGGAGGCTTTATAGCTTTTTTTCCCCAAAAAATGAACACTGGAGTTATCCCAGGGTCTCTTTGCATGATGTAGTTTAGCTCTACTAGCCAGCCCCATCAGGGGGACCTCCCATTTGGGGGAGCTGGGCTTGTTCAGCCTAGAGAAGAGAAGGCTGCGGGGAGACCTCATTGCAGCCTTCCAGTACCTGAAGGGAGCATACAAACAGGAGGGGATACAACTTTTTAAAAGGATAGACAATGGCAGGACAAGGGGGAATGGATTAAAACTAAAGGAAGGAAGGTTTAGATTAGATATTAGGGGAAGTATTTTACAGAAAGAGTGGTGAGGTGCTGGAACAGGCTGCCCAGAGAGGTGGTGGATGCCCTGTCCCTGGAAGTGTTCAAGGCCAGGTTGGATGGGGCTCTGGGCAACCTTGTGTAGCTCTGGGCCTGGAGGTTGGTGGCCCTGCCTGTGGCAGGGGCATTGGAGCTCTATGATCCTTGGGGTCCCTTCCAACCCATGCCATTATATGATTCTATGATTCTATGATCAGTGGGATGCTAGCAGCAGACACAGTCCCACTTCTATATCCCATATGAAATGTCCTGAGCTGTGCTCAGAATATAAGCTGAAGAAGTTTTAATACACGGTATTTAAGGGCATGATGGGGTTTTCCTTCAGTATTTTGAATTTTTATTGAAATCAGTATGTGTGAAGGCTGCTCAGATTCTTAACAATTTCCTTTTGAATTGATGCGTTTGCATACTGAAGGCAGTTTTACATATAACTTCCCTTTAATTCGCATGGGAAAGCTATTCACTAAACTATTTTATTTCTTTTTCTCATGAGAGAGAGAGCAAGCTGCTGCATCCATCTATACCTGTGCTTTTGTTAACTCTTTTCAAAAATATTAGCTGAACTTAGATCTTGCACCTTTCATTCAGGAAGAAATCCAAATGAAATATGTGTGAATTTAGCCTGACCAAAGAACGCAAGATTGGATTTTAAGATTTTAATGGAAATGCAATCCTGTCCTTTGAGGGAGATTTTTCCCACTCACTACTAAAATAGAACTACAGTTTGCTAAGCACTTTTAAACATAAGCATCTTTATTCAAATCTTCACCTGTTACAGATTTATGCCAGTTTCATTAAAACTGACATTAAGAAAATGCCAAATATTTCAATACCTTATTTTCAAAACTGTTCTTCCTCTTACATGTTTGGATTTTGCTTTATAACATTTATAGAAACAAAATATAAATAAATCTTTGTAATAGTGATTATGGGTAACATTTTGAACAAACTGTAAGAATTGTTAATGGTTTGCAATGCACCGAGCCAAAACCAAAGGGCTATTTTTGAAATATCATTCTGGAAAGGTTTTTCATACTTGAGCCCACTCTGCCTGTAAGCTAACTGGGCTCCTGGTGGAGTCAATGGCCTTGGCCTGTCTATAACAGACCGAAGATCTTCCAGGATGTTTCTACACAAGAGTCACTGAAGTCCATATAAGCATGGAAGAGCCAGCTCCTGCAAGATTAACAGCCAGGATATTTACTCAGCACACAGCAACGCTGCCCAGCACAGCCAGTTCAAAGCCTCCTTGGATACTCTGCAGAGACTGCAGTGTTGTCATGCTAGGTATGGACCAGAGTGGATGTGCTCCTGAGAACCCTGGTCTTCATCTCCAAAGGTGCGTTCCCACCTTAGACAATTCCATGTTTTCACAGTATATCATTACTCTTTTGTCCTGGCTCTTTGAATATTTAAGTGCTTTACTTCCTGCTTCACAAAGCAGATTAATCCAATATCACCATGTAAATCTGCCCTTCCCAGGATAACCCCTCCTCGTCTCCATCCTTCTCAGCAGAGAGAGCTGTTTCCCAGTCTGCTATGCTGCCGATGTGAATCGCAGGGCTGAGGTGAACTGGGGAACATCTGGGGTGAACAGGGGAACGGCCGGGGTGAAAAGGGGAAGAGCTGGAGCTGTCTGAGCAACACCCACAAATAGGCTGTCCCTGCTCTCTCAGTCCTTATCCAGGCTGCATAATGAGGAATAAATTGGGACCTGGATGAATGCTCAAAAGGAGAAGGGTGTAAGAAACCATCCCTCTCTCAGTGGTGCTTTGGCATGGCCCTCATTTCGATTGCCGAATCCATTTAAAGTTTATCTTTGCCCTGCGGTACTAGTAAGCAAGGCTGGCAATTCCCTCAGTCCAGCAGCCTCACTTTGCTGCCCTTTTCTTGGAGGCTAGCGTTTCCTGTTAAAAGGATTCCATCTAATACCCTGCAAATTATCTAGGGTGGTGCAGAGCGATTTATTTTGTAAGCTTTACGCTCGGGAATGAAATTGCTTTTCCTCATCTCGGCACGTGGCAGCGGGGAGCACAGCCCCCTCCCTGTGCTGTGTATGGGGGTTGCAGCAGCCACCGCAGCAGCAGGCCGCAGCAGCAGGCCACAGTGGCCTCAGGCTCTGCTGGCACCCCAATGAGGGCTGTTTGCCTGCGAGCAAACCTGCTCCTGGCTCATTCCAAGGGGCAGGAGGCAAACAACCCTCCTATTTGTGAGACTACACACATATGCAGCTGTTTGAAGATGCTTAGTTCTTGAAAGCAAGCAAGACTTCAGTTTGCCTAACCCTGTCTGAGGGTGAGAAAAGGTTAGAGCTGCTCCTCTCACCTGAGGTTTCTACCCAGAAAGATGCAGTCCTAGGCACAGGGTGAGTGATTAGGGGTCCTGGCACTGGACCTAGGTGTTTGCCCAGACCAAATGAAGGTAGAGCAAAGTCACACAGGGTGACAGTGGTCTTGTATGCTTCATCCAGCCTGTTTTATAAACCAAAAAATATCAAATCTGCAGGAAAGGAATCCCCAAACTTCCTGTTTTTCTGAAAGCAAAGCTGCCTCAGAGTCATCCCAAATTAGAAAGAGGATACAAAAGAGCCAACTCATTTGTTTGATATAGTTTAGCAAAGAAGTCCACTGTGAAATGCACAACTCAACATTTTCTTTCATAAATAAATACCTGACAGCAAACAAAGGAAAGGACTCTCTCTTTTCCCTCCCCTGCCTATTTGTTTCCCTACCACTACTTATGTGAATAACCAAAAGTGCCAGCCACAATTATACCCCATAGCATAGATCTAATTCAAACAGACATTAAGAACCATCCAGTGGAATGCATTGCCACATTATTTAGCAGCATTTAGAAGAGGATTTGGTACGGATATGAATAACAAGAGTGGCTTATAATAGCTAAAATAAATTTGTCCGGATAGAAAACTTCATGCTTCATGGTTTAGTTCAATCTCTAATTTCTAGGGATTAGAGTGAATCTTTCATAAGGGTAGATTATGCTACCACTCCGTTCCCTGGAGTATCTTTTTACTGTCTTCTGAAGATTTGCTCTTAGACACTGCCAGAGGGAAGGTGCTGCATTTGATCTGTTTCATTCCATAAGACAGTTCCCACTTCTTGATGATTTATATTCATAATAGGCCAGAAAGGTTAAGAATGGGAGAAATAAAGTAATATCATTCCTACTTTAGCAAAGGAAGACCAAGGCTTGGACACTTTTGTGGCCTTGTTCAAGGGCATTTAAAGTATTTGTGGCAAAGTCAGACCTCTTTGTTGTCCTATGCACAAGAACAACCTTATTCTTGACCAGTATTTTTCAATCCTTGGTTTTAGGTTAGTTACAGAATGAAAATTGCAAAAAAGATGCCTCACCTTGAGACTCACAGAATTAATCAGAGTTTGGTTTTCAATTTATTGGTTATCACTTTTTAGTGATATCACTTCGAGAATGCGAAGCAGTCATTTAAAAACACAAAAGTGATGAAATCTGAGATTCATGTAATGGGCACAAGAGTGCTGAGGGATAAAAATATGTTTGTGACTAATTCATAAGAGAAACTCCTCATGGAAGATGCAGTTGATCATGATTTCCCTGTAGTGTTGTGAAAATTAGTATCTGCCTGGGTTATAGCTACCCTGCAAATGAAAAGAACTCAGGAGAAATGTTAGCTTCAGTCTTGATTTTAAGAATGTGTAAGTTTAGGGGATCTGAGCAGCATAACTTTCATTGATCCTCAAACTTTCTCAATGTCTCTGATCTTCAGGCAGAATCTGAATGTTATTCCACAGTGTGTGGGACAAGAGTATTTGCCCTCAGATTCATCAGGGCAGGACTATAAATTTGACACTACCCATTTTAGTATGATGGGCTTGCTATCAAACTGATTTTTTTTTTCGAAATTAAAGTAAAATTAAAAAAAATATTCCCTGGTTGCTGTGTCAGCTTTCTCAGCGTATAAAATGTAGTTAACACAACAATCTGTGAAGTCATGTGACTAAAATCCTTTCATAATATGACAACAGCTCAATCCAGGTTGTACCAGGTCTCCAGAATTGGAAAAATTGTCCCATTTTGAGACTCAAGAATAAAGATGAGCCCAGAAGAAAGAATTTCTGTTTCTTTCCTTTGAATCTGAAGAATATTTAAAGGTGAAGTTGCCACAATATTATTTTAACACTTGACCTATATAATGAATGTATCATAAAAGGAGGATTAAATACTTCCAGATAGCTGATAAATTTCAGTTTATAATTTTTTTTTAATTTGTGTTTGAAAACAGGAAAAAAATTCCTAACTGATGGGTTATCCCCATGGATTCCATAGCTCTCTTCACTCAGATCTGCCTGGTTCAAGCACGGGATGTGACTATTCAACATTATTATACTGCAAAAACAGATGGAGTTTGATAGAAGGAGAACTTCTAAATAGAGGAGGTTTCTAGCCCCTCCAATGTGAGAGAACAGATCATCAGTGAGCTTCCAGCTTGCAAAATCCACATTTGTCAGTGAAACAAAGGCAAGGAAGTACATGTCCCCTCCCTAAATAGGCACTGTGGTAGCCTTGAGGTTTCAAAAACAAATTACATTCCTTCCCTTTTGGTCTTACTGCTGGTGTCGGTGAAGGCTGCTCTGCAGCTGCCATTAACACCAACAAGCATGCTCAGGAGTTACTGAAGGGTCTGGCTGGTTTAGTTCTTCAGCTAGTGTTTTACCAGGGTGAAGACCTCACAAGGATTTTCCAAATGATATACGAGATATCTATTCACAAATAATGAAATTCCTGTTAAGGGGCAGATGCACAGGTGCAACAGCTTTTACCTGCGTATATCCTGCGCCGAGGGTCAAACACATGGGGAAGTTACAAGTTTATCCCTTTTCTCTGCTTTAAACCTCACAGCAGGATGACTTGAAAATTTCAGGGGCAAAATAAACAAATCAGCCTGACAGAATGGGAGAAAAGCAGCTTAAGAGGAGCCTGTCAGCACAACCTGCTCTCTTTTCTAACCTGGCAGCAATTCCCTCTGGGTTCCTGCCGTTCTCCTATGCATTTCCCTTCCAACCCTCATTTCCCTATGGAGCTCCCTCAGCCCATCTGGTTTTGAACATCTGCTGGCACTGAACTCCTGCAATTCTCAATCTGTTTCCCCTTGGCTTCCTTTTTCCTTCCACTTCATCTTTCTTATTTTTGCCTTAGTGAGACTTCCCTCCTTCTTCTCTCTCTTCCTGCTGTTATCACCATTTTCATCTCTCTGCCTTTCTGGGTGACACCAGATTGACTCTCACTGGTGAGGAGACCTGTGTGAGTGAGTCCCACCCCAAGGCAGCCATATCTGTCTGTTAACCTCATACCACCCAAGGGTCAGTCCTACTCTTCTCCTCCAGGCTCCTGGCATCCCTCTGCTTCCTTTGACTATTCTAGTGCTCATTTGACCTGAAATAAGCTGCACAACCTTGAAAGTGGTGGGAAATTAACCCAACTGAAAATGGTGACTGGATTTCTGCCCATTCAGTGAGTTAAACTGGCTGACCAAAGTAGGATGCTGCTGTAGGACACTTAATCTTCTTGCCCTCTGTACCTGTAGCCCATAGTGGCAGGGTCATATTGTAGAGAATCAATGAGGTGTACAGTGAGGGGGAAGGTAAAGGAAGAAAAACACAGGATCCAGGGGAACTACTGAGCCTGCATCATCTTAAACTTGATGAAATCTATTCCAGCATGTGGGATATATTCCACAGGCTGAGAAATACTGTTATCTTGTGCACCTCAAGACAGGCCTTTGGCAGGACAGCACAGTTGTTCCTGCTCATTCCTAGAGACAAGTCTGACCAGGGTAAATATAAACCCAGGAGCATTATAGCAACCCAGTCATCTGTCTAAAGGAATGGACTTGGGTTCCTCCACCTTCAGCTGAGTGTTCTTGATTTATAATTTTGTGCTTCATATCATCAAAAGGCCACATAAACATAAAGCTGAAGAAGCCGAGACTGCAGAGGTTGTCACATGTCTACAAAGGAAACAGCATGAGATCAGCCCCTGTCTCCACCCTTTGTCAAGAACCAGAATTTTAACTCCTTAGTTGCAAAAAATGCTATTAAATTCAGTGGGGTAAGTAACTTCTAAATAGGTAACATTATTATTTTCTCCCTGTTTCCTCAGGTTTTAAATTACTGAAATTAGTGTAAGCTATCCCAGATTCATGGAGTCTAAATAAGAGGAATTCAGCCCAGTTAGATGTCTGACCTGCATGTTTCCAATGCAACAGTCTGCCTTCTATGTTTTGTGTTACCTTGTTGTACCAACAGACAAGTAGGCAACATGTCAGCAACAACAATAAACATACACAGATGTATTGTTACTGTAAAGTAGCTGTACTTAATTCCTTTTTTTTTCCCTTGATTTTTTTGGAGGAATCTTTTGTAGTCATTGTTTTCCATTCCTGAATGTCTATGGTTGATAAATTATTTCTGTTCACTTTAATCCATTTTTTATTATTCTGCCAGATCTTTTTATTTTTCTGGTGTTGCTGAAAATAAATCTTTTCAAGAACTCAGCAGTATATTCAGAGGGGTGTTTTGAACAGTATGGGTGCTTCTTCTAGGAGTTAATGAATTACAAAATAAGGAAATAGTTGCTTGAAATTAGTTAATTTTCTTAACTTAAAATAGCATGTATTAATGAAAGCTGTTAACTTAATTGTCATGTATTGGTTTTGACATATTCCCCACTTGAGATTTCATGTGTCTCTTTGTTTCTAGACTGAGTGCACTAATGCCCCATGGATCTGCAGCCCCACTTCCTATGGACACAAGGCTTCTGCAGTCAGTTCTTGGGCTTGTACTCCTCTAAATTTGGAACCTGGTAACTGATTTTGTTGGAGAAGAAGCCCCAAAGACAGCTTCAATAAAACAAGTTTCCACATACAGAAAAAAACCTAAGTGACTTGACTGAAGGAAAGGAACATTATATATGCACATGTGGTCCGACTTCAGAGAATCCAAGCAGAAGAGAGACCATACAAAACATATCTAAGTCAGAAAAAAGCTTTAGTCAAATCTCCTTAAAAACCAAAGTCAATGAACTGAGAAACATAAATCGTAGTAAATCAGACTTCATTAATTCTAGGGCTCACCAACGTAATTGTTTTCTTGTGCCAGCTCAACACATTCTCATTTTGTTTCCTTAGATGACCTTACATCTATAGCCAGTGTTATTTTTGTTACAGTTTATTCTCAAAGCAGATCCTCCTTCAGCTGCACTTTTTCACAGGCTCCTGCTGGTTTCACCTCTACTGCTTTTCCAAGTATTTATTTTGCTTACAATGAATCAAGCTCTATCTAGATTTTAAAAGACGGGTAAGTCAACTGAATCAGCACTGTGTCCATGAATAGAACCTGTGGCTATATCTGTATTAGTAAATTAAGCATGCCCAGGAACATTTGCTGGCACTGAGGCAAGCTGATGCAGAACAGCCTGCACCCGTACTATTGAATTAGCTTACCCTCCAGAACAGGGTGGCTGAATGCAAACTGCCTATGGAGAAGGACTCCTTCCACGCGCTGTGCCTGGGAATTGCTTGGCAGTGTGTTAGCTGGGGCGTTTGTACCTTTGCCAAAAACATGCCAGGCATCATCCTAACAATTTCGTATAAATAATCAAGCTTCAGTGCCTGGGAATGTCCCCTGGCCCTACCTAATTAACCGTGTAACATGAAACTCCTACAGCCTTATCTATGGGCAGTTTGTCCATGGCCATCTCTGCTTCCAGTGTGCCAATTTACTCCTCATGTGATTTGGGCATAAACTATAAGCTGTGAATATGAGCTGAACATCCCTAACCTGTTTAATTGAAAAAAGAATAAGCTCAGACTTTCCACTTAAATGAGTTTAAAGCTACATCTCATATAATCACCTCACCTGAAGGCTATATAAGGGACAAAATTTCTGGTAAGGAGGCTGTGGATGCAAGGCAAACCAAGGAAGACATGAATAAAACTGATCACACGTAGTCCTGAAGTACAAAGTTCTCATTTTTTTTCTCATAGATGTGTAAATTTCCTGAATTTTTTTCTGTGCAGTGATTTTTAATATAAGACAAACAGGTGCTAAATTCTTTCTGCAATGTATTATATACCCTAATTTTGCTTTGGTCTCAATCATAAGTCTTATCATCTAATGTTTGGATGTCTTGTTTTCTAAACTAAGCCTCCTTCCTTCCTTCCTTCCTTCCTTCCTTCCTTCCTTCCTTCCTTCCTTCCTTCCTTCCTTCCTTCTCCTCCCTTTCCCTCCCTTCCCCCTCCCTCCCCTTCTCCTCCCTCCCCTTCCCCTCCTCTTATCCACCCTTCCCTCCCCTTATCCACCCTTTCCTCCCCTTCCCCTCCCCTTCCCTTCCCTTCCCCTTCCCTTCCCTTCCCTTCCCTTCCCACAATACAAAATCCATAATTAATCCTTACATGCCTTTCAAAAGCCACAGTCCAGAAAAGCACCCAAACCACATGCTAATCTCAAGTGAAAAGGCTACTCATATGCTTGAAGTTATGCAAGTACTTAAAGCGCTCTTGTAGATCAAAGTCTGGATTTACTGATGTGTATCTGAAGATCAGAGGCTGATCCATTACCCCAGAACACCTAGGAAATAGGTTTTATGTTTGCTCCTTCTTCTCTGGTTGCATTCCTCTGAGACTCTGGTAATGAAGAGAACTATTTATTTTCTCACTACTAATGTTCTTGACTGGAAAGGAGAAATCCTATTTTTAGTAGTACATTATTCTGTCTCAAAAGGGAGAAGAAGAGGGAAGGATGGAAGTTGTTTATGAATATAATATACTTGGGATTAAGATATAAGGCTACTTTATCAAGGCTTTCTTTTTTTACAGTGGTTAAAGGGACCTGCTAGGGATCAAAGGCTTCTGAGATTGCAGTGTCTGTGCCTGGATCAGGGCTTCCACCCTTCCAGGCACCTTTTCTTCTCAGTAGCAAAAGCCATTCACTCCTGAAACTGATCAAGCAAAGCTCAGTTCAGGGAAAGGGCTGGGGTTTTTATTATTATTATTAATTTGTTTCAACAGCTTCTTGTTTAATTTATTCACATTTTAGAAGAAGTTTACATGATTTAAATACTAAGTCGCCTTTAATTTTATTCTTCAAAACCTGACTTAATTAAAAAGCAAACTCAACTACAAAGCAAAGAATTATTTCACAATCACTCAAGCCCATATCTGTCCTCTCTTCTCTGAGCAGCAGCTCACAGAAAGAAGTAGAACTGGATGATCTTTCACCTCAAAGCAAGAGAACCTGCTCGCTTAGAATCTCGCCTCTTACCTGGACACTGTGGGAAATCCTCAATGAATAAACCAGGGGTCTACAATTTTCCATGAATCTTGGATCCAGAGCAAACCTCCCTTGTAAGCCTTCTGACTTTGCTGTTGGAAATCCACTGGGTAACAAATGGGGATGTACCCCACAATCCTTAATTGTAGAAGAATGTCCCTATCTTTTCCCCAGCTATTCAGGAGATGACATTCATTTCAGACCAGGATACCTTTTCTAGATGGATGCTGTGGTTCACCATCTTAAAACAGGCTTCATAGCAATAACCTGCAAGTGATCTATCAATCTTCTTATTAATCTTCCTCCTGGCCTTCTTCCTCCAGTGGCCACTTTTGTTATGTATGCAAAGGCTCTTGGCAGTCTACTGGGAACATGGCAAGGTCATTCATCCAAAGGAAAAAAAAAAAATCAATCCTTTTTAAGATCCCTTCATCCTGGGCCTTTGCTCTTGGCAGGCAACAGCCTTCTCTGTCCTCTAGATCTGCTCTTGTGTTTAGCTTGTGAGTTCTTAGCACAGCAACTGCCATTTATCAGACTACAGTAATGCCCACAATTCTTGATGAGATCTGCGTTTGCATAGATGCTGTGTTTGAGGACAGGATGGTCTTGCCTACGCTGGGATCTAAGCATGGCCAGATAAGAGACCTAGGACTTTGTCCTCTTACTAGCCACCCATGCTGTAGCTTTCTTGGTAAGGTTTTAGTCAGTGCTGGGCTGGTAGGCAGCATGGATGCTCTTGATCCTTGGAGGGGACCTTGCTATCTTGTGGCAAAAGAACAAGCTCAAATCCAGTTTGAAGGGCATGCTGAAATGCTCCCTTAAAGCTTGCAAGAACATTTTTCAGTAAGCGGGGGAAAAGTCTTTATATCAAGATATTTGATGTATGATGAAACAACTCAGCCTATGAGGCAAAATGCTTAATGAAATGGAAGCCAAAAGAGCCTCGAGGAAGAAAGCTCAAGGAGAATCAATTAGCACTTTCCAGTCTTCAAAACCGAACATGCACTACCATAGCTGTTCATCACAGTTGAATCTATTCTCACACAAGCAAATACATGGGTGGTGAAAGTAAATAACTGCATTACTGTAAGTGCCTCATAATCATCCTTAATTATCAAGAACAACCATCATTACTATCATTATTACTATTAGACCTGTTACACATAACACAGGCTTCAGAAGGATTTGAATTAGGCCTTAAAGTATCCTGTGCTAATATGGCACTGGCCTATAATTTCCATCTCTGTTTTCTGATGCTTTCTTTAGTTGTGCTTTACCATAGCAAAAATATAGCTATTCTAGTGGAAGAAATTTCATTTCTCATTTTCAAACTCTGCTTTTCCTCGATCACTAACAGAATTTCATTGTGTCTTAGTTTGGTTTTTCATTTCCATAGTGCTCGCAACAGTCTACGCATAAGACCCTGACAGACACAAACAGTTTCTATAAGAGCAAAGATCTCTCCCTAACATCATTATGCTAATGCTTTGTGAGCATAGCACCTATGGGAATTTCATGTTGTCAGGGTTTTTTCTGAAAGGCATGTGTTATGCCAGTGTGTAATATACACTGTCTCTGCTGCAACATTAAACCAAGGGAGAGAAGAAAATTTAATCTAACTTGCAGAGCAATTATTCAAAACTAAATAGAGCAGTCACTTTCAGTAGAGATAAGAAGAAACTAAAACTCTGGTGCAAACCAAATTCCTGACATTTTATTTCACTCCCTACACTTATTTTTCATCACTACACATGCCCAATCATAGCAAATCTGGTCAGGTTGTCCCTTTCCTTCTGGCAGAATCTGGTTTCTTTGTTATGACAGACTTTGCCAAAAGGCCATAAATGACTTTCTGTTATGGACTGGGAACATCTTAATTACGTCTCCCAGGTCCAATTTCCTTGCAGGCAACTGCCCATACTTCCAGTCTTCCTGAAGGTGATCCAAGTTATAAGTCCACTACTCCTTCAGAAGGAATTCCATGGGTTAAAACTCTAGTTGACATTTACTATGCAAAATCTCTGATTACAATGTGAGTTGCTGCCTTCCTGCAAGTGCAGTCCAGCTCTTTCATAATGGGGATTCTATGTCACAGAGTATTTTACTGGGAATATAAGCACTTTAATAAGAAAAGAATTGATTTTGCAACTGGCATGAGATTCTAATGATTGAAAATAATGTATTGATTTTTTTTTTAAATTAAAGCCATCTTTCTATTCATAATGGAAGGTCCTGCCCTTCTTGAGATTTATCACCACAGGCCTTGGTTGAAGCTAGCAATTTTGCTCTTACACAGTGAACATAAGGGAAGGAACAGCATATTAAGATGAATTACTTTTTAATTTTATTTATTTAAACCAGGTTAATGTTAGCTTTTATTCAGACAGAGAAGTGTGGGCAAGAAAGTCTTGGAAATTAGGGAGGAATAAGGAAAACACAGGAAGTAGAAGCCTAGACTCTATCCTGTGGTGCACTGGGTACAGCAGGACTTGAAAGTAGTCCTTCAAGTCCTTCAAGACAGATACTCCAGGCCTGCTTGCCCACAGCTGTGAATGCATGGTTAGAAAAGTAGAAACTCAAGGCATAAACCTGAAATAAGTTATGCAGCCGCTGTGACGTGGCTGTGTATTTGAAAGCACAAGAAAGAAGGAGGCAGAATACAGAAATGCAGGTGTCTTTTTCAGTTACAAATGTATGCTTGATCTCTCCGAGGTAAATTTGCTGAGTTAGACCGGTTTTAGTGGTTTCTCTGGGGTAACGGGTTTACATGTACAAGGCCTGAGGCTGCTGGGACAAGTTCCCCAGTTGTGATGATGTTTTCTGACTCAGAATAATCAACAAGGACATGATGTCCCTTTCCACTCTCCATTCTTATTGTTGATATACAGCATTGCTTTTTTTTTTTTTTAAGCCAGCATTTGTCATCATTATTATTCCATTTTTATTATTTGTTTTATTAATTTACAAGACCCATTGCCTAGCAACAAGTGGCTTTAATTTTTAAAATATATAAATTAAAAATTCCCCATAAATTTACATGTCATCCCCAACAAGTGTTGGTACTAAAATCATCACTAACTTATCACTTAGCTGATGATTAAAGGAAGGGACAAAATAATAATATGTGTAAAGCAATGCAGCAGCAAAACACACATCCAAAGTATGCACTGAGGGAGTCCCCTTCCTCCTTGCAAGTGGCATCACATTGATTCTAGGAGACAGAAAAACAGCAATGAGAAGAGGAAATCTGTCTTTCTGGCTAAATATCAGTGGTTTCAAGTTTGTCCAGCCTGTCTATGTTATAAGGATGCTTTCCTTTACTCTGCATGCTGGCACAACTTCCCAAAGTTATTTTGCGCCTGACAAGTTGTAGAATGTACATGGTGACCACCCTATGCCACATGCTAAAAGCACCTAGTCTGAAACCTTCCTTCCTGAAAAGCATGAGGCAGATTTTCCCAGTGGTGTAGAGTACCTTCTCTGAGGCAGAATAAAATCCAGCCCCTGGACAGCAAAGGTGGTGAAGCCTCAGGTACCCTGAGTCACAGAGCCAAAACCTCACAGAAATCTATTTGTGTTTATGTCTCTACAACTTAAAGGTTTGATCCGATGTTCACTAAAGCCAATGGAAAATTTTATGTTGGTTTCAGTGGGTTTGGCTCTCACAGCACTCTGCAAGCCACGTGCAGGTTGCTAGGATAATTTATCCAGGTTGTGGCCTGCCCAAAACCTCCCTCTTCCCCTGGGAAAATGTTCCCTCCCCGTCATGCAATGTGATTTGGAAAGCAGCAGCCGGGACCAGGCAGGCTGGATTGCTACAGAGGAAGATGTGCCGGCCTGGTTTCCCACATTTTCAACGGTGTCTGGTTCCTACCTGTGTTCTTCTACCCTACAATGTGTGCAAAGTCAGTCACGTAAGCATGAGCTTATTAAAGCCATGCGTGTAGCAGCAAGCCCAGAGAAGCCCCGTTGAATAGCCTCTGCTCCACAGACCAACGTATGTTCCCCTCCCTGCTGGAAGAGTTGGGTCCCACATGATCACAGTCATAGTATCACGTACCCAGAGCGTAGAGACAGTGTGCTGGGTTTGTCTGCGGTCAGAGGGAAGGAGGTGTGTAGCTTTTCCTACTCCTGCTGTAACCAACTTTCCATTCTTTCATAATGTAAAATTCTCCCTGGGTTGCAGCCCAAGCCTTTCAGGAGGCAAAACCACTTGCTGAATGTCATGAAGAAAGCAAGTTGCTATGCTAAAATGCTGGCAGAAGTTCAAACCCAGCAGAAAGTTTAGAGCAGTATGAAAACACAACACAGAAAAACCGTGTGAGCAGCACTTTTTGTCTGCTGCAAATAGCCAGCGTGCATTTGGGCAATTTTTTTCTATTATACAACAAAATGTTTTTTAAAAAAAGGAGAAGGCAAGTGAAAGAACATTTTCTTAAAGGGAGACCACCTGGTATGAACATAGCCATGGTTGTTAGCTTTGGCAGTAATTAAGAGGGGGCAGTTATTCAGTGGCCCCGACTTGTTGGCAGGCTCTGCTCAGTGCCTATTGCTATGGTGTTCACAACCACTGACCGAGGACACGCAGTAGGAAAATTAAGGGTTTGAATAGGTTTGTAAAAGACTGACCTGTTTTGCTGTCTCTGGAGTGACTCTTTCTAACAAAGGTACACTGGGTCTGCTCAACCCTGCAAAGTGCACTTTACAGATACCTCCAACAAATTAGCCAGCTTAAATTAATTAAAGCAATGTTAACATGCACAGACTGCTTCTGAGGCTTGGCTAACTAGCTCGAAGCGAGCTCCTCGGTTTTATGCGGCATAGACATACTTTCGCAGGGCTGCGTGGGACTTTGTCACTGTCACACACTGAGCACTTCTTCTGTCTTCCAGTGCTAACACTTGCTGTCTTGTGCCAACACTAGCTAGTCCTTCTATAAAAACACTTGGTTGCACATTTTGTAGCTTCTGTAAGCCATGTTCTTGGCTTAGTCTCCAGAGGCGGCAATCTTCCCTGTCTCTCTCCTTACGTGTCAACCTCCTGTTGATTTTTACTTCTTCAGTTGCCTGCTATGCCTCCTTTTTGCTCCTTCATGCCAGGGAGTTGATAAAGATTCAGTTTCCTTCCTCTTTATGTTGTTTACTTGCTCAATTACGGAACTTGTAGGCTCACAAGTTGCATTTTTTCTGGACTCCCCCATCCCCTCTTCATACTGTTTTGTCTATATCCATTTCTTATGCCTTTTCTTCCCCCATATCAGAGTTTCAGTTTGACCCTGGGTTCTCCTTCTTCTTTTCCTGTTTTCTGGCATAGTTTCCTTTATGTTTTCAGGTCAAACTATGCACAAACCAAGCTTTGAAGTTCTGTCCAGGGTAGCAGTTATCACAAAAGAGAGAATTTCTTTGGCCTTAAGATGCTGAGAGGTTTAGTTTCTTCAAATGAGCTTTCCCTTTTGAGCAGACGTGTGCTACTGAACAGACACATCAGCTAGTCCCAGGGGCTCTGCCAACGTTGACAGCATCGCATGTAACTGACTCCTGAGTGCAGCAATTTCCCGGATGCTGAATAAGGATGTTCTTGGATGTGCAGCTATATGTTTTGCATGCCTAGTAAATACAAATTCCTCTCTGCAGCTCATCTTCTTTTGCCATGGTTGGCAAAAAGAGCCTTGATTCTCTCATTTTTCCTTCTGTGTAGTCTCTCAGAGGCACATCTCAGTTTTAGTGATGCTTTAATGGAAACAAGATAACCAGCCCATGTAATGGGCAGTTTCCTGGCAGATTCCCTTTTCTTAAAAGTACTGAGTTTAATGAGTTGAAACTCACAAGTATAATTAGCAAAAGGCTTAAGATACTACTCGCTGAACTTAATTGAATTTAATTTACAGTTTGAACAATTACATTTACATGTTCAAGCAAATGTTTGCCTTTATTTTAAAGTCTTCATCTCTTCTTATCTTCTAGGCCTTAGTGAGGCAAAAGTTCACTCTTTAAACTTTGTGGTACTAGGACATCTGACTTGACTTGGCTTGGAAACTGAATCTGTGAAACGTGATCCTTGAACATATCATTAAAGGACTTAAGCTCGCCTAATGGAAAAAAAAATGTTATCAGCTTTTAAAATGTATGTGCTTAAGCCTGAAAGGAATGTTGTGTGGTATTAGCACAGCAACCTGCAAGTTCACCAGAAAAAAGAAGGATTTACAGTAATTAAGCTGTGGACCATGTTTCAAAGAAATAGGGGATTTTGTTCTGGATTATTTTTTTTTGTTGTTGTTGTTATTTTTATTTATTTATTTATTTCAAACAAATCTCTAAGTGTATTGCCATGGAAGGCTGTGATGTTTTAAAATATGCTCATTTTACTCAGTCACTATGGGACTCAGTTTAGAGAGTTTGTGAATTACTGCTATGTAAGACACAGATAGTCTGTTTTCATATGGCATCTCCTAGCATGCAGGTATTGCAGTTAGCTGAGAACACCATGCTTTACAGATCTGAGTGTCTTGGGCAGAAAATCTCCTTTGCCAGCCAGAAATCATGAAACTTAAGGCAGAAATGAGCATGAGTAGACAGGGCACCTGACTGTCTTCTGTGTTAGTCTTTGGAGGCCATTAAGGTAAATAAAGGCCCCTTCTGTTCTCTTCTGGACTTGGAGAGAAAATTCAGCAACAGTTGGGGACTTACTCAAAAGCAACAAGAAGCCAAATATTCATCAGACTATGAAGTGTTGGAAAGCCATAGATATATATGCCGTAGCAGGTGTAGAGGCTGAAGTGAGACTGAGTAAAGGAAGATCGAGGAAGTGAGAAAAACCTCAGCCTGTGAGCAGCAGAATGGCTCATAGTGCAGTCTGGTGGAGAAGGACGCAAAGAACAGATTCTCTGCTGTCCTGCCTGCACTCCTGTATCAATATTTTTGGAGACGAACTGCTTCTTGAGAAAACCAATTAGGGAGAACTGAGTGCAAAAGCAATATATTTATGCAGTTGCAGGCTGTGCAAGGGCAAACAGAAGACAGGGTTTATTCTCAGATATTCCAATTTGGTCCTGCTTTGGTAAACAGCAGAAAACTGTGATCTAAGTTGAACAGTAAAGACTGTGCTGAACTGTTCTGACTTCTTCTTTTGCCATAGCTGTAAATGGAGTGTTTCAGCTCCTTGCAGCAAATACACTACTGAACTTCACCTGGACATATTTCTTGCTGTCCCTATAGTCTTCAGAACTAGGAAGGAGTCTCTGTCCTGAGTATCATGGGTAGAAATACCAATATGCAGATTTCATATCTGATAGTGGTCAGAAACCCTAATCAGAGATCACTAAACTTTAAAACCAGACACTCTGCAAGGTACATAGTGTTTGTCTCCAGTAATCTTAAGGCAAGATGAAAGTGAGGTATGATTGTTTGAAAGAATACATCTGAGGGTTTCCACACTGCAGCACACCTGAAGGCATGCCAGGCACCTTTAGACTACCCGGGACAACTGGCATGGTGGCTGCAGCAGCACAGGGCCACCTCCCAGAGTGGACTCTGATGAGTATAAGGCACTAGAGTACATTTAAATATCATCCAGGTATGTCTGCAGAACCTGCAGCAACCCTGAAGAGTTGCCTGGAGCAAGTCCACACTGATTTGCATGGTTACAACTGAAAAATCCAGATCCAAACTAAAGGCAGTTTGGTCTGTGATGGGAGAAGGTGCTGCGATTCCTGTCAGTGTCTGTGGGATTTTCTTGGCTGTGTCAGTGGCTGACCAGGTCTGCAGATGTTCATAGAATCATAGAATCATAGAATCATAGAGGTTGGAAGGGACCTCGAGAGATCATCGGGATCCCCCCTGCCAAAGCAGGCTCCCTAACTCATATTGCACAGATAGGCATCCAGACGAGTCTTGAATATTTCCAGAGAAGGAGACTCCACCACCTCCCTGGGCAGCCTATTCCAGTGCTCTGTCACCCTCACTGTGTAAAAGTTCTTCCACATGTTGGTGCATCAAGTTGGTACATCAAGTTGTCTCTTTTGATCATTACACCTGTATGAAAACCAGCTGGGTAGAAGCCTACAGACTCTCGCTCCATGGTTCCACAAGGCTCATGTCATAAATGCAGTTGTCTTTTATTACACTAACCATTAGCATCAACATACACAAAAGCACTCATTTTAACTTGACAGCTTTTCCAAATAGATGTGCATGGAGAAAGGCCTAGTTCACTGTGTGGGGCTGACGGCAACATCGCCCTCTTGGGAAACCATTTGGCTTCTGGACCTTTGTGCAGGTCTCTTGCAAGTGCTGGTCTCTCTGTATGGGAGCCCCTCTGCCCTCTTTTGCAGTCAGGGTGTTGCACGGTGGCATTTGCTCTGGGCTTTTGTGAAGCCCTCCTTAGGGCTGTACGGCTCTTCCCTGTGCACATGGCTCCCTACTTCTCATTTCAAACTCAGGAACATGTTTACAAGTTTTTCAGGCTTCCCAGCCCCATCAAAATTGAGGGGAAGCACACTGGCCAGGTGAACAACAGCACATGGAATGCCAAGGAGAGGTGTTTGGATGTGAAGATAGAACCCTCGCGCCTTCTTTTCTCTCACACCCACACACCTGCTCATGTGCATAAGGACGAAGCTCTGATCCCATGCCTGTGGCTACCCTGCTTCCTCTTGAATCACACCACCTACAAAGTAAACAGGCTTTAAAACTTGGCATTAAGAAAAACAGAAGTAGATTTTCCTGCTGGTAAATTAATCTGCCAAGGCAAACCCATCCCTTATAACATGAAACTTTAACAAGCTCTTGCACTGAGATGCCCTAATTTGAACAAGGAAAAGTTTGCAGAGAACTGAAACCTGACTTTTCGCTCAGAGATAAGGTTATATACTTCTCTGCCTGCAAGCCCACGGGTATTTAAAAAAACCCCACAAAACAAAACAGAATGTCTTTACATATTTAAATGAATTAAAATGAACCTGCTCTAGATGAAGCATTCAATTAAGTTCCTTAACTGAGTTTCTAAAGGGTGAGTTCCACTACAAAAGAAACTTATTAAAGAATAATGAAGACTGTCAAAAACCATATGCTTAAAAGCTAGTAAATAACAAAGTAAGGCTTTTAGTCATCTTGACTGGACAAAGTGAGGTCAGAAACAACAGCATATCCAGCACCATGGCAATAGGCTTTGCTTGCTGCTTGTCTTCAGCTATTGCTTTTTTAGAAAGTTTTTGCTTTTCTTTGGTCATTCATTCTCTTCCTATAATCACTGTCTTTACCCTGACCCTCTGATGCAGAAATGCTCTTCTATGCAATATTTTTAGTTGAAGTGGTTTGCTTCTTTTTTCTTTCTTTTTCTAACTGAAGCTATGTTTCCCTCACTTGGAAGCACAGACATCAGAATAATAGAATGCCATATTCGAGGCCATCGGTGAAATGCTTTCTCAAACAACTGTATGTTGGATGAATCCTGGGGCTGTCATTACTTTCTTGACATTCACTTATACTGAATCAGTTAATAAGTTAGACCCTGTGTCGTGCTAAACATTTTCTCCTTGTTTATTTTCCTTACATTAATAGCCCATATTGTAATTGTACACAGTGCCCTGAGCAAAATTTAATTTACCGGCACTGATTTACAACTATAGAACATGTTCTGATGGGGATAACTGTTGAAAAAATATAACTTTAAAAGTGTATGCAGGCATAAAGAACTGATAACTTTACATCTACTTTTTGCTGTGTGGGAATGAAGTAGTTGTTAATTATTTTACTTTTGTTGTTGCTCATCCCTTAGCATACTGTCTTTTCTTCTTTATAAGTAGGCAAATTATCAATGGTGATCAGGTGCTGTTTCATCTTAAATGGTGTTTGACAGCCTCAGGGTTAACAGAAATCTCATGGCAAAATGTTCATAAACTTATGGTGACGAGAGCAGAGGCTTGAAGTACTGTGCTCAGTCATGTAGGAATGCATCTGAAATTGAGCTCAGAAGCCAACAGTATCTAAATGATTGGCACTGCATGTGTTACCCTTTTTAAGTAAAGTGAGTGGTTCTCCAATATCATCTTGATATGGAAACAAGGGGTAATTAATGAAGGCACTGGTGCAACTTCACAGAACATGAACTTCTCCCTCCAAAATCTTAATACTGAAAATCGAAGTTTAGTTTGTGATTTTTCATGCCCATAGCATTAAAAAGAATAGTCTCAAGTTGTAGAACCAGGGTTTGATGATGAGAGGATGCTGGAGGGAGTATAAGGGGAGGTTGTTAGTAAGAGGTAATGCTAATTCCTCTCCCTAGGAATAACATGGTATGCGTTTAGCAGCTTGTAACATCCATTTCTACTTCTCTCTTTTCCTAACTCCTTTTCAGCAGCCAGACAAATAATAAAATACTTAATGTTTACCTTAGTATCTAACAGCTAAACCAGTAAGCAGAATGTATTGTTCACAATGAAAAGCTGTTCTAAAACTAGAAAGTTTTGTTTGAGTCTAATTCTGACATAGCTGAAGATTTTTGATATAAACCTCATGCATAACAAAAAAAGAGCATATTTAACATAGGCCATCTGTAATTTCTGTGTCAGTAGTGAGCTACATAATTGTTTTGAAAATATACATCATTCATTATATATGAATACTTATATAACTGAAAAAGACGTCACATAAATCATTTTAACAAAAGGGACCAACCCAGTTTTGACCCTAGTGAGTGTGTGAGGTACTAATTTCCAAAATATAAAGAATATTTTAAAATAGCCGTGTGAATTTATTAAACGTTGTATAAAGCTGATTTAGTGTTGCTTACTTAAGGTGACAGAAGTGTTTAACTTTGCTTTCCAGTTGTCTTACCCTAAAAGCTTGTGAGGCATCCTGCTGTGAAAAAAAATCTTTAGAAACAGAAAGAAAAAAGAAAAAATACTAAGGGCAGGAGAGGGGGGGGGGAAGGGAGAGAAAGAAAAAACAGGGAGGGGTGGAGTGACACATACGGACAAAACTTGCTCCTCAGTACCTGCAAGAGTATTTCACTTGTACCATCATTGTCAAAAATAAATTTGTACTTAATTGTCTCCTCCTGCAAATTCAAGTTTGAAAACTAATTGTTAAGCATCACAGGTAACATTGACAAGCAAGTGCAGTGATCTGTACCATTTACTTAGTCAGTGTCATTTGAAAGTCAAACTGCGCTTGTGAAGTAGGATACCCATTTGAAGGTCTCCTGAGTACAGTTTAATCTCCCTTTGTTGATAGTCTGGTGGTAGCTACCTTGCCTGCTGTAATCTTATTTGTCTCAAATTTTTGTACTGAAAAGATAACATAAATTATTCAAATTTTGTTTGTTTTTCCCAAAGATAATTGCTATTTCTAATAGGATTTGTATACTTTATCACTGGGTGATATCGAGATCTGGAAATCCACCTTTAATGGGTTTTTGAGATCTTGATTGTTTTTCATTTCAAATCAGAAATATCAAATGTTCTGTGAAACAATTCCAAAACAATTGTATTCAAAAAAAATACTATTTTATCTTCATATTCTTTGATAGTATTCACTTATGTTTATGGTGCCATAGTATGGCATATCATCATTTCTTAGAATGATGATTTAAAAATAAGACAGACCTGTACTCACATTCATTATACTTAAACATCTTTTCCAGATAAGAATCTCCTGCTTATTCTATAATAAAATCCAGTTTCATTTACAGAATAAAGCAAATAGTTTACAAATTAGGGAATCCATTATATTTTCAATATCCTTTTACTACATATTTTAATATTAATACTGTTACTTTAATTCATACCTTGAAAACCTTATCTGCTAGATCAGAGTGCTGTAATGAAAATTTGAATGTCAAACATTTCTATTACAACACACATGGGTGACACTGTGCTCCTGAAAAGTTGATGTATATCAATTAGAACCAATAGAGGGCTGGTTATAACTTTTTAAAACTTAAGTGAAATTTTATCCTTTGGTTTGCTTTCATATGATTTACCATAATTCTACACTGCCACTGCTAACATTTCATGCAAACTTGTAAACAAACAAATATGAAGACTAGCAAAAATCATGTCAAATTCATGCTGACCTGCCAGGGAAGTCAGCGTGTCAATAGGATGGTGGTCGCTGTCAATTCGGGCTTCAGCATTCACTTTGTTTACATGTCTGCCTAAGTGGCTGGACCACCTCAGCCTTTTCAATGTACTGCACAAGTTAGGATGCCCATGTATTAAAAACTATGATCAGTATTAAAAAAGAGTCAATAATAGGAAACTGCAGCTGGTGAAACTATGGATCAGTGCATGTAGGCACTTATGTTTAGCTTAGAGATGAGCAGAAGACATCAAGTGAGGAAGAACTGTCCTGAAATCTCAGTCCAAATTGGAATGAAACATTCTGTAATTCTGAATTTTTAAAGTGTTTTAGCACTTAAACTTGCTGGCCAAGCGCAGAAGGTAGGCATGCCAGCAGGCTGCGGAGAAGGCTATTCTTACAGTATTTATGACTGCAACTAGAGAGGAAAACATTTTCATGTGAGATTCTCATCTGAGGGTTGCAAACTCAGAGACAAGCACCCTGACTCAATTAAAAATTTGAGCCTAATACGGCTGCACAAATAATGGAAACCTCAGTAGCAGAAAGACATATTATCTATTACTTGGCAAAAAGAAGCTACTTTCTATGGGCTCTCTCAATATTCATTTGTTATTTCTTTCTTCGTTTACTGCACTGCTGTAGATCATTTCACTTGTTCTGTCTCACATTGTTCTTGGTTAGTGGCACTTGCCTGAAATTAGTTTCTAATTGGGATAAATGAACTGCATGTATTCATGGGGCCTGGGCAGTTGTTTTTGGCTTCCAGCAAAAAGCAGTGAACAAGCAGATTCTGGTGGCTGCTGACAGCTGTTTCACATAGGCTTGTGTTATCAGGGCAAACACATGTAAACGATATGAATAAATAACATGCAAATGTTTATAAATTGAGTGAATTTAACTTTATCAGATTATCCCTGAGCTAGTTTTAGACTGAATTTAGTGGCACTAAATCCTTAGCAAGTACCACAGAGTGATGCTTCCTATTAACACAATGGAAGTATGGCACCTTTTTTCTTTTTAACTTTCCACTTGATACTTACGATGCAGGAATTTCTAGTTCAAGACAAAGCAAGGGCAGCAATCAGTGTGTGCCAACCATCCTGGGTGTGTACTCACAGGAGCAGTTCGCCATCCCATCCTGCCAACAAGCTCACCAAACCAAACACATACAGAGGGATGTTCTTATTTTCTGGCCAAAAACATTGCTGGTTCTGGCTTTCAAATGTTGGCATCTACAAAATACTGTACAAAGCAACATCTAAAGGGAACTGCAAATCATAGTGGGTGTTAAACAGTGGCTCGGTTTACCTGCATATTGGAGATAGGATCCTTCACTCATTTTCTTTTTTTTTTTTTAATTAGAAATTCACTGCAAAGGAATGATTTATCCAGAGGAAGTTATATCAGTCCCCCATGTCCTAAACAGAAATCACTGCAAGAAGCAACCAAACATAGAAAAAGCTCAAAGTCTGAGCTAATGTTCCCATGACATCTACCTCCACCGAAGTATGGTGAACATTTACCTTTCTCTGGATCATGTCCACTCTGACAACTCTCCATAACTTTTCTGTAAAATTACTTAACACTGTTGCAATGCATTTCCAAATTATACAACATTCTTTTTAGGCCTGACATTTACACTGTGACACCTTCAACTGATATCTAAGTTGGCAATGTCTAATGTTGTTGCATAGCAATAGTCTTGTTGAACTAGACAGTTTACTTAACAATTTGCACTTTCTGCTTCTGCTGGGGTCTGCTTTTGTCTTTCTTTTGTTTATGTCAAATTGCTAGTTGCCCTTTAATATGTTAAATTTTCATTTTATTGTTTCTGCTAAATACTTTTTATCCATAATCCTATAGTGGGTAAATTCATCTGTACAGTTAATACTATTGATTCAATTACTCTCTGAATGAATACTGCGTATTGAATCCCAGCCTTCTTTTTTTGTTTAATATACATGGGAAATAACCACATGGGATTTTGATGTAAATCAAGAACTAAAATATTAGCGAAGTGTAAATATTTTTACCTCCAAAATTCCTCAGAGATTCACTACAGATATAATGCTTGTAGCAGAATTGAGTTACAATGAGATTCAGAGCTGAATCCAAAACATGCCTGAATTTAAATTCAAATCAACAAAACTTCCTTTAAGTCTTAGTAAAAAAAGAATTATATGGTCACTTGATTATTATTTTAATAAAGATTTTCAATTCTGGTAATTGGTGACCATTACAGTAGCTGTTTACATTGCATATTAAAAATGTGTTCCATCTCCAGCTATCTCCTGGCCTTTAGTTTTTTCTTCATCTGCTGAATTTAAGAATTTGCTATAAGAGAAGCTCTCCCTTTTAGACCAAGCTCCCTCTTAACTTTTTACTTGATCAACAGAATAGACTGTTCTTTCTGGATTTGAAACCAATCCAATGCAGTATCTGTCCACACAATGCCTTGCCTATGGACTGGAGCCTGGTTTGCTCTCTGCCTCCTATGAAATTAGGGGGAATGCAGATATTAGCATGCTGTGTTTTTCACACACTTCTTCCTTCCTCCTTTCTTTTTCCCGTTTGCTTTCTTTCTGCTTTTATAAAATTCTGATTACACCTGCTTTGAGAATAATGGTGTCATTGGTTGTTCCTTCTGAGAGGGCTTTTTCTTACCAGAATTGCAGTTTGAGTCTTAAATGACCTTGGGAGTTAATCACTTCTTCCCCACTGGGCCTTAGAGTTGGACCAATGTAATTCTGGGAAAAGGATCTGGCAGATAAATTTTCTTTCTTTCTCTAGCATATTGTCAAGGTACATTTACCTGTGATAAAAGCACCCAGAGAAACTTAAAAAACAGAGTCTGCTAGAGTAAAACTTCTTTCATGCTTTTTGGCGTCCTAAGGGTTTTGTACAGCTACATGTTCGTTTATGTGCTCAGAGATTAAAAAATATTGATAATCTTCACTCCTGAGGAAAATATTATAAATAAATTATCCCACTCAGAATTACCTGTATTCGACAATTTTTGCCCAGGACATCTTGGTGGATATCAAGAAAATCAGGTCATGGGAGAAGACTGGTACACCCTCCAACATGCTATTAGATGAAAAATAGATAATTACTGTTTTCATGAAAAGAACCTTTTTGTTGGGCACAGATATGATTTCTGCATGCTGCCATGGTGTACCGATGAGGAGGAGGCATCCCTGTGAAGCACCTGTGAGGGAGTTCTGTGCCCAAATCACATTGGCATAGCCCTTGTGCCTAAAGCCCTGAGCCTGCAGTGCAAGCACCAGTGGATCCTGTCTTCCGCTTCTACAGTCCTTATCAACAGACTGGAGAAACAGGCTGAGCGTAGGTGCTGTGTTAGTCATATTGAAGTCAAAATGCCATTATGGAGACACCAGAACTTTGGGTTACATTGTCACAAATATCAGTGCATGTGACTCAAAGTAGAGATTTCACTCCAGCTAAAACCCACTGTGTAACAGAGGTAGCAGATGTTTAATGGCTGCACCACTGACAACGTGTTTAACTGTTATTAATATTTATAATTCAGTAATGATAACCGTGGCTCCAAAGTGCACTAAATGCACTATCGTTATTGCTTTAAGTTAAACCTTTGTCTCAGTTAATTGGCTATGTGTCCCACTCCTGTGTAGCCCATATGGCAAGACCAGGAAATAATAATATTATTATACTGAAAAAAATGAATGACTGCTCTCAAGTGACTGTTTGGTCTCCAGACAATTATTGAACTGGCTTAAGCAGTGGTCATGCTAAACAACCATCACTCAGCCTTAAGGAAAGGAGTAATTAAACTACATTTAGTGAGATTCCTAGAAACAGCAGAAGCCATTGCCCAAGGCAGTGGGTCACATGGTGAGGTTTAATCAAAAGCTGCTACCTGTGGCCAGAGAGGCTGACTTGTTATAACTGCAGGGATATAAGGCTGGCACAACCAGTTATGGATGGGTATCACAGCAGAATTATGAAGCCATCAGAATGAGAGAAGTAATCATGGAGATTGCCAAAGAAAATACACAAAGAATTGTTTTGTCATGGAACCACTAGAAAGAAAGGTGGGGGGTTCCTTAGCAGTAGCTAGTGAGCTTCAGGAAAGACCCTGCAATGCATTGACATTTAAAATTAAGAAGATGATGCACCAAAAAATATAGCCAAGAAGTTTTCCTTCCCTTTCTCCATGAAATAGAAAACAAGGTTACTGGCATTTGAGTAAGTGGTTGAGCCAAAAGGGATAACAAACAACCATGAAACTTTGATCTTCTACAGTCCTTTGAACTGATAATCTTAAACTAATAAACAGATCATGACAGCAGTACTCCATACTTAAGTATAAATTGTTATTTTTTTTAATGTTTGTAACTTTAGTTAGGCTCTATGCCTTTCTTTCATATGATTAGAGAAAATATTTTTCTCCCACACAAGATTGGATCTGACCAAAGGGAAATGAAGTCCCAAACACTGAGGGATTGAAATAGCAGGCTGCAGTTTTGTTTATATCTATATTACATACACAACATCCAATTATATTTAGCATAGAGACACCTTTTCACTCACCTCCTGGGAATCTCAAGAAAGGAGACAGAATTTGCTCAAGTTATCCATGGCAGTTTCCCTTCTCCTCTTCTCCCCGCCCCCCCCCCCCCCCAAAATCTTTCTAGATACACACTGCTCCTAGCCATCTCTTGATGTCACAAAGCCTATATTCATTCCTGTTATCTTTGTGGGCTAGACTTGGCATACATTAATTCACTGGAACCTTTTGGTTTTGAAGGTGTCATTGCCCTTATTCTGCATAAAAATGAATGTTAGCTGCTACTAGCAGGAAAAAAGAACAAGAAATAAAGTGTTGAAAAGGACAGTGCTACATCTCCTACAGAACTTGTTTCTTGGCTGTTCCAAATATCAATGGCAGGATGCCCCAACAACTTTTTGCTGGCTGATCTCCTTAGGAAGCAGGTTAGATGGTACCTGCTTCTTGCAGGTCTGGCTGGCTGATCCTAAGAAGGACTAAAAGGGTTTACAAGCTCAAGCCACTTCCTACCTTTGCCTATGCCCAAGAATCCCTCTCCTTGATGAGGTGTATGTGCATGAGGAAGTTAGAGGCAATGATGCAGGGGGATGCACAAGAGGTGGAGGAGCAGTCCAGGTGCTGCATCTGGACCAGCTAAAACATCCTCCTGGGCACTGGGCCAAGATATTAAGTACATTGACATTCTGGATCCATACCATGGAGAATTGTTGGATAATAAACTAATCATCACTGTTTTTTCTTAAAAACTAACTTTTCTCCTACAAAATGAGTACTGGTAGCATTAATAATGTTAGTTAAAGTAATGTCACTTACTAAATCTTACTGTTCCAGGGTGTATTTATAAATAAGCGACAACATCATGTCTAAAGACACAAAAAAGAAATGAACAGCAACCCAGACATTTTTAATATTTTCATAAAAAGTAATCAAGACATTAAAAACCAAACACAAGAAGTTAAAAAGAAAACAAGAATTTAGAAACAAAATTAATGTAGGGTGTTAGTTGAAAAATCTTCCTGAAAAAGATTTTGAAAAGCTCCTGCAATATGGAACTGTTTTCTTCTGCGTCATCAAATCTCAATTTTAAACATGTTCCCTGTCCCTGCTCATTTCCTCTATTCCATTTTGGTATATATGAAGAAGTCATGCCTTGTTATTGGTTAAAAAGTCACATACTGGTTCATACATTTGTACTTTAACAATATATTTAGAATATTGTCCTTTGAGCAACCTGGGCTAGTGGAGGGTGTCCCTGCCCATGGTCGGGGTTGGGACTAGATGAACTCTAAGGTCCTTTTCACCCCAAACGACTCTGGGATTCTGTGATTCGATGAATATTGGTGGAAAGTAATAATGAATCACATTTACACTTTCATAAATGCAGATAAATGCACTCCTGCCAGAATGTTCAACATTTTTTACCCACGGAAGTCCTGATTCTTGAATATTATGCTAATAAAATGGGGAGTATAATTGCTGATATTTCTGACATATATTAATCATAGTTCCAGGATCTTCTGGAAGCTGCCAGGTATTCAGGGAAATGTTTGAGTCCTAAAAGTTACATGAATTATGTATTTCTTGTATGAAATTTCAGGCGATCCAATATTTGTTATACCCTATTTGCTATTCATCATTTGCTATTCATTATACTTGTATTTATAAGTTTCAGTTACCCAATCAGGGAGTGCAGACAATAGTAAGTGATTTGGTTGACCAGTCAAACACTTCAAATAGTGTATAGATGACACTAACCATTTGAGAACAAAAAAATAGTCTGAAATCTGTTCACATAAAACTGTTCAGTGAATACTTACAAATAACAAATGTGTTTGTAGGAATCAGGATTGTTTCCAGAATGATTCATGAACTGCAAAACGGCCAAATTAGCAACAAACACTATTTGCAATTGATAATTCAATCAGACATAGATAAAAGAGAATTCAGCAGAATCTGTGATTCTCCTCTGAGGAAATGTTGAGTAGCAGTTTCTTTCTCTGCTCAACTATTAGAGCTGACTGGAAAGCATGCACTTTTCCTGCAAAATTCAGTTTGGATGAGAAGCTAAGCAATGTTTTTAATCTTAACAGCATTTTGCAAACTGTTGTCCTCTCTTTCTTGAGTCCCCAGGTATTTTTTAGCCATATTGATTGGCAATAAATTGAGGCATGACTGCATTTATTAAACCTGAAAATCCATGCCTGCTTAAGTACCTAAATAATCAATCAATTTTGATACTTAACTTTAGAAAGCTGGCTTAGCTGCTCTTGGGCAGCCCCAGAAAAATGGTGTCGGGACTGGATCTTTCCCCTATCAATGTTAGGAGATTATCTGTTAGAGCCACAAAGAGACCACACAAGTTTGTGACTGCCCTTTGTCTGTTCAGGCAGTCAGACTAGTGAAATAACTATGGTCCAGTAGGATGACTGATGGCTGAGCTATATTTTATAGATACAAACTATTGTATAGATTTGGCAGTTCTTTTAAAATAATATTCTAGCACAGGGAGTGGGATTGGCATTCACTAACTTTATCCATGTCAAGGACTACTCTACTTAGTCATATATGTTCCTTCAGTGGAAAGAGGGATAATTTATCTAAACTGAATCACCTGGGATGGGAGAGATGACTGACAGTGGTAGGAGAGTGAATGATGAGCCTACAGCAGACACATGAGGGCAGAGTCATAGGGTGATGTTAGAAACTCCCAGTAATACATATGGCCTCCAGAGACCTCTCCAGAAAATTGTGGGTCCCTCCTAGGTCCTGTGCCATGCCTGTACTGGTGTGCTGAGTACTCTGAGTTGCATAAAATTGTGGTAGATGTCTCTACACAGGCAAGTGAATTGTTCACTTTTACATTGCATAGGAAGCAATTCCATAATACCAATATTATGGAATGATTACATTTAAATATCTGCCCTTGCCTGTGTTTTGGTCAGATGCTCAATACCACTTATATGTCATGTTCTAGATTTCCCTCGGTTTTATTTAAAACACACATCTTGGGAAATAAAGATTGCATTTAGTTGTTATATACTATAATAAATAGCCCAGGATAATATGGAAGAACCACATTTCCGGAGTATGAGATGGTGAATTTTCTTCTTTTGCTTTGATGACATTCATACTGTTGCCTCTTTATTTGTGTGCACCACTTGGTTCACAAAGCCCAGGAACAGAGGCTGGCAGAAAAGTCATGGGAAAATGCATTTGCATCCTGTACAAGAGCTGTGAATCAAACACATGGTCCCACCCTGGCTCCATCATCCTCTTTGGAGTGCAGGAAAACCAAGGATGTGAGGCTACATGTATCCCACCTGACCACAGCTTTTGGGGCATGCAAGTTATGTGAGACACTCAGGTTACTTATTACTTCTCTCACCTGTTTTTCTACATGGATTTTTTGTTTTCCTCACCAGCTCCCTGTTCCAAACTACAATGCAACCATCAGCAAAGCAGCCATGCGAAGTGGGGAAAAGTGTCACAGTGAAATGACCGATCAAATATTTCTCAATTTATTCAGATGCTGTGTACAGTACCTACTTCCATTTCCCCATGAAATAGTGCTACATCATCACTTTTATATATTGCATCAAGCTGAATAAGCTGTATTAATTGTCCTGTTTCTGAAACCATGAGAATGGTTTCTTCTGCTACCTACAGTTTAGACATATAGGAATGTAAGAAAAATCTGCTGTACATTCCTAAATGTTCTCTTTGATGTGTAAAACCATGTTTGTTAAGTAACAAACCCATGAAAATAGAAGGCAACAGAATGAAGTACATCAGGACGATACTGAAAAATTGTTCATTTTAGCTTACAGCACTTCTCACAATGAAATCTCATATTGAAATTCACATATACATTTGTTTACTTATTATTTTAATCCTAGGAGACTTTAATCTTCTGTCCTGGAAATGGGGATAAATTCGATGCAAATTATTTCCTCACCTACTTCACTGTTTGTTTTTATTTTTTAATATTTCTGTGGTCTACATCCTAGCTGTGCAGCTATCATTTTTTTCTCTCTCTTTTTTTTTTCTTAACCAGGAACATGTTGCTGTTTTACAAGCCTTAAAGGATTTTTTTTCCAGATTAATTAAAAAAGGCTTACCAGGCCTGTACTAGAGAAAAACAGATGGGATGACTCTGTAAGCAGAGTCATTCATTTACATCAGAGCTTGAAATGAGTTGGGCTACTCAAGTGCGTCGTTACATAAGTAAAGCACAGTTTGGACAGTAAAATAGACTATTACAGCTAATCAAATGTTAATACTGGGAGTCCAAGAATGACCTAGGTTACTGAATCTGGCCAGATGCTTTTACCCACCTCAAGTTGAAAAGTGTCACAGAGGAAAGCCTGAATGCTCAGTGGAGAAACTCTTTAAAATAGAAACATCATAACGTCTCTGAGTCACAGAGCTTTACAGAATGCAAAGAGGTCACAGTGTGGTCATCCCCTTGAGGAAATCTGAGTAATATAAAAATTTTCTGCCCTCTGACTTGACTGCATGGGTGGCTGAGCTATTTTACCACTCAGGAAGTCTTGAACAGCAAATATGCTGATCAGAGGACAGAAGCTGCAGTACTGTTTTCCTTCCCCATTCTGTTCTTTGCACGTTTATTTTGATATTGGGGGTTTTAAATTGCATGGAATGATTTGGCTGATTATTTTTCCCAAAATGTTCTGGAAAGAAAATCCTATAAGACTTGTAAAACAGAAAAGTTGGTAGGGTTTTTTGCTTTAAAAAAAAAAAAACAACTATGTGAAGGAAGCAGAAGGTAAATTAATTTTTAGGGAAAGGAAAGAAAATAGAATATAGGATAACTCAGCCATATGTAGGAAGACATGAGTGCTCTCACATGTACATTCTTTGTCAGTGTAAAAATAATACCTAAATATATGCAAACAGATCATGCAGACATCCGTATAGTCATACAGGGATACTTGCACAGGCACATGTTTTTGCATTCCTTGTTCATCATATGAAATAACATATAATCTGGGACATCCTATATCATATCCATATTCTTATTCATTTATCTTATAAATTATAAATAATCTCCACAGTTTATTTCTGCCAGAATATAATGTATCTGAGAATAATTCAGAAAGAGTCTTGCTGGTTAATTGGAGGTGGTGGATTTCCTGAAAGCCACCATATTTGCTTTTGGAGTGCTTTTCCATCTCATTACATTCCCAAACTTATCAACAAATTTCTTGAAGTATGAAATCATTTAAAGGGATGTTTAAGAATAAAGTAAAAACTTAGAAGTGATAAATTCATCAAAAGCTCCTCAACAGAACACAGCTATAGATATACTGTAACACTTAATTGTCTTTTCGTTCCTGTTCATATGTTTACACGTGGTAAAGGCAGAGGGTGGAAAAACTTGCTGACCTGGTTCCATGCTTAGGTTTCTTCCCATCTACCTGTACACAGGTTATATCTTGCCATTAAGATAAGATTTTTGGGATAAGGACTATCTACCTCTTGACTCCATATTTGTAAGACAGCGAGCATAGTGCCTACTGCAAAACATGGCAAATGGGAAAATTTCTATTCACAGGGACACAGTTAGATGAATGCAAAAACAGCTGTTCTGTCTTAGGCAACAGTCCATCTAGCTGAGCATCTTGTGTCCATCATATCCACAGGTAAAAATCCAAGAGCAAGCATATGTAATGCCTTGCATATTCAGACTGAAACTATTTTCAGCTCAAGGATTTCCTCATCTTGATGAGATTTTCCTATTTAGTAATCTCGAGGGTGATTACTGCAAGTATTTGTCCAACTGCCTATTGATACCATGCTAATTTTATGCACAATGCCCTCTGGCAAGCTGTCCCACAGGTCCATCGCCCGCCACATGAAGAACCATCCTCTTTCTTTTGTTCTGAACCTGGCCCTTATGCGTGCACATGATGGCCCCAAGTCTTTGCCAATTTTTTGGCAAAGAAAGTAAGCTCTCAATCTTTGTGTCACTCATAATTATACTGAGCTCTACCAAATCCTCCCTAAGTTTCTTTTCCAGACAGAGGAGCTCCAGCTTCCAGTTACTGTTTGTGCAGAAACAATTTCAGAAAAAATAGGGATCATCCTTGTTGCCCCTCTCTGTACCTTTTTAAGTCCTAATACACCTCAGAGACCATTTTATAAGTAGGTCTGTGACTGCTTTTCCTTATGTGCATCGCTTTACATATATCTACATATCATTTCATCTACCATTTTATTGCCCAGTCACCTAGTCTTTGTAATACTTCACAGTCTTGTCCTACAAATCTGAATTACTTTGTATCACCAGCATATTTTCTTGCCTTGCAGCCTACTTTCTTTTTCAGGTCATTTTTGACGTTTGTCTCTGAGGCAGTGCCAATTTAGCCAGCTTGTACCCACTGCACACCCTCAGTATGGCTGGAACAGCTGTCCATGACCTAGACTGGTGTGACACAGTGACTTGGATTGGGAGAGTGACCTGCATTTTTTTGCTGGGTTATTTTTTAACAGAAAGGCAGAAAAAGCATAAGATGATACTGCTGTCAAACATGGAAGCTTATTCTTCCACTGCCCCAATGTGAGGTGAATATGCAAGTTTAGCCTTGAAATCATCAACTTTGACTGCACCACTCTCACACTCAAACCTTTGGGGTCACTGTGAGTAGTCCCCCAGCTGACAAATAAAACAAAGGATAAGAAAAGAAGAACAGGGATTAAACATTGCATATGTGTATCATAAGAACCATTTGAAAACAGTGAACAGATCTGTTTGGTAATAAAGAAAAATGTAGGTTCTGGGGTTGGTTTTTTTTCATTTCTTTCCCTTTTTCAGAATCAGTAAGTGAAAGCTGTAGAAAGTTATGAACTACTAAAAACAAAGAACTGGAATGAAAAACATTATACAAAATTAATTATAGTGATCACTGTTGCCATGATTGTGATTTACAATGCGTATCTCTCCTTGCAGTAAAAAAGACATAAAACAGGATATGAAATTAGCTGGAGAGCATTACTTTTTCTCTGCATGTTTTTCTGAGTACCAGATTTCTAAAAATTTCCTAACTGTGTCGCAATCACATTGCGGGTAGCTTTATGTCCCAATGTGAAAGACATTACATAGCACAAGAGTGTGAACATATAAGGTTAGCTAGCCTTCTTTAAGGCAAGCAAAGGAAGCAGAATAGGATGCTGAAAAGTGGGACATCCTTAAAGCAGTGGGACATCTGGCTGCCCTGTACGAGACGGAATCGAGCAGCTGCTGAACTGTCACAGGAATGCTCCGCAGCGGCGCACAGGAATTGTCGTCCCAGATCAAACTAATGGTACCAGTACCAGATGCTTCAGAGGAAGACGTAAAATTTCCATAATGGGCAATTATGCAACAACATGTTGGTGAGGGAAGTTAGTCCTTTAAGTCTCAGACATTTAGCACATGATTTATGTCCTGATGAATGTGGATTGATTTATGTCCTGGGGAACCCATAGTTATCCTTATAATTCGTATAATGGCTAGTGCTTTCTTTTGAAACAGCTACATTCTTTTTCTGCGTGTTATGGTAATTGTGTATTATTAGGAACCAAATATGAAGAAATGCTGTAACCTACTGAAACTCAAGGAAGAATGCAGAGGGAAAATGCAGTGATCTAAATTAGACTATGGCCAAGAGGCCAGGAATAATCTCAACAAATGTGATACACGTTTTCTCTTTTAACCACATGACAGTATTAAGAATGGCAGAGCACATGTTGGGTGCATCCAGGTGTGAGGCAGTACAGATTGGGGAGGCGGAAATGAGCCCTACCAGCCCCCCTTTCCTTCCCCATGTCATTGCTGCTAACAGCCATGCAATCACAGAGAAGAAGCACCAATAAAGAGGCTCTTGAATGGAGTTTCCTTAGTCATAAAAATAAATATATCATTCTATGATTAAAATATAGCCTTAAATCCCATTCTTCTTGGACACAGATTGCATACTCTCATTACATGGCATGCAGTCCAGTATTACCTTTGGGCTGCTTGTAGTCCAAATTTTGAGCTGCTTCTGAGAGCTGTTAAATGATAGAGTAAGCTAGTAGAGTTGTGTCATTGAGATGGCTTCTCTAAAGAGGACATTAAATCCCCATTGGTCAGAGTTACTACAGTAGACTGAGCATTTTTTTCTCTCTCTCAGAGCATGAGCATATACTGTAAACTATTTATGTTAAGAAAATGCATGCCAGGATCTGAATGTTTGCTAGGGGTATGACATGACAGGCACACATGCTACAGCTGTGTACATCCTGCTGCTGCCAGAAACTGTATTTCATTTTGAACTACTTAAAGGAGTAGTTTAAGTTTTATGGCAACCCACAAAGTGCACCAGCATATAAACACATCCTCACATGAGAGAGGGGGTTTGGTCCATGCTACCACTTTTGAGCCAGCACAAAACAGTAGATACAAATGACAGATATCTATTTAAACATAAGCAGACTGAATAGTTAAGTCACTGAAGTGTTTCTTAGATTATAAAACTGTGAGGAGCCACTGTATTAATCTAATCCAATATTTCTAAAAGACATCCTGCTCTGAGTTACAGATTTCCAGAGACAGAGGTTTCCCCATAATCCTTGTTAAATTGTTCCAGAGGTTAATCATCTTCTTTATAAAACTAATGCCTTTAAATCTGAGTATTTCCAGCCTCAATGTCCATCTACTGCATATTGTTATGTCTTTGTCTCTTGAACTGAAGAACGCCTAATTATCAAATGTATTTTCTCCATGGAGATACTTATAAACTGTGATTATGTCATCTCCTAACCTTTCCTTTGATAAACTAAACAGATTGAACTCATTGAGTTTACAATCTTTGTTTTCTTGTCCTTTAACCATTCCTGTACTTCTCCCCAGATTGTTTCTCTCCCCTCTCCAGTTTGCAGATGACTTCATAAGACAGCAAATCCCAGAACTGAACCTATTAATGCAGTCACAGCCATACAGATACAAAATATAAAGAAGATACAACAGTCTGACTCCTCCTAACTCTTCCAAGGATCACAAAAGCCATATTTGTTCAGTTATGATTCTCTGTTTACATTTTGAGACCTACCAGTTAGCTAGTTCTAATAAACTCAATGTGTGCTGTGTTGATTTTTAGTCATTACAATTTCTTAAAAAATGTTTTCTGGTCACTCAGGTGAATGCCTGACATAAATCTATGTATATCGTATCGATGCTATTTACCTTTATTAACCCAGCTTGTAATCCCATCAGAGAAAGACATCTGGTTGGTTTGACAAGAACTATTTTCATAAACTCATGTTGATTGACATTTAATATATTATGCTCTTTTGGAAGTTGCAGTACCCCAGTTGATATAATTTCATAAGGAATTATTCCGTCAGCTGCTGAAAGATTCTGCTGTGTCCCTGTGGAAATTCCATGGGTCATTTTGTATTAAGTTGATGCTAACTTATATTAAACCTATCTCAGATTTTTGTCGTATACTATAATGCAACCATTGCTGCAAAGAGGCCGCCTTACACAAGTAAAATGACTGGGGTAAGAATGCAAACACTTCACTACAAATAAAACTAAACAGGTAATCATATTTGAGCCTTAGGCTTCTAGAAAATCAATCTTCCCATATAAGAAAAACTCACTGATCTGCAGCCTACATGAGTCTGTTTGTTTAAAAAATATGTTAAATGCATTATGATAACATAGGTCAGTATATAAAAGGATACATGAATCTCAAAATTGATTTATCCAAAGCCTGTGTCCCAGTGATAATACTGTACTAGTAGATAACAAAAAATTTCCATCATTTATTATAAAACACTTTACCCCCAAACCTCATAAAAACAACAGAAAAAATAATCAGTATTCCAGACCTGAACTTCAATGGACAGAGTCTTATAACATGAAATGTAATCAAAATGCCCAGAGTTCATGTAGAATAAGTTTGGACTCTAGGACACAACAACTTGGACCATATGATCAAATTCAAAATGAACTGATGGAAAGATACTGCCTAAATTTTTCTGGTGTTTTGTAATCCTAAAATTAGGTTGCTATGAGCATTGCCCTTTAGCACACTGTAACACATACACTTTAAGTTATGCATCCAGGTTTACTGTACACCCAAAGTATTGAGATGGATATTTCTGTAAGAAGTTCTACCTAAAACAAAACGGTCTGATGAACTGGGGTTTCTTAACTTAGGTAGTAAGGCATAACAATCAACACAAGTTCCACATCCTCTCCCTTGATCCCCAGGGTCTGGGAACACATTGCTCACATTGCTGCACTGATTTATCTTCAAAAGCTAGGTACAAAAATGTTTCTATAATGTGTTCGTTCAAAACCCAGCTAGACAAGAAATGCTATTATCCTTTACCCCTATTTCTCAGAAATTCCAGAGGCTGGGACACTCATCTAGACTATGGGGTTCTGGGTTCAGATGCCTTCTCTGTCTAATTTAAGCACTGTTCTCCCGACTCCCTAAGGTACCACAGTCATTAAAAAGAGCTTTAGGGGGGTTGTGAAGAGGTTGTTCTTGTTCCTGCATACTGAAGTTGTTCTACTTTATTTGACCCATTTAAACAATGAAATGGAAAGAGAGAGATGACTCTAAATCCCAGGGTTTAAATGGCTCACAGGAATGTGTAATAGTAAAACATTATAATAAATGAGAGAGTTCTCTTGCCTAATCTCTATTACTTTGTACTTGCTTTCTCTCTTCCTTAGTGAATGTTCAAGTTGGCCATATGAAGCAGAAGTCTCAAGAAAAGAGAATGAGGGTGTCTACACCTGACCACTCGGTTAGTGGTAAAGATATATTCCAGGAGATGGGAGATGAAGACTCAAATCCACCTAGATCTAGGAAGAAGCTGAATGCCTGTCCTGGATTGTTGTTCTATCCATTGATGAAAAAAGCAATTGGCTGCATTCCTGTCTTCTGGCTTTATTATAGGTGGATCAGCTGCTAGATTTGCTCTAGAAAGCACTGATTTTTGTAGGAGAATCCATGTGAGTTATGGCAAGATTTAGGCCAGGGACAGGTGGTGAACTGTTTTGCAGCTCTGCCTAGAGAGGGAATTTAAAACAACCAGGGAGGATTAATCTCGCCAAACCTGAGCTGACTAACATGTAGCACATGTCTAGATGCACTCTGTAATGGATGTGAAGAAAGAGATTCTGAGAGAGAGGAAGTCACTTCAGCTATCATATAAACTACACTTCACACACATATTTGTTTTGGTCCAGTGACTATAGGAGGAGGCTAAATGATCCTCTCAGATTAGACATTTCATTTTTAATGGCTCAATTAAGGCAAAATGAACCCTACTTTTGAAATCATAGATATACTACAGGTTTAAGGGAGTAAAAAAGGCTACTGAAAGAGTTGTGCAGCTGATTTCTGGACCTGAGTACCTGAGATGAGCAATCACACTTAATACTCAGTCTAGTTATGGCTCAATCTCTTATGGTTGTACTAAAGAAAAGAAAAAAAAAATAAAATACCCTGCTTATTTTTTCTGCAGAAATTCAAAATCATCCCTTTAGAATTCACCTTGCAAACCCAGCAGTATCCATGAAGTGTGGCTCCTGTTTTCTGTCACATATACCTTCCCCGTCCTTTTCCCTGTGACTGCACCAGCATAATCCAAAGAAAACGTTCTTTTCGGGGCTTAACTCCACTGATGGGGTATGCTTCTTTGAGCCAGACCAAATGTACATTACTAAGCTCCAATTCATTTATCAGCACAGTTGACCCAAAGCTGACCTGAAGGCATAAGATAAGGTCCAAGACTACCTGGCTAGAAGCAATCAAAATTTCTTTGTATTAAAGATAGCCACTTATTAACTGAATTTTCTGTATCCTTGTTTTATCTCAATGATCATCAGAAATGTATCTGCTCTGACTGCTGGCCACTGACTGGTAAATTGATTCCTTTTCCTGACTTGTGACAAGTGACAGTAGAGAATGACTGCACAGATGATGAGAGATATCTGGAATTTTCATTCTTCAGATCTCCTGAGTTCTGAAAGAAGTCATGATAATTTTCTTTTTTTGGGGGGGAATAAAACCAAAATTAAAATTTTTATTTTGTGGTAGCTTAATTTTCTATTTAATAAATTGTTCTGACAAAATACTCCCAAACAAAGTCTATCCTTCAATTCAAGAGATCAATTTTTTGTTCCTTAATAACGACCTAGTGTGGTCAAGGCTGTCAAAAGGGTAAAACCTGGCGCAGAAAGGGATCATGCAAATATTCTACCATGCTGCTAACATTTGTTTTGAGATGATAAAAAGAAAAACCTGTGTTGTCTGCAGTAACACTTGTATCATGCTCTCAATAGTTCTAAGACTGCCTACTGAACATCATTCATGCATGGCCAGAGGTAGTGATAAAGAGAAATAAATAGGGTGGGATCAAATGCTGGGAAACCGGAAAAAATTCTTCCAACACTTTCGTGTTTCTAAGTGTTGTTGCCAAGGCCTATAATCACACACATTTGATTCTTGCATCTGGGTTAATGGTGTAACCAAGTCTGACAGCCAAGCCAAAATTGGCATGTAGCATAGACTTGGTTGAAAATCACAGATACCCTGAATCAAATTGTTTCAAGAACTTTTTTGCAAAATATCCAGGAGCCTAGCTTGGCCCCTATCAACCTTCCAGTATGTTTATAGCTAAAAAATGAAAAATGCAGAGCTTGAAATGAAATGTACAGAGAACTTATTCATCTGTCATTTTATGATGCTGATAAAAACAGACAGTACATAGGAAGTGCTTCATCTTCTTTCTTCCAGCCTCTACTTCAATTTTTAAGGAAAGTCATGCTTTCCCATATACAGAAAAAAAGGAGACTCATTTTCCAACTAAAACAAATATTTTTCTTAAACCAACTTTTATTTTCCCAAATATTTGACAGGAGCAGACTGTACAGTTCTGAAGAAGTTTAGTCAGCTGTGCAGATTGACTTTTGAAGTGTAAAATAAACCTTTACTTAACAGATGTCAAGAATATGACTTTGTGAGATAATGACAGGTTTTGTAATAGGTTGGCGGTGGTTCTTTCTAAGTGGAATGAATGAAGTTTTGGTGCCAACTCTTTAAAAAAATGACAACATGATTATTAAAAATTGACTGGAATCAGGAAAGAAAAATCAACAACAAAACTGACTGTACTTCTTTTTTTGTGTGTTTGGAAGGTACAAATCTCTCACTAAGTTGCACGGAAGTACCATTATCTTTAATGGATGCACTCTTTCTTCATTTGGGAGCTGCAATGGAACAGAAATTGAGTGCCCAAGAAGACAAGCTTAGACCCAGTCTTGAGACATCAGCTGAAGCTGACCTCTTCCTTAGCCCATGTTCCTCTGCAGAGCCTGAATGTCATGATTCCACACTAATTTGATGACAATTTCAAGAGATGACTCATCCATCTCATCCATTATCCAATCAAAAAGGTTCACTGCCTGACCAGTTCACACAACTTCTACTTTTGGGGAGAGAAAGGGGGATCCACTGCAAGAATCATGACTTCCACTGTCTTCCCAGGAAGCTCCTGCTGTCATTAAAGTCAACAGCATAAGAAGAACATTAATCCCCCCTCTAAATATTTCACACAGAGCTAACTCCTTGCTGTGCAAAACACAGCAGTGAAGGCTTGGAAAAGTTGATGCACCTAAGGTGAGTGGCACTCACTTTACCAGCTGGCTGAACCCATTGGTATTTGGTAGATATTCCAGCAAACTTTCTCATGCTCTGAAAATAGCCCTGTGGACTGTCACAGTGCTGTCTGGTTGGCTGCAATTGTTCTGTACTGTCAGCCGGACTATAACATCCTGAGCTGGAAGCAGAACTGTGGGCTTATTGCAAGATTTGGAGAAAAGATGAGGGTCATACTTATCTCTGATGGCCTCACACTGAACTTGCTTGACAGCAATCAGTATCTGCTCGAGGAAGACCTGAGACTGCGAGTTTTCACAGAAGCTGGGTCCCCGTTAGAAGGGAATACTAACATGGACACATGTACTGACTTTTTTCTCACTTGCTGGCCTTGTGCCTGAGAACCAGACCTGCTTCTATATATACATCAAAAATTTCGAAGTCCCATGGGAACAGCTATCCCTTGCCAGTGAAACCACGTGTTGCTCCTCCCCCTGTCAGTGCTGTATTGCCAACTCCAAGCACTGCCAGCTGACACATTGCTGAGGCCAGCAGTGGAAAGGATGGCCAGCCATGCCCACCTGCCTGTTGGGCCACCCAGGGACCAGCACTCATCACCTATCCTGCCTTCTCATCAGCGTCCTTCAGACTGACCCCTTCTGCTACTCCAGCTCATCTCTATTTCTGCCTATTTTTATTTAGGATCATCTTCTTCCTGTCAGGTCCTCACCACTTTGTTGAAATGGCATATATTTCTTTCCTCTAATCTTCTCATTGCAATTTTCTCTGCTGTTTCTCAGACTTCCCTTCCAACCTTCAGGTTCCCATGAATCCTCTGCAGCCAGTTTTACAGCTCTCCATATAGTACTTCACCTTTCCTTCCATTCTATCAATACACATTTGACAGTCCTCTCCACTCCGTTGCTCCTGATTTCCCAGACTGCTATTTCCCTGAATATCCCAAAGGGGTGTGAGGAGGGGAGGGCTGAAATAGAATAACCCAAAATATTCTTACATAAATTTTGCCCTTCAGGTTACTGCCATGAAAAGCAACATTCAAGAAGCTAGTCACTATTCTAAAAATAGCTGCATGGACACTTCTCTCAACAGGTGGATCTTGTTCTTTGTCCCCGAATTCAAAGTAAGCCCGACAGAGCAGCTCATTTCAGAATATTGCCATTGCAAGTGCAAGGCTTTAGAGGCCAGGTTATTGAAAAGTGACCATTGATATCCAGGCCAAGTGTTATCTCATAGCGTCTCCTTCCATCCCTCTCATAATTGCTGTATTTACTTTCCAACAGAAGTTAATGAAAAAAAAAGGAAATACTTTGCTCTGCATAGGGAATTAATGCAGCAGGCCTGCAGTGGCTCTTCTGGAGCCCTCCTCATCTACAATGAAAATCCATGTAAGTCCCCTGTAAATATACACCCTCACCATTCCTGCTAAATGCGTGCTATTTACACAATAGCCCATTACAACAGCCCATCTGTCAACCGTCTTTCATGGTCACAGGTGGAGGATGAAAAATTCTTTTGAACAGAGCACTGAGGGTCTTTGGAGAAAAGCTTGTTTGCTGATGTATAGCCTCCCACAGAGCCAAGATCTGCAACCTTCTGGGGCTCCCAGCCATGGCTGGCCTTTAGTCAAACAGTGCCCAGGGCAAGCCAGAATTTCATGCCTTTCCAAAACACTAATTGATTGGGGATAAACATTAACCTAGAATTTCAGTTGTGCACTCTAGTCTTAAGTATGCTGGGCAGTTGCCCAGATAACCCGCCCCTCAGGCTAACCCTACTTCAAGGGTCTTTGCATAAGGTCATGGAAGTTTAGTTCATTTTATGGTACAGACAGCTACAAAGCATCTAAACATTTTATCTTTAAGAGCTTCCTTTTAGTTCAGACAATGATTGTGAAAATATGGTGGACAGAAGCAAGGCATGTCCCAGGCTCACAAGATAGACTCCCTGGTTCAGAGATCAGAGCAATGAAACGGCACCTCAGCCCAGACCGCAAACTGAAGCCAAGCAATTATTTAGATCACATACACACTTACAGTGACAGATAATCCACCCGTTCCCTGAACTCTGAGAGACATCTTGCCCTTCCAAAAATGTCATCACAGGTTCTCAGCAGACCTGGCAAAGGGTACGTGCAGTTTGAATACCACTGGCTGGAGTCCAACACAGAGCATGTAAGTCCTGGGCTCTCACCCCATCACCAGTGTGGGAATAAAGTTTCTAAGAGGCGGCTAGAAATCAAAGAAAGAATGACAGAGATTTTTGTGACACTCTAAAACTATTTGCTGAGAGCTGTAAGGTTGCTAGCCTCCCTATTTTTTTTCCAGAATGATTCAATTACTCAATTAAAAAAGAAACAACCCACACTGACACACAATTCAATCTGAAAAAACAGCCAACACACGGGAGACTGTCGTTAAAGCCAGGTTGCCCCTTGCATTGGCCATATGGAATGTATTTATTGTATTATTTTTTCCATTACCTTTTTCCTTTTTTTTCCCTTCTCTTTCTGCTCATCTCAATGTTTGTTTAGAATTCTGTAACATCCTTGCTCATCCCCTCTTTTGTTTTCTTTCTTTTATTTTTTTCTCTTTTTCTGTTGGAAATTATTCTTTCTGAGTTTTCTACCCCAGTTTCATCCTGGTAGAACATGAAACCAGTAACACTGAAGGTAAACTTTCGAACCCATCATGTTTGAATCAGTTCAAAATTAGATAAAACCACCCAGAGACCAAAGGTCCTCCTTAAATTGAAAGAAGAAATGGCAAGATAAGTTGTGGAGAAAGTGGTGCAGATAAATCTCTCATGCTCTGTAGCATGACCAGATGAAGATATGTCCACACCTTCCAGGACAATCCTACAAGATTGGCTGTTGCCCATACCGACTGTAAGCAAAAGCACCCTGACACTGACATCCCAGCTTAGGTCCTGGAAGCAGAACAACTACGTTTACATAGTACAGGACCCTTACAAAAGAACTCTGCTTCTCCGCATGGTTAATTATCAAAGACACAACATTATCCTGAAACCAGATGAAAAACTGGCTTGGGAATATCTATAATATGCTGTATGGCACAATAAAGATATGCCAAATTAACGCTACTGTTCAGTGCAATCCTTTCTGTGAATGCTACTCCCACAAATGTCAGTCAGCATCATATTTCTGACATGAAGTGCCCAATGACAGCAACTGTGAAGTGTTTGGGAGCGTGCTGCCTTCCAACTTTTAAGTCTTTTATGTATTTAAGATGTATAGCTGTCAAAAATAGAAGTTTTTTATTATTCTTTGTCCTTTCAATCTTTTATTTTGCAACCAGGCATATTCTCTCCCATCTGCCTTCTCTCCTAGTGATGGTTGAGTTTTCTGCCTGTGGTGCATATATGCAAAGTAATGGGTTGTGTGGGCAGGGATGGAGGGTTATTAGGCAACAGAAATTATATGAAAGCCCTGGAATATTCACTTTCATCAACCTAATTGCCCCATCAGAGTCCCGACTGTCCTGCCAGTGGCACTTTTCAAACTCCAGGAGTGTTGAGATCTCAGCAGCTGGAGAGAAAAGTGTTTGTTCTAAAATCTGCCCCAGTAATATCTTATAGGGGACGTAACAGCAGATCCATGTGTTCTTCCCAGCTGATTTTCCTCTATAACTTGTATCAGATGAATAGAGTTATAACTTGTAGAAAATACACCCTGGCTATTTCGTGTGGTCTTGACTATGTATCAGTTCGAAGTATAGATATAATTTTGCCTGGGTGCTGCTCAGAGCAGGCTGGTGAGTGGTGGTACAGAATGCCATAATTCTTTTATTCTGGGCCTGCAGTGTCTGCCTGTCTTATTTGTAGCTGATGGCTAAATTTCTATCTGATACAATTGCTGAAATAGCCTTGAAATGGGAACTGCCTGTAACTGATGTAGTGATGTCTACCAGCATTTGCAGAATCTAAATGACAAGCTCCAAACACTAGCCTCATCTGGAGTAGCATGTCCAGTTCTGTTTATCCCTGTTCCAAAAAGACATGTTCAAATTGGTGCAGGCCAGGGAAATTACTCCCAGTCTGGCATGGAGAATAGATTTCATTTTAGAAGAGACTGAGAACAAGACTAACTGTGAAGACCGAGATAGACTCAAACTCTCCTTAAGTATAGCCAGATCATGGCGCTCCTCTTCCGTACCACAGCTGGGTCACGTCTGGCCTGTTCAGAGCATGGCAAAGTTGATTTTGGTTTGTCTGTTTCCACACAGAGATGCATGTGGCATGTTTAGCCTAAGAAAGCAGAAGGTGTGTTTACATTGGTGTTTTGATTCAGATCAGTTTTGAAGCAGATCTCCTGATCTGATTGTTTCACCTTGAAGAATGGTTTTGGAGGGCACCAAATGGACTTCTTTCAGATTAAATCAATCTGGAGTATGTGATCAAAGTTCATCTGGTGAGGTCCAGTCACTAATAGGGGTTCAATTCAGAGGGTGAGAATCAACCAAGAAGAGTAGGTAAAATCCCCAAAGTCCTTGTCATATGGAGATGGACTCCTCAGGACCAAGTTTATTTCCAGAGATTTGGTGATACAAAACCACGCTTTTTGCTAATGTAGATACCACTAAATAATATGCCTACTTGTAACAAGCAAAATAAGAGAGTCCATGCTGAGCATTGCTGCCCAGCTAGATTGTTTCAAGGACTCCTTGTTTAAAATTAGCTCAAGCATTTTCACACTGCTCTAAGTTAACAACAGTGACTGCAGGAAAGAAATTAAAAAGAACCATTAGAATTATGAAGTTCTGGATCATCTTTTTAGCAAGACCAAAAAAGGATAAGGAGTTTTAAAAAGGTTATAACATTTTGGAAAGGATTACACAATCTGTCTGCCTGTGTTAAACAGGGGTTGGAGAGGACTTCGTCATCTCAAGAGGTTTCTCCCACTTCTGCCTACTTAGGAGGTGTTACTTTCTAGATTTATTTTAATATGTGCTAGCAAAGAACTAAAAAATAGTATTACAAATATCAATGAAACAAGAAAGTATTTATTTCAAAGATAATTTAAACTCTTTTCCTTCCTTGTAGTAGTCACCAAGAAGCCCAGACAAGGGCTCTAGCACACAGGGAAAACCTGTGTCAAAATGACCTGAAGTCACACTCGACTAAGGGAAACAAACTTGGGAAACCCAAGAAATGCATATTTGTTCTGAGACCTGAACTGAATTTCAAGAGAACCTAGAAGAAATATAGGACTGTATGTGAAATGTCTTTGGAATAAAGTTAAGCATTGCCACATGTAGATGGACCTTCTTTCATAGGCAATGGACTTCCTTTTTCAATTAATAGAGAGGAATAAGAGAGTTTCTTATGACCCCCTAATGCTGTGTCTTTGATGACAAACAAAATTAGAGCAGCTTGAAGGTAGCTGTAAATTTTCTTGTCTGGTTCCCAAGGCTTCATATACTTTGTGGCTTGTCAAAACATACTCGGGTCTGGCACTTCTGTATACACTGAAGCATACAGAGCCTGGCTAGTACCTATACGCAGCAAGAATTAGTACTAGTGCCCAGGTCCTTCAGCCTTAACAGATCTTTACCTGTCTCAGGTACATACCCTGGACTGTTGTCAAAAGGAAGGGCACTGATGCTGGGATTCACCCAGCAGGAACTTACCTCTTTCATTTCCCAATGCTAAAGTGGCAGAAACTCAATTCTGGCCCTTTCAGTCTTCATCTTACAATCTTTGTTAGATTATACTTGCTACACAGGAAGTTTTGCAGAAAGAACCAAGTACAGAGACACCTCTGAACAGCCAGTTTCCCAGCAGCAACGGAAAAATCTCTGAGGTATGCAGAAGACATGCGTTTTTGTGATTAGTGAACAGGACAGAGAGGTCAGGAACTCCAGGCTTCTCATCTCTCTCACTGGCTTCCTCTGTGTCCTTGGGAATGTCACTTAACCTTTTGTGCCTCAGGACCCACATCTTTGAAATGGAGATCATGAAACCTACCTACTCGTTATGATCTGATCATATAGAAGAATTATTTAAGGAAAGTGTGGGTGTAAGCCTAATGTAAGTCATGTTCAAGGAGCACACGTTCTTTGTTTCATTTATTCATTTCCCACTTGGCATTCAAAATATTTAGAGACTAATTGTTTTTAACACTGATTTTTGCTGTGACTGAGAATGCAATAGTTCATAAAAGTTGGACAAGTTTTAAATAAGCAAAGTGAAAAAACATGAACTTTAGAAATTTGATCACAATATAATATATTCTTTAAGGGGGAATTTATTTTTACTTACTGGCCGTGCTTATGATGGATTTAAAATAGCATGACAACTCATTTTTTCAAGAAATGAGGAACTCCAGAAATATCAGTATGATGATTGTTACTTAATTCTGTGCTTTTTTTTTTAAATAGTGTTGTTTTGAATGACATTCTTAAAGTGAATGACACTAAAACCCATATCAGTAACAGTCTTAGAGAATTACATCAAGCACCATGTGTTGGCTCTGCCTGCTGTGTCTGCCCATCTCTTTTAGTGCCACAGCTGTTTAGTGCTTGTTCATATTCAGAATGTCTATAAAATTCCACTAAGAAGTGGTAAATCAAGTCTCATAATCAGAGTTATCTTGAAAGTCTAACAGCAGCCACCAAACCCTCTGAATACTCTGCTACCCAACATTTACACTACAGGTGTGAATGTCAAAGGCCAACATTAGATCACATAATGGATGTTCAGATCATGTCCTAACAGGAGTGAATACGTAGAGAAGACCTGAGACTGCAACTAGGACTTATCTAGTTCCAGGATTAGCATTTTGGGACAGGCCTGTAAAACATTCTGGGTAAATTTTAATTTCATAGAGATGTAATCTGTACAAGCAACAGTATGAGGAGAATTTAAGCCAACACAAAGATATGCAAATATAACCATCATTTCATATGCACTGTACGTCAGTATCAGTCAGAACTCATGCCAACAAAAATGATGTTGCACCTACCACTGTAGGCTGCCTCTTTCTGCCTTTATGTCTCTATTATTTAAAAGATGCATAGATGTGCTGGTTACAGACATGGTTTAATGGTGGACTTGGCAGTGTCAGGTTAATGGTTGGACTTGATGATCTTAAAGGTGTTTTCCAATGTAAACACCTCTATTATTCTATGATTTCTCTGATCAGGTTCATATGAGAGTTCAAATGAATGGTTTTGCCAGCACTACAGAAAAAGTAGTCAGAGGATAATTATGAGCAGCAGATGCAGAAAGACACTGGGACCTTTTAGTGACATCCCTGACTTCACATTGCTGTAAAAATGCATGTATGTCTGCAGCAGAAAATAAACCTGTTTTCATGAAGGTGTAGTTTGTGTGACTTGTATGTATGTGACTTGACTGCAAGACTCTCATGTTTTTATCTCTTCCTGTGCAGTTTGTGACCACGGAAAAAGTCAGCAATGAGCTTCCAACAATCACATGACTTGATGCTAACTTACAGTTTTCAATGTGATTTTCATAAGGCCTTTTTTTTTTTCTTGAAAAGAACTGAAAAAATATACACTTTCACATTTTTTAAATCAGAGGAGGTTTCAGTTGCATTGACCTAGTAGAAATCTCATATGAAAGACAAAGTCAATTTATCATTTTAGATGTTCTTGTGGAAATTCAGCTATTCTTTATGGTACCTGATTTTGATCTGAAAAATGGTTTGAATTCCACCCAAAGCTAAACCACAGGGACCACTGAGCTCCAGACCTTGGATTAAAATCCCACTGAAAGGGCACAAGTGCCATTGACGAAGAATTTCTTCTATAAGTCACGTTTGGTTACATCTCAGTAAAGTGCCAGATTAGATGCCTGCCAGTCACTGTGCAAGTTAGATTCAAAACAATATTCAGGTCATTCTGAGGGAAGGACAAGTAAGGATAAATAAGGAAGTGTGCAGACCAGACAGGGGTCACACACTGAGAGTGAAACCTCCACCCCCCCCAAAATGTACACAGGCAGACAAACCGCTTCAGTCTCCACAGCACTCCAAAGCAAATCTTCTGTTCAGTGACCCAAGTACTAGACCCAGCTGGACAGTCCAATCTACTGTCATCTCTCTTCAGAACAAGGGTGGGATAGATGAGCAGAGGAGGTGAATTTCTCAGTTGAGCCCAACACCACAACATCTGGTTGACCACTCACAATACCTGAAGCTCTATAGCTAAACCACTGGGGGAGAAAATCCTGCAGAACTCTGTCTTACAGTCCTTGTCTCATGAATCTGTCTGCAATGGCCATTGAGTATTGTCCAAAAGAAGGCAACCCAGCCAAGATAGAGCCAAGGAGGTAATCATGGAGAACCAACAATTTTTCTGAAAAAGTGCAGACTCTGTACTCCCCTGCTTGTCATGAAGCTCTGTGTGGTGGCTTGACTCAGGCTAGAGGTCAGGTGCCCACCAAAGATGCTCTATGACTCCCCACCTTCAGCTGGACAGAGAAGAGAAGATGTAACAACAGGGTCGAGATAAGGACAGGGAGAGATCACTCACCAATTACCATCACAGGCAAAACAGATTCAATTTGGGAAAATTAATATAATTTATTAAATATCAAATCAGAGTAGGACAATGAAAAATAAAATCTTTAAAACACCTCCTCACCCATCTTCCTTCTTCCCAGGTTTTAATTCAGTCCTGATTGCTCTCTCTCCTCCCCCACACTGACACAGGGGGATGTGGAATGAGAGTTGGGGTCAGTTCATCATGTGTTGTCTCTGCCACTCCTTCCTCTTCAGGGGGAAGACTCCTCACACTCTTCCCCTGCTTCAGCATGGTGTCCCTCCATGAATTTCTCCAACATGAGTCTTTCCAACAGGCTGAAGTTCTTCACAAACTGAACTGCTCCAGGGTGGGTCCCTTCTATGTGGTGCGGACCTTCAGGTACAGACTGCTACAGTGAGGGTCCCCTAAGGGTCTACAAGTCCTGCCAGGAGCCTGCTCTAGTGTGGGCTTCCCATGGGGTCACAGCCTCCTTCAGGCACCCATTTGCTTCAGCATGGGGTCCTTCATGGGCTGCAGGTGGATATCTGCTCCACCATCATCCTCCACTGATTGTAGGGGGACAGCCTGCCTCACCATGGTCTTCTCCACAGGCTGCTCTGGTGCCTGGAGCACCTCCTGCCCCTCTTTCTGCACTGACCTGGGTATCTGCAGAGTTCTTCCTCTCACATGATCTCTTTCTGGCTGCAATTGTTCTTGATGTTGCACAGATTTCTTCCCCCCACTGGCACTGCTGGGCTCGGCCTTAGCCAGTGGTGGTTCCATCTTGGAGCCAGCTGTCTTGGCTCTGTTGGACCTGGGGGAAGCTTCTAGCAACTTCCCCCAGAAGCCACCCCTGTAGCCCCTCTCCTACCAAAACCTTGCCATGTAAACCTAATACATGGTGAGAGGGATCACAGAATCACAGAATCACAGAATCACAGAATTGTAGGGGTTGGAAGGGACCTCGAGAGATCATCGGGTCCAACCCCCCTGCCAAAGCAGGCTCCCTAGCTCATATTGCTCAGATAGGCGTCCAGGCGGGTCTTGAATATCTCCAGTGAAGGAGACTCCACCACCTCCCTGGGCAGCCTATTCCAGTGCTCAGTCACCCTCACTGTGAAAAAGTTCTTCCGCATGTTGGTGCGGAACTTCCTATGCTCCAACTTGCAGCCATTGCCCCTTGTCCTATCCCCACAGACCACTGAAAAGGGGCTGGCCGATTCCCCCTGCATCCCCTGCTTCAGATAATTATAAACTTTGATTAGGTCCCCCCTTAGTCTTCTCTTCTCAAGGCTGAACAGTCCCAGCTTACTCAGCCTTTCCTCATAGGGGAGATGCTCTAGGCCCTTAATCATCTTCGTAGCCCTTCTTTGGACTCTTTCCAGGAGATCCCTGTCCTTTTTATACCAAGGAGCCCAGAACTGGACACAATACTCCAGGTGGGGCCTGACCAGGGCAGAGTAGAGAGGGAGGATCACCTCCTTTGACCTGCTGGCTACACTCCTCCTGATGCATCCCAGGATCCCATTGGCTCTCTTGGCCACCGAGGCACACTGCTGGCTCATGGCCAACCTGTCATCTACCAGGACCCCCAGGTCCTTCTCCACTGAGCTCTTCTCCAGCAGGTCATCCCCCAGCCTGTACTGATACAAACAGTTGTTCCTTCCCAGGTGCAAGACTTTACACTTGCTTTTGTTGAACTTCATCTGGTTTCTCACTGCCCAGCTCTCCAGCCTGTCCAGGTCTCTCTGGATGGCAGCGCAGTGCTCCTGCATGTCAGCCACTCCTCCCAGCTTTGTATCATCGGCGTACTTGCTGAGGGTGGATGTTATTCCCTCATCAAGATCGTCAATGAAGATATTAAACAGGACTGGACCCAACACTGAGCCCTGGGGAACACCGCTGGTAACAGGCCTCCAGTCAGATTCTACTCCACGAATCACAACCCTCTGGGTTCGGTCCGACAGCCAATTCTCAACCCACCTCACTGTCCACTCATCTATCCCATGCTTTCTCAGCTTTGCTATCAGGATGTCATGGGAGACAGTATCAAAGGCCTTGCTGAAGTCAAGGTAGATGACATCCACTGCTCTCCCTCCATCTACCCAGCCTGTCATGAGATCGTAGAAGGATGGTGTCACTTTGGGCACAGTCACTGCTCAGGGTGCTCCCAGTGTCTCTTCCTTCATTTTGCAGAGACACTTGATAAAGTTGTTGTCCATGACAATGCATTCTTGTTTTTTAGCAATGTTTGTGAAATCTCCTCAAAGGATATCAGTGTATTCAGTCAGGATTTATGAATGGCCTTTATAGCAGAAAACCTGCTGTTGAATATCCATGCTCAGTCACACTTTGATAACCAGTCAGTTAGATGGTTAAAATGTAACTTCTGTGAGATGAGTTTCCTCCCACTTGGGCAATTACTAGAAAAAAGAGTTTGCAGACAGGGCTGTCTCACAACAGAGCCCTTCTTCCTGCTTCTCCATCCTATGGCTTCATAAATCTCTGCTTGCGACATCATAATCTGTTGCTGTGGGAATCCTGCTGGTATCACAAACAGGGGATTACGACCTCAAAGTAGGAGCAAACAGGAAGAAGAGAGTGGTTCCGTGAGAAACAAAACATCCTCAGGGAAGATGAATAGATCATCCTCCCAGACCTTTCAAGATCAGGCTTACCCATGTCCTGGAAACCTGAGATCAGATTCCAGATTGCTGTGTCTTAGTAACCTCATCTGCAGTGTCAAGAACTCAGTGAAGACTCCTTTCACATCCCCCCTCCCCTCCAAAAAAAAAAAAAGCTGGTTAGGGGTGCAAGGAAGATAGGGGTTTAGGAAAATTTCTTAGGCAAAACATAGAAAAAGATCTCTTTGTGATGGCAGTGTGAAACACATTCCTACCAGAAAGGGTAAAGTAGCTATAATCAAATATGCATATAAACTGAGTTTGTACAAAGAAAGTTCAGTTCAGTCTCTATCACCTACCCATTTAATGGCTTAATTTTCAAATTTTCATATCTGAAGAACATGCCACAAGGTGTGGACACCTGTGAGAAGGGTCCCTATGGGAACAGCTGCAGGACATGCTCTGTCTGAGCAGCTGCAGGACACACTCCGTCTGAGCAGGGCACGTAGCTCTGAGGCTCAGGCACCCAGCAGTCACAGGCAGATGTCAGTGGTATCATGCTCCTTACGCTTGCTTCAGTAAGAGGGAGGGCAGTGCCTCGAGATGCTCATTGCTCCCATGCTATGGCTGATTGAGACTCAAGAGTCACTGCAGCTCTGGAGCTGACATCAAGGCTCTTGAGTACTGCAACTAGAAAAGGAGAAGGGCTTGCTGGTCTCCTTCATAATTTCCACACAGGACTCTTCCAACATTTATCCTTTACTACTAATCTATTCGAATACAATTTGAAGTAAATGCAAGATCAGTAAAGGCATATGCAAATATAACTTTTTTCTTGTAGGTCATTGCCATAGAAACTATTGCTATAGGATCTAGAGAGACATGGACAGATCATTAGGGCACAGAAATGAGGGTCTCAGCCTCTTGGGTCCATTAACATTAATATTTATGAAGGTTTACACAATTTTTTAAAGACAAATTATTTCTGTTCTTTTTCTTAATTTTCCTACCTGCTAAATGGGAATAAAAACACCAATTCATCTCACCAGGCCTCTAGGAGTATGCCTCATTTTGTGTGGACAGGCAACTGGAGAAGACAATGAAAGTGTTTTCAGGAGTGACTATTCAATGAGGTTCCATCTCTGTTCCAGACTCAGGCCTAAGGAGTCTTGGCACACCTCCAGCCTAGGGACCTTCCCCTGTTCGTGTCTCAGGGCAATAATCAAGTGTCACCCAGCAGACCGTTACTCTTCCTCAAGTGTTGGATCTGACTAGAGCCAGTCTGCAATACTCTGTATTGTACCCTACAGCATGTGCAGTACCTCTGCACCATTGGCAGCACACAGGGCAAAGAGGGAGGTCCCTGCGAGCGCTCTTGCAGCAATGCCACTCTCAGCTGTGCATGACCTTACCCCAAGCCCGCTCTAGGCTCAGATTGTCTATTTAGTAAAATTAAGAATGTGTTCCTTCAAAATAAACCACTCTAGCTGAGGGTGTAGTTTCTCAGTGAGCAATCTTAGCCTGCACTGTAGCCTAAAGCAGTCTTTCCCCCACACTTACTGCCTTATGTTCTTGATGCATCTCTTGTGCCGGTAGTAGCAATTGCATAGCCTCACAACACAGAAAATGAATCTCTCTTTTTTTCCTATGTGTTTTTCAGACAAATCAACTTGTTCATATGGTTGCTGATATGACAGGTAGCGCTGCCCCAAGGGAAGGGAATGTGTGGTCAGAGGCATGGGGGAAGAGCTGAACCACTGCTTTTGGCAGATGCCCACATTCAGACTGGGCTAAACTGCTGAGGAAATAGTTGTCTTATTTACGTATTTTGTCATCATCCTCTTGCCTTCTTTTACCATCAGCCTCATCCCTCTGGGTAGGTACTGAAGGACTGCACTTAAACTTTGTTTCATTAGAGTTGCTTCCCAAATTTTCCTGGGCAGGTGAACATACAGGTACCTTGGAAGTCTATATTACATCTTGAGAGACTACTGGAGTGGAGGGTACTTGAGAAGGCTGAAATAGTTGTTGAAAGCTATTTGCTGTCTGGTTTCTAGGAGACAGCATGACTCATTGCATCTCTCCTTGTAGTCTGCACCTCTCAACCATTTATCAACTAACACATTTGATCAAGACTGATAAAAAATCTTTTAGAAAAATTATAGAGAGCTGCACTATAGAATGGGAACATTAAAGTGTGGAAATAAAATGATTGCTGAAGATAAGGTCTGTTCCTGAATGTAGGCTCACATTCATCCCAAGGGATTTATTGGTGGAACTCCCACAAGTGCAAGTAATAAATGCATGCATAAATCCCTTTGTATCTTGACAATTTTCCCCTAACCATGCTTTGAACAAACTTCACAGTCAGCAGTCTTTCAGGGGAGGGGGGGCCATGTGTTTCTTTAAATTATTATTGCCACTATTTCATTCAGCACTATATAGATATATCAAAACTAGCAACGAGTCTTAATTTTAGTTGAAAAGTATCATTTACATACACGCACCATTATAAGAACAATAAATAACAACAGTAGCAGCAATAACAGTAATGGTTTAGAACACAATTTCAGAACCACAAAAAGCAGGCGTGGATTTGGTGCAGTAATCATAAATAAGTAATAGCTGGCAATTAACACATTGCATTTCAAGTTCTGAAAGGAAAATGACACTAGTGTGAGAAGGCTGTTCTCCGCAGCTCATTTAGAATAAAGGTGTAAATGGCATATATGACATTTTGTAACCATGTATGCTCAGAGATTAGAATGCAGGAAGGCAGGCAGAAACATCATACATAGGTTACAAAGGAAAGTCAGCTACTACTATAGAATGTACAGATTTGGTCTTATATAAACAGTGTTCTGAATGCCTTTTCTGACAAGCAAGAAAATATTGTCAAACATGTGATTCATCAAATGTTATCTTCGCTTTACAAGAAAAGTATTCTAAGCCCTGACAAAGCTCAGAAGAAAATGAAATAAAACAGAACAGCTTTGCTGCCCATCCAGGGAAAAAAAAAATCAATAAAAATGACCACTGACAATGAGAAAATTCCTTTTAATGCAAATAAAGGGCTTCCATTTTGAGGTTGATGAGCTAGAAGGCTCTATTCATGTTGAATTTTAAAAGGCACAGCTGAAGGATATGGGTGACATTTTCCACAGCATTTACCTGCTTTAGAACCATAAAACTCGTTTTTGTGATTTAGATGCCTATGAGTGACAGGTCCAGGATGGAGACATTAAAAGTTGCAGATACGGACCAGAGAGTGCAGATTCAGATCAACCAGATCTCCTTCTGACCCCAGGCAGAACCCAGGTAAGGGGGTTTGTATGGATGAAAAAGAACGAAGAACAAAACTCTGGCTGAGGTTACCGCTGTCCACTGCCCACTCCACCCCGATGGCACAGCCAGATGCTCTTCTTGTAAATCCGGGCTCGACACCGCGGTGTTGCTAAGCAAACTGAACTGGAGATGACTTCCTCTCGGCCATGGGCTCTGCCGTGCTGCAGACAGGCAGCCGGCTGCGGGAGGGAGCAGCCGGCTCGGAGGCTGTGCAGGGCAGCCTGGCAGTGAGCCGGGGGCAGCAGCAGCCCGGGCCAGCCCATGCCCGCCACGCTCGGACACGCTGCCTGTGACTTACAGTGAAGCTTGACTTTTTCTTTCCCAAATGTGTTTTTCTTTCACTAGAAAGTCTGGAGAATGAAATGCTTTACCCAGCTGAAACTTTACAGTTTTGTTTCGGTAGAATTTCTACACACATGAACACAAAGGGTACACAAAAGTTTTTTAAAATGTGTGCTAATTTAACTAGCAAAATGTCTATACGAATTAACCACACAGCCTGCCTCCTAAATGCCTCTACCCCTTTACTGCTAAGTCTTAGGTTTACCATAGATATTTCCAACTTAAATTATTTTAAATTAATACATGACCCATTTTGCTGGCCATAGCTTAAATTCCTGTGTGCCTCTATCAAGACTATTCATTGCTATGGCAGGAAATATACAGAAGATGGGGCGGGGCGGGGAAAGGCTGGCGGCCGGGTGATCTGTTCTCCACTAGCATGTGGGAGAAACAGGTTCTCTTCCAACCCTCTTGTTCCCCAGGCTGTCATGGGCACCGAGTGTTGCAGAGATAGCAGCAGCAGCTTCTCCAGCTGATTAACCAGAGACAGTGACAGACTTTAACAGGAGTGCTACCCAGCACTCCAGAGCCAGAAGAATAGTTGCCTCAAAATAGAAGCAGATGGGTCTGTGCAAAACGATGGGGCTTTGGAATTCAAAAAAGTGTGTTAGTGGGGAGGGGAAGAGGGAATTGTGTATCTCATTTTAAAAGGAATATGTACATGCTGTCTCTTACTATCTTTTCCAGCAGGAAGATAAGGAGGTCAGACTGTGCTAAAATATAATGAGCTGGGGTAAACTGTGATTTTAAAATATATTGAAATCTTTAATAGCAACCATAGAAGATATTTACAAAAGTACCATGTTATAAACATTTATACAGTGATAATTACCCTGGTAATTAATCTAAATAGGAATAAACACGGTTTTTCTTTCATATTTTGGACAAGTCAAGTGGACTATGTAGAAAGCAGGGAAATGTTCTATTTTACAAATCAGGTCTGAGTACAGAGCTGAATCTGAAATTCATCATTGAGATTTCCTGAGTCTGAAAGGCATTTACTGGTGTAAGGATCAAACTGAACTCAAGAGGTCTGAGTCTCCAGCAGTTTTTACACTAGGGTAACTCCTCAGACCTCAGTGAAATTGCTCTAGATCTATGATCTGGTAACTGAAAACAGAATTATCCTCAAAGGACTCCTTCTCATTCACTGTAGAAAAACGTAAGGATTGGACTTTCATTTATTGATCTAATCCCACTATGGCAAATCTGCACTCTGAGGGCATGCTGCAGGACTTTAGAGTTGCCTCCCCACTATATCACTAGTGTAATGCAGTCTCCTCCAAAACGCTGAAAATTACACTTATCATAGGATTCAGCTCATCTTTGGTTACAGACCCCTAAAAGTTCACACTGGGCCTATTCTCCAACCCTGGGCTAATTTTTTCACATCCACATGACTAAATTCTCTCAGCCCCCAAAGCAGACTGACTGCATTAAATATGCTTATTGAAGATGTGTCAGACCCATGCTGAGCCCTGAACTGTGCATGGGCACTGTCTGGGAGAGTGCTGGGATGCCACTGATGCTGCTTGCAATTTGACCATATGGATGGTCATGCACCAGTGCGCAGGGCTGTGCGATAGCCTGGCTCAGTTTAGTGGTGCAAAAATAGCGTCTAAGCCTGTCTGCTGCCTCTTAAATGCCCTTCTTAGATAAATTGACATCTAGAGATGCCCATTTCTCCTCACTGCTAACTTTCTCATGCCTTGTGAAGTGTCTGCTACGCGGAGCATTGGAGGGTACCATACACGTGCATGACGAAAGAAAAAGGAGGCCATATATCTTACTGTGTGTGCCTGGATTTACTATCTGATAAAGCAGAATCTTTGTGTAAAGACATAAGGAATGGAAGTAAGGCAGTCTCTGCCACATGTAGATCAATGCAGAAGCAGCACTCACTGAGCCAGGGAGGATGCTGACACCATGCTTTTCTCTTGTCCGCTCTGTAAGCAATACAAACAGTAATAGACATTGTATCATTTTAAATTGCCTTGTCCAATATAATGCTGATTTTAGACTTGGTTTGAGCCTCCTAGCTACCATGGAGCAGAGAATATTTACTCTCAACTTAGAAGATTTTACCTGGCGAGACAGAGCGAACAGCAGTCAATACCATTAAGGGTGAGCAAGACCCTTCTGCACTCCCAGCAATTCTTCAGGGCATCGTCCCCACGGAGCCCTGGAGGAATCTCAGAATCAAGTGGAAAAACAGAGTAACGGGCATGTCAGCACAGAGTGATTAATCATCAGTCCAGTTAGAGTTTGGGGGACACAGACACTTATCCTAATGTAAGGAGAGTAAACCCCCATTTACTGCCCTTGTTACCTAATGCTTGACATGGCCTCAGTAGTCACTTAGACCTGGCAGAAACCCAGAGAGAGATGCTGATATTCAAAGCTGTAGTTGCTGATTCTTTGAGTGTCCCTTGATGCATCTGATTAAAGCAAATGATCGATATTAAACTTTGTGAAAAACTAGTGTGGTGATGTTATGGATGACAGCCCATGAATAAATAACTCTGATAATGGCATTTGTCTTACTATAAAGCTCATTCATAATTTAGCAAGAATAATGCCCATTAAAGAACACCTAGAATGATCACTGCCACAATAAAGAGTTAATTGGTTTCTATCTTCTGGGAACTCTCTTGTAATAAGCTCAGTATGGAAAACTGGCTACGAACTCTATACAGTGATTATAAAAGTATATACTCTCCAGGTTACCTCCTCCTCATTTAGTCTTCCTTCAGCACTTTTTGGATGTCTGCTTTTGATACGTTCTCTAACTTGGAAAGGAAAAATGTTGAGAGAGGTCCTATCTCCTTTTCACAAAAATAAGGTAGAATGTGACCCAATCTCCACTGAAGTCATCAGAAACTTATTTGGGTCCCAAAGTAAATATCATGGGACCCTTAAAGTAAATATTGCTCCTTATTAAGCAAATCGGTGTTGCTGTATCCTAAATTTAGAGGAAGAAATAACCCAGTTATGTTGGAGGAGTTATGTACTTTAATAAAATGTGGCTTGAATATTCATTCCGTACAGTTATGTAACGCCTATAAAATGTTTCCTGCCCCACCACCACAAAAACAGTTTGCAGATGTCTTTTAATCTAGAAATACTGTCTGTCTAAGGCAAGGGGAGAACACCAATACCAGAGCCTTGCTCTAACAAAATACAAGTGGTTTGTATTTTCACATAAGGATTGTGCATATGCACTCACTGGCACATCTGTTCACTATGGAGTCCTACAGCCTGGAATGGATAACACTGACTTTGGGGATTAATGCCAGCTTCACTTGAATAGCAAACACTTGTACTCTAGCAGCCTTGAAGGCACTAAACCAGGATATGCTTCTTTGGTCACCGTGTCAAAATGCAAAATATCATCTGATCCTACCCACACTGGGTGATCACCTGTTTCTGTTTAACATCTTCTATTTAACAAGTATAGCATCATGGTGATGGAGCCAGGGTGTTTCAGAAGCATCCTGGAGCAATACTCCATGTGGGAAATTATGGTGTCCCGTAGTGCTTCGCATCTACCTCAACTATATTAAACACTACATAAAACAATCTGAATTCCAGACGTCCTCTCTAGATATTGAAGCGTGATATGCCAATATTTATGAGATCAAAAACATGCCAAGGCTTTAAATCCATGAGTCTAAATAGAAATTTTGGGTTTCACGCAAGACTTGGCTCTCAGAATACTGCTCTCCTTCCCTGAACGTCATAGCTCCAACTTTGTATATGACCATAAATGTCATCACTGTCACTTCTTTTGCATCAAAATGCAGAAAAGCATGTATACATAACAGTACATAACAGTGCACTCCAGAGCTTTGCTTCTAGAGACCGAGAAGTTCAGGTGCTGGGATCCAGTGACTGCTACTGATGAGCTCATCTGTGGCCTCTGTACCAGACCCTGAGGGTGGCTCTTCTGCCTCTCTTAATGTCTAGGCCAACACCAGAAAACAGTCATTGCTAATTAGTGCTTTTTTAGTAACCAGGGCAGTAAGAGAAAGGGTTTCACAGGCCAGAAGTAGCCAGGGAGATGTGTGAGGGCAGTCCAGCTCCCCTCAGGCCCACTAGCAATGAGGTTTACCAAGATCTCAAACAGTGCCCAGGGACTGCCCTGATATCTCCTTACACTCTCATTCATTACATTACATTTCCCCCTCTCCTTTCAGGCCATTCAAGTCTCTTTTACCTCCTTATTTTGTAGGAGAGCAAAGACTGGGGGGGCTGAGGTACCAGGACAGAGAGATGGAGCAAAAGAGGAGCCAGGGCGGAGGGTGAAAGCTGGTCTGGAAGGAAAAGTGTTCTCATGCTTCTGCTCCCCTGGTCATAGATATCCCAGGACAGGAAAGCACGGGTGCACACACAGAGACATGCACCATGCAGAGACAGAGACATGTAGCTATTTGGGGAGAAATGACGCAGATTGGAGCCCCTTGGCCTGAGGCCAAGGGGCACTGTCATCTGGGTGGTTTTCTGGTGGGTTTTTCTTTTCACCAGGGACAGATGGGGTTTTCCTGGAATAATATACATGCACTTCCGCATGCTGAATTACACTTTTCTCCTGTGGCTGCCCAGAGTGAATTGTGGAGGATTGAAGCACACTAATGCAGAGAGCTCGCACTGCATATACCATACGAGCCGTACCCGGGAGACTTTGGTCTCCAAGGATAGCAGCCCAACTTACTTAATGAACCCTCTTACCATCTATTATTTCCTGTAAGAGAAAGTGGAAAGAGATGATTCACCAAGGAAATCTGCATAATTAGGGTCCACCTTTTCCTACAGACAGGAACAGGGAGGCAAAGCAGAACACTTTCCCCCAGCCTTTTAGCAATTGTTCCCAAGTAGCTGTTAACTCCTCCGCCTCTGGGAAGGGAGAAGGCTGAGCTAATGCTAAAGAAACCTTCACCAGAAGAACTGCGTCCCCCTTGCTGCAGCTGCCACTGCTCCCCCAGCTTTCTAAGTCCACATATTTTCTGCTTAGGAAATGTTCAGTTGAATGTATTTTTCTGCTATGATTTGTGGCTTTTATTATGATTTTTTAATAAATCATTTACTAGCCTCAAACCAAATTTGGTCTGACAGCTCAGTAACAGTGTGGCCATCTGCTGAGGACTGGTATTTTCCAGGATCTGCCCAGTGCCACCGGAATGGCACAAACTGACTTTGGATCAGTCCTTGAGAACAACAATCTCAAATTCTTGCTTTGGCCAATTTCCGATTTTGATCTGCCTCTTTCCCAGCAGACAGGGTGACCACTGAGTGTGGCTTTATACAGCCAGTGGGCACCAAGTGGAGAAGAGGGAGGGAAAGGGAATGTTGAACAGTTCAAAACAGTGAGAGATGTTAGAAATGTACTATCAAAATTTATGTACTTTGTATTACCTTACCAGAAGGTCATGGCATACATTACTTAACACTAAAATAATTTTTACGTCCTGTAGTATGAAGTAGAATTCACTGCTACCGTAAACAGGAGGTCCTACTCCACACTTTTCAGCTGTGGAATGTTACCTCCTATTTAGGGCTAGCCACGGTATATGTTTGGGCAGCCCTTCTCCCTTCCCTGTGCTGGTTTAGCTCACTGCTTAGGCAGAAAACTGGTCCAAAGGAGAGTGGAGAAAAGGAAGGGAGAAGGTTAGACTTCTGTTGGCTCAGTGACTTAAAGCAACTCAGGGACACACCTGGAAAATGACAGAGCGATGTAAAGGAGAAAGCAGTGCCTTAGGGCTAGAAACAGGGGAGGGAAAGAGAGAGGTGATGGAGGACAGGGAGATCAAGATTTCAATAGCCACAAACTCTTTTACAGTCTCAATTGCTCTTAGGACAGGAGTTTCCTTTGTATCAAGCATTAAGGTAAGTAATACCCCCCTAAGACAACTTTAAGTTAGGGCATCAACACAGTCGTTTTTGTTTGAAAACTATTTCAACATGAAAATCGCCTATAAGCAAAGGTTGGGAGGGAGACACAAAATGTGGGAGTTCACTTTCCCTGAGTTTACCCTCATTCAGAAGCTCTGAGCAGCTTAGTAGCATCAGGGCTGGAATGCCTTGCTTAAGGACTGCTGGTGTGCTCTACATGCAAACCTTTTTTCCAAGGTTTTTCCCAGTTGGGTGTTTGCATGTATGTCTTATTAATTTATTCTGCTATTGTTTTTCTTATTCTGCAGACTGTTAGGAACATCTTGGAACTTGGACTGCTTGATATATTTCATATGGGTTTTTTTACTTTATAATGGGTTTTTTAAATAACTTATATGACATGTGAACAACATAAAAATCTTCCAAATAAAATCCTCTGTATAGTACAGTTTATGTAGAATTAATTGATCAAGTTAGGAAATCAAACAGATTTTCTATAAAGTGTTCTTGTGACAACAGATGATCGTAATCCTAACTTTCTGGTAAAGCACATGGACTGTATACTTTCCAGTCTGGTTTTACTTTTTTAGTCTTTTTTGATTGCTAACATATTGAATTGGGGTTTTTTTCTCCAATGTTCATCCACCTTTCTCTGATTAGTTGCTCAATGTATTATCAATAGAATAGTTTCACGCAGGCACCACACTTAAGTCCAGCAAAAGTGAGAAGTTTCATAATCATGTGAGAAAGCCTTTCCTTCTAAGGCTCTAACTTAATCAGTCTGAATAATTTTTGTATATAGTTTTAAGTATTTCATTTTTTGCACTAAGACTTCAAAAGTTAGAAATCAGCCTCTCTGCATTCCACCCTTTAAAACGGGGATAATTACCCTCAGCTCCACAGTAGTTAGAAACCTTAAATTAACATCTAAAACCTGTGCTTCATCTAAAGACAAATAGAAATGTTTTGTGTTGGGGTTTTTGTTGTTGGTTTTGGTGGGATTTTTCCTTCCAGCACTGTAAATACCATTACTGGTTTGTAGATCAATAGCAACTTTTCCTAAACAATAGTGTACTTTGTAAATCAGTGTCCTCTTTGGGGCAATATTAAACGGTCTGGTTATTTTAGCTGGTTTTGTGATGTGATTAGTTTATTATAAAGTATTCACCAGCCCACGTCTGTGGGGAGGTGTGGATTGCAAACAGGGATAACAAATGGCAGTCTGCCACTCACAGACACCACAGGCCTCACTGCTTTGCCCAAAAAGAAACTGACTGAGATTTCTTATCTCTTCTAAAATTTCACACTAAATTGAAGACTTCAACAAGAACTTCCTGTCCTCCTTGTAAAAGCCCCTCACCTAAAAGCTGTTGGAAATTTGTGTCCTTCAAAGGTGAGATCTGGGTATCAGCTCTCCCCTTGTGTCACTTTGCAATACAAAGGAACCTCTGAGCTTTAATTGTCAGACAAAAGAGAATGTCTTAACCTACACAGTCCCTTTAATTAGGGTCTGCCTGTGTATACAGCGTGACCTTTAATGGCAGGCCATTAGCACCTTTAAGCATTGCACCCTCATTCCTTTAGAGTCTGTGTGCAGAGAAGGTTTTCAGCATTAAAGGTCTCTTTAATCTAAAGGAAAGGATAATATGGCTCATTGTCTGGAAAAAAATGTCTGCAGAGTTTTGTACCTGCTCATTTCATACTGAAGGCATCTGGCTGCTGAAGAACCTTCCTCAGGTGGAAGTTAAGCCCCTTAGTATTGACAAAATTAAACCAGTAAAGAGTAGTAAATACCAGGAAAGGAGTGTAAACTCTAGAGGGATGTATAGGGATATATATGATGTAGTAGCAAGGAAAATAATTCTGGGGGAAAACCAAAAAAAGCCCCATCCTAGACTTCTCCACTGGACCAAACTGGATCTGTTCATGGATTAGGTTCACAGCAAGACCCCATCGACTACAGAGGTGAGGAGAGGGTCCTTGCAGTACAGGGTGGGAAATAATTGCTGTGGGGTAGTGTTGCTGTATTGCTGCCAAGCAATTAACCTTGTCTTTAATATGTTGTTTTGCAAGGTGAAACAGTCTAGTTTAAACATTAAAATTATCAGCTTAGCTGTATGGACAAACTGAAATACAAAACCCAGTAAGAGGGTGAAAGGTTATCCTCAGTTCTCTGGCCAGGCCTCCTCCTTCTAGAAGATTTCCATCACCTGCAACTTTCCAGTGAGAAACCCCTACCTCTGGTTGTTGACAAACTCTATTAAATATTAGCCTCCATGTCTGTAGTGACCATGACTGCTACAGTGATGTTTTTCAGGCCTTTGACATGGAAGCTGCTTTATGGCCCATGTAAAGGAAAGTGATCTGAACCAAAATAATGGTGTGAATAAATTCCTCAGTGCCATAGTAGCAAACTTACCCCCAGTTGGATCAGGAATAAATTTACCACTTTAAAATGTAATATTTAATATTATGCTTATACATGGTCCCCCTCTGATTCACCTGATGATTTCCCTAGTAATTTCCTTACCATTTTGTACCCTTTCAAGACAGACCTACCTGGTCACCTTCTGGTCTCTACCACTGACATCCCAGAGACTAGCTATCATTTCCCACCTTGTAGCCTGACACAGAATCACATTTTCCATTTACACAGACATTCCAGTGATGGAGACACTGGGATCCCACTTATGCCTTTACCCTTCTGATTACTTTGAGTCTCCTATCTATCCTCTCAGGGTGCCACATACGGGCTTTCGAACTTAGAGCTTAGGATAAAAGCAAAGGCCCAGCAGACTTGAAAACATGGAGTTTGACAGGCCTGTTACACTCAAAGTAGATGCCAGAAGCCCTTGGACAAGAATTTTGAGGAGTTCAGGGGTGGATAAGAGACCCTAATCATCATTCCAGTGCTAAAGGTGCTGTAATCACCAGGGAGCTGGTACAGTCTGCAAACGAGTCACCACAAGTCATATTTTTGCTGCAGATCCTGCACCTGACTTGGCTAAGATTGGGGAAAACAGTTTCTGAGGATCCTCAGGGACCAGGACTTTGCCAGCCAGGAGCCTTTTTAGCATCCTGATCCTGCACAACCATTAGATGCTTCTTCTGCCAACACAGTAACAGCTGGTGCCACTTACATTATTGTGGCTGGATGCGAGAAAATGTTCCTTTACCTTCCTTTAGCTTATTTCTTTTTCTCCTGGTCTCCACCTTACATAGACGCTTTTGGCCAAATCTGCATAAAAAACTCTTTTTCCTTCTCCCAGACTTGTTATCTGGCTTAGGCAGACACCCAAGTCCCTTCAGACTCCAAAGTTTTCAGCATGCATGCCAGGAACCAGCTATGCTTCATGCACTCCTTGTCCTCCTTACCTCCTCCTGACTTCCCCAGGCTGCTAAACTCCAAAACAGAATTTTCAGTTATCCAGAGTCCAATTGTTTATCATAGCAATACCCAGCAAGGCCCCTGGAGGAGTCACGACGATGACAACCAGCCTTCTCATTTACTGCCAGAGACAGAAAACATAGGCCAGTGCCCGAGTGCACGTGTGTCGCTGACCCTTCCCCTGCCAAAGCCCAAATTAACTCTTTTAGGAGAGTAAAAACACAGTCACCAGCCACTGCAGATAAGCATTTGTAATCTGACTGTGCTGGGTCATGTTTGTTTGAGAGATAAGTTAGAGGCTGAGGCACAGGAAGTACTCTGGCCAAGCTGTACTGTTTGTGAAGATGCCTGGCCTGGCCTTTCCCCAGTTCCTGATTTAACAACATCTCTTTTTCAATCCTGCAAGAGGTCTGGTGGCACCTGTCTGACTAATGCAGGGCAAATCTTTGCAAAGATGCTGTTTTGCCTCACTAACTCAGGGCATAGCATTTCTAATAGTAATTCTCTATGGTCCTATGCATCAAGTCACCTTTATAATGCTGGTACTGTAGCCAGCCTGCTTACACATCACCCCCATTAAGGATCCATCACCTCCTGGAAACACTCCGTTTCCTCCTATGCAAGAGCATCATTCACAAAGCAGCTGCATCCCACACTGAGAAATGTGGCCTCAAGGTGCGTATCCAGAACACCAGCTGTTGTGCAGGAAAGAACTCCCAGGCATCAAGTCCCTCAAGAAGAAATATTTGTGAATATGACAAACTGGAAACGGTTGGGAGATCTAGAGCTTCATTCACAGGGCACTGAAAGAGGACAGGAAAATATCTGCTTGCTAGACTTACCTTTCAGGGTTGGCAACTCAAAGCATGTTGGTGATTACAGTCACTGAGCACCTTGCTAACCACCAGCCAAATAGGAACAGAGTCCAGCAAGATCTTTTAGACTCCCAACATCATAAACTGTATTTTCCAGAAAGATGTAATGGGGTTTCACCAGAGGCAATGACAAGGCTTAGAGAAGAACCACAAGTCTCTGGATTTCCATTAGCTGAGTGAATTCAGCTGACAAGATAAAGTATAGTAAGGTGGATAGAGAGGCCCAAGAGGATGCTCTGCACCCAGTTAGAGGCGAAAATCACATGGTTAAAGATAATATGTATGTCCTTACCTGGACTACAGTCTCTTAAAACCATTTCAGCCATATACAATGGTGTACTACATCTCTGGTGAGACCTCAGGTTTTCTACAGCAGGCAGGGACAATAGCAACCCTGTCTGTCTCATCTCTAAACATGTTTGAAGAACTGCTTTTTTTAACATTCAAGGGCCTTGGCACTTGCATCAGGTGAAGAGGGTTTTCCTCTCCATGCATCCACCACTGAAACATCCAAAGCCCAACTAGTTGGAACTAATGTTATTCTGCAGTTGAGCTAAATTGTACCCACCTCTCTCTGCCTTTAAACAGGCTTTTAAATCCTTCTTTTTGTGTTTGTCTTACACCTATATTCTAAAGCCCTGCCCAAGTATTCATTGCCTGGTTTTGTTCTAAACAAAAGTACTTTTCTTGTAATTCAGGTTTATTGCTCATTACACCCAGCACCTACAGAAATCAATTGATGAATGGAGCTTCCATGCAGTGGCCTGTCCATGTGTGGCAGGCAGTCCAAATGTACTTGGATTGCTGACAATCAACAGGGTTCACCTATGGCAGACACAAATTTCACATGGGAAAGATTGATAATTAAAAATTATGATTAATGAGGGAGGTAGAATAACAAAAAGCATCCACAATCAGTAGAGATACATGCCAAGCTCTTTATAATTTATGGGCTATTTTTTGACAGGCAAAGACATTTCCTTTTTGCTTTTTTTTAATTTTATTTTTAATGACTGCCCCTATTTTATACTAGGGAACGTGGCAGCTTTCAAAGAGCTTGTTCTGCTTGGCAGATGTTGCCAGCCAGTCTGTGAGGCTTTGACCTTAACTCTTTACAAAAAAGAGCTCTTTAACCAAGATGCTTACCACCACAGTCAGTGACTGTAAGGAGGAATTCTCTGGTAAATGCGTATGTTTATAGTGACTGCTACCCAGGTTACCCTTAATAGTGGGTATCTGGTCAATATGTCTAGTTCATAGAGAAGCCTGGGGAGAGTGGTTTGGCTGCAGATGTCTGCTCTGTGGTAACTAAGGTTAAGCGAGATGTATCTGAACTTGTTTGTTTGCAGTACAATCTCTTCCAACAAATCCACCTTTATTTTCTCCATTGTGAACAGACCAGAGAGTATCAGTGCAAGCCATCTTCACTAAGTGTCTGTTTACATTCTCATCTTTGGGCAGAGTGCTATCATCCTCAAAGAAAAGGTTACAAATATCTGGTAAACTGAGTGTTTCAGAAATCTCCATTTTAGCACCACAATCTTGGAGATTTCTGATTAGCAACCTCCAAATATCCCATAAAAACTGAGGAAAACAGGCCATATTGCAGTGGAACAGACAAGGCATAATTCGTGGGAATCTTTCCTTCAACTTGAAGAGGTTTTAAGTCACAACCAATGCTTTCAAATGGAATTCCAATTGGACAGCTGTCCATTTCCATGGCATTTGCTAGTCTGAGACACGGCTGGAAAGGACCTCAGATATTTGATTTAGTGGGTAACTACTGCTTTTGACTAATTTGGCTATTTGAACTCACCAGATGCAAATGTGGACATTTTGGAAAGCACCTGCTTTGTCCAGGGATATTTGTGAAAATGAGGTGCTGTCTCTCTTGAGGCTTTTCTTGGCAAACAAAACTCAGTAAACCAAAGCTAAATATTGCAAAACATCTCTTATTCTTTTACATGTCTGCTTTAAAAAAAAAAAAAAATTAATGTCTGTGAAGCCAAATAGATCCTAATTAAGTTAAATCAACTGAAGGGTGCAGAGAGAGAAAAGGAGGGAAGAATATTTCAAACAAGCTATTTTTGGTTTTGTCTTCACAAATCTTTTTCTTTCTCTCTGTTTATATGGCTGGGCTCAGCCTCAGCTAAAACAGCTGATTCCAATAAAGAAGAACTGGCAGCTTTCAGACCTGCTTTCCCCCTTGAATCTAAGAGAAAAACAGAAAAGAGTTTGCAAACTTTTCCAAGTGGACCTGGAGGGGCTCACTTTCTAGAGTTTGAATGTCTGGCAAAAGAACTTATGCTAATTATAACATCTCAGTGCTCTCAGCTTCCCAAACCCTTTCCTGGCCTTTCCCCAGAGCAGGAGAAGGAATGTGCAAGACTCCTATTGCCAGTGAATAATAAACTCAGGAGCCTCCATTTCTTCCCTTTCTGCAGCTGAACCCACACCTGCCTTGGACAGGTCCATCCATAACAGCTGTGAAATGCATGTTTCATCCTTGTAGTTCAGAATTGCTAAGATGTGAGACCACAGCAAATTGAAAGCCTGTATCCTGCTAAGACAATTTGTCAGTCTTCATTTGTAGCAAGCTGTGTGGCAATGCCACTGCTAGTTAAAGGGTCAGTATAACTTTCATTTCAGATTACCTGTTCTTTCTGAGGGCCTCTATGCCTTCCCACTTGTGGGATATAGAATTCCTTTTGCAACAAGCCACAGATCTGCCTTGAAAAGCTAAGCCCATAACTGAGTGCTTGAGAATGCTTGCTAGGTTGACTTGATTACCTGCTCCTTATTAGGGTCTCTATCTTCCCAATGGCTGCATTGCTGCTGCAAAGAGCAGCTGGGAATCTGCTGTGTATTTTCAGACTAAACCATTCCTGTCCTTAGGCAGACGCATTATAAGAAAATAGATAAATATTTTTGGTTCCTTAAATACTCTCCATAACAATGCACTGTAAAGGCCAGGATTTTTTAATCTGGCCAAACAGTGCATGGGTTCATCATGTGGTAAGCATGAGGGACCCTGCTATATATACATCTCTGGAAAGCTGGGTACAACAGGGATAACATGATTCTGGGAACAGATGAGCGTCCCCCCAGGGACTCTGATTTGGTCTGGGACTGAGATGTCCTAAGGAAGAATTACACAGCTGGTCTCACTTCCTTTTCCTAATGTATCTGTAGCACATCATCCAGTGCAATCTCTTGGATGTCACAATGCACCCATATGCCAAGAGAATCCACAACTGCCCAGCTAGGGCTGCTTTTTACAGCCCTTTCTGCATAGCAGAGTAGCAGAAGCCACAACCTGACCTAGAAATCTTATCTTGCAAAAGAGTCTATTGTTCAAGCATGAATTTTGCAATGCTTTAAATATTTTTTTAACTATTATTTTCATTTAAATATGTCTTCTGTCAGGACCTAGTAGTTTTTTCTCATGTTGTTTCTCCTCTGAACATTATTTTCAGTCCAATTATTTCTCATTTCCTTCTTTTTTTTTCTTGTTTTTGTATATGCAATGGCTTACTTATATGTTTAATGAAAACAGAAAAAAACCATGGAAAAATAATATATAGCAAATCATGTTTCAGCTACCAACTCAGAAGAGAAATGTAGAAATCAAATAAAATGGTATTACCTTCTGAGCCTTGAAAATATCTATATATCTTTGTATGCATTCTTCACCATTCTTGCTTTCGTACCTTCTGATATTTGTTTGTAATTTGTGTCCTGGACTCCTAATACATTATTCAAACAATGAGTATCTCCTAATTTCCACTATCTTCTCTGATAGCCTTGCACCTCTTTTTATCTCAAAAACTAAGCAAATGAGCCTGTTTTATTTTTATATGCTGTTTGCTGAGCCTCAGCTAAGCTTCAGGTTTGAAATACTCAGACTTACTGGAACCATAAGTTTGAATACAAACAGGTTAATCTTTCCAACACACAAAACTGAAGTGCAACACTGTTGCTCAAGGAATAAATTCCTTCTGGAAAGCACCCCCAAAATGACAGGCTTTGCATGGGCACCTTAAAATGGGGTTTTCTTAGAGGCTTTCTCAGAGAAGATGCGTAAGTTCTGAAGGCAGAACCCCTCCTTAACCATAACCTTCCACTAGCAGGGTCCTTTTTTATTAAAGCTCAGAAGATAAAGTGTGGGTCTGCACAGAAAAAAGGAGTTTCTCAAGGGAGAAATTAAGCCAGTTAGTATATCGTAAATCCAAACCATCACTCTAAACTCCACCCAAAAATCAATAAGCAATCAACATAGATCACAGGGTACCCAAAATATAATCATCTCAACATTCCTTCAGTGAACACCTGGAATCCTTTTCTCTGTACCAACTACATTATTATAAGAGATTTACAAAGCAGAGTTAACATAAATCATTGTGGTGTGGGTTTGCACCTATACATGAAGGTTGCACCTTCCTGTCTGTATACAAAGGTAAGAAAGCTTTCAGTTACTTGTAGGACAATCATGAAATAACTGAGAATCAAATCAGACTATTCGCTGGTAAAACAAAAAACAAATGGCTAACAAACACCTGCAATCCAACAGAAAGATACATCCCTCATAATAATCCCAAGGTTTTATATTTTTATCTGGTTTGAGCATAGTGGCAGAATGCCAAACTGGCTACAGTGGGATTGGGTCTAGACAATTGCTCTACAGGGAAATCATCAAAGAAGACAAAAGGCAAAATAACCAACTTTTATTTGGAGGAAACAAAGTAATGCAACTTTTCATATAAGGAAAAAACAAAGCAACCAAGGATAAATGAATAGGATTAGATTTTGTACATAACGTCTTTCCCTGTCCACTACATTCTTGCTTCCAGGCACCTCCTCTAGTATAGAGTAGCAGCAAACTCATCCCTGTACCCCTGGGTCCTAGGAAAGTTGTTTTCATCATCTCTAAGGTCTAGCTGGCTTCTCTCAGCACCAGGCCACAAGCCTCTGGTTCCCTATTCTTTTCATCCTGCACTTTCTTGATCACATGGTGTGCAAATGTGCTCTTGGCCTGATGTGGAGGAACCACCTCCCCTTTCCCTAAGCCCCACATCACCCAGCCACTCTCTTCAGGGAAGATATGTAATTGTAAATATACCAGTAAAGCAAATTCCATCCAACCCAAGCCTCAATTAACTTTCACATATCCATGTGGCAATCCCAGCCAGACCCAGGAACAAGGATTTAACCATGCCATCTGGAGCAGAGAAGAGAAAAGATAAAGCTATTATGTGTCTGTTCACTGAAGGCAGCCTAACCAGGTGTTCATACAAGCACCTTCAATAGCTTGTTTTCAAGCTGAGCAAGAGAAACAGAGCAGGATAAACTCTTGCACAAAAGTAATTCTCGGAGAGAAACCAGATGTCTCACATGACTTACTAGGACTTTCTCTGGGTAAAGAGTAAGAGCAGACCAGTGCACAACACTTAGGTTTACAAGTATTTTAACAGTATCGTGTGAACAGCCAAATGACTATGCATACCTGCTCTGACTTCATCCATCAGTAGAGGAAAAGTCATCTGCCAGCTAAACAAAGTCAGTCTTCACATTGAGCCCTGACATAAAGCTTTATTTAATTACTTCTATCTATGTATATTATATAAATGAGTGTATACACAGATAAAAGGTGTAATTTTTGTTTCACTGTGACCTTGTCAATAATCTTCATAAAAAATGAAAGAGCTAACAAAAACACAAGCTTGCCAACTCACCCACCCATGCCTCATTAACACAAGTTATATCACTGCTGTTTTAAGCAAAGCTGCTGGCATTGGCTCTTGAAGTTACTATTCCATTTACACAGGACCTGCTGCCTCCTGCTAGGATATAATAGCTGTGAAACTCATGTTTTCAGCCTTCAAGTCGTGGCCCAAATGTCACCAATCTCTTCACCACTACACAGAGTATGACAAGGAGAAAAATGACGCAGAAATGCTGTAGCATAGGAAGCTCCACAGAGACGATTTCCATCTGAAAGCAGTCTGCATTTTCTCACAAGTATCTCATGTCAGTCATGGAGTAGAACCAAGTAGGATTTTCATCATAGATGTCTGTAACCTAAAGCAACTGGGGGATTTGGTAAATCCTATGGGAAAGAAATCTCTTCTTTGCTTCCAATGTTGTGGTGGTATTAGAGTTTTTACTGCATTTTTTCTGCATTCAGGTAGGTTTTGCTTGACAACCTTCCAGTGAGGGATCTGCCTACTTTCTGGGCTTCTGAAACTGCTCTGGGTGATCCCAATCAATGTGACCTACAAGGACAAAGTCATAGAGAGGGATCCCATGGAGTCAATTCCAGGTCTAAATCCATAAATTATCTTCCTCAGGGTCCAAGCATGAGTTTCATCTGTCTTTTAGAACAAGCCATCAAAACAGGAGTTCATTGCAGACAGTAAAGGCAGGACCAAATTTCTGATTGCCAGCCCAAAGGGAAAAATATGCCAATGTCCAAACCTCATCTCAGGTCAAACAACTCAAAGACTTCAGATTCTAAAAACCAGCTAATTGACAGCATTGGCTGCTGGAAAGCCCTACACTGTAGCAAAGCAATGAAACAGAAAGCTTCCCAACTCATACTATGCTGCTTCTGTAGCTCCTGCTCTGCAGAGACTCAGTGAGTCCCTAGCCACCTGTCAAGCAGTGCCTTACCTCCTGTACTCTTGGCATCCTGCTTTTTTCTTCCTACATGTCATTAAGATGCCAGCAGATTTGGCCACCCAACGACTTCTGCTGTGAGTCATCCCTCTGAAAAATACTGCAGAAGATGCCCAGTTCTTCCCAACATTTTAAAGTGCCCTTCAACAGTGTTCACAGTTGATGGCATTTTTTAAGAGTCAAGATTTTTTTTGTTAGTTGTTAATTTGCAAAGAAGGTTAAAAACTCTGCTAATGCATACACTGCTGCAAGTTTTATTGCTGGTGTATGTTTAAGTTATCACAAAGACCTGTGAAAGGGGAAAGTGTCTCAACTTCTAAATGTGAAAGCAAAAATCTTCAGAACAGGAGCACCAAAGAAGATCAAGGAATTTGGCAGAGTATATATTCTGGAAAAAATGATTTTCACTTCTTTCAAGGGTGAATAAAAAAGAAATATTAAAGGGGAGGAAAAAAACCCACCTTTTACCATAATTTTAGAGGTTATACCTCATCCTGACGTTTCAGTAATCAAATACTTTATCAAGAAAAAGAAATTTTAATTTGCTATTTTAAAAGCTCCCCAGCTGGAAATAGGCTAATCTCTAAGGGAAGAAGTGCCAGATGCATAGATCAGAACAGTAAAAGCTCTAATCCAGCAGTCTTCCTCTTATCTTCACTGGTAAGAGGAAATGAATGAGTCAGCAGATCAGAGAGGGAGAAATGGAGTGTGTCGCTCCAATAGTTCTCAAACACATGAACCCAAGAAAGTGTCTGAGTTATCAGGCAAACTTTTAACATTAATAAAGAATTTCACTGGAAGTCAATGGAAGATTTTCAACTTTGACAGTGTAATAAGACAGTTTCTTTGTACCGGTCATTATTTTAGATCTGGGTTTAGTAATAACACCTAGTTCTCACATAGCATTTTTCATCATTTGATCAGAAACTGCTTGACCAAGGAGTTCAGTGTTTTTATTGCTGTTAAATTGAAGTTAAAAAAAACCCAAAAACTGAACTTAAAAAAGTGAATCTTATTTGATGAGACATTTCAAGACCTATAGGACAGTGCCAGATGATCCAGACTGAAAGAAAAACCACAAATGAGGATCCGTATTTGCCTTTTCTTGATTAGATCACATTTCTTGCAAGGATAAGCATGCTAACTAAGATTGTAACGTGTTTCTTAAATGTCAGTGAATTATCCAAATACTATAAGATTCATTGAGTATTGAAAAAATGTATGGAAAAAACAAGGAGAGAAATTAGCAAGGCCCATTTAAAATAAAATTCAAAATGTTTCAGAGATATTTTGGGTAAATATTCCATACATTAAAGGGTCAATTCTTTTTCTTTTAATCATCAGTCTGACTGTAAAGCTGCGAATCTCACAAATTCTCACAATATTTCAAATATTAATTGCTTTCACACAATCTGCAATGTTCTCAAAAAATAAGCCTCTTTCAAAGTACTTTGGTGTTTCCACTTGTGGCCATAGATATATGGGTTAATTTAAAAAATTTGTTCCGCTTTGGATTAAAGATTTTAAATCATGTCAAGCCTGCTAGGAGAGTTGAATTTTTAAAATTCCTTCTACTTATTTAACTTTGCATGGATAGAAACTACATAGTATATTTCTCATGACCTGTATATCATAGGTACCTAGAATGAACCCAAACAGGGGCTCTTACCATTTTTACATTTCTGCACAGTAAATAACTTAGTAGACTTTTACTAGTTGACCAACTATTAGAGTCTAAACATCACAGGAGGTTCTTTCCGCTCTTAATTTCATATTATAAATGGCACACTCTACAAGAAAAAAATACAGAAGATAAACAATTAATAGTCCAAATTAAAAAGGTTATTTCATGACACGTTGATTTTTCAGCACCTTGTGAGAAAGTGAAATTAGATACCAACAGTTTTCATTTTGCTGTGGACTGGTTAGAGAAATGTGCCCGTTGTGTTTAGAGCATGTGAATTACCTTTTCTGAGGATCTCTGACATTTCAGATTATTATGGTTATTATTTATATCATTTTTAGGGGTGAAAACTTCAAAAGGTTGAGCAGTCTTGTTTTGCAGAAACCGTGAGATTACCTGAGAGTATCCCAGTGTTTTTCTGGTTCATTTACTACCTTGTCTCTTATGTATCTCTCTCAAGGGAGGGTGTTCTCATCCCACAAAGATTCTCTGTTCTGCCTTCGAGCATTAATCTATGTCCTTTTGTCATATTTTTTCCTTTGACAAAGCACACATGAGAGGAGACCTTCTAGATTCTTTACTGAGAGGGTGGTCAGACACTGGAACGGGCTCCCCAGGGAAGTGGTCACAGCATGAAGTTTGCCTGAGTTCAAGAAGTGTCTGTACGGTGCACTCAGTCCCATGTTCTGACTTGGCTGGCCCTGTGTGGAGCCAGGAGTTGGACTTGATGATCCTTACAGATCCCTTCCAACTCAGGACATTCTATGATTCTATGAGACATCACATACACTGCTGTTACACAACTAGGCCTCAGAGATGTAGAGTGAATTTGTCCTGCTTTGCTAAGGTCTACCAGGCAAAATCCACCAGCTTTTCTAGGACAGTTTTTTTCAGGTGAGTGTAGGGGAGTCTGTTACCTGCAAAAACAAGAGCATTTATATCTCAGCTTGTTTCAACCTTTTGTCCAAGATCTGGCATTGATCACAGTAGTATGCATTGTGATTGCATTGACATTGTGCTCTCTGAGCGTGGATTCCTGTCTAGTTTCACTGGAATCACACTGAGCAGATACATTTCCTTTTCATAATGAAAATATATAGGCTGACCGCCTCCACGGTGCTCACCGGGCGGTAAGGGTGGCTGTCACAGAGAGAGGATGCTGCCTCCCCACATGCCTGCTCCTCTCTTTGCTGCATTTGGTTGACATTCACTCTCACTGGCAAAGTCAAACGTGGAAAGTGTGGACCCATTAAGAGATTATTCCCAGATTCTTAGACTGAGAGTCATCAATAAGCACGCCTGGAGAACCATTTTAAAACAGCAGCTCCTGGACATGCCATCTCCAGTAGCTAATTCTCATTCAAATGAAACAATATGAATGAGACTATCGGCTGCTTTATTAGGAGTAGAATCACTCAGGCATGGCATTCAGCTTTGGTCCAAAATGAGCTTTCTCTAACGGAATGGCTCACTTTAGCAGGGTAAACAGTGACCACCTGCTATTCTTTCAGCTGCAACCAAAGCGCAAGAAGCACTTTTTTATTTTAACTAGCTTACAGCCTGAATTGCATATCCCCATGGATATTAATCAGCAAATTTAGAGCTGCAGTGCTATCAAAAATGTAACATTTGAAATTTATTTTCATGAAGTACAGGGTCAAAGTGAATATTAATCTTTCACGGGATGAAAATATGTCATTTCCTTGTGGGAATTAAAAAGTAGACGTAATCTATAACTGACTTACAAAGTAGACAATAAGGCAGTCAGCTTTACCCAGGAATAAAATATTTGGCATTTTAGAGGAGTATTTTCTACGAATTATTTGAAACACAGATAGAACTATGCCTCGGCTGTGAAATTATTTCCTGGCATTCATCAAAACTCTTTTTCACTAATTAACTAAATATCTTCAAGCAGTGATTTCTGTGTTTATTTATTAAACAGGCCACAATACATTATAAGACATGTTGCAAATTTGTCCTTTATTTTAAAGAAATAATATTTAGAAACCAAATCCAGACTTAGAATGCATGCCGCTGAATTTCAGGGTGCCATCCAAGTAAATTACGTATCTCAGTATTTATATCTTACTCTTCTGCTACCTGTGGTGGGATTCCCACTCTGAATTCAATATATTTTCTCTTAGATGATCTCTCTATTTGCAAAACATGACATTTCTTACAAAACATGACATTTCAGTGACAGTTGTTTGATTGGTCAGTGTTTCTCGATCTTTTGGTTTTCTTAAGGTGAAATAGGTAGAAAAGTTTAAGAGTATCCCTATTTCCTGTAAAGACATAGAACATCAGTACTTATATGTATTAGGGAAACTCTTTTTAACTTTAATTGAATTATGCAAATATAAAACTGAAGTGGTAGTGCCAGTTACTTTTCCTCATTTTATTTATGATTTTGGGTGGAATGATTAGTTTTGTATTTGCTAACAAGATTAAATTTTTATGAATTGTTATGTATGAAGATAATACTTCAAAATTTCAGAATGCTACACAAAAATATACACTCCTGCACAGAAATCACAGTGTCTTTTTCAACCAATAATAGCCACTTTGGGGGTAAAGACAAAGCGACTGCTCAACAAGGAACAATGCTGCTACACAGCAGAATAAGAAAACTGAGGTGGGGGCAACTGGCCCTCCTATGCACAAAAAACTACTTTTATGCCCCTTTTGTGCTGCCTATTTGCCTTCATCTAAATAAGGTTCAGATGTTCACAGCTCACCACTGCTGTGGGACTTCTCGTGGGACTTAGTCTGGATAATGTGATTTTTTTCTCAGGGTAATAACTAATGTTTAATTAACTACATTTTTTCTGACTCTCTTTGTTTTGTATACATGGTTGAGAATGTAAACATAGGTGTTAAGGAGCTGTGGCCTGCCAGGAGAGGAGCCAGGGGCTGCAGGGTCTCCCTGGGGCAGGCAGAGAAGGTGCTGGCAACTGAGACCCATCCCACCAGCCTAGCCAAGGGAGCAGGACAGTCTCCCTGGGGATGGGAATGTAAGGGGTCCCTGGGGTGGGAGACCAAGCACGGCACAGCTGTGGCAGGGCTTGAAATGGCATCCCATGGCTGTGGGAGGGATGATGCCTTTGGTCTGAGCTGAGATAGAGCCAAAAGAGAAGACAGTAGGACCCATGAGTGCCCTCAGGACCTTGATGATATGGAAGTTTGCTTCTTACAGAAAACAAAGGGATTTATTATTATAATTGTGTTGTCAGTTGTCTGTAGAACATACATTTCTAGGTGGAGCATCAGCAGGAATAATATTATATGAGGGGGGCAAGTCTTGACTACCCAAGGGCCAGTGCTCTGCTTTGTTCTGTGCTTACCCTGTAAGACAGCAAGGAGTGTTTCCAGGCATCCCATTCCAGACATGGGAGACAGAGTGGAGACACTCTCATGTGCTGACCACCTTCAACCAGAATTTGGCAAAACATTTTGGAAAGCAGATAAAGAACCTTAGTGCACATTAGAAAGCAAGGGCATACCTATCTCTGTCCAATAGGCACGTTTCCATCATTATGTGATATTATTAATTAATGATCAGCTTCTGCTCTGCAGTACCTTATTTCTTTAAATAAGCAGGATACGTTTCCAGCTTTCAAATAGGTGACCTGGAATGTTCTTGACAGCTTTACTCCTTTTTAGCAATTTATGTAAATTGGCCAATTTAAAGAGAAAAACTTTTTTCCACAAGTCTTGTTTTGCTCAGTTTTCTATTTACATTTCATGATCCTTGAGTAATAGGTTGATGCATTCAGAAAACTACCCACAATGATTATATCACATAAAAATATGTGTGTAATCCATTACGGTGTACCTAGAGCAAAGCTTACTTTTTGTGCACACTTCCCTGCTTTCACTGGCATTGAATTTTATGTTGAGATGCTACATTATTCTCTAGTTGTTCATGACTGTAAGATCCTTTTGTGGCTCTTCAGAGTCAACTTCAGAACAGACTATGCCAAAAATGTCTATATGGTGTAGAGACCTAACAGTGACTGACAACACATTTGTCCTCATTTTCACATCCCGATTATGCTGAACTTACATATGTCCCAGAACTGATCTTAAGAAGATTTTGCAAATTTTTGGATACTTAACCCTTCTCCATTTCTCCATTGTATAAACATGTCATTTGTTTCTAACCTTCTTTGATCACCCATTAATCCATAAGAAAAATTCCTCTGTTATCCCACGAGTGCTTAGTTTCTTTAAAAGAGATGTCAAATGCTCTCTGAAAATCTGTACACATTCTGTCCTTTGGATCAGTCATATCCACATGTGCATTTATTCTTTTCTCAGCTGTAATAAACCCATGGCTTTCATCAAAAGCCTATTCCCAAATATGTCATATTCCTCACTGCATTGCTAAATGTATTCATTATCAAGTTTATTCATTTCTACTGTTTTGTGGAAATCAGATTTACTGATTCATATTTCCCAGGATCACAAGAAGAGCTTTCTTTCAAAGTCTGATGCCATGTTTCCCAGCTGCTTTCCTCTGACAATAAGACAGATGTAAACAATAATCACAAGTGTCAATTAGCAGTTCAACGATTTTCTGTTTACCATTTCTTAGAATTCTGGAGATAATGCCACTAAGTTCTAGTGATTTTTTATTCTTATGTATTATGTTAGAACTCTCATTGATGCATCAGTCTGAAACATTTCCTTAGCCTCATTCCCTTTAATGAATGATATCGATACAGGAATGCTTCAGTTGGCCTTTTGCAATCAGTATATATTACACAAATTCCTATTATTTCTTAACCATATCTTGCAACTAGACTAGTTTTCTTACTCTGATTGGTTTGAATAAGAAGTAGCTTCAGTATAAGTAAAGATGAGATTCTCCAAAACTTTTTGGCATTTTTCATGGCTTTTCTTTTAACTTCTCAAGGAATCTAGTCCTTTCTAGTCTTCTTTCCCTGACCTCACTTCTAGTTTCAGGTTTTGAGACATGTTCCAGAATTTATCCATATACTTGCATTTCCTTTTTCCTCTACTCCAGCGTTCTCCATTATTTTTAAGTTGTTTTCCTTTTTAAAAATTCCCTGTAGTTGTCTTTTTTAAAACTTCTATCTTATTTAGAAATTTAGGAGTTGGGGTAGAACTCTTTCTCACATGTGGAATTTGAATACATACAATTTCTCCAAGAGAAAGGAGATACTTTATTGTTTTTTTACCTGAGGAGAGAACACACCAGCAACAGGTTTCTTCCTTACGTTTTCAGGTATGAATGGAGTACCTTTAAGAAAGGCTTTAATACATTTATAAAAATAAATTAGCAGCAGGTGGTCTTAAAATCTCCCTAACAAAACTCTTAAGGGTCAAGCCATGTCTAGCATCACTTAAGCTTTAAGAGGACGAGGCTTTCAGAGAGCGGGACCTTACTCATTCCTAATTTTGACGTTCACCTCAGCCTACTTAAATAATCAGGTTTTTATAGCTTTCTTTATAATTTATAGCCTGATAGTTCACGTGTGATAAAACTGTAGAATTAATATAACTAACAGATATAATGGATTCTCTGATTAATAGTTTCCCTATATCTCTGGCAATATTTAGCAGGCAGCAAATAATATGCTGCTTTTTAATTAGTACCTACTGAGAGAGAATTTTTTCCATTTCAGATTATTATGGTTATTATTTATATCATTTTTAGGGGTGAAAACTTCAAAAGGCTGAGCAGTCTTGTTTTGCAGAAACCGTGAGATTACCTGAGAGTATCCCAGTGTTTTTCTGGTTCATCTACTACCTCGTCTCTCATGTATCTCTCTCAAGGGAGGGTGTTCTCATCCCAAAAAGATTCTCTGTTCTGCCTTTGAGCACTAATCTATGTCCTTTTGTCATATTTTTTCTTTGTCTTTGACCTTGCAACCAGCTGTGTTTATTTGTGGAATTCTAAATTCAATAATATTTAATATTTTGGAAGGCTCAAGTAGGTTCTTCCATTCTCTTCCTACCCTCTTTTGAGGCTTTTATGTTGCCCTTAACTACACTACAAACCCCACTGAGCTTATTTTTGTCCCACCAAAATGTCTGTGTGACAGTAACAGATGTTGCAAAGTCTGAATAATAACATTGAACCTGTATATTTTTTTGCCCTAGATCACTTATTGCATATGACATTGGACATCAGCAGCCAGACAAGAGCTGATTCCCATTTTGACTAAAGTCCTTCAACAGAGGGTTCAAATATCAAGAGACATGTCTGGGGCAGAGGGTAAGTTGATTCTGGGAGGTAGAGTAGGAACATTATTCTTACCAGGGCAGTTATAGGAGCTGGAGGTTAAAATTTCTATTTCATCTTACGATTGTGATTTTTCCAAACTAATTTACCTCTCCTTAATTAATACTAAGAAAGTCATGAGCAACATTAGAGTGCCACCACTTAAGATAATACTAGTATCCCCTCAATGCATGTCTATAAAAATTCACTCCGGGCCAGAGTTGCTTAGCCTTTTGTACTGCAAAATACAACATTTGCAACTCTGCCAGCCTAAGGGTTGAGAATAATTTGCATAAAGATTTAAATACATTTACATACACTTGTCCTGTAAATAGACCGTAAAACCCAGTACTCGTTATTAAGACTTAACTGAAAATAGTTGGTGAAGATTGTATTTAATGATAAAATAAATAAGACAAGACAGAGAGGAAGCAAAGTTACCTACCAACTATATTCAATGTTCTTCCTCTGAATATCTTATTTACAAATTAATTCTGAGGCTAATCTGAAGATAATTCCATAAGGAACATCCCCTATTCCATTCCAGACCAAATAATTTATGGCTTAAAATGGACTAAAATGTGCCTGGTATGTTAGTAAAGGTTGATGGATTTTTCAATACTATTCACCAATTCTATACAAAGTTCTTCTTCAAGATACAATTCCTTCCAGGAAAATGCAATAAAGAAAGAAAGAAACAAACAAACAAACCAAAAGAGTGAAGGCACGAAATAAAGAAATAAGTTGTCTTTCTAATTTTCGTATCATTATAATTCCTTTCCTTTTTTCCCCCTCTCAACTTCTTACTCTTTTATTTGAAACAGCTCTTCCAAAGTTGTTGCAATTTCAGTATGAGAACTTATCGACATTCCTGGATAACCACAGTAGTGAGATGAGAAAACAACATCTCAGAAAAGCAAAGCTCGTTGTAACAGCCTGTAGTGAGAGCTGACAGGACCATGCCCTAAGAGCTGTGTGTGAATGGCTCTTCTGAACACAACATTTTCACTCCTGTAGCGAAAGACCACTTTCCAGAAAGATGCCCACAAAATGGGTTTGGACTGGAGCTTAGTCTGCAAACAACAGGTCCAAAGGAACATGCACATGTGGTTGATGAGATAGAAATGTAATAAGATGGATAACGTAATACAGTGCTCCCATAACCCACTGCTTCACATGTTCAATGATCCTAAGGGAATCCTGGAGTTGCTTTGAAGAAGCTTGGTTATGCTTGATGATCAGTGAATGGTGCCAGCTATAGCACCATTATAGGTATTACTGTTAGAGAAGTCTGTTTCTGCAAGATTTGAGGTGAATCACTCAGGCTGTTCCCCAAAAATAGGGATCTCACCTGCTTTCCCTGTGGAACAGTTATTTCTTAGCCCTTTCCGCACATTTCCTCATGGGATAAGGCAATCAAAAATGCACCATGTGTTCAGGCTTCATGTTCTTCATAACCCTTTGGTTTGCTTTACATCCATTTTTAAGATACAGATGTATATTTACTTCCATATAGGTAAATATATCTGTAGAGTGTCAGCCCAATATATCTATACAGTGCTGCCAAGATGCTCATAATAATAGGACTGTTTTATCTGTCTCAGTCTATGAATTTAGTCATGGTCTTTATTGTCTTTAACTGATAAATGGCCTACTCCATAAAACTTGCTTTCATTATACAAAAAATCCAAGGCTTAACCCATAACATTGACATTGTCATACAGAGGAGAGCTATTTCACTCCTAGAATGCCACAAAGTTCATTATTTTGTTGGTGGATTTCACTTTTAGAAAGCAACAAGCTTAGTGAATTTGTTGGCGGGAATAATTAGGGGTTTTTTTATATTTATGTTGCCACTGAGGTACCATGATCTGGAAATGCTGGAGCCAGTCAGTTTTATTTAACATTCCTTACAGAATCACAGAGTGGTAGGGGTTGGAAGGGACCTCATCTAGTCCAACACACCTTCTAGATCACATAGAACATGTTGCACAAAACTGTGTCCAGGCAGATTTTGAATATCTCCAGAGAAGGAGACTCCACAGGCTCTCTGGGCAGCCTGCTACAGTGCTCTGCCACCCTCACATTTTTTCTCATGTTCAGACAGAACTTCCTGTGTTTCAGTTTGTGCCCATTGCCCCTTGTCCTGTCACTGGGAACCTCTGTGAAGAGTCTGGCCCCTTCCTCTAGACATCCACCTTTTAGATATTTATAAGCTTTTGTCAGATCCCCTCTCAGTCCTCTCCTCCAGACTAAACAGCCTCAGCTCTCTCAGCCTTTCCTCATATGAGGGATGCTCCAATCCCCATATCACCTTTGTAGCCCTCTGCTGGACTCTCTCCTGTTGTTCTTGAACCGGGGAGCCCAGAGGTGGACACAGCACTCCAGATGTGGCCTCCCCAGGACTGAGTAGAGGGGGAGGAGAACCTCCCTCAACCTGCTGGCCATGCTTTTCTTAATGCACCCCAGGACACTATTTGCCTTCTGTGCCACAGTGCAAACTGCTGGTCCATGTACAGCTTGTTGTCCACCACGACTCCCAGGTCCTTCTCTGAAGCACTGCTTCCCATCATGTCAATGCCCAACCCAAGCTGGTGCCTGGGGTTATTCCTCCCTAGATTCAGGACCCTACACTTGCCCTTGTTGAACTTCATTTGGTTCCTCTTCACCCAATTCTCTAGGATGTCAAGATCGCACAGAATGGCAGCGCAACTTTCTGTGTGATGCACGCTCCTCCCAGTTTTGTGCCATCAGCAAATCTGACTCTGTCCCCTTGTCCTAGGTTCCTGGATATCATTAGGCATCCAGTTCCCTGCTCCAGCTGATGTGGCTGCTTATGTGCATGTGTCAGTCTTGTATGTCTGCACAACTTACCCTGTTCTGAAGCGTGAGATGGGGTCTGGTATTGAATATGCATCAGGGACACATGGATCTGAGCCCATGGCAACCTTCACAGGAGTCCTGCAGAGCAGACAGAGAAGCTGTCAGGCTGACACAGCCGAGTGCCTTGCATATTATAATCTGTTTCTTCCAGGCTCCAGCTGCCTTTGTTACTGACGGCGTTTGCCACCAGGATTTAGATTTGTGACCAATTCCCTCTACCCCACCCCACCTTAGTCTTCAAATCTGTACTTCTGCAGTCAGTTTAGTAAAGCTGTATTAAATAACACCATCACACCTCACACTTTCACCATTCCTTTGTGTCTGTAATAGTTTAACTGAGGTCAATAACATTTTTTTAATGACTTGCAGCAAATGTGGTAAGTACTTAAACAATAGACTCCATCAGTTCCAGAGAAGCTGTTTTATTCTACTAAGTCAATTATCGTTGGTTTCAAAAGTCCCTAAATAAGTAGTTGTCTGACAGATCATAATGGCTCCTTCTGTTACTCTATGCCAACTCATATACTGCTGCAGAATAATTTGTCTTACTCTTTTGTTTAGGATTTGAAAAACAATCATGTTGAAAGGAAACAGAAGAAAAATTATAAGAATAATGGAATAAGAAAACAAAAGCAGTTCTGGGAAAAATAAACTTCCTACTCTAAATATTGCTGTGATCTTTTAGCAGTGCATTTTGCCATATGAACCATGGATTTACCAAAGCTCTTGGTTCTCTGGCAATCACATCAGCATGCCACAGTTGCATTGGCTGAAATCATCTGCCCCTTATCCCCATCGGGTTGGGATTCACTGCCAACCCCTTTCACAACTGATGCTGAGCCTTGGGGAAACCACCTGGTTGCCTGCACTGTAAGGGAAAAACCTCACTTCTTGGATCGCTTTTATGTCAAAAGCATCGGGACTGGAGGTAACGCTGCCAAAATGAAACAACAACCACGACAAAAAGTTGCAGTTTTATTAATGGGCTCCCTTCAGGTGTGCTGTATCATTTCACTTTCTGTAATTGCTTTAGGGACCGAGCTCTGCTGAGTGTTCACAGAGGTCAGACTTAAGGTCAGATGTGCAAATAGCTGCAGTGCTTGATTGTCCAAGGCTAGTTTGTAGGCTGTCCGGCCAACGAAAGAAAGCAATGCTCAAGATCAATTGTGACTATCCAAACCAGGCAGCATACAAATCAAGAAAACCCTGTATGATCACATGCCAGGCATTCCTTCGCTAACGTCTGCAAAGCTACAGGATCCCCATGGATGTCATGGACTATGGACAGGCAGACAGCCTCTGAGATAGCAGCGACCAGAGTTGTCAGCAGCTTCAGGGATCAGGGCCAAGGGAAGGAAACACTGAGCAGTGCTGAAGCTGCAGCAATGTGCTCTTTGTAGCCTATGGCAGCAATAAACTGAATAAACAAAAGTGTCTGAAGTGTTTTCACGTGCTGCCCCAGATATAGGAAATTTCACCAGTAACAAGTGGAGATGACACTTATGTGGATAGTCAAGGCCAGACTTTAAGGCTGGAAGGAGCCACTGATTTCCACCTGTAGCAAGAAGAGATAGGACAGTGGGATTTTCTTCCCTTTCATTGACCTTCCAAAGTGTCTGGAAATACTTTGGAAGAGAAGCTCAGTCATAAGAGAAACTCAGTCATTTATTGAACTGTCGCATGTACCCTGTTTTATAAGCATTGTCACCCCATATCAGACAGCATTATTTCAGTCCTGCCTGCATCCAGCTTGAGCCAACACATTTACAGTCAGTAACTGTAGGCAGTGTGAAGACCTGTGGTAGGACTGACAGTACAAAATGAGACGACCAGTTGGGTGAGGATCACTGTGCTTCCTAGTACTGACTGTATTGACTTCTACTATCTGCCCTTTAGTCTTCAAGCAACTGCTAACTCCATAAACTTAGAGGTGGTATAATAACTATAGCAGAAATTGTAAAATCAACTACAATGGACATGTGGACACCCCTTTCCAAGCAGAAAACCTTTTCCAGTGGAAAAACAAAAGAAAAAAACAGTGCAAATTATAACCACAGATCTTCAAATAATAATTTAACCTGGCTTTACCTATGCTTTTTGCTGAACAGAGAAGAGCAGCCAAAAATCTGGCCTAGTGTTTTGTTTAGCTCATTCTTCATATGAAGTTCACTATTTGCCTTCATATGATAAAAACATTTTCAGAAGAGGCTTTCCAACTCTGTGCATGATTTATATTCCTACTATCCCATGTTTCCATACATAAATCCAAATATTTCTAGCAATTCCTGGGTCAATTTCTGGAGAAGTTCTTGAAAAAATATGCACTTAGGGGTTTGCTGTCTTTGTCCTCAGAAATTTTCCCTCTTTCTGTGTGTGTTGTGATAGGGGAAAACTAGAGGAAATAATCTGTCTCCTTCATTAGGATTCAAAAACAAAGTATCTTTGATGCTTTGCTCATTATTTTTATAAATAGCCATAAAATAGTGCATTCTTTATCCATAATTTAGCAGATCACTATGTTTCTTTCCCTGCACTTTTTTTTTCCTGCAAGCTGCAGATAAGGAGTCACTCGTAGCATAAAGCTCTTTTTAAAAAAATTAGTCATGGTGAGTAATAGTTGGAATCTTTCAAACTTTGGGCTATTCAGCTACTAGATGATTGAGATGCAGAATCAAAAATTCATAAGAAATATCAAAAACCTTTTGTCAAACTGAGAAAACTAAAGGAATATGAAGTTGTGTTATCTCAGGTTCGGCAAGAAGAGAAACAGTGGCATCCACCAAAGGAGAGGTTTTAAAAGGTTTAGTCAACAGTACTCAGTGAACATTGCTTTTTCATAAGGCAAAATTATCTGCAATAGTTTGGGAACACTGCCTTAGGTTACCTTTCAGGGCAAAAGAGAGGGGATATTATATCTTATTACTGTTGTTTTAAATACATTTGACCACAGGCCATTGGAGCAGATGATAATGGGGTTTTTTAGCATGAACATATTCTCCATGCATAATAATTAATGAACAAAAATCCATAAAGAAGGAACAGCCCAGTGATAGGAGACTATTTGTGGGTTTTCTTACTGTAATGGGAGATGGACTTTTATTACTTCTCTGAACTTGTATTAAAGAAGCCTATTTTTATCTACTTGGCTGTTGCTGTCTGAGTAACCTCTGTGTAAGATGTTTTGCTAATGATCTCCACATAGATGTCAAAACATCACTCTCTGGAAGAATAAGTCTAATTTATCCTGAGAATATCTCAGACACCTCTTTCCTAATTTTTTTTGAGTGGACTTCCCAACCACACTGAATTGTATATAGTCTATAAGAACTGTTGTCCATTGGTAACTAAACAGATGAACATCTTAGATGCCCTCCTATTTTTTGACAAGATTCAAAGCATAGCTTTAATCCTAAAATGAAAAATACTTCCTAGGAGAACATTTGAACCACTAGCAGAAGACCAGAAGACTTTCTACGTTTTCTGAAAGCTTTTTCTTCCAGTCCTTGGATGTCTTTCATGGAAAGGTGCTGAAATCCTCAGAATAAAGTCTCATTAACCTGATTTTGTGTCAGAGGAAATTACAGAAAAAAAACCAAAAAAAACCAAAAAAAAAAAAAGGAAGAAAATGCAGATTTATATATTCTGTGGCTGACAGGAAGTGCCCCCAGGGTATGATCCTCAATAGATCCCTTGGATTTCCCTGTCTGGAAGCTCTTTGTACCTTTCTGTAGCAGCTTCTTTCTGCATTGTGTTCAGTGTTTCTCAGTCCACCTCACTTAATCTTCTGCTCTCTGCTTCTCCTACTGGTTCCTCAGTAATATCACCATTTCTAAATCTGCTTTCAGTGTTTTACCTCTTCATCACATTCTTTCCCCCACCCACTCTCTTCCTTTTTTTCAATGCACTTGTGTGACTTCTTTTCCAGGACTTTCACCCATGAAAATCTACCCTACTATTTGCATAACCCTTTCTTCCTTGGCATACAGCCGTCTTCCAGCTTCTCATTAGGTTCACTATTTTAAGAGCATGAACCCTCTTTGCTCTGTATCATTTACCTCCCGTGCTTGTCTCTCCCTCCTCATGCTGCTCTGCATACATTCACTGGGCAGCTGCAGAAAAGATGAAATGGCCATTCACTTCCTTGCCTAGGGGCAGAAGTTATTAGATGCTGAACCTCAGAAGGCTTGATTCTCTCAAGATAGTTCAAGATGCAGGGCCAGATTCTCAAGGAATGGGTTTTATGGGCCAGACTACACAAAAGCAGTGTTCAGGCAGGCAGTGTGGGAGGAAGGCAGAAGCATCGCCTCTCACCTCCTGCAGCTGGATGCTGGCAGTGAGAAGCAGAGGGATTGCACTCTCTTGCTTCCCATCTCAACTAGCCCCATGGCAAAGAAGGTACAGGTTTCTCTTCTTTAACTGTTAAAACTATTTATGAAGCTGTCTTTATGACACTGAATGTCTCCAGAAAGTAACACCAAAGCCTCAGCTTTTCTTTCTAGGACTGTGCAACTTTCTGCATTCCCCTGGCAGGCAATGCTGTAAATACCCCTGACTAACCCAGTCAAAGCACGATATTTCTGTATACAAACCAATGTTTTAAAGTTCCTGTGGCTGAAAGTCTGTTATCTGAGGTCTATTATCTATACAGATACATCATCTTCTTGCAAATATACTGGGCAGGATGGAGAAAAATATGACCCCAAACTAATGTTCAAATTTAGATTAATATTTCCCCAAGCACTATTTCCATTAGTGCTAATACAGGAATGCATAGATCATAAATTGTCCTTTCAGGCTGTGACAATTCTAAATTTAGTGCCACTGTTAATTAAGCAAGAGAAAATTAGGCAAAGCAACAGATTTGGGGAGCAGACAGTGGAAGGGGAGAACTGGGTCATCAGTTTGAGGACTTTGGGTGGTAATAATTTAGTGCACAAACAATCATTAAGATAGACCTCAATATTTCAGTACTTTTACTAATTTGTAGCATTTAAGGACAGCAGATTATTTTTTAATTATTTAGATTCCACATGAGTAGAGAATAATCTTGATTTACCCTTCTCTCGGCCTTTTCTGTGTTGACAGAAAGAGTTTATTTGTTACTCTGACATACGTGCTAATTACTATACCCATATGTACATACCGCACATTTTATTGACTACTGTACAAGAGAGATTTCAGCAGGGTTAATAAATGTCAAAAACCTTACATAAACATTTTCTTCTCTTTTCTTTTGTATAATAGAGAAGACTGTTTAATAAACCCAAAATCAGTATAAGGTCACAATGTGTTTGGCTTTAGAACTGAAGTTAGGGTAAGTAATTACAAAGGGTCCACTGTGTTCCTTATTTAGTTGCATATAACGCAGAACTGAATGGGATGATTAATAATCATGTTCTACACTGAAAGAATGCAATTTATAATAGTTTATGTAAATACAGCAGCAGTATTAGTTGTTCATTTACCATTGCCGTGTTAGCACGTATGGGAATTCTAGTATTTTTAGAAAGCAACAAAGCCAAGATCCTCACAGGAGTTCTGTGCCTAAATACCTTTAAGAATGTGGGCCCAAGGTACTAAAATAGCTTAGCATTATTGAATGTTTAGTTAAAATTAGACAGAATACTGGCATGCGTAGCAATGTTTTCTAAAAAGTCTGGGTTATACTGAGCTATGTTGGCAGTGGAGGAAGATGGGAGAGAATTAAAAGCTTTTACGAGATCACTGAACTAAAAAAGAGCAAAATAAATAAAAATTAATCATAGACATAACATAAATTGTGTTTTAAGAATGAAAATAACTCCAAATCTAGTACAGGATGTTCTTTTAAATAATTAATTAATGCCAAATATATATATTTTTTTTTAATCAGCATGATCTATAAGAAGCCTGGGAAAAAATTATTTCTCTCCACCTTTGTTTTAGCCCATAGTGCACTTCCTTAACAGGAGTGAATTGGTACTTACCTGCAGCCGTTGATCAGCAGTGAAATCAATATTAATGTTGCTCCACCATGTTTCTAATACTAAGCTAGACAATGAATTTAGAGTGCACCAGATAAATCTCTCTCACCTTCTGCATGGATGCTCTTATTACACATGGGTCCACCGAGGCTAGAAAGATTTTGGCTCTTAAGTATCTCATTGAATCCAGCATCTGGTGAGCACCGCATGCAAGGTAGCTATTACCTCTTGAGAGATGAGTAAAACTTGCTTCACCACGTCCTCATGAAGACCTGGTGCTAAATAGAAAACATTCTATAGTTTTCACTTTGGGATACAGCATGGTTAGTATTATAGGAAGATTATCAGGTCCTGGGTTGTACTATGCTTTAAATTTGTTATGCTTTTTTACTGCATTCATAGATGTTCATGGTCAGGAAACATAGCAGGTTAAATTCCATTTGTCTTTGAGACCATGTTAATCTCTTAAACACGGTGCATAAATGGTGTGCTAAACAGGGTTGCTTTCTTGAATGAAAAGCCCTTGGTAACTAATTGACCAGGTAATTAATGGAAAGCGTTCATATTCCATACTGCAAAGGCTGGACCGTGCACTGCCACAGCCAGTGGGAGTTCTGCCACTGACTTCAGTGGGAGTGCGAAGCGAGGCCTTTTTGTTCCTCATTCATTTTGGTTAATAAGATTTGTGCTGCAGGCCCTTTTCACCAAAATGCTGGCAGGCTTCTTACAGCATTACTGGAAACTAGACCCTACACAAATTACTAAGGCCTTTTGTATTTTAATGTCTTTTTTGTAATGATATTCAGTCCTTCGGGGCAGCTGCCTAAGAGAGACATTTGTCAACTTCACTTTGTTTTTAGGACAGATGAGCCAGAGCCAAAACCATAGACCTGAATAACTTGAAACTCCAGAGGAGTTTGGATCCAGATTTGAGCCCTGTGATTTGAGGCCCCTGCTAATTAGTGAGCCCAAATTTCAGCCTCTCATGGTGTGCCTTGCATTAACCACAAACTGGGCTTGTGCTTACAAAGGGGCTCAACATTTGCTGCCGGCATCCTCAGTGCAGCAACCTGGCAGTAAGAATACCAAACCCAGCTGAGTAGAGGCAGAGTGAAAGGCTCCCTAGCACAGCATCCTGTCTCTGATACTGTCCTATAGCTGTTGCCTGCAAAAGTAGACAGAAACAGGGCAAGCTCATAGCAATACTTTCCCAACTCAGTCTCCTCATCTTCAGCAGCACACTGGGGAGGAGGCTTTGTGTGGGCAGAGAGAATTTTCTTTGTTAGCATCAGTCACTCCTTTCTGAATTAGCTATCGCTGTTCCTGCTCCTCTTGCTCCTGAGGCAAAGAGTTAGCAGGGAGAGCTTGTGAAATCCCAGTGCTGCTATATATGCATGTGAGAGAGCAGAGAAGGGCACTTCTGAAATATGGGTCATGGGGAAGGACGTAGAGCGGCAGAGGAATGAATAGTTGCAGAACATCTGCGCTTGGAAAGACTCGGATCACGGGCTCTAGGATACCTAGGATAGCTTTTTACAAAAGTGTAACTAGATCCAGTTAGAAAACGGACAGAGCTAACCCAGTTTGCCAGTCTTGCTTAGATAAAGCCATAATTTATAAATTAAATTCTGAGGGTTTACGATAAATTACATGCACACAGACCAAAAAGTAGTGATAGTAAGGGCAAAGTGTTTGAAATGTTGTCTGTGAAACGCATGTGCAAAACTAATTAACTTATAGATGGCATTTGTCCATATCCCCCATGTGATACACTGAGAATCTCTCTGGTATTGTAGAATGCAAATGCTTTGAAAAGAAATTGCCCAAGGGATCAAATGTCTTTCCTTTACATTGTTTTTAAAAGGAAGAGTTTCTCGCACTGTGTTTATTTGCTGCTAAGATACTGTTACACTAGCACCATCGCAGACTCTTTCTCACTGCAGTATCCCATAAATTAGATTGTTGCAGGGAGTATTAAGAATGTGCATACACTGCCTGACTAGAGCAATTTTATCTGAATAATGTTTCGTGACCTTTCTTGCAACAAGGTCCTGACTAGAAAAGCGTAGATTTACCAGGCATCCTGGCTGTTCAGAAAGATTGTCATTACCGTTCTATTTTATCAGTATTAGTAGAGAGAGTTCCTGCCCTGACATCTCCTCTCCAAACACAAATGAAAAGTTGGGAAGCTGTATGACTCAAGTAATGAAGTACATTAAATCCAGGTACCTGTTTCAAATCCAACAATTGTGGAAATGATAGAAGAGCCATCACCATCAAGATGACTTTCCAACAGGCTCAATGAGATGGTTTTGTGGCCTCAGTCCAATTCTTAATGGACAAGAGTCCACATTACAAAAAGCAACACACAACTGGCAGTAATTGATACTCTTTTGGCACTCAGCAGAGAAGCGAAGTATTGAATGAGCATGAAGAATGGACTAACCTTTCACCTCCCCCCTATTCCAGGTCAGGGATGAGACATCTGATAGAGCCACATAGGAAGCTTGGGCTGCTGCTTTCTGTGCCGCCCTGTGCCGCATCTGAACAAAGGACTTCTTTCTTAACAAGCACCAGGCTGACACTTTTCATGAACTCCAAATTTATGTGAAAAATTTGGAGGCTTTGGAAGTTAGTGTTTAACCTCAGGATTCCGCCTAAAGAGTACAAGCTACCGCTCCGCATAAAGCCTTGCCTTACTGATTACCAGCTGCATTAAAAACTATTACACTAATTCCCTGTTATACATATGCATTTATAATGTGCATGTACATGCGTAGCAGGAATAAATGTATTAGTTACTCATGTATATGTATACGTAATAAAAGAAATAACGCCTTTAGCTAAGATTGGCTAATGGTTATTTGTAAGTACCTACTTTCAATTACTTATACAGTTTGCCAAAAATTTAGCTGTTACAGCTTAAATTTTCCATGGTGCGTGTCTGTCTCTAAAGGAATTGGTTTCAGAAAGTTTTCACTAAAATGGCTCAGATAAAATTCTAAGAACATGGTTAGTCAAAATACAGCTTTTTAGTCATGTTAAGAACTCTTGCAACCATCATGTTGAGAGACCCTATCATGTCTGGGCTTTGGAGCTAAAGTTCAAAACTCTGTAAGGAAATGGCTTCGATGTCAAGATTTACCTTCTGTCACTCCTGTGGAAATCTGATTAATCTGTAATCTCCTAAAAAAACCCTAAATTCTCCCACATTCATTTTCTGTTAAAATGTAAATTCCCTAAATTGTCTGTTTGCAACAAGCGTGCTGTCTTCTCATACAACTATGACATCTTGGGCACAGTGTACATTTGCTTCCTCTGTGGAGAATACTCACATATATAGACATATATACACATATTTATACTCCAATGTCATTCATGCACATCGCATAAACCATAGAATCATGGAATCCTAGAATGGTTAATGTTGGAAGGGACCTTAAAAATCACCAAGTTCCAACCCCCCTGCCATGGGCAGGGACATCTCTCACTAGACCAGGCTGTTCAAGGCCCCATCCAACCCAGCCTTGAACATCTCAAGGGAGAGAACATCCACTGCCTCCTTGGGCAACCTGTTCTAGTGCCTCCCCACCCTCGTAATGAAGATTTCTTCCTAATCTAAATCTACTCCCTTGCAATTTAAAGCCATTCCCCCTCATCCTATGACTACATGCCCTTTTAAAAAGGCCCTCTCCAGCCTTCTTGTAGGCCCCTTCAGGTACTAGAAGGCCACTATAAGATCTCCCTGGAGCCTCCAAGCTGAACAACCCCAACTGTCTCAGCCTGTCTTCATAGGAGAGGTACTCCAGCCCTCCTATCATCTTCATGGAACTCCTTTGGACCTGTTCCAACAGTTCCATATCTGATTTGGGGACTCCAGAACTGGACACAATATTCCAGGTTGGGGTTTCATGAGAGCAGAGTAGAGGGGGAGAATCACCTCACTTGACCTGCCAGCCACGCTCCTTTTGAAGCAGCCCAGGATATGGTTGGCTTTCTGGTCTGCAAGCTGACATTGTCAGCTCATGTCTAGCTTCTCATCCACCAGAACCCCTAAGTCCTTCTCTGCAGGGCTGCTCTCTAGCCCATCATGTCCCAGCCTGTATTGATGAGAAGGATTGCCCCGACCCAGTTGCAGGACTTTGCATTTGTTCTTGTTGAGCCTCATGAGGTCCACGAGGGCACACTTCTCCAGCTTCTCCAGGTCACTCTGGATGACATCCTGTCCTTCTGGCATGTCCGCTGCACCACTCAGCTTGGTGTCATCTGCAAACTTGCTGAGGGTGCACTCAACCTCATTGTCAATGTCACTGATGAAGATATTATATAATACAGATCCCGTACGGAGCCCTGAGGGACACCACTTGTCACAGATCTCCATCTGGACATTGAGCTATTGACATCTACTCTCTGGATGCAACCATCCAAACAATTCCTTATCCAATCAGGTATCATAGCCCTGTAGACCCATCTATCAGCAGTATTAGAGTTCAGCTCTTCTTAAGGACAATGTAGATGATTCTAGTTACAATAATGAGGCCAGAAGTACTTGCAACAAAGATCAGGAAGCACCTGCACCATGGGTCAGTGTGCTTAAGTCTATTATCAAGACTTAAGAGAAGAGTTAACATCTTGCAGTGAATCCAAAAGCTATTAAATCCCTAGTGTTTTAAATAGGACATGGCCAAAGACAACCGGGGGCTGCCCTGATTATTCTGTGTGACTGCAACAGCCAACTGCTTTGACCTGAACTTTTCTAAACCCTCTGAGTGGATTGGATATTGCTCACAGTGCACTTAACAAACAAGTTTAAGGAACATGTAAAAAGGATGAGCAGTAAACATGTAGAAGGGTCATTAACTTCTGAAGGATTTAAAAGTGAGGAAGTGCTTGAATTAACATTGTCCTTTCCAGAATCCCAGTGTGAGGGAGTGAGATAAAAATCCACACTTTTGTAAGCACTGGAAATGAGACCTAGAAGCCAAAGTACCTCAGTGGGGTCTCACCCTTTCTCTGCTCATGATATAAAAACACAGGAAGAAGTGTAATGATTTTCTTGGTGATAGAGGTTTGAGTAGTGTGTATTAAAAACAAAATCTTAGAGATCTCACAAAGGGAAGTTAGTCAGTTAAAATAAAAATACATCAATATCTCATTCCTGTTCTGTGAGCTCACTCAGTCCAGTACATTAAATATTACGAGGGCCAAATGGAAAAAAATAAGTTTAACACGTGTAATCAAAGCTCTGTTTAAATGCATTCTCAGGGGAAGGACAAACTGAGGTTATGTAGACTACCTGAAATCTAGTATTTCCTCACATTTATATCTCTGTCTCTGTTAAAAGGGTTGGACAAGATGACTTCCAGAGTTCCCTTCCAACCACAGCCTTTCTGTAGCCCTAACATTATTTTAATACAGTTTTATGTATGATAGAGATATGTGTTTAATCTCTAGAAGCCCCCTAAAAGAGCCCAAAAACGGCCATCTAGAGAGCCTATATATAAATCTGATTTTTTTCTTCCCTTTCTGTGTCATATTTTGAATTTCTTTTGTTATGCAAGCTAGCCCTCAGGTTGCAAGCACTTTCCCACTTTGCCAGCCAAATGAATTTGATGAAAGGACACCTGTAGGCATATACAGAAGCCAAGAACATGCTGTACATCTATTATTTATATATATTTATATGCTCTTTAGATTTTGCTTATAAAGAAAATAAAACCAAAACAACAGGTAGAAACAGGAAAAAAAGTTCATCTGCTATATAGTTGCAGTATGAAAAAACGTAGAAAAGAACTAATTTTGTTACCTTGGCAAATAAAATAAGAATGTTCTCCACTCAGCAGTCTGTGCAAAATAAATCCCACAGGAATTATGCAAGCGCATTCTCATTATGATAGTTATGATTTAGATTGCATTACAAAAGTAAAAACAATCATTCAAATAGGCTTGGGTGCAGTGATTTGGAGAGAAGCTGCCACTCTGCCAAATAGAAAAAGAGAGTGAAGGGGTGGGGACAAGGGAAGAAATAAATCCTGCCAAAGTGAACTCATGCGAAGGTGAAGCCAAAATGCCCAGAGGTACAGATTAAATGCTCTTATGAATGTCCCAAATGTGTGTAAGCAAACTGCCCAAATAAGGTTTTGAACTGAAAGCTCAGGCTTCTGCTGGAAACACTCAGAAACGCACAGACTAGATATTGTTTGAAGAGAAGGATCCTGGTGTGGTTGTCTTGAACAAGCATTTGAAAACCATGCATCTTCTGATCACAGCACTTTTTAAAGTAATGGAAAGGTTTCCAGGCTTTTTCAGTAACTGAAATTCAGCCTTTTAGTAACTCCACAACACAAGAAGTAGAGAATTTGCTTCCTTTTAGTTCCAATTGTTCTCCATTTGGTTTTTTTCTTTAGTTTGATGTCTGTAATAGCCATTTTAAAAAATGGAATCATTCACATAATTCTTTATTGGCCCCTGACTTTAATGAAAAATTTCACAGGAGAAAAAAGTTCTTATCTTAAACATAGCTGCCGACTTCCAATATCTCATTTTTCTCTTACAATAATCCCAGTGTTCAAAGAAGGTATTGTATTTATCATCTTTGTATGGAGCTGAATTTCACTTCACTTTTCTTTATGGTCTTATCACATCGTTTACAAACACTTTATCTCTGTAACTGAAAATAAATGAAATCCTGGGCTTTCGATGAAATGCCATGATGAAATGGATGGTCCAAAAATCTATATTTAGATGACTGACTCCTGTTTGTAGAAGACATGATAAATGTTTCATGCATATAAACTGAAGGATGATGGATTTAATGATCATAGTCTAACGGGGAAATGTTATTTTGGAATAATTAAGTGTTCTGTCATTTGCAAGTCTAAATAGTCCATTGTTAGATTGTGCTTTTTCTGTCAACAAACCATTCCATTTCGTGAGGGTTATTTATCATCAAAACAATTGATGCAATGGAAACACACCACCAGTATGTATTGTTAACAACACATTTTGTGAGACCTTGATTTAGATCCATATTTCAGGGATAGCTAATTGATGTATGTTTTTGTCTTACGGAGGAAATGTATGACAAGAACCATTGAAAGGTTGGAGGTAGTTATCCCATTTGAAGTGTTATGTGTGAATCGCATTTGTTGTTCTTCCTATAAATATTTTCAAAGTTACAAATATCTTGGTTTTAAGTCTTACACACACAAGCAGTTTACACCAGGGTGTACTGTCCAGTTTCCAGCTGTTGCTCCAAAAGGGTGCAAGTATCTGCAGAACACGATTTCTATCTGCTAGCTCTTATAGCTGGACACCTCAGATGGTATCTCAGATGGACATCTCTGTTTAGACAGATTAATCTTGCCATGAAGAATACCTCAATGCAAACTACAGTGGGCCTATGCTATTTTATAGTTTTTATTATCTGCATCAACAACTGCAATCAAGATAGTTAAAGTAGTCTCATTTCCCTTGTTCTGCAAATACACTTTTTATTGACTCTCTGCAGAACTGAACACAAGTGCCCTTTTTCTCGACATTCAATAGCAAAGCTAATAATAAGAAATATGTGTTGGAAAGTAATGTGAAAAGGGGAATTATTTTGACCAAAAAAAACCTGGTGGTCATACATTTGTTTGTGTGAGAATAGTGTCTGATACTTAATACCTGAACAATCACCACAGCATGGGAAAGTATAAACAAAAAATTAATTGGTATTTTAATCACAAACTCTATTTTTTGTGATGCATGATATTTATAAACACTAGACCACTTGATATATCTTCTTGTCTACTGACTGTAATAGCCAGCTGCTTATTACTACTCAATCCCACTTTTTAAAGGATTTGCTATCTTTACTTCATATTATAGATTAAGGACTGAAGCATATGAAGATGAGGTGATTTGCCCAGTGATTTTATCACTGATGAAATTTAACCAAGGGCCTCGATCTCATGACTCCTTGTTCTGCGCTCTGGTCAGTGGTGGCTCTGTGAAATGTCCTGTCATGACAGTTTCTATACTTTGCCAGATATGGAAGCTTTTTATCACTGCTCCAAGGAGGAAGAACTTTTTACTGGCCAGTTAATTACTTTTGCCATAAATCTCTACTTTCTGCGTTCATACATCCACAAGACTTGTGAGACATACTAGTCAAGTAGAAATCTCAGCATGCACAAGTGTGGAAGCTGTGAAACGGGATATATCCAACCATCAATGATTTGCCCTGGGCCACAGGGAGAAGAGAAATACTGAAACTATTCCCAGAGGTCTAGAGCTGGGATCAATGGTTCAGATCTTGACAAAACTGGCTGATATGTTGTGGCATATATATTTAAGGCTCAAAACCCTTCAGAGATTCTTCTAGCACTTTTCCCCATGAGAGAGTCTTCTGCGTCACTGCTTTCCAGGTCATTTTCTTAATCCTGGGTGTAGACAGTAAAGAATGTCTTCAGCAGACCCTTGAGAAAAGGAAAAGAGGAGGGGAGGGGAAAGCACGTCTACTCCAAGAGAACTTTGCATAGAAGAGTATGGAAGGGGTTGGGTTTTTTCTTTTTTAAGAATAAAACTTTCAGTTTTTGTACTAAAGGACTTTTTCTTAGTCCTAAAATATACTAAACCCTGATATTAATCATGTCTTGATTTAATAAATGGATGGAATTTATCAAGCCTAGGTTATATTTTGTTTCTTTAAAAGTATTTTGTCATTATGTTTTTTAATTGTTCCACAAATGTGTGTAATACTAGCAATTATTTCGATGCATTGTACTGATGAGTAAACACCCTGGAGCTTCAACACTGCTTTCAGTACACAGTTTTGTTACAATATAATTCTCCATTTATCTCTTTTTACCATAATATCCATTCCTCGTTAATATCAATTCTTTATTTATGGAAATAACCTATTCAATTCTATGCTCCATAGCCTAATTACCTAACAAAGATAAACTTTGTTCCTTTCGAAGCAGAAGTCCCTGAGAGCCTGGATTTCAACTTCGTAAAGGCAGGACAGTCCTTTAGAAATCAGACATGCTTTGGCAGGGTATCACCCTGAACTCAGAGCCATTACCTTGAAATTAAAGCCAGTAAGGGATGGTTCTCTAATTGTCAACAAGCACAGTCCCTTAATGACAACAGTGTAGGATAAAGAACCAACTGAACAATGTCTGATCTGCCCTCTCAGCCTACACTGATTGCTTCCTGGATACTCAGGCACCTGAGCAGAAGCTGATTGCTGCCATTGCTCAACTCCTTGATTATCCCAGAATCCGGGCCTTTGTGCCCCTTCTCTGGCTAATGGAAGAAATTGTCACTTGCAAGGGGAAAATTATTTCTAGTCTCTCAAGCAAAAATTAGTGAACTACTGCTATTATTTCACTTGTCACTAGTACTCCACACCAATCACAACTTAGTTAAAGTATGCAAGGCCCAGAACAGCCCTGATGACCTTGATCTGGACAGATACAAGCCTGTAAACATCGAGGCAAACAAACAACCTTTGAGTTCCATTAGTCACAGAAATTAAAAGGCTGAAATGCTCAAGCACTTGCAGAATCAGACATTTTTCTGGTAGCCTCATCTAAATATGGCATAAGGAGTAGGTCTAAAGGAATGATTTCAGTATTAAGACTGTTTATTCATTCCTAAACTGTTAAAGGCTTATCAACAAACCCATTAAAATTATTTTTTTATGGTACACAGTGAATACTTCGAATATATCGAGTCAAGGTTTCAGTTAAATGTGTTCATATGGTGTCAAGCTTAGCAATTTATTAAAGAATCTTTACTTAATTTGATATAATTGATGTTAAAGCCTTTTTTCCTTTGCCTAAATATGCTGTTTATATATTCCTTTTAAATGAGGATAAGAAGGAGTGGATTTGTAGAAGACGTTTTTAATTGATTCCAAAGGGAATACCTACCACAGAATCTGCTGACAAGTTCTGTGGGGCTCAACACTCGAATCATTCAGTGTCTCTATTTTTTAGTGACATGATGCTGAAATAGTTAAAAAACTGAATTTAAATTATAAGCACAGATAATTAATGTCTGTTCTCTTCTAATATCTTATCGATAACCACTAAACCTCTAGCTAGGTCAGGGACCCCTACATTACCTTAGAGACCCAAATTGCATTAAGAAGCCAACGGGAGTAGAGCTACTAACTAGCAAACTGAAATCTTTAGGCTGACACTGCATTTCTTTGATTTTTAGTTACAGGATGGAGTTATCAGCACAATAGATACAACATACTGTATCATTTGCCACCCCTGGCCATTCTGACATTTGTTCTTCCTCAGTTTTCATATAGGTCAATATTTGTTCAAAATTAAATAGGACTAATCCTCTGGCCAGCTTCATGGTAGTCATCCTCTTTGAGTGAAGAATCCCACTAACTCCAAGAGAACTAGTTGCATGACTGGAGGTTGCTCAGAATTAATAGTGATCAGGCTTGGCATTTGTAGTGTGATTTAAGGTCTGCTATGGGCAATAGGAAGAAAGACTCTTGGGATGCTGCTGGTATTGATTCACTGTGTTAGCAACTGAGCAGGATGTTTAACAATGTAACTTTAAAACAAAACCAGCAATTATGTTATGCATTACATAGCAGTGTCATATTTTAATGAATGCTCTATATTACATTCTGTAGACTCATCTGTAAAAAATACGTATTTTACTGGGATACAAATGCATAAGCAGGTATGCAGCCTATAGGATATGTAAAGTAATCCATCACTTCTCTTCAGCAGTGACAAAGACTAAGAAGTGTTTCTTCTAGTTTTGTTTACTACACTCTGAAAAGAGCTGTTCACTAATTGTAGAAATCCCCGAGGAGAGCAATAAAAACAATCAGAGGTGCAGAAAATATGATCTGTCCAGAAAGATTGAAAGAAGAGGGCATGTACAGCCTAAAGAAGAGAAGACTGAGGTGCACCACAATTGCAAGCTTCAGGTGAAAGTGAAAAGGGCACTAACACTACATCCAAGTAAACAATGTTTTAGTGATACAGAAAACCAGGAAATGCAACTGATTTCTTGGAGAAAACATGCTGGATCACTGGACTTCATGAAGAAGAAGACACCTGCCAAGAATAACAAGTATTGTCAATGTGGTCTCTGGGCAGGGACAGAGTAAATGAAACTTCACTCTGCTCTGTGATTGAAAGATGTTACAGAAATGTAAATTGCTTTTGTGTTACTAAATTTTCACTGTCCCTTGTCAGGCAGATAAAGTTATTTGAGATACAGGGAGCATCTGTACAAGGAATCTGCAAAATATCCTATGAATATCCTGTTCAGTTGCTATGCAAGGAATCTGCCTATCACTGCAAAGACACACTGTGGCTAGAGTGCACATAGAAATTCTAGGTCTGTCACTTAGAAAGTAGGGCAAAATATTCTGTGACTTCCACCTCAGCAAGGACAGATGGAGATGCACTCTGTCCATGCAGGCATGAGCAGAATAGAAGTGACCCGAAGCAGAAGGCCTGTTCTGACTGTCTGGCTGTGAGGTCCCAGTGAAATAACAGTTCACTTTGATTTAACTCCTTATCTCCAAAACGTTTCTGAGGTCTCACGTATTAAGCAGGTAAAGATCAGACAGAGTACGACTTTAAAGGGTGAGCAGATGGGCACATCTGTTTGTTTGACAGGAAAACGTATGTGTTGCTTGACCCAGCAAATGTTTCTTGGAGCAGTGGAAGAATTGCACAAAATATCTCAGACAGCAACTGAAAAGCACTCCCCAGAAATAGCTCAATTACTGGGATATGATGGTACAAAGCCCACAACAAGACAAGTTTGATAGTTCTAGCTCAGTTTAAGGAACATTGTTCAGCTTGATAACTCTGAAATTAGCTGTGCTACCTGTGCTAAATGACTCTCTCTTAACTGTGTTACTCATGAGATCTGTTCCTTTTTTTTTTTGTCTTATTTTTTTCTTTTCAGTGGAACAAGTTGCATGAGGATACACTGTGGTGGAAGGAAACCACAGCCAGCATTTTCAGAAAGGTATTTACCTATTAGGGATTTTCTGTTTGTTCCTTCTCTCTGTCTCTGATGACAATTTTAGCAGGTAAATCTTGCCAAAGCGATAGTGCAGAAGTTAGCTCTTCTGACTCAAGCCTAGCAATGTGCGTCCAGTCTTAGCTTTCAGAATCATGTAATGAAGTGAGTTTCAATTTAAGCCTTAATTTAAAAAAAAAAAAAATCTATTCCTAGCTATCACAGTTCCAAAACAGGGATTCCTGTCCCATGTTGGACACATGCAGTGAGATCTGCTGATAACCTCAGAATCAGTAGCATCATCTTCTAGCATCAGGCATTTGCAAAGAAAAGGAAGGTATCTAGCTCGTTACCCATCAGAAGAGACAATCTTTATCCTCTTTCACAAAGAGATCCCTGTGCTAGTATTCACCAATCTGGTATAACACAGCTCCGATTTCTGTTGGAAAAATTAGTTCTAGTCCTAAAAGCTGTATAATTACATTAGCGTTGTTCCATGCCCGAGGTAATGAGCTCTGCCTCGCTGCTGCATGATCAGCTGAAGCTGAACACCACTCCAACTGCTGCACCCAAAGCAGTACCAGCTCTGGCTCAGCAATAAAAGCCTCACCCAGATGACTTTTTACGGTTTTCTGTTGGTGTCACATTTTGATCCTCAAAAGAAACAGACTGGCTTTTTGGAAGTCCAGAGTACCCAACTCTCCCTGTAAAATCAGTAGAAGCCGAAGATGATTAAGGGCCTGGAACATCTCCCGTATGAGGAAAGGCTGAGTGAGCTGGGGCTGTTCAGCCTGGAGAAAAGAAGACTGAGGGGGGACCTGATTAATGTTTATAAATATCTTAAGTATGGGATGGAGGGGGAATTGGCCAACCCCTTTTCAGTAGTCTGTGGAGACAGGACAAGGGGCAACGGCTGTAAATTGGAGCACAGGAAGTTCCGCACCAACATGCGGAAGAACTTTTACACAGTGAGTGTGACAGAGCCCTGGAATAGGCTGCCCAGGGATGTGGTGGAGTCTCCTTCTCTGGAGATATTCAAGACTCGTCTGGACGCCTATCTGTGCAATATGTGCTAGGGAGCCTGCTTTGGCAGGGGGTTTTGACCTGATGATCTCTCGAGGTCCCTTCCAACCCCTACAATTCTGTGATTCTGTGATTCTGTGATACTGCTGAAAATCAGATCCAGTGCCCATATCATGAGGGCATCTGGAATGCTAGTCACGCAAGTCTTGCTTACTCACAGCACTGTTGCCGGATATTTTTACAAAATCTACATTCTCAGCAATAAAATATGTGTTGCTATGGGGCATCTGTTTATGTTTTTATGTGAACTGATAATTACACTAGAGTTCCTTCTGTCTGTAAAAAATGGTAGAGTTTTTCAGTGACCCTACAAAAAATTATCAGTTAAATGTAAGAATACTCTCAATTTTATAGAAAAAAAAAAAATGAAAAAGGGGATAAATCAGTGCAAGAAGTTATCCGCACAATTGCACGTGTATGTTTGGCATGTGTGACAAAATACAGTTTTGTCCTTTCATAACCTTGTAATTTCAGCTCCCCTCTGAGCTCAGGAGTTCAGCTGTATTCACCTGTCAGCTTTCAGACCTCAAACCAGTACAGCAAACCATACTAGGCTGGGTGGATCTCAGCCTGCGTTGAGCAAATGCCAGGCAAGTGTCAAAAAATGACATCGTTCAAAAGAGATAGATAGGTATATAGGCAGACTTTATATGTTTGAGACAATTCTATTATGACATTCCCAAACCACAAACACTGGAGAAATACCATATTTACCGTGAATAAAAGAAAAAAAGAACAAAAGGAAAGGAAAGGAAAACAAAGCAAACTGTAGTTATACTTAACTTGCACACTGCAAGCATTAACCCTATGAGGCAAAATCCACAGGAAAAGACTGTGTCTCACAGTCCAGCTTCTTAAATTTGTGTTTGATCTTTTGCCCCAAAGACAACCCAGCTCTACTATCGCCACTGGTACAGATGCTCATTTTTATCTGTCCCCTTGCTGACATTCCTTTGGTGAACCCAGTCCTACTTATTCATAAGAAATTTGCCTGGCTCCATTAGCTTGCCCGTCAAAGACGCTCACGTAGAAGCTCTCTGAAAATGCTAGCAGTGGTCTCACAGTTATACGAACATCATATAATCCTGGGGTTTTGGCCCTGTGTCATAGAGAATACCTCTGAAACTGAACAAGGACAATGCCTTTTCTCCAGAGCTGGCTTCCAAATTTTATTTCCATCTGCCCTGGGGTCCTGTCTTAAAAACATCCATGGATTTACAACCTACTTATTCTGGTTAGAGGTGTCAATTTGTGTCCAGTTCATTTCTCCTTTAAAAAAGATAGGGTTCATGTTTTGTTACAGCTTCCCAACTTTGTTCTGTTCTGCGTCCCATGTAATTGCTGACAGATTAATGCCCATCTGTCACAGTTCCACACTGTTCATTTTTAGTGAAAATATTCTGTTCTTACTCTTCTCGGTGTTACAACCTGAAAACAACCAAATCCAAATCCGTAATAATAACATACCAGAATTAGATAGATATCAATAACAAGCCAAGGAAGTATTACATATGTATGTACATATGTGCCTTGAAACATCATGGGTAGACTAAATTACCGTGGATAAGACTGTGTGTGTAACAGAAAGCAACCACAAACCTGGGGAGCAGAGACATTGGAAATATGGGGAGAAGGCCAAAGACCCAGAAGACACATGGATGATCATTGATAAATGCATGTATAGCAATCTAATGCAGCTGCCCATACCAGAAAGCACAGGTGGAGTGTCTTTAAGGTTTATCTAGGACAGCCACAAAAGCAAATGTTTGCCTTTATCCTGTACTTGAGAATCAGATGTGCAGAGCATATGGCTAAGATCCAATCCTGATCTTCCATCTTAGTTCAGTGGTAGTAGCACAGAAGTACATAGTGTTATGGTAATAGTGTCTTACTACCATAAACATAACTGTTTTGGTACCAGATTGTGCGTGACTCATCTGCTTACCTGCTTTTAAGGACTGGCTGTTCATTCCACATGCAGCAACTGATTGAGGGTGTCAGCAATCTGCTAAAAAGGAAGGAAGGATGAAGAAGGAAACATCACCTATCTTGTTCTCATGATCTAACCACAATTCAACCTCAACAGTACCTAAGTACCTAACAGAAATATTAATATTTGCAGCTTTATCCTTTGGTGATAACATTTTTAAGTATCCAAACTGCCATGCAATTAGGAATCAGTTAACCAAGAGGTAATAATCAGACCTATAACAGAGAAAATAGAACAATGAATTGAAAGGATCACAATCTTTGGTTCTTCATGTCTAGGATAGGGGAAAATGATTCTCAACTAAAATAATGGTTCTCACAATAGGGTCCAAATCCATAGACAAAGAATGTTTTCCATGGGTCATTAGAAAATGTGGAATGAATTCCTGATGTCTAAGTGTTAGTATGAAGTGAGAAATTCAGTTACAAGAATTCCAGTGAGTCAAAGATGGGCCATTTGTATATTGCAGTGTACAGGAGAAGAAAACAAAGGCAGGATAGATGACACTGAAAATAAAATCAAAGAAGCCAAAGAAAGAAACAAATGGGATAAAAGAATCCAAAGAAGCAGAATAAAAGAAGCTGAAGATTACAAAAAAAGAAAAGTAAAAACAAAGTCCAGAATATGAACTACAGAGGTTGAATCAGAATGTAGAAGAAAACCCAGGTAATGCAGCACAAAAGGATTCTGAGCAGCAGAAATCCTGAGGTTTCTGGGAAAGGAACATAATCTAGAAAAAAAAGAGTAACTAATTCCCATAAGAGGAAACAAGAGTTAAACCCAAAATTAAGTGAAGCCCAGGCTACTTTTAAAGTTATACTGAAAGAGAGAAAGAGGAATCAAAGGAGAAATCTGATCACATGCTGTTACCATGAAATACAACAGTTTGAAAACATTTTTTAAAGTAACAGCCTTAAAAAATAAGCAGCCAAAATAGGCCTTGCAATAGCTGTGCAAGTGGGGAATAACTTGAATGGAGATGTCTGGTATGACCCAAATTTTGTAGGACTTAATGGGAGTCCACAAGAACTCTCGTTAAGAAAAGAATGCAAATTAGTAACATTAAAACAAATACACAAAATGGTAAAACCAGTGATCACCAAATTAATCTCTAAACCAGAAGGAGTAGAGGACAAGTGAACAAATCACTGTTGAAGCAGAATCAGACATCAATCATGGTAGAACAGCCAAAAACATAAAAATTGGTTAGTAGCATTGGAAGAATATCCAGGGCTAAACAGCAAAGATCAAACTTGAAAAGATGAAGCAGCCCCAACAAAGTTTGGCTGGGCTATACTTACTCAAAAATGCAAAGTAATTGGAAGGGTAAAAGCGTATGAAGGAGGGGAACTTGACAGTTCTGACAGTTCATTTAAGGTGTCAGTAAATTGTGGGTAAATTATTTCACACTGCAGAACAAAGAGCAAATTAAAATGACCCAGAGATATGCACAAGAAAAGAAATTATTGGGGACTGCAGTCAGGTTAGCGACTAAGAACATTGGGTGATATTTATAAAGTGAGTTTCAAATTAGTCATATATGAAGGGCTAAACCAGGCTGAGAAGATGACTAAGCTCAGTAAATCCAGCAACCATGAAATTGAAGAATTTTGTAGATATTATTTAAAGAGCTGCAGAAATTTTACAAAGATGTGAGAGTTTAAAAACCTACCCGGCTAGTAAAGGGGGGAAAACAACTATTGAAGTGGTAACCTTCTCTAATCAATGACTAAAGGGTCAAAAAAATTTCTTGAGTAAACAGGATCATGTATAAGATTGTAATAGAAACAATTGTGTGTTCAGCAACTAGGGTAAAAATGTTAGCCTGGTCCTAAGTGATACTGCAGAAAAAAGCATGAGATAACAAGAGAAACAGGAAAGAGAGCAAGGAATTAAATGATTGATTGTTATCCTTGAAAGGATGTGAAATCTGTTGAGAGAACCTTAAATATTTGAAGCCACCATCGAAAGCTAAAAGATTTTTCAAATTTAAAGTACGGAGTTACATACTGCACAAATCAGCTTAAATATTCCCTTGGACACAAATTTTTGAATTGCCAGCTGCAATATATCTTGGGCTAAACCCATGCAGACAATCAATTAAAAAATACATGGAAAGATAGAGACATAAGTGCTTCATTGAGAAGTGTAAGGGCTTATGTGATGTACTGGCATGCAAAGCTTGTCACAAAATACGTTTTTCCAAGGCTCAGAAGTGAAAATGCAGATATGTCTGCTTTGGTAAGTTTTATTTCAGAAGGTTGCACACCCCTACATGCCACTTTACAGCATTATGACTGCGAAAGAGGAGTTTCTGTGGTGTTATATTTGGAATATGTAAAAGGAAGCATGTAAAAGTTAATGGCCTCACGTTTGCCTTGGGAAAATACTAAGAAATAGTTGAGGCCATAAATTCCCTAACTGTGGAGATACGCTGATAATCTAAACACTACAAATCTGTACGATATGCAAGCATGTACCAATTTAGTAGAAAGATTATTTTGTTTTCAAGGAGCTAATCAAGTAGCTTTAGAGATGTCCAACAATTGTTCTCCTGCTTCAGGAAAACAGCAGCAAATATCCATCACCATGAAGAATCACTTAACGCAAAACTTATCTTTTTCAGACTGGAAAGAGAACACACTTTATGTACTTTGTCATGTGGTATCTTGGCAGTTAGAACACACTTCGTAATTGGAAACCAAACTTTATCCAAAGATGTTTGGTGCTCTGTGCACTCAATGAGATGGATTCAAGTGCATAATCAAACATAAAATTCTGCCATTACAGTAATTGAAAATAACACACAGTCTTTGTGCTGATTTAAAACTTTACTCCTACAGGGCCACTTGATGTAAGAAATTGCAGAAAAAAGTCTTATACCTCTGTCTAGAGTGAATTATTCAATAACAGAATTCCAAAAAAACTAAAAGATTGAACAAAACCAGCAAAAGATCACAACATCAGCATCACAACTTGAAACAAGCTATAGTGATTTTTTAATGGGGCTATATATTTTGCAGTTCCACAGCATCTAAACTATTACATGTATTATTTCATCCACTTACTGTATTGTTAATAATACAGGCTAGGATCCTGCTACGTATCACTATAATATTTCAGTGTTTATTGAAAACATTTGCATATTACAGCAAGGTTATTTGCAAATAATTATCCAACAGTCAGTATCTGATGAGGGGAGACCACAGCATGCAAAATACACTGTCCAGTCAGGAGGCACATGGCAATAACCCAACGCAGGCCAGGGAGTCTGCAATTTAGCAAACAGAATCGTCAGACCACTTACCTGAGAATGTCCCTGTAAAGGAAAAGATGGCTGCAACCTGAGCAGAACCAGATTCAAATCCCTTAACATTGCAATAGTGAGATAAATACCAATAAATGAAGGGAAGTAGTATGTTGTGCATTTACATGCCTTGAAACAGTTGGTTGGGCAGAGCAAATTACTGGTAGCTCTACAATAAGGCCATATGTAGCAGAAAGAAATCAAAAGGCTGCAACACAGACTCCCAAGAAAACCAGGGAGCAGAGAGACCTTGGAAGTAAAGGAAGATGAGGAGGCCAGAGACCCAGCAGACAGATATTGTGTCCGCTCATCCATCCAGACATATAACAGCATAATGAAGCTGCCTATAACAGGTAGCATACATGGGCTGGTTTTGATGTGTGTTTCTTACAAGACTGCCACAAAAGCAACTGGTTGCCCCTACCCTGTACTTCAGAGTCATATATGCCTGCTGCAAAGGTAAGTACTGCCTGTGCATTACCATTGAAGGGACCTGTGTTCTGCTGTTTCACCTAATGTTTCATTAATTGTATTTGCCTGGTTTTGTTGTATGTTTCTGAGGACCAGTTGTTATATTTAGATGCATGAGAGATGAGTGGCTGAGGAGATAGACTAAAACTGGCTTTTTGTGCTTCAACTTTGAAGGTTGCCATTTCTGAGTCTGTTTAGATAAAAAAATAGAGTTCTAAGTATGAATGTTAACCTCAGAAGGCTAGTCACCTCCAAACAAGGACAGATTTGAAGGGTTCAGGGGGCAATACAAATGAAGACATGCTATTTCAGTTGTGGTGAAACCACTGGCTTTGGCACTATTCATTTAAGAGTAATTTGTCATCTGTGGTAGGAACACTGTGTTGCTGGAGCATTTAATGTGGTTGCAGGGATGTCTTAAAAAAACTCCCAGTATGAAATGGAAGCAAAGAAGCTTCTCAAGATCTTCAGCAGAGAGAAATCCCCACTGAGTTGTATAGAAGGAGTTATAAATTAGTACAGAGTATAAGCTGTAACCAAATGGCCATTGCTAGCCAACTTTATTTTGTGGTGGATTGATCTTCTTCCAAAGCTCAGCATTCATAAATTGTTCTGGAAAACATCAAAGTTATTTGAAAAGGTCTATAGCAGTATAAATTTCTCCATGCAAAATGGCTGTTTAACAAGATTGCCTCCTTGAACTTTTCACATGATTGTGGCAGTCACTTTCATTTACTAATGGAAATTTTATAGCAGATTTTCCCACTACTCCCACATTTCTGTTTACTATTATTTTATGGAGAATACTTTAAAAATTGGGTCTCTGAAAAAAAGGAAGAGACCTTAGGTGACATTCCCAGACTGCTATACAGTTCGTTAGCAGGGCAGCCCAAGAGACAGCATGCAGGAGAACCCCAACTCACATGGACTGCAATGTTGGGCTGCACCTAATGGGCACATCTACATGGAGTTTATTTAGCAGTCATTAGGGTCATTACTGAGAAACCCCTTTTGTGTTAGCCCTGCTTGCACTCAAATTAGGAAGAAGAAAAGATTCATGAAGAATTGTTCCTCATTATTCCTGGTGCTGACAGCAAAAGGATGGGGTGTGTGTATAGTTAGGATTTGCAGCGATAGCGATTATTTAAGTGAAATAGAGAAAGGATTAAGGAATAAGTGGCTAGGAAGCCATCTGAGGCTTCGTGTACCCAACATCCATCACACTGTAGCTGGATGAGTTTTGGAACTGATTAGGAACTGATTATTTTCTCAGCTCACCATGCATAGAAAGCATTCACTTAGTATTTTAGGAAATGTCTCATATATTCCATCTGGAGAATCCTTGGGTAATTTTACATTAAATGGTTGAATTCCCTCAGGGCAAGAAGTAAAGATGTTTTCAATTCCTTGATGAGGAAGAAGAGAGTAGAAAGTAAGAAAAAATATCTGGAGAAAAGAAGAGACAGCTAAATGTAGAGCAGCATTTAGAGAAGCAGAAAAGAAATGTGAGCAACACAAGTGAAGGAATGATTTATTTATCTTTTATTTTTCCAAGTTATATGTCATTGTGAAGTCTCTGTTGTAAAAGACAAACCTCGAGTTTGCCTGATTTACCATTTTTCATTTTGTGAAGGTTCTTTATTTCTTTTTTTTTTCAGAGAAAGACAGTAATATTTCTCCTAGCAACTAAGGATCTTTTTCTCCAACGAGTTATAAATGTGAATTAAAATAAAATTGTTAAATGCTCTGACTTTGTACTTTGGTGAAAAGTCCCATTTTTACAGGCGAACATCTTCTTCATGAGCAATAAAAAAAAAATAAATATTTTTTTTCGCCCACCAGAAAAAGTATCTTTTGTTCTCAGTGAAGTTCCAAAACTTCACAGAAGGTTTCATTTTTTCTGTAAGTCCAAAAGAATATTTTGCATTTCCTAAATGTGACATGATGAACAATTCTCGACTTCTGAGGCTGGGTCATCCTTCTGAACCAGGGTCATCCAAGGTCAATGCACTATGCCCAGCAGTGACACTGTAAAGCTTATGATGAATCATTTCTACATATGGGATAATGGCATTAGACTGCATTTTTCTTCTAGATAGACTCATAGAATTACACAAAAATTAGTGGGGAAAAAATCAGTCTTGGGACACACAGAATGTCATGGCTCTAATTGAGATGGCTTGTGCTTACTTCAATATTAAATTTGATATAGTGGTTGTACATTGTTGACTGAAAGCTTTTGATTCTTGTGGTGTGGTTTCATAGCAGCAATCTTGACTTAAATGCATACTGCCATCACTGTAATTAAATCTAATTCAAGAAAGAAAGATATTTTAAAAAACTTTTAATTTCTTCTTTTTCTATATAAATGCTATCGCTGAAAATTTTAGGCACATAGCATGCACAGCAGGAGCCAAGCAATGAAATATGCAGTCCTACCTCCAGACCCCTTAAATTGCCTACTGTTCAGGCACATCATCTACATCAAAAGGACAGAATTCCGGCAGAGTGTGTCCTCATTTATTACTGTGGCAAGTGAGAAGATGCACGATCAGATTACAATTACACTATGTAAATACAAAGGATTAGAATGGGAACTCAAAGTCATATATTCTAGGATTCTCAAGTAAGAGTTCCTAAATGTTATGCAAAGTAATATGTGGCATTTAATCTTCTAAGAGATGTAAAGGAAATGTGTCTACTTTATACATTTAAAGGGAAAAGTCTTTTGTTCATCACATTGGACAGAACTTTTATCCTTAAACTGTCAAGATGATAAAGGCATCAGCATCCATTTAAATCCCTTACCTCAAAAGATGGCAAATGATATATGCAAAAGAAAACCAGAGTGCACGAGGAATTTCTTTACACAGGGTTTGTACCATGAAAGAAAGTGAATGTAAAAAAATGGGAGGATTTTTTTTAAGCTAATGCTAATGCATGATGAGGTCAAGTGGCAAGCAAATCCATCCAACTACAGGTATTCTTTTTTTGAGATAGAAGATTTTTTTTGCTTTGCTTTTGCTTACACTGATGGACTGTGAAGGACAAGAAGAGATTGATCCATGGAGGCCAGTAAAAGTTAGAAGTAATTTAATTAGAGTAGTCCAAATCTGAAATATCTTCTAATCCGATTATATACTTATTTCTTGAGAGACAGTGTATGGGTATCTATATTTGCTATAAAAAGATACTTTTTTGTAATCAACTTGTTTTAAGAAGCAGAATGAGTCAAGCAAAAAAAAAAAAATTCCTAAGGTTTTTCTTTTTCCACAGTTTAAAAATAGACTATATTAGTTTGGATTTCAGATTAACTGTATGGGTGCTTGTGTGTGTATTTGTTTATATTATACTTACATTCCATAAACAGTCTTGTTGAGTTCAAGTTAGCAGAGACACTGTCAGTTAGATGTGCCATGTGAGGATCTGTTTTAGCACTGTGCTACCTGCCTTATGTGGCCGGTGTGATTTATCACAACAAAGGACATACTCTGGGACATTTAAAGAGATGTACTTTTGTCTAACTGTCCTAATATTAAGTAGACAAAATGCTTTCTGTGCAGAGGGAGACTGTCATCCATCAAAGATTTTTAATCCTGGCTTTGTCATGGTCATCCTTTTAGGGTTTTAAGGGTACAAAATGTACATTAACTGTAAGTACAAAAACTAAGATGACTCTTAACAGCTGTGAAAGCAAATAAGGCATCATGTGAAGGTGAATGTGCTGCAAATGAGAGCAGAGAGGCCGGAAAGTAAATTGTAGTATCCATTGAAGGACAGCACAATTTGCCTCACAGAGCCCTGAGCTGCAGAGAAAGGTCTTCTTCCCACCACCCCAACACAGTAACGCTAGAGAGGTTTTTAAGGTTACATCTCATCCACAGACAAGCAGATACTGCAGCCCTTCCTAGCATAGTAAAACTCCTGAAAAGCATTCAGTAGAAATCATGAAGTAAAGTAGCTTTGGGTGTATAGAAAGCAGAGGAGTGAAGGCAAATCCCTTGTGTCTGTCTGTATCACCAAAACAGAAAGAATGGGGGCTTTTAAAACATTGAGTGTTTTATATATATATATATTTTTTTTTTTTTTTTTAATGTTCCTTCCTTTAATTTCTTGAATGCAGAACCAGAAATAGCAATGCTGTAATTCTGTGAGAAACACCATCCTTGCACTTCTGGGAAATACCATTGTTATCTCTATAGAGTCTGTTGCTGTGAGATTTGGAGATGTTTTGCTGACTACAGACATCTGGATGTTCTTCAGATACGGAATTGAAAGTTTTCTCATTACCAGATGCAAATCTCCACTCTTAAGGTACACCCATTGATGGGTTATACTGTTGAAGTACACTGAAGATTGTACAAATCTGGTAGGGTCTCTTTCACATGAATGTATGCAACACTGCTTTCAAAAGATTTGTAAATATGGACTGGTGATGTTAGCCAACATGATCAAGATTCTCCCTGAATGAATGCTACCACTGAGATGTCCACAAATGGTACAGAAGTTAGTTTATTTTGATAAATAAAATATCAGATATAAAAAACACTGAGTGATGTTCCTCCTGAGCTTTTACTTCTTTACCTTAAATGAGCAACTGATACAAGCAGCAGTTAAGGGCTTACCTTAAGCAAGAACTGAAGTTCCATGTGCTCAAGTGCTTTATCAAGCAGGAATTATGTTATTCATATAAGTAAAGATTTCGCTTGACAAAGAATTCAAAATTTGAAATTTATATCCATGCAAATCCTATCTGCATATAACAGTTTTGCAAATCAAGAAATGTGCTGTGCTTTTTGGAGCTTGCTGCATCCTCGAAGATGGAGAATATATTCTTCTGTCTCACTGGTTATTTCACTGAGCAATTGAATTTCTTGAAGAGCGTTGGGCAGACTATGCATTCCTAATGATAAATATGCTGGCATGATGACAACTGGTTTTACCTTGAATATTTCCCTGGGTAGTGAATTTTTTCTAAGCTGGTAACAATATGACTCACTGTCCCAGAGGGGCAAAAAAATACTTTCCTAGGAGCTGTGTTAGTCCATGCTGAATGAGGAGCCAAAGAAGAATCCCAGTAAGAAGTCACACGAAAGCTTTTTTAGTAAAAAAAAAAAAAAAAAAGACGCTGGTCTAAAAGAGTTTACACAGCTGTGAGTGATAAAATATAGCAGCCATGGCAACCCACTCTCCAGTATTCTGATAATGCATCAGAAATGAGGCTATTAGAATTATTAATTCACATTAGTGGCTATTAAAATTACTACCTGCAGATTCACAGCCTGAAAATCCTTTTCTATTTCTAAGAGAAGGTTCAATTGCAGAAGGAACCTTTTTGCTAAATAGGTGCACTGTATTGTATGCTAGACATTATGGGAAGTCCAACAGATAATAAAGCTCACATTGCGCTTTATGTAGCTGCTTTGTAATGCAAGGGTAGCAGATGTAATACTTTATTCTTTTAATGATGGCAAAGAACCAATACAGCCCCAATAGCAGTAACAATAACTGGACTCTTACTGGTTCCTTGGAAGCTAATACTAGAAATCTAACTTACTGTCGGGTATTTCATTAAATAACAAGTGACATACAAAATACTCTACTTTGGTAGGTAATAAACAAAGCCAACAGAAATCAGCAGAAAAACTGAGCCAGACCCATAGAAAGGTTTTGTAGAGATGCTGCGGTGAGACTCCGGGAGTCCTGTAGAGATTTGGCTACATCCTTTCCATCCCCCATTAACTTAACTCAAAATGCAATTGCATGCTGTTTTAAGTAAAAGAAGAAACACTATTACACCAAGGCCACAGCGGGAAATAATCAGGGGGAACAGCAACATGGCAGAGAAAGAACATTTTATTTATGGAAATGAGCAGAAAAAGTAACACACAAGCTAGAAGCAGCCAAATAGGTACCAGTAAAAATAACAGACAAGCAAAGAACATGAGCTTGGATCACAACCAGTTTTTAGGAATTCACATCACAGTCTATCTCCTTTAAGATCCCATGTACCAAAAATGGATATGACATCCAGTGTTCTTTCTAAAAATTATCGTTCTCAGAAAGAGAAGAGGAAAACAAGGGCAACTGCACAATGAAATTTAGCACGTCCCCACAAGCTAGACACAGCAAATTATATAAGCACATACAGTAGGGCTTGAGTAGCCTTTATACTAAATGTTATTCTGAATTCCCTCCCCCTGGTTGCCACTTAACTCAAGAAGAGCCCGAATTCCTTAGAGACTATTTTTATGACAAAGTTACCCCTGTGTCTACAGACATTTCTTTCAACAAATCCATTTTTTTATTTCCTGTAAAAATTTATCAGTAATACCAACAGGCACCTGGAAGTAAACATTTGTCCACCTAAGCTTCCTCTGGAGCATGGAATGAGGCTGTTAACAGAGAGACACTCTTTTTTTCAAACATGGTGGCAATTACCTTCTTACTAAATAAAAAGGTGTTAATACTTAAGGTCATGAGTTCAAAGACCTGGGTTTGATTTCTTTCTGAGGATGTTCAGACTGACAAACACGGGAAGTCTGGATGTCAGTCTCCCTGACATTCTTGAGGTTGCCTAGAAAAGTTTGTTCAATTTAGCGATGCCACCAAAAAAAGCACCTACTGTGGGTGCACTTATAATGTTAAGATAGTGAACACAGAGATTTAGTTTAGTGCAGTTTAGCTAGCAAAATCAAAGAAACATTAGTTCATTGTGCATACAAGAAAAAGTTACCAATGTTCCTCATAAGACATGACCAAGTAAAAAAATATTTGCAAGTGACCTTATTTGTAAAATTTCCAAGGACTATGATTCTGTGGTATTAGTACCCTGCCCTTTTCCCATTTTTCCTCAGGCTCTCAGACAAACACTGGTGGATAGGGTATTATTCATACAGATAACAGGATCCCTGCACAACCAAAGGGCTTCATGCATGAACAGAAGTATTTGTTGTTTCTTTTTCACTACTCTCTGTTCATCAGCTCAAGTTCATGTCAGCAGGATGACTCATGTGCTTCTGTTTAGCACATGCTTAATGCTCAGCTGAGTGAAGCAGAGCCCAGCTTGCCAATGGGGAGGGGAGAGCAGAATGGCTCGTGCCCCATGGATAGATATTACACAAGCAACTGGTTAAACTGCCACAGAGGAAGTCCAATGCTGCTCCACACAATCTTCCATGGTCTTGCAAGTACCCTCAGATACAGCCATGCTTTCTTAGGTCACAAAAGTGTCAGGGAAATATTTTTGCCTAAGAACTTGCTGTCTCATTAAAAAATGAGTCTGGAATAAGTGTTTTGGTTTGGACAATGGTGCAATGGAGCCCTGACTGGCTCTCATAGACCTACCTAGCCACCCACCCAGTCTGCTGGCAATCTCCTTGGTTTCCTGCCATTACAGTTTAGCTTCTCCCTAGACATTGTGGGGCATGGACAGACCCCCAACATGGTCCCACAGGAGCCAAAACCATCACCAAATATCCTTTCTTTTCTCCTTTTGAAAATTTGTAATTTTTTTTTTTCTTTTTCCAAATTTCAGCTCAAAAATAAAATTTAAATATTCAAATCTTCTACAGGTCAAAATCACCTTTTTCTGTACAGTTTCTGTGTAATGGACTAATGAACAGTTATAGAATCATAGGATCATAAAATGTGTAAGGTTGGAAGGGACCTTTAGAAGTCATCTAGTTCAACCTCCCTGCAGTAAGCAGGGACATCTTCACTAGATCAGGTCACTCAGAGCCCCCTGAATATCTCCAAAGATGAGGCCTCCACTACGACTCTGGGCAACTAGCTCCAGTGATCTACCACCCTCATAGTGAAGAACATTTTCCTAATATCCAACCTAAATCTCCCCTTTTTGAGTTTAAAACCATTACCCCTTGTCCTATTGCTACATGCCCTACTGAACAGTTCTTCCTCAGCTTTCTTATAGGCACCTTTCAGGTACTGGAATTCCACTACAAGGTCCCACAGGAGCCTTCTCTTCTCCAAGCTGAATAAGCCCAACTCTCTCAGCCTATCTTCATAGGAATGGTGCTCCAGCCCTCTGATTAATTTTGTGGCACTCCTCCGGACACGCTCCAACAGCTCCCTGTCCTTCTTGTGTTGAGGGCTCCAAAGCTGGACACAGATAGATGCCATCCATAGCTCTTCCCTTGTCCACTGATGCAGTCACTCCATTGTAGAAAGCCACTGGATTGGTCAGGCAGGACTGTAAGGCCAGTAAGGCCATCCTGGCTGTCTCAAATCACCTTCCTGCCTTCCATAGCTTCATATGCCTCAGCATAGCTTCTAGGAGGATCTGTTCCATGATCTTCCCAGGCACAGAGGTGAGTTCCCAGAGTAGTTCCCAGGGTCCTCCTTCCTACCCTTTTTAAAAATGGTTGTGATGTTTCCTCTCTTCCAGTCACTACAGACTACACCTGACCACCATGACTTTTCAATTATCATGAAGAGTGGCTTGGCAATTACATCAGCCAATTCCTTCAGGACTCTGGGATGCATCTAATCAGGTCCCTTGGACCTGTGTACATTCAGGCTCCTCAGATGGTCACGAACCTTATCTTCACTTACAGTGGGAAGGACTCTGTCTCCCTGGTCCCCACCTTGCAGGCCCTCAACTCGAGAGCAGTGAGGAGAGAGGTCACCAGTGAAAACCAAGGCAAAAATGTTGTTGAGAATCTCAGCCTTTTCCTCATCTGTTGTCACCAGTTCTCCATTGTCGCTCGTCATGGGGAGTACACTTTCTTTAAATTACCTTTCCTGGTTCATGTACCTGTAGAAGCCTATCTTGTTTTTCTTGTCATCCCTTTTCAAGTTCAGCTCCAAGTGCACCCTGGCCTTCCTGACCTCATCCTACACAACCAGTCAACATTCACCTACTTTTCCCAGGATACCTGTCCCTGCTTCCACTGCCTGTGTAGTTCCATCTTGCCTTTTAATTTGACCAGCGAGTCTCGACTCAGCCTCCCTTGCCTGACTTCTTACACCTGGGGATATATTTCCCTGTGTCAGAAAGGAGATTTTTAGGAAACTTTTGAAGTGAGTGACAAAAGAAACTTCATAGTTTCTTTCCCCATAGGCTGGGGAGATCACATGATTCAGGACAGGCAGCAGAACTAGATACAGTCAAGAGTAGGCAAAAAACAGTTGGGGACCCCAAAAAGTGGACTGAAGAGAGCAGAGGGAACACTGGTGGCATTTCCCTTTTTCTTCTCACACACCATGAGTACATTTGTAGAGATCATCAGTATGACATGATGAGCCCCCTAAAAATGCACCAGAGTGAATATCCCAGAAAGCATGTCTGTACTGGAAGAAGAGAAACAGTCAAAGTATCCAATTGCATTGTTATTCCTTACAAAAGTGTCCACAGTTTAAAGAAAGAACCCAATTTTATAGCAAAATTTATGTGGACAAATGCTGAAGGATACATGATGAAATTCTTCAGTGGGTCAAAAGAAACTGACTCAATGAACGCATGGGTCGTTCCAGCCATGACTCGTGGGAGATGCTCCCCACTCCTCGCACGTCACTGCTCCAGAGTGGCTTTGCAGATGGAGCTGACACTTCCCCAGCAAAACAGGCTTTCCCCAGGAAACTATTTCTGCTAACTGTATCATCTAACAAAACCAGTTTAAAATCATTTCCTTCTTTCTACTTTAGTGTTTTCTCTGTGTTTTCCTTCAGATCATCCTCTTTTAAGTCACCACAAAGGCACAGCTTCCATACATTGCCCACTGACTAAATGACTGCTGCTACTTTTAGTCATTTTGATTTTAACTTAATCTCATATTAAAATCTAAATGAGGGATGATTTCAATTTCTTTTTGGAGGCTGGAAGGAACAGCAATGTGGGGCTGTACCAGCTGCAGCTTTAGAGCTTTATTTGGAAGGCTACAAGGACACACTTTATTTCCTTATGGATCTCAAAGGCCTGGACTAATTAGTACTTATTAGAAAACAAATTAGAAATGCATTTTATTTCTCCATATGGTGAAAGCAGGAGCTACAGTAAAGAAATAGGATATCAGAAGAGCTGAGACAGTGATTTGCAATGCATAATTTATTTGACTAATTTTGCCTTTATGCCTATGCACTGCCTACGAACAGGTAACAACTTCCTTGAATTTATTCATTGTTCAAAACAATTTGCCAAATAATTTTTGGTATGTAGCTCATCTGTGAACAATTCATTGCATGTATTTGGTCACTAAAATTCAAAACTGTAGTGCCAAAAATAATACATATGCAGATGACCTTTCTATGTAAGTGTGCTTGATTTGATTTTTTTAACTTTCTGTCAACATAAATTCTTCAAAATCAAGGTAAAACTTGATTGCCAATGAAATTGCTACTGAAGAGAAGACAGGCACTACCAGGATTAGGTAGAATTCACATAAGCTTAGGCCTTACCCTTGCTGTTTTGTGAATATTTCTCCCATGATGTACTTTACGTATATAGAAGGAGATGCTGGCACGTGAGTAAACACAGTTGAAGCAATTTGATTTTTAAAACATAATGAATACCCAGAGAAAAAAAATAGAAGTGATGCCAGTAGCTACTGTCAGAGACACCTTATGGCAACTCTGTCATAACCAATACACTAATTCTCTGTTTGCAAAGGACAGGAACCCAAAGTATTTTGAGGTTGGAATAGAGAACTATCAGTTCATTATCCCTCGAGTACATTACAAACACAAAAACTGATCGCTTTGGTGATCTCCTGATACTGTTCAAAAACAGGGTCACTCTAGCACTAGTACCCACAGAACGCTACCACAGAGATGGCTATGTCCTGGTGATGTTGGAAGTCAGAGCATCTCAAATCCACGGCTCTTAACCCTCTCGAGTAGAGCATAGTGGCTACCAAGCTAAATTCATGCTTCCCGGCCCAAATCTTAACCTCTAACTTTGGGACCAGTTAAGGTAGTGAAAGATGCCACATGCCCAAGTTCAGGTGTTGAATTTCTGAGTAGAACACTATTCATATTCAAAGGGCTTTTTTATTAACTGTTTTAGGAATTTCCTGACCACACTTGCTGGGAAAGTCATGTTGTGTGGAAGTGTCAGTATTGCCAACATGCTCAGTGTGCTTTCAGCATGCCTACCCACAAAACAGGGTGCCTTCTGACCAAGGGCAGAAATTCCAGATTTGTTCATCGCAAAAAGTTTCTCCCATTTGTCTGCTCTAGGCAATTTAAAGCAGAGAAAATTATGCACAGATAGAAGTGAATAAAAGTAATTATGTCTATACGCATGCTGACCATGCAATTGCATGAACAATTGATTCCAGACATTCCTTTTATAGCCCCTACACCTGGCTGACTCTAAACTGTCATCTTTAGACCCCTGTACAAATGGCACATGCAGCCTAATCCATTAGTATGATGTCTAAACCCTCTGGAAACAGCCATGTACCCTCCACTCTACTAAATGCTCCAAGCAAAGGCATTCTCTGCATCTACCAGTAGAAATAAATATCAAAAGAATCTCTGTAAGCATGAAAGTTTGGGGGAATTGATTTTGTCCCCGGATTAAATGTTTTTGTTCACTATTTGTAGATTCCAGTCAGGCATAATCTCTTCTTCTACTGAGAGGAATAAGATAGGAGATCTGCTATCTTCCTTAAAATGTTTTTTGGCCAGAAAACACTTTTAATTTGTATGATGCATTACTCCATCGATGTTATAGTACTACATGCTTAATACAAACTGCAAGTATCTATGGGTCATATGTAGTTTTTCAGATTATGTAAGACTTCCTGAATTCTTGTTTTTCTCCGTTGACTTTCTTTACTGACAGGACAGAGCTCACCTTTCAACCATCTCTTTTAACAGCACTTTGCTAATCTATAGGTAGTTTATAAACTCTTTCCTCTCTTTGAAAATGTTTTCTCCAATACATTCCACAATCAGAGCTGTATTTCAAAGTGCCACTTTAATCCTTTTTATCTTTCTGATAACTTAGAGAATTGGTCATTACTTGGTTATTCTGGTCACATTTCACTGCTCTTCACTGAAATCTCAATAGAGATAGAACGCTTTAGGCAAAATGAACTCTGAACTTTTGTGTCATCAAAATCTTAATGTAAGTATATTGAATACAGCCTGCACAGCTTAACCTAAAAATCATAGGAAACATATTCACATTATAAAGTTTGCAACGGCACAAAAATGGAAGCTTTTGTGAAAGAGAAATTTCATTTCTCAGTGTTATTTCTTATGACCCTGGGTACTTACTAAATCTAATAATAAAAGAAGTTTGAAAATATTTATATAAAATCCAAGAATGGCAATGCAGAGAAGATAATAAGAACTTTCTGCTCCCTCCTATACAAACCATAATACTTTTTACTGTCCATAAACTATTAAATGATTTGGTTTTCTACAATTACAAAGCTAGGACACTGTCTTCATGTGCCACATTTGAATACTTACAGGTCATGATGACACCATAAAAGTTAATGTGCATGATCTTTTTTAAATACCATTACTACTCCAAGGAAGTAGTGCTTATCATAAAATTGTGTTTAAATTAAAAAGAGATATTAGTGTGAGTTAAAGTGTCCTTTTCTCTTTCATTCTTTTAATACTTCATCTCTCAGGGATCATCACAAAACTACTTGTTTTCTAAAATAGTCATTTCTGACATAGGTGCTTTGTCTAACATTTTTCACCTATATCCCCACATTATTATATTAAATCACAATTTTTGTAGAGGATTTTGTCTTCTTTGCTTCACCTTCTGCATTAGTTATCAAACCTGCTGCTCCCTTCTGTTACAGACTGATTTCTCACAGCTTAATACTCAAATTATCATCTTAAAATTCCTAAAATGCAGTTCCACCGTGGCTTAGCCACTTTTGCCACTTTTAAAATCTCTACTTATTAATGTTAATCATGTTAGAATGCTGGGTTTTCTTAAGTAGTATAAGAGCTTAAGTTTTTAATCTGAGGTTTTTTTTTTTCCCTCACAAATTTCCCAAAAATTGCTAGGATTAAAATACCATAAAGATTTCCTTTCAACCCATGTGAGCCTGTAACCCAGATCGCTTAGAAGAGAATCTTTTTATCCCATTCAAAGGACATATGTGCAGACTGACATAAAGCACGGTCTGTAGTACATGTGTGTCCACTCCATCAAGGCATCTGCACATTTTGCATGCTGCAGTTAGTAAAAAAAGTAAGAACTGAGGGAATTTTGTTACAAGCAGCTATTTCTTCCCTTCACCTTCATCCTGTATCTATGTCGTCACCCATTTTTTATACATCGTTTGAGTGTCACCCTAGGTGAAATATATAACCTTTTATACACCTTTTGAGTGTGACCCAAGGTGAAATATATAAGGCTTTCAAGCTGTGCCGAACCCAAAGTGTAGCGAAAGCTGGGTCTCCATTCAGAATAAAGGCGACCCTACAGGGGAAGCCAAGCCAACCTACTCCACTCCAGTTATTTACCTGGGGGAAAGGAGATGCATGAATGAACTCTTCACCCTCGCTGCTCTCGAAGACATGCACTGTCTTCTTCTGTGGTCACACAGATGGACTGGAAGAGACAAATGTGACCTCTGCTCTGGTAATATGTCAGCCAGTTTAAGAAGCAGCAGTTTTGAAGTTTGAGGAAGGATTTAATTTTGCAACCTGGATTTTGGAATCAAGGTGAGGACAAATACATCTGATCAGATATCTGTGATTCCTCACAAGAACTAAAGATAGCATATTTGCAAAACTATATTGCCATTGGTCTTAAAAATGCATGCCTCAGTACTTGCAATTCTGTTGCTATCACATTGCTCAAAAATCTCTGTTCTAAGGATCTTCAAGAAGGAAGGTGAGGCTAGATAAACCAGTCTGGAACCTTAATCTGTCCTTCATCATTTTTTTCAGGTTCATTTGAGTTAGGAGAGTAGCACAGAGACTGTTCTAGTCTCACTCATTGTTGGTTTCTCCCTAGGAATGGGCAAAATCTCAGATGTCTCTTTTAATTTCTGAGATCAGTCAGCAGGCTTTGATACCCGTGGTCCTTGGTTGTGATAAACAGCATAGCTTTTATGCTATCACTCACTTGAGTGATTTTGTTCTTTCCTCTCCAAATGTCAACTCCAGTTCCCACTGAACTCAACTACAAAACTGCTTTAGGCTTCAACTAAAACAGGTTTGGGCCCCAGGAGATGAAAGAAAGTGATTTTGATCAATTGCTCGTCTGCCCAAAGAACACTTTCACACAGGTTCTGTCAGGCTATATTTTAGCGCCCCTCCTCTACGTGATACTGAAAAAGATAATAACACAATTTGGGCTGTTGTGCTATCAAGATGCAGATGACACGCAGCTCTATGCCTCATTTTCATCAAACCCAGATGGTGCAGCATCTTTGCTTTGCCTGCGCCTGGCAGAGATTAATACTTAGATAAGAGCAAGCCGACAGAAGCTTAATTTGGACAAGATGGAGGAGGTGCTATTGTGTAAGGGAAAATAGGCATGATCTTACTTCTCTTCCACTTCCCATTTGGGAGGGTTTCGACCTGGAGTGCGTTTGGATTCCTATTGCTATATGAAATCACAGGTGGCTATAAGGGCCCAAGACAGCATTTCATATCTGCTTCAATTAGACATCTATCACATTTCTCCTTGGCTTCGGACAGTGCCACCTCCAATTCATGCTTTTGTAAATCCTAGACTTAATTATTGTGATGCACTCTATATGGAGCTACAGATGAGGACCAACTGGAAACAATAGTGCGTGTTGAAACCAGCTGCTTGCCTGGCTGGCAATGTGAGCCACTGAGCACATACTAGATAGTTTCTCTGGCAAAAATTCTGTCTCCCTCCCCACCAAAGGGATGGTTCCCTCCCGATCAAATCTGGCTCCTACACTGAGTTAGTGTTAAATGACCTGGGTCCTATCTTCTTGAGAAAACATCTCCTGCCAAGTGAAGTCTCAAAGCAATTTCTGACAATATAATGTTAGAGTTCTGGAATTAAACAAATAGGAGGCAGTAGCAATGCTTTTAAAACAAACAGCTCTCAGCTTCAAAATTGGCTTCCCCTACTACTCCAACAGAGCCCAAATGTGTTAAGCTTGGCACAGTAAATGACCCTTCACTTTTCCCTAGCTCTGGATTATCACCATGCTTATCACAAAGGACTGGTTTGGGAATCTCATAATAATTGCATCTGTATTCATGAGCTTTTTAACATCATCATTAATATTGCACCAGAGTTAGGTCTCCCTGTGAAATTACACTAAACTGACAACAAGAACTTATCCAAACAGACTTGAAGTTTGGATTCTTGTTTTAAATATTCCATCCATGACCCATTGCTCCTCAAAAAGTGTGGTTCAGATAAGCACTCCCAGGATTCAATATTTTTCTGACCTGCCTCTTGGGTCAGCAAAAGTGGCTTGGAAAGCTCAAGAGAGTATCCTTATTTCTTACATTTCAGTTCTAGGTAAAACCAGGACCTACAGAGAGGAATTCTTCAGACATGAAAAAACTCCCTTCTAATTCCAGAAGAACTTTAGTCCTAAGATAGGAAAAGCCTGTTACTTCTTATTACAGCCAAATCATCCATTACAGGGAACAGCTTAAGTGGAATACAGCAGTCAGAAGTTACACTACCATCTATTTAATGCAGAATGCTGAACAATCTTTTCTTTTAGACAAATTTTGTTATCTGCATCCATGTCAGATAATGCTATTCTTCATCAGCAGTGAAACTGCCAAAACAGTGTCAGATACTGAGGACTAAGCTACAACTTTATGAGAGTGACAGTGGCAGAATCTGGTTTTTATTATAATAGACCAAGAATCAAATTCCTTCCTCCATTGCTCCAGCTGACCATTTCAGACCTTATTATCTGAATACAATACCTCTGTCTCAAATATTCTGAGTGAATGGGATTTAGATGTAATTTATAATTCTTGGAAGGCAAAATATTTCATTATTTCCTATATAGACTACATATACCGATAATGATTTAAATTCCTAAAGATATGCAGGTGTTTGGATGGGAAAAGGAGACATTTCAATTCCTTGGTCTCTATTTTGCTTAATTGGATTTTGCTGAGTATTTTAAATCAGCTGAGACTTTTGATCAACTGCACATCCACCATCACTTCCAAGAGCTTTCACAACACTACAAACCCGAATATTTATCTGACAGACATATTTTTTAATCTACTAACAGTTCCTTACTAAGATATTTTCATCAAAAATGTAAAACCTTATAAAAAATTTAAATGTTTTGGTACAGATGAGGCCCTCAGCTAGAATAATGTCATCTCATGTCTATATGGCATGGTACTGTTTATATTTGGGGATTTTTAATGCTGCAGTGATAGTGATTTCAAAGGTTCTAGCTCCCTTTTAAGAGATAACTGCACTATTCTTGATTTTGATCTGTCACCACCTTGCCACAATATGATATTCCAGGTTTCTTGTTTTGAGTAAATGTATTTTTTAAATCATTGCAGCTTGATAAAACAGAAGCCCATTTTGAACAATAAAGCATAAGTAATGTATTTCTATTTTTATATGTTTTCTTGGATATGATTGCAATTTATGAGCAAAACCACTATAATTATGAATGCAAATGATTTCACAGTTACTGCAACAGATTTTGTTTATATATGTTAAACTATGCTGAGAAAGAGCCGACTTTGATCTGGGAAACTCATTAATGTCTTTGCAAAACAGCAATCAGAAAATGGTGTACCACGGTGATAGTGACCAGAGTTCGCCAGGATGTGACGCAAACTTGCCAAATTCAGACACCTTCTTGTGTCAGCACACAGAGGTGGATTATAAGAAAGCTAGTAAGACTCTTTTTAATAAAATTGTTTTAAAAATGGTGGTTTAGCCTGATAGTAATAACAGTGTAATTTATTAAAGCAATAGAATCATGGTTTCTACCAAGCAGAATTTCCAGTGAAGACTGACCGTGCCTATCTGTACTGCGTGAAACTAAAAAGGGTGCATGTGCAAGGTTAAACGTTCAGCCCATGATGTCTGCTCTACATTCTTCTTTATAGAGGTTTGGACTATTCCTCTTACATCTCTCCAAGATGAAGCTTTGGTTCATCCTGGGGTTAGTTTCCATCAGGGAGCAGTATGGATGACGCCATACTATGTTTAGCTATCTCCATCTGTCACCATCCTCCAACATTAACTCAGAAGACCTCATACTCTCACATGCAACCCAAAATATTCACACAACACTCCAGGGCATGTGTATACTCTCCACATCACACTTATTAAAATCCCACTCTTGAGGCTATAAGGCAGTATCCTCATTAGCAGCCTGGCCTATGGACCCATTCCTGATGACAAGTGTTGTTAACACCATGTCAACAAATGTCTGAGAAGAATTGTGGAGCCAGTCTGGGCCTCACAGAGAGAGCAACCCTCTTTTCAGCGTGGAAAAAGGAAAGTCCAAGAGGGGAGGGCCAGTCTGGTGCCCCAAAAGAAGTGTCAGGATATCGCACCATCCTCAGGCCATACGAGTAGCACCACACTGGTTCAAAAAACAATAGTTATGCTGAGAGTATCCCAAAGGCAATGTCTGAAAGACATTTTTTGCCTTCACCTTGCTTAGTTTCCTTGTATCTGTCCACACTCCAGTATATAACTCGTTCATAGTTGACCCAAGTGAGCCTAGAAGGTTTTAGCTATGCCTTACATAAGGTATTGGGAATACCTGTGGGTGATCCGGCACACAGAGATAAGGGGCAGGCTCAAGACCTCGAAGAGGAAGGCAGAAGATATGGCATGAGAAGTGTCATTTCCCTCTGCCTTCAGTATTTTCCCAGAACAGTTGGAAGCCTTGTGCACCCTGGCCTGGCAACATAGAGATATATGGGCTATCACCTAGTAGCTGAATAATAGGAATTTGGAAGGGAGAGGGCTGGTGAATCCTTTTCATGTTCTCATACTCAAGACCCTCCATCATGGTTTTACTCCAGCCAGCAGCAAAGCATCATACAGCTGCTCACTCACTCCCCCTCCCAGTGTGATGGAGGAGAGAATCGGAAGAGTGAAAGTGAGCAAACTCATGGGTCTAGATGCAGTTTAGTAAGTAAAGCAAAAGCCATCCATGCAAGCAAAGCAAACCAAGGAATTCATTCCCCACTTCTAGGAAAGCAGGGTTCCATCATGCATAACAGTGACTGGGGGAAAAAACCGCCATCACTCTGAACTCCATTGTGCCTCCTTCCTCTTCCCCAAACCAATCATATGCTGAGCATGATGCCATATGCTCTGAAATGTCCCTTTGGTCAGTTGGATCAGCTCTCCCAGCTGTGTTCCCTCCTAACTCCTTGTGCACCCCCAGACTATTTGCTGGTGGGGTGGGGTGAGGAGCAGAAAAGACCTTGGCTCTGTGTAAACACTGCTCAACAACAGCAAGCACATCTCTATATAATCAACTCTGTTTCAGCACAGATCCCAAACACAGCCCCATACAAACTACAATGAAGAAGATTAATTCTATCTCAGGTGAAATGGAAATACCCTCCCAGGAACACTGCCTGAAACACCTGCCCGGGATGATCCCTAATTATCGGTACAGGGACTGCTCTCCATACTGGGAAGCTGAGCAACAGGTTGTAGTACATAGGGTCACCCTTCACTTTGATTGCTTCCTCTCCACACAAAAAACATGTTCCCTCAAAAAGTAGCCCTTCATTTTGGCTAACTCTTACTTTGATAGCTTTCTGTTTGCTGGACAGCACCAGTTTTGGCAAAGGTGTAATTTGTCTGTGCAGCTACTAAAACTGTCTACACCAGTTGATGAAAAGGGTAAGGGACCGTGCTCTGGTCTGATGGCAATGAACCCAGTCTCATTTATGCAGGACAGCTTTGTCCCTGGACCATGGTAACTCCTAAACCTCATCCAGACATTGCCTGCACTGACTAAAATCATACTGAAATCTTGCCAGCAATTATCTGTAGTGCTCAGGTTCACACCACACCCTAATTGGTTTATCAGCCTAATTAATTCACTAAAATAAGGAGCTGTTTCAAGTTGATATACATAGGAATTGGAATGGCCACAAGTCACAGAGCAACACTCTACCCTTGTTCTATCATTTAGAAAAATAAACTTTTCTTTGGGCTTGAAAATGGGTTTGCAACTGAACAAAATTATCTTAATCTGTTGTAATATCTATTAAGTTGAATCTCATTAAGACAAAATTTTCCACAGGCCATAGGTAAGCAACAGAGTCTCCCAGAAAATCTGACGTATTTCAATGAGTATCTCTCAGATAAATCTGATTAGTTGCCAAGGAATTGTTTCTTTTCAATGTTTGTAATACCTTACTCTTCAATGAGAGATGATTATGGCTGGCAGCATTCTCATTCTGGGGCAGTAGGTCAATGGGTTAATATCTCGGCTAAAGGACCTGAGTGTGCTTCACTTGGCAACGCCGCAGCGTGCTGCCAGAATCAGGAGCAGACGATAACAGTGAGCTTAACTTCTCCAGCAACGCTTCTCTTCGCCAAGGGAAGCATTACACAGGAATATCCCCAGCATCCTCTAAATACCTGCTACTATCCTTCTGCAGGGTTTTAACATCTACATGCAGCCTTGCCACTATGTCTAGAGGTACAAAGCTTTTAAGCTACATTTTTATTTTTGAAAGCGGTCATGCATAAAATGTTCTCATTTCATCTGCAAAAGTGTGAGCCTTTGGAAGGATGAGCACCAGTTCATCTCTGGCCACAGAAAAGGCAACATTTAAAAGCAAAAATTGCTTGTCAATTTTTTTTTTCCTGTCTCATCACAAACTTCTTTTTTTTCCCTCCAAGTACCACATTTACATAATTAAGAACCATTCATAAATTTTGTTTTTAAATTTTAATTCACCTTAAAATCTGCAAAATTTAATGTCTATACTTGGAGAGTTTCTGAATATACTGATGAATGTAAAATTTATTACATTTATACTGATTGCACCAGGATCATATATGTGTGCCACAAAATTATCTTGTAAGTCAAAAATCAAGGCAATAAATATAAAAGAGGTATTTTCAATAAATCCGGTAAGTTCCCATCATTCTTAAAAATGACATTTAATGACATTTTGGGAGTGATACTACGCATGTCAAAAAACCAATTTCATTAATTTTCTAACTTTTCATCCAGATACTGTATCGCAAAGGTCTGGCAGCCCTTTTCTAATTATGGGTAATTGGGTGAAAGAACATTTGAATTTATATTAACATGTGAACTTTCTGCATGAAGGGTACAGAGCTTTCCAGCAAGATGCTCAGTGTTTTACTAAGGAGCTGAAAAAACATCAGCTACTATTCTGTGTTGTATGGCAACTGAGGTTGCTCAGTCTTTTATAAGATTGCTTGGTATCTTGCAGGATTGATTTGAAGTGGGGTTCTTGGCCATTGGTCACAGCATGGTATTTTCTGCCTAGCTGAAATCATCTTCATTCCAGTCAATAAAAACCAAGCACCTTTTGGATTCACTACATGCAGTTGCCAAGCCGTTAAAGTGGGCTTTGACCTTTCTCCAGTCTATATGTGGTACCTGGCTTTTGTCTGTTTATTACTCGTTAAGGTCTTTGTGCTTGCCCCAGAGGAGGAGAAAATAACTGAAGGTTTTATGATATGCTATGGCATGATGAACAAGCCATGAAGGAAATCTCAAAAACAACATAACATATAAATGTCAGGGAGTTTCCATTCAAACACAAATCTCACCAGAATAAATCAATGATTGCTACTAATCAGAGTCTGAAATAATCTTAAAGAGCAAAGGTGTGTGTAGGATTATAACTACAGGGATGGAAAAGGAGACAGCGTCATGTTTACAAATTCTGCAGTGGTGACAAAGGAGCTTCAACGCAGTAAAGCCAATGGAGCAGTTGAGAACAAAAAAGCAATGTCTCTGGATAGATTTAGAAAAACATTGAATTTAATTTTTATTTCACAGCAAACAAGATGTTCTCTGGCAAATGATATGAATCCTTTGTCAAGGCTGTCCAGATGGCCTTTGTGAATAAAATACTGCACACAGCAGTGACATACTTGTTGGACAGATAACTTACAGATTTGGAAACAGCCTGTTGGAGAGCTTCTTCATTAAACTAATAATGTTTCTGGTTATTTGGTTACAAGAAGCCAAGGGCCTGGTGACAATTTCACAAAAAAGAAAGTTCTAGCTGCTATGACAACATGGACAACTGTGTTTCTCCTCATAACAACCCATGTGAATTATATAAAATCATGAACCCACAATGAAAACTAGAGTCCAGAAAGGTCTCTAAGAAATACAAAAACCACTGCTGGGAGATTAGAAGAAATCTAACACAATTATTCTGTTGCTCTTTTCATGAAAGAAGATTGAGAAGATTGTAAGACATATTGAAAACTGCCTTGGTTATTACTTAGAAGCTTCTTTAGAAAACTTTTTTTCCCACAAAGTGCGTAAAAATTATTAAGTCAAGTTTCCTTAAAACGGAAGTTCTTCAGTTGACTTTACTGGCAACTAAATGGTCCCAATACAGGTAAAAATGCAGTAGAAAAGACAGGAGGGAGAAAAAAGACCAGCACGACAAAATTCCAAGAAAGGTGAGGCCTTTTAAAAACTAATTTCCTATTCCTTGTTCAGGGTCTCTTTTACTTTCTTTTTCATTTTCTTGGTGTGTATCAGGAAGTCTGACAGTCTCTGATATCTCTCTACCACACCCAACAAATTCAGGGGTTTTTTTAAAATTGTCTACCCATAATCAGTAGCCAAGAAGTTTTTCTGTTTTAACTGCATCTTCTTGATAACATAAAAAAACCCCAAAATATTACTCTGTGGATGTTTTTTTCAAAGCAATTTTACAAAACACAACATTTCAGAGCAATTTTTCTACAGACATAGCAATAAGGAGAAAATACTGAAAGAATCTAGCATTCCAAAAATGAACACATTAGATCACACCCATTATCTTCCTTGCTTTCCACTTGCTAGACCTGGTATGAAACACAATTTACCCATGTAGAGCCTAAGATCTCAGTCCATATTCTTAGGGTGCAAGACCAACAACAGCAGAGATATAAACTAATTATATTTAGTTTATTTAAACAGTACTCCTACCATTATATGTCATCACCCAAAGAAAGATCTGTGTGTTAGGGGTTGCTTCCTTCTCCTCCAGTGAACCTAACCAACTGGAGGTAGTTCATTGCCTAAGAATTAATCCCTTCAAATGTGATTCCCTGAATTTCTAGTTAATCCACTATAGTCTACAAATGGGTTCTCTGTTTCATGTATAACATCAAAGTATGCCAATGTAAATGTTCTCTAGTTAACAAATAACCCAAACAAGCATTTAGCTGAAAAGCCATTTAGCATCATCTGTAGTAAGTGACAAAGAAAATTATGACAGAGAACATCTCTTGAAGAAGATGAGAGGTGACTGAGAAAGGGAATCTGATCGGTAATGAATGCAGTATGACTGCTTGTTTACAGTGATTGCTGCATTGTAGCTAAAGGAGGTGCATGACAACCATGCAGTGCCGCTGAGACAGCTTCCATTTCCCTAATAACATCGCACCCTTCCTAGTATTATTCTATCACATGTAACACGTATAAAGTAGTGCATATAATTTTCAATAATATGATATAATCATATGGGCCATTGTGGATGAATAGATTACATGAGCAGGACACTAATTTTCCAGCCAAAAATATAACAAGACAAGAAATACAAAGATACTTCTAACGCTATTTTCACCTACTTTTAATGATTATAGACCTCCAGTCTGGCAAAGCCTTACTTTGAAAGGAACTGCTATTTTGGCTTTTTGTGGCAGTTATCTTAGTGTAAACAGAGACATTGATACACCCATTGTGCAACCAAATGGAAACAACTGAAGTTGATAAAAACAAGTTTATAATCTAAGGGTCCATTATCATCACAGAGGGTCTGCTTTCTCCTTTGAAGTCAGTGGGATTCTGTCGTTGCTGTCAATGGAAATATAATAAGATTCTTACTCCATTTGGGTAGATTTGCTATTTTTTACTTCCTTTATCACAGAAACAGCTACTTTGGAACCCCTTGAGTTGATCAGCCATCATTATTAAGGACACTACGGTAAATCATATGCTGTATATGTCCCCCACTTCCTATTTCAGATAAAAAGCAGATTACACTGCAAACATAAATATTACTGAAGAGAAGGAGTGGGGCAATGTGGAAGAACAGGGTGACTGTGCTTGGATTTTGGCAGCTGTAGCAATGCAAGTAGGAGAGGAATTAGGCCTAAGATAGACCTGACGAGCTTGTCAAATTGGAAATGGGAGTAGAATGATATGTGTGATGATTTGCCTTTGACACAGATGAAAACATTTGACTTTTGATAATCAGATAATCAGCTAATAAAGCCTTGGGCTGTGCTAATTTGTTGGAGTGGAATGTGTTTAGACAGAATGATGAACATGTTTTGATAAGGCATTTGTGAGATGGCACAGTTGTAATTCCAAGGAGTTTGGTAAGATATTTGTAAAGTCACTCTAACCCTAACAATGTAGTCAGTGTGGAGGTGATGTAAATGCAAATGAATCTGATCTCTAACCAATGGACTACAGGATCTGAGTGTATTTTGCAATACATGGCCATATATAAACTTAAATAATATATAAATAAGGTGGCATGGGTTATAAAAATACATGTGGTTATTCGGAGAAGGGTAATATGTGCAGTGAAAGAAGAAGGATCATTTAGACGCATGTGGCTCTGAGTAGAAAAGAGGTGTAACATGAGAGGACAGGGTAAAAAAGCATTGGGTGTGAGAGACTGAGTAGGAGGATAAAAGATGTAGGAGATAAAAGGGTTGAGAGAGGAGAGATATAGACAAGAGAAAATGTATGTCTGATCTTAAAGATAAGGATAAATAGCTTTGGTTCAGTACAGTAAGCAACAGGAAGCCAAGCAGTGATTCATATGGTGAAAGCAACAGGAGAGGAGATGACACAGAAGCCTAATTTTGGAGAGATTATTGGAGAAGATAAGTGAAAGGAAAGGAAAACATTAGAGAGAAGGTTAGAAATGAGCACCAGACTATATATGAAGATATTAGTAGGTACTAGTAGTAAAGCAAATGTATTTCTATTCTCCACTAGATATTGGTGGGAAGTCTCCATGTTCAGGCATTTAATATTACGGATGGGTTTAATTTGTTTTGTTTCTTTTTCACAATAATGCCAAATAAAGGTGTCTTCAGCCATGGATTAATCACTTGCCAAACCTGGTTTTTAATTAAATGCATTACTGTGCTATATGAGTGCATAAAGGAGTAAACATCAAAGTTGCTCTGTTCTGGTATTGTTAAAATGGGAAAAGTGGTTTTTCCTTTGGAATTTTAAGTTTTATATTACATGATTTAGCCCAAGGCAAATATTTTTTATGGCTGAATTATAAAGTTCTTGAGAAACAGGTTTATAACAGAAGTGCAGACAATCTTCAAAAAAGCATTATAAGCACCAAGTCAAATTATGAAGCAAAGATAGGCCTGAACCCAAACCCCAGAGCTAGCCACTCCATTAACTTTTACATACACTGGATTCAGATTCAGTCTTTGTAACCCTAACTCATCCTTGCCATAAAATCCCATTACTGATGTGAAAATGGAGAGCTGAACAAACGTGTAAGTAGGTGCAGGATCAGGACCTAAAATACCGTAAATAAAATGTGAGAAGTGGATTATAAAAGAAGCCTTCTGAATGTTTCATTTGATGCCAGTTTATATTCAAGATGATTAAAGATTAAACATTTTCAAATAAATATATATAAATCAAGGATAGAATGTCTTCACTCATCATTTTAGGGCAATCATACATGGAAGAAACCTGCATCTGTATCTATGAACCAGAGAGTAAAAGATGGGTAGAAAAGCTAGACTAATGCCACTCACATTATGATAGGAAAGGAGATTACCAGATTCTATTTTATTTCCTGCACCTTGAGAATTCACAGGGGAAAAAAAAATCCCAGTGAGAAATCCAAAATGCCCACTGATCTCTCGAGGTCCCTTCCAACCCCTGCGATTCTGTGATTCTGTGAAATCTTCCTCCATGGGCCATGTCAGCCACAACAGAGGCAGGCCATTCCTGTCAGCTGTCTTTGCAGCCTGATGCACATCTCTCCCTGTGCCAGAGGAGGAAGCACTGATATAAGAGACATGAGCATGCTGAAATAAACCTTGGTATATGGATTAGTGGCTACAAGGTAGTCTGAGGTGATAAAAGCAACCTTCTTCATTAGTTTTATAATTTATCACATTGTACCATCTTCACTAATGTGCACATTCTGTCTGCATTTAAGTGTTTTAATATTTCTTTCAGACAATCAAATTTCTTTTAAATACACTAGCTACTGTCACACCCTGCCTGCATCTGTGGAAAGTGACTTTTTAATCTGGTAGGAAAACAAATGGAAAAAACCCCACGGTTGGCTGGTTAGTTGGTTTCTTGGTTGGTTGGCTTGTTTGGAGCATCTTTACAGCACACAGCTGGGAATGAGTACTTCCTCTCTGCAGATTTGTAGAGATTACCTGATGTACACTAATGCCATAGCAAGAGAGCCATCATTGCCATGCACCAAGCATAATTTTTATGTGCGTGCTCTCTGGGTATCTGCTTACTACTTTTCACTTTCAGTTAATCTTGGCTTCTGAGACTGAGTTTTTAAAACAAACATGTAGGTATACACTCTGCAGCCCCTGGTAAGCTATCATCAGTAATTTTTGTTTTCAAAAATAGATGTACTTAATTTAAAAACCTATATTGTCTCTCAGTCAGTCACAGATTATGATGTGCTTCAGGACAGAACCAATTTATCTCAAGGACTGCCCAGCAGCATGACAGCTTTAATAATCAGAAAGCATTGTTAACCCTCCCCTTCCCCCTTGTTCTGGGAACTTCTCTAAATGAAAAAAAAAATAAAGGGGGCTTAATGTGCTACCCATAAAATATACATCCCAATCAATCAAGGAAATGCATAAGTATTGTGTATGATGATTCAGGGACTGCCTAAAGACAGGGAAATGAGACTGAACCCAATAACTCAGTCTGACTAGTTCCAGCCTGCCTGGTTCCCAGCCTGCCTACAGACACAGGCATGGACAGGAGCAGGGGCAAGGGCAGGGACAGAGGCAGAAGCTAGGGAAGGAAAGATTGAAGTGTACAGAGAGTGCAACAGGATCAAACTGCACTTCAATGCACGATATTACAGAACTGAAATTGCAGAAGAGAAGGGGAATGTCTGGCAAAAATTCAGAAAGTAGTGATGAGAGAGTGTGCAGTACGAAACCAGCAGACAGATTTCCTATGGACTTAATCTCCAGACTTCATCTGACCTTAAAGTCGGGGCTTCAAAAGGGCAGTGAGGGAGAGTGGAAGGCTCACTCCAGGCTGGAGACAAAGGAATGGAGGAGACTGAATCTGTGTATGATTTCTGAACACAGATGTAACACATTTGTAGTTAATCTGTGCGGCTGCAGTCTTACAACTATGTTTGAAAACTATTTCAAACATAGTTACATGTTCAGAGTGGACAAGGATTTACTGCTGCGGCTGCTCTTGGAGGATGACCCTGCCCCCAGCAAAGCCCAACTCTTTTCCCTCTGCATCTTTCAGAAAGACTGCTTGTGGCCTGGGTCCTCTAACAGGCCTTTTTCCTGATGAAGCATTAACAGAGTTTGCTTCGGCTGTGCACTGGTAACAAATTGTTTTCAAACTGCTCTGGGAGATGAGAGTGGCTGACATCCACTGCTGGCCGCAGGTCATTTTCCTAGTGCAGACCCATCTTTGGGGACCATTTAACACCGTGTTTTAGCTTTCAGCCTTAGAGCTCTTCCTCTAACCCCTTCCCCAACGACTGGATTGCCTCAGCACAGAGGGAGCTCAAAGCGCTCCACATAAAAGAGGCAGTCAGGTTCAGGGAGGTAATTCCTCCCTGGGTGCAGGGACAGCCTCTAAATCAGAGCAAGGGGCAAGGAAGGGACAGTCCCCATAGCTGGTGAGCACCAGACCGTGCAGCCAAACCAGCAGGATTCGGAGCCCACTATGTCCCCACTCTGCCCCTGTCCCCTGGGGCGGGATTGATCAGAAGGAGACACACAGTCCCCAGTGGGGATTTCATGCTCTATAGCCTCTGTGGGAAGTAGAGCAAGTCCTGGGAAGAGATACCAGCAGCTCCTCAGCTCCTCAAGGGGCTTCATGAGAGGACAGACTGGGTGGGGTGGGAATGGAAGGGGCAAAGTAGCAAGAGAAGCTGAGAGAAGCAGGAGTGACAGCCAGGGTGGCTGAGAAGGGCCGTTGAGAAGAGGGCCAGGAGGGAGAGGGTGCAGGCAGGGCTCCCCATAGATGGAACCTCAGAGATGCAGAAATGCAAAGGGATCAAGGGCAGTGGGTCTGGCTGAGCCGGCCGCCTGGGGGTACCCTCATGGGCGCTCCCCACAGATCAGCTCACACCATTGTGGCCAGCAGCCCCTAAGATCACAGGGGATGGTGGTGTCCCAATGGGGGACTGCAGAGACTCCGAGGGACACGCGCGGGGCCAGGCGCTTGGCTGCATACCCGCAGGAAACAAAAATGTTTGCGGGGGTTGAACAGGGGGGCGAGCAGGGATGCTCATGTCCGGGCGCCTGCGTGCGGAGCCGGGGGGACGGGGGGCGACAGGGCCGGGCAGGGCACGGCAGGTCACGGCACGGCAGGGCAGGGCAGGGCACGGCAGGACACGGCGGGGAAGGGCAGGGAACGGCAGGGCAGGGCTGCGTGGGGCCGCGCAGGAGCCCGCGGGGTCCAGGTGGGTGCCTCCGCTTGGATCGGCTATACCTGCAGTGGCGGGGAAGGCGGCCTCTCGTCCCCCCTTTCCCCCTCCGCGCCTCCCCCGAGCCAGCCCCGGCCTCGGATGGGTGTCAGGGCTGGGGCTAGCCGTGTTTGTTTGTTGGTTCTTCCGCGCTGCCGATGTCTTGGGGGGCTGAGGAGGAGGAGGAGGAGAAGGAGGAGGGCGGGGAGGGGGAGGGGACTGGGGCTTGGGAGACGGCGGCTCCTCGGCCTCTCTTATTGCCGCTGAGTTGCGCTCCTCTTCCTCAGGCTGCGAGCGGGAGCCGCCCGGGCGCTTCCCTTTCCCCCGGCCGTCCGGGAGTCCCTGTGGCGGCAGCGCGCTCGTTCGCCTCCCGCCGGGGCAGGTGAGTGCGGGGTGCCGCGCTCCACCGCCCCGGCCGGGTAGTGCCGGACATCGCCGCCCCGGGGCTGCCGGCCCCGCGGGAGAGAGGGGCATGCTGAGAGGGGGACGCAGTTTGCCAAACTCCAGCGCCCGGCTGGTCCCCGCTCACGGCCGCTTTCCCTTCCTTCTCTCCGCAGAGCACCCCCGCCCCGTCTCCCGGAGCCCGCCCCAGCAGAGCGCTTCCGAGGTGCCAGCAGCCGCCAGGATTTTTGTCTGTCTTGTTTGTGTGTTTGTTGTTTTGTTGTTGTTTTTTTGTTTTTTCCCTCGTTTTCATTTGGCTTTGTAGTCTCCCTGGGAATGGCAGGGACAGCGGCGCCTGGAGAAGGAACAAGTGTGGGGAAAGGGAGCCGGAGCTAAATGACAGGATGCGGGCGACTTAAGGCACAGAAAGAAGCCAGCCTCCCTCTGTCCCCGGGACTGCCCTTGCGGACCGTGCTTTCAGCTCCTGACGGCGGCTGGTGGATTTAAGACCTCGGAAGAGTTGTGCGCGGACAGCTTCTTTTTTTATTATTTTTTTTTCCTCCTTTCCCTGCTCTCGGAAAGGAAAATGGATTGGGGACTTCTCCTGCACTGTGCAGCCCTCACCTTCACCCTCGCCAGGGCTCTGCGAAGCGGTAAGTGTCACGGGGCACGTAGGGTCTCAGCCTGGGCGGGCGGCAGCGGGGCTGGGCTCCAGGGCTGCCAGAGCCGGGGGCGGGCGGTGGGGCCGGTACCGACCTGAGCCCGGCTGGGGGGGAACTTTCTGCCCTCGCCCGCCCTGGCGTGGCCTTCCGACTTTATTTTCCGCTCTTTTGCGTTGTTGAATAAGCAGGCTGCTCGTTCTCCCTAGATCAGGACAGCTAATTATCTTAATAATGTTTCCTCCCATAGGCAATTAAATGAGTCTCGTTTTCGATAGCTGAAAGATAATGAACACTTTAAAGGGAAGGCTTTCTCTTCGACCCACCCCCACCCCCCTTTCCTTTTCTAAAGCGTAATTTCAGATTGCCATGATTTTTGCTGGCTGTGTGTGTACCTGCGGGTAGTCGTCAAAGAGAGAGCTCTCTAGACTACCCCGTTCCCAAGTCTGCAGTTTACGTGTAACTTGCACAGTGCCAAGAGAGAAGCAGAGCTTCTCTGTGAAGGCTCTAGACTCCTTTCCAAGAGAGAAATCCCGTAACAAATGATACTATCAGGCAGCCCTTGAAAACACAACTAATTAAAAGCAGCGTGCTCCTCCTTCCCCAAACAATGCCAGGGCACCGTGAATATTTCACTGCCTGATGCATTTTTAAAGACGGTCTAATTGTGGGACTGCTTGACGTTTAGCTCTTGCACATGAAACAGCTCGTGTGAGTTTTCCTTTACCGACAAATCCTGAACAATTATTATTAACTAATTATCAAATATTTACTTTTCCCTGACTGGGTTTTCAATCAAAGTAATTAAAAGAAGAGAGCACCCTCCACTTACGCTGGTATATTGTTTTAATAAGGGACCGCAAGTGGAGTGTCGTGGAAGAGAGTATTAAAATCGCATGTTTTATGATGGAAGTTAATCTCTTTCCCAATATGTTTCGAGGAGACTGCTTAATTTGATCAGGACAAGCTGCCTCCTCCAGTGCTGTGGCGCAGGAGCAAAAGCACTAGAGGCGTGCCCCAAGCCCATCTTGGGGATGCTCTGAGAGGTGTGCTTTGCCCACCTCCCAGCCTAGGTCAGGGGTGCAGGCAGCCACCTCCCTGGCTCCCACATAAACCAAGACTGCCCCTAGTCCTGCACCCTCTGAGGGGTGGGAGGGAGGCACCCGATGCTCACTGATCATTTCTCCCCATTAAAAGAAGGGGAGTAGGGCAGGTTGCTGGGCAGAAACCTCCACTATGAGCAGTTAATGTGGTGGCCCTGCTGGAGTCACCAAGGCCATTAACCTCCTCCATAACCTACCAGACCTACTAATGCCACCTTCACCTACGTACAATACTAGTGTCCACTAAATTAATTCATTAACCTTATTTAGAACTAATGGTCCAATGTCATTAGAAACTGCTCTTCTTAATCAAGTGTGTGAGAGACTGCACAGAGCCAGGGAGTCTAGCAGACCGCATTATCTTATTACACTGTCACTTTCCCAGAAGTCGCAGATTAAGGAGCGCTGGTGGTAGTGAGTCCACCTCAGCGTCCTCTGAAGTGACTCTGTCAAGTGACTAAAAGCAGCACTGCTTTATTTCAGGCATTTAACAGATGCCAGACTCTGCCATGTTGTTTGCAGGGCTGGAGTGGGCTTAATGAGACAGGATCACTTTCCGAGTGTGCTTACACAGGGAGGAAAAGGCAAGATTCCCTGAGAGCCCCAGACAGCGGATTAGCAAGATCACCAGTGACAGCTTTTGAGCTTTGAGCTGCAATGCCTTTTGTTCTGGTCAGAGGAAAACAGCCTGTTTTGCAAAGGCAAAGCGGAAATAAATAATAAGATAGCCTTTCCCAGCGACATGCTTACCAATATCTGGGTTTTGACCATATGACTGAGTATGTATCATCCATTTCCCTCTTAATTTACACAAATAATTTCTATAAAGAGTATAGCTTTATGCATTTGTGATGTGCGCTTCCTCATTCATTTCCATTTGACCTGTTTTTCCTACAATAAAGTCCTGCAGATTTATAAATTCATGCTGAGAGCAAGGAATGCCATTTTGCCTTCACAGGGAATGTATTAGATACAGCACTGCAGCCTGTTCATACCATTATTGGGATGTAGTGTTATGTGTAGTCTTGACTTTTAATGTGGACATTCTTCCTGTCTGTAGTTTACTGTCATATTTTTATTGCTCAAAATTAAGCACTCAATACTCAGAGAAAGTTTTACCTCCCTGAAGATCTATAGAAAGGAATCTATAGCAGTAAAAAGGTGATAACACAAACCTGCACCGGACAGTAAAGTGAGTGACCAAGTAGTTTGGATTTCTTGTCCCTTTTTATTTTTCCTGTAAACCTTAAAATGCAACCCTGACAGTGCTGGTTAAAGGAGCAAGATGCAGCATACTACATTTTATAGTCACACTTGGTGGTTCTGCAAACTTCTGCAACTATTTTGCTATTGGAAATAGATTTTTGTTGTTGCTGAGGGAAGGAAGGGACAGAGGGAAGAGGAAAGGATGTTGTTCTGCTCCATTACTTTGATGCAGTCTCCAAGCATGAACAAACTTCCTTGAAGGAATAAATAGTGGATGATTTCTGCTTCACTGAAACCACTTTGTTCTCTGCTAGCCTGGGTTTGAAGAGCAAAGATAGTTTCAACCTGCCTAGATTTATGGCCTGATAAAACAGAGGGAGGGTCTGCTGCGAATGAGCTTGGATCTACCAAGACAAACCCAGTGGTCAGCAACACAGACCAGGCTTATCTCATAGCTGGGCAGGGGGTCAAATCGCATTCTTTTTAGCTCTCCTCCCAGCTCTCCTTAAAACTTCATACTTAAGAAGATTATACTTTTTGGAGACGATTGTGTCTCAGACACCCTTCTGAGCCACCGTTAATGCTGCTGTGAGGATGCAAGGTTTTAACACTGTAAAGGGCACTGTTTGCCCAGGGTAGGGGGCTTTTTAAAAGGATACTGTTTAGAAATGGGGTATCTTCTACCTGCTGCCTATCCAGGTGCTGAACTTAAGGATGGGCACAGGGTGGCAGGCCTCTTCTCTCTGGTGAACCGTAGCAGAGACGCATTTGAGTTAAAAGCATAAGGATGCGGCAAAAGTTAGCTTGAAGACGGCTGCGTCCCCCCACCCAGCACTCCCACGGCCGTCAGCCAGTTCACCACTGCGGGCTGAAACCGGGTGCTTGCCGCCGGAAGCGGGGGGACCTGAACACAGCCAATCGGTTTGCTTCCCCTGCAGATAAGTGCGGCGAGACGATCAAAATTTTAAGCCCCGGGTACCTCACGTCTCCCGGCTACCCGCAGTCCTACCACCCCAGCCAGAAGTGCGAGTGGCTCATCCAGGCCCCCGAGCCCTACCAGAGGATCCTCATCAACTTCAACCCCCACTTCGACCTGGAGGACCGAGACTGCAAGTAAGTGCGGGCGCCGCGCTCCGGAGCACCACGGCGCCACCTGCCGGCCCGCCGCCGCCCCGCGCACCCCCCGCCGCGCTGGGCTCCGCGGGGCTCCGCGCCCTGCCGAGGGGCTGCGGCCGGCAAGGCGCGGGAGGCGCTCAGCGGAGCGTCCTGAGGGGGAAGGCGAGAGGGTTGGTGGAGTTAAAAGAGGTCTTTGCAACTCTTTGAGCTTGATAAAGTATATTTGAGTTCCGCCTGCCTGCCGGGAGCGGTGGGTGGAGGCTGGCGGTGATGCGCGTTATGGGGGTGCGATTCGGGTGAAGCGCCGTCGCGTGTTTGTTGGCCTTCTTGCCTTTTTGAGTAAGTCTCTAGAGGTTTTTTCAAAGCTGCTTTTCATTTTGTATCCTCACGGCCACAGACAGACTATGGCAGAAACGGGCAATTTATAAACCGCCACATCCTCTTAATGCGGAGTTAATCTGGCATTTGCTCTCACCCATTATAGGGCAGCGGACTGCAGGACCGATAGTCATACATCCTCCTTTCTCCCTTTGCTGCTGATTTATAGCCAGTAGCTCTTCTTTCCCCTCCTCCTGCTCTACAGTAGTGCCCTGAGAGGAAAAAGGTGGCAGCTGCAGCTCCCTTTGCTCCCCCTCTTTGCTTGCCTTCCCTTTGGCCACCTATTGCCAAGAGTCAGAGGGGGAGTCAGAGCCTTCCAGAAGTGTTCCCCACGTGCTCCCAAACCTGTAAACCCCATAGCTTGCACAGGGCAACACGCAGTCAGATCATTCCCCCTCTTCAACATGCGCTCTAAATTCAGCCTACTTGTGTCATGAAGAAAGTATTTTAGTGATTCATTATTTTAAAATTTCTTGAGTATCATGGTTTTTTCATCCCCTTCTTAAAACTGCAAGAGAGAGTTCTTGTTCACAATCACTACTAGTCAGGGTTTTCTCTGCATGGCAGAAAGAGATTGAACTCAATAGCCGTTGGTGTTTGGCATTTCCTGGGAGTATTTGAGATTTTACTGGATTTGGTCCTGTAAAATGATGCTCGGCATCATCAGGAGTGGTTGTAACAGATCATGAGGCTGGAGTGTTGGACTAAGAGAGCAAGTGTACTCAAGCACTTAGTTTTTACCATGAACATCTATGTTCCTATTATTTAATAAATTGATCCGTTAGATCACAATTATTGATTTCTCCTAAACGGAAGGTCTTTAATGATGCAGTGTGGTGCTTAGTTGCTTTTTTGTTGTGTTTTTTTTTTTAAGATCTCTTATACGTCAGCATTTCAGTACCATAGTTGAGTGATAATTCAGGAAAACCCTGTGGTCATAAAACTAAACTGTCTCTTCATTAAAATGAGTTTTTACTGTGGTGTTGGAGCTGCAGCTCATATTCGCACCATATGTTCACACGCTGACTTCCCATTCTTTAATTTCTAATTTGTTGTACTCAGGCAACGATTCACTTCACTGAGTCTTCTTGATACAGGTTTTGCTTTCGTTCTGTGGGACAGTGCTAACGCTTTCCAATGTTTGTCTGTCTCTCTTTGTCTCTTAGATAGAGATTAGGAAATTAAATCAAGCATATTTCAGTGTCAAATCCTTTTTGTTCCTTGCTGTAAAACCAGCATGGTCTTTGACAGCACTAAAGTGGTGTACGGCATACAATTATTTGAAGAACAAGTAATCTTTGTGGCGTAGTGTTGTGCTAGACTGAGCTGAATCAGGTCCAGAGAAGGGACTGACTCCCTCCCTCCATTGCTCCCTTCTCAATATTCATTGTCCACTCTCCCCCCTGCATTATTTCTTGTCCTGAAAGGGGGCCCAGTGCAGTAATGAGATGGTAGTGGGTGGAAGGAAGTCTCTAAACAGGATTGTTTGTGATGGTGATGACTTTACCGTTATTTGGTCTATGCTGAAATGCTAATCTTCAAGGCTATGCTAAATTACTCAGCTGCTACTTCACTTATATTTAAAACTGCTTTTTTTAACCAGAGAGGGACTGTATTTGTGCCCAAAAAACCCTGAAGACCAGAATAACAGAAATCTCTGTGGTTTGATATTTCAGTATCTACTTACAGAATTCACAATCCTTGTACCAAATACTGGGCATGACAGGAGATTAATGCAATAAAACATATCACAAGATTTTTTGATTTTGCAACTAAGTACATAATATACTTAAGTTTATTAGCAACTCGGTCTTCAATCTAGAAACATGCAATTTAGGTTACACTCTAGTTTATTGAATGGTTTAGCACTGGAAATTAATAAGCTCTTAAATATGAAATGCAGATAGAAAATTAGAGATAGGGGAATTCATGTCTGGGAACAAAAAATGCCCCATACAATTAGAGTAGACTAGAGGAGAAGATTAGCTTGCTGGCCTAGCTCCCAAAATCCTTTTTATAGTGCTGTTCATTGCACCTTAGACCTTACTTAGTGTCGAAAACAACTTTAATAACAAGGACCCCCTGAGCCCAGGGAGGGAAACAATGTGACTTTGGAAAGGTTACCTGCTTGCTCTATAGTGCGACAAGAAAATCAAGAGACCCTATCTAACTTCTTAAAAATATTACTATATATAGAGAGCTAGATGTATTGAAATGTAAAACTGGTGAAAGGTTGATTCTCTGAGGAGAATCAGAAGCAGCAAATTTAAGCATTAGCTGTACTGAAGCTGTTCTCAGTTAGTCTCTTTGTATGTTAGGGTTTGGAATTAATTTTAAAAATATGCCCTTGATTCACCTACTTATTATGCTATGCTTTAATGAAGAAGTATTTCTCAAATGACTCCTAATAAAATTCATATATGTATGATTTTCTGATGATCTGAACCGTTTGAGTCGTTTTAAATTTCAAGCAAACATGGTGAAAATTCCTGTTTCTCTGGAGGCATTCCAAAGGACTCAACTTTCACAGTTTTGAAGAATAAAGATACGCAAATAATTAAAAATATGTTCACACAAGCTAGGTTCATCTCATAAAAAAATCTAGCCAGAACTACTGAACCAGCATAATGGAAATACTGGGTCTCGACAGGAAGTATACAATCATGTCAACCACAGATTGTTATCAAGGGCATAATGAAAAAATTCACAGTCTCTTTTTAACTTTTAACTTTAATGAGTGTTATGCCTCCTCTTCAGGAGGCCAAGAAACAGAAATCACAGTTGTACTTTAAGAAAAAAATAGTTTCTGTTTGCTATTTTGCCTTTTCTCAAGCAGGCCCAAATAATAGCTGTGCATTTTTGGAGTCAGGAAGGCGGTTAAAATGAATAGAAGAGACAAAACATATGGCTACATATTAGTTAAAATGCTCCAGTGTTTGTTGCATGTGGTAAATGCTTTTCAGCACTTGGCGCAAGCTGTACAAGTCTCGTGTTGCTGAAGTATCCTACTGTGTAAATGTAGCCATCTTGAATCTAGTAAAACTTTATACCTAGATAATAAACAAGAATGTCACTGATACAGTACCTTGAATTTATGGAACTTTTCCGGTTTCCCAGCAATGCACACTATCAGCATGATAATTTATAATGGTTTGTGACAAATGTTGCTGAGCAAAGAGGTGTGTGGTTACATTCAGATCAGATGTCATTATCTAGGGAGCAATAAAAATTTCACAGACACTAGGTTAAAAACATTAAGAAAATGAATGTGAAGCTTCAGAAGAAAAGGGCTTAAGAAAGGTGGAGGGTTGGGTAGAAAAAGCCCAATAGTGGTTTCCTTACTGACAAATTATTGACTTTGTTGCCAGACTTGACTGTATTGTTTTACAAGGTTTTCATAGATATACCACACAGCACAATTGTTTTATTTGCCATCATTTATAGATGTAGAGAGTAAATATCACTCTTGCTTGACAATTACAGAGTGTATACACAATGCTGTTGAATCACTTGGGATGGAAAAAAAATGCCCATTCGGGAAACATTCAGGTTGTAGAAGAAGAGATGTCATAGATAATTATTCTTTATATTGCATTTACCAGAGATTTGTTACACTGATGAGATTACAGCTGTATAAAAATTGCAGTCAGTTATAGAATACAGAGTAAAAAAATACCTGTGTTTGCTTACATAGAAGAAAACAGCTCCTCCAGATCTTGGAGTATAGAAGAAAGCATACAGGGTGAAACTGTAGGCCCATGGAACTCCTATAGACCTTAATGACCTTAGAAATTCATCCATCCATTTTATTTCTAAATAATGTCAATGGATTTATGCTATAAATCTGTAGGTATAACAAACTGAGGCTGGTAAAATAAACAGGAGCAAGGCAAGCCACAGCTCAGCCTTTCTTTAGTTTCTACAAAGTTTAAGCTTTCATTTGCTTTTGTCTAAATCCTGGCTCCTATTCTCCCATGCTTCTGCTTTGTGCAGACTTTGTGCCTCATGTTTCTCTCATGCAGAGGTGGTTTGAGCCCTTTGAGTTGAGCCAATGGGAGTAAGAGAAGCTGGAGAAGGCACTGAGCTGCCATGGCAGTGTAGCGATGCTCATGGCCTCACAGACCATCTGGAGAAGAACCACCTGTAAAGGTCACGGCTGGGCTACCTGTCAAGCCTTGCCTGACAGAAGGGTCCTGACAGTGGCTGTGCACATGATAGCTGGTTTCTGGCTGCACCCACAAACTGCACCAAGAACTTGTCACGTGTAATGGAGGGCCTGACACAGCCATGTTACTGGTGGAGGAGAGTTGTCTCCTGTTACTCTTCAAGGCTGTAGGAAGGGTGCAGTACAGACCCTTTAGCACCAGTTTATGACTGTATTGGGTTTTTTGATGACAAATGTCAGTCAGAGCTGATTCCCTCTTCACCACTGTTGAGCATGGTAGGCGGTGAGGTGACTGCAGCAGAGCTAGTAAAGGAGCAGGTTCATTCAGGCCTGTGAGAGGCGGGGCCCATATTTGCCCATGGTTGAGCAGAGAAGCCTGAGGGAGCCAAGAACTCTGAGGTTTCAAACAGAAACAAGGATTTACTGGCCTGGCCCTGCTCCTCTGGGCATCAGCGCTGGGCTTTTAGGAAGGCTCTACCTGGGCTGAAGGAGTGGCATCTCCACCTCGTTGTGTCCCACAAAGATCTGTCCCTCAAAAGCTGTTTAGGATTAGTGAGAGATTATTTTGGAGTACTAAAGGGATGAAGGGATAAAGGGACCATCCTTCATTCTGTCTCTAAAACAGGAAACAAGTATTTTTAGCATAGTTTAGGACGAGCCGTTGCGGTGGTTTTGGGAGACACGTGATAGCGCATGTTTCTGTGTGCGCTTTGAGGGCACTTCTCTACTTTACATAGAGCTTGGGACAGGCTTTCCCAGGGAGCACTGCTAGGCTCCATCCAGGCAGCCCTGCTGCAGTCTGCCACTGTTCATGCCTCTGGAAGGCTGCAGTAAGCTCTGCCAAGGGAAAGCATCTGCCCAGCACCCACCCGTGATCAGGGAAGCAAAAAAACGCTTGTTGAAATAGATGTGGAGTGTGTTACCACAGAGACACCCACAGAAATAATACTTTTTCTGAACTTGAAGTTTCTGGATTGTGAAAGTATAAACAAGTATGTGCTCTTTGCTACAGGATTCAGCATGTATTTGCACACAAGTATCAAATGCATGTATCTAAAGATAATGCTGTTATTTTATTGTGCATTAGAGACTAAATAGGAGTTGAAAGAAGTTGGAAATTGTTTTTCTGATTGCACAGTGTAATAAACTAAGTCTTTTGTTGTTTATCCAAGCAGTTCATTCTTGTGAAAGTCTCTATTGTCAAATTGTTAAACAATTCTTTCTTTTAGAGTAGCGGTTTGGGTTTTGAGTTTTCTCAGGAAGAGGTATTAGGGAAATCTTGACCAAACTGCCTGGTCATAGCTAGAGAGTTTCTGCTGGCCCGTGTTTGGGGCTGAGGGGTTGGATGTTGAGCCTGATGTTGCACTCTGTGTTCGTTCCTGGCACAGTAGGGTCTTGGCTTGTGTCTCTGTACAGTAGCACATTAAAATTATAATAACAATCACATGCAGGTGTTTCTATTAATCCAGACAGTTAAGTGAACTGTGGGGAGAGTTCTGCCTTGATCTGCTGCACCCAGATACCCTTCAGACAAGAAAAAATATTGAGGGTCAAATATGGATTCCCATGAGCCTAATCTTTCATCCTTTCTGTGGATAGAGATAGACAAATTCAGAACAGAAGGCTGAGTCCTTTCTAAATTGAAACCCAGGGTTGTTGGCATTAGCCCCATGAAACATTGAATATGTTTTAATTTAACTCCACCCTGCTCTCCGCTCTGCCCCCCTCTCCTGTGCTAATGTAATTAAAACAAAGCCCTCTATGTTGATAAAAATTAGTTTCTTAATTATAGCTTATTGCAAGCTATAACATTAGATCATAATTTGATAATTGTGATATCGAGATTTTTATACAGCTGATGTGAAACTAAATTATTTTCTTTTGTAGTATTTCCAAAGAGCACAATTATGTCTGAAAACAGGATATACATGCACTCACATGTATATGTCTAGACTTCTGTATCATACAGAACAACTTGGACATAGGCATGTGTTACATGCACGTCTTTTTAAGACTGCGCACATATGCACACATTTATGCATATAGTATAGATTTCTTAGTTTATGTAGAAGTTCCTAAAGTAAATCTACTAATTAAAGCACTAATGCCCATCTTAAGACTGATAATTAGGTATAAAGAGAAAAGAGACAGGATTAGTGTTCAGATCATGTTCCAAATGCCTCTTAATTGGGTGTTTGTAATCAATCCTGATTGCAAGAGGCAGTGGTTTGGCAGAATAAAGAATGAAAAAGGCTTAGCCCTACTATTTTCCTGTTAGTTGACTTGGCCGTAGTATTTAGGTCAGGATCCAGTGTCAAACAAGGTAATTTTGTCAGCCATCCTCATAAAACATATAAAAATCTTTTCTAATGATGTTTATCAAGCTAAAAACCTTCTCAAGCTAGTGAGTTATTTTTGTCCAGAATCTTAAAAAGTGTTTTCAAGCGAACCACAGAAAAGACTTTGTTCTCCTGGCCTCCATCCACCACTGACTTCTGAAATCAGGTCTGAGTTCACTGTGGGTCTTTCATTGCATTGACCTTGGTGCTTTTCTCACCAGGCCACAGTTTTCTATCACAAAACCTCACAGCTTGGTATAATGATTATTTCTTCATCCCAAGTAAGCAAACAATTTTTTAAACAGGGTGACAGATTTCCCTCTTGCACTGTGGGAAGCAAGCACCTGGCCATTTCCAAATAGAGTTTTAATGAACTTCCTGAAGGAGATTTGAGAGAAGTTTAATAAGTCACCTGCCAACTTTTAGGGAGCATAGGTCATTCGCTTTTCTGTAAGAATTCACAAAAATGTGAGAATAACCCCCTTCCAAAGTCTTGAACTTCCATGGAGGAAATTGATTTTCATGGGCAATAGCAAAGTTTTTTTAAAAACAACCTCAAATGAAATCAAATTTCTGATTGTGCCTCACACATAAAGTACTATGAAACTCTGTGATGCACGAAACTGGTTGTGAACTGTGTGACTTTTATAATAATTCACTTAAACAGAAAAGGATTGTGCATATTTAGATTCATCTTGCATGTTAATGGCATTACAAGTATTTTACGTAATGCTATAAAATGAAGAATTTAGATGGCTCAAAAGGACCATTGAGAAAATATCTCCATATGTGGAAGAGACGCCCATTTGACGTGGTGATTTCTTCCAGAAGGAACTATATTTGTATATAAAACTATATATCCCAGAAGCACAATAACCAGCTGTTATACCAGAGAAACTGGGTGGTTGTCCGCTGCCTTCCATGCTGATGTGGAACTGCAGTGACTGCCTGCCCCATGCCTCCCCTAAATAGAGATGGGCTGAGCCTCATGCTGTGTGAGAGCCTGGCTTAATCCCTTCCTCGTACACCCAGCAGCTTGGGCTCCACTGCACATAGGCACCGTGAGCTGCTCTGTACCCCCATGTGAAGACACAGCCCATCAGCGCTGTGGGGTGGTAGGGGGGTTGGAACACCCCACTGCAGGGGTGCACATGCTGCTCTTGCAGCTCAGCCCCTCTGCTAGGGCCGTGTCCCTCTGCTTTCATGTTGGAAAAGAAGATACTCAAAGAATTTTTCTTTTTTTTCTTTTACAACACTCCTCCTTAAATTGGAAGTTGGTAACCTAGAGAAAATTAAAGTCGTCTGTTCACACCCATGTGATTTTTCTGCCTCAAGCTTTGAGAAATGCTCCCTCACAGCCAAAGTTTTGCTCGTTCACATAAACAGTCGCGCTGAAGTCAATTAAAACAACAGACTTCCTTGTGCAGGGCTAATAGCTAGGACTTACATTTATGGCACCACACAAATTAATAATTATTTTTTTATAACAATGGATTTCAGATGTTTGCAGAGGAATTTACAATAGAGTAGAAAATTCTGCTTGATTCTTTTTTGTCTTCTCAATTCATAAATCACCATGTATAAGTTATCATTTCTTCCCCAGAATCTTACCTTGTAATAGTGAAGGTTTGGGACAAGTTGCTAAGTGTATGGGTAAGAAAGTTCGCCTTGTTGTAGAATCTTGTGCCACTCTGTCATTAAACCAGACAACTTCTACTGACTTCCCTCTGATATATTCATCTGTAACAAGGGAAGGAGATCAGCAATTTAGAAAAGCTTTAGCTCGATCACCATGCAGAAACGTAGGCTGCACTGCCATAGCGATCACTCCACTTTGCCAGATGCAAAATGGGAGGCTTGCATCCCTCATGCTAAAAACCCTTCTTAAAGGAAATCCTAGGCTGTCGCTCTGTTTGAGTAGCTATACTTAAGTCTGGAAAAATATGCAAAGGTAGCTCTTAAATAAAAGTGCCTTTTTTTTTTCATGTTTCACAGCCATCTCCATAATCTGGTTTAGAGACAGAGGCATACGATGTATTAGCATGGCAGGCATATGTTCCGATTGCTGAGTGGTTTTTGACAATCCCACAAAACCCCTGAGACTCTGTGTCACAATTTTATAAACTTTATCTATTTGTATATTCATATTTGGGCTTAAATCCAAAACTTCTTTACATGCATTTACAGCAGACAATTTAGGTTCATCTTGTATTTCAGATGGCAAGCAGTTAAAGCAGGTATATGCATTTTAACCACTCTGCATACTCTAAGGTTCTAATGCATTTCAAAAGTTTTCTGTGGTGTTTCAATAGCACGTACACTCTATAATGTAGGTATATAAAATAGATACAGGACCACAGTGAGCTGTGAAGGAAGTGAAGACAGCTCCACTGATGCCAATAGTGTTGCACCTGCTAACAGCTCAAACGCAAAATACCATAAGCATATCGTATTATGTTCCTTACTGGTTTCCATTTTCATTTATACTCCACAGCTATACTAGATGATGGCCCTCAAACAGTATAATAGTCCTCTTTATCTCATTTCTCTGACATCATTTTCAAGTTCCTTATTGCTCTTGAACAGTGTAACTAACAGTGCCCAAATTGCTTCTCATTCTTCCCACCACAGCATGTCATTATTCAAGAAACCAGTGCTCTCCAGCCTTTCCCACACAAATGTCTCTCCCCCATACTAAACTTATAACTTACTACCAAGAGCCAGTCTCACATTTCCCTGGCAATTAGGCTGCTTCTACTGGCTGTTATATTTTTACTTTGTACATTTTTACACTTTTTAATTAACTGTACCTTTATACTCCTTCAGACTTGAATCTTTGTCTTCTAAAGCCTAATCTTTATCCACTGATTTTTGTACAGTTCAATTACGGTTTTGATTGTGTATAGTTAAAACAATTCAGCATGCACTGAGGGATATGTGTATTCTAGTATGAAGATGTCTTATGTCAGTACTTTTGCAGAAATAATAGTGTCAGCTGTTTGTACCAGGGACTGTACTGCTTTATCTATAACAGTTTCTAAGACAGCATAGCTGAAGTGGCTGCACAAGCAACATACAGACCTAATTCTGTGTTCCAGAAGTTCTAGTCTGAAACGCTAGTTTTTGGATACTGTATTATCTCAATTTGTTAGCAAAAATTAGATTGCCTTACTGATTGCAAGTTACAAATTGCAATATAGCCAAGTTGCAATATGAGTGCACATTGGGGGACTTAATGGCACATCATTTTTCTCCCAGCTCTTACTCTTCTAACAAAAGCTTAGGTGAAGTGTCTAAGCTAAGCAGTTCCTCTGCCTGCTGTAACTTGTGCTTTCCAGGAAGGTTTTTTTTTTAACTTGCCTCACTAGGCAGCGAGATAAATTACTGTGGTGTGACCTTCAAACACCTCACTCCATGGAAATTGTCCATATGCATACTCTCACCCCGTTATATTCCCTATGTCGTGCAAGGTATTCTTCCCCCATCCCCACCAACATTACAAAGTAAAAACATGCTCATAGGTGTAACCGCAGCTCAGCTGATCCTCTAAAATCAAACTCTGAGTGCTCTGAAAACAAATATCTGGTCACTGCGTAACTTCTGCGTTTCCCCATATGCCCAGCATTGAAAGAAAATTACATCCCTCCTTGCCACATCCCAGCTTCAGCTCTTTCTGAAAGATAGCAGATAACTTTGATTTAAATATGTAAAGAAAGGAAGCTGTTTTTCATGGGCCATATTCTTAATTTGTCCAAAGATCATTCTACTGAAGTTAGCAGAGCACTAGTGATTTATATCAGCTGTGTGAGGAGCTGACTCGACATTTCTACAGTTCCCTAGAAACTCTCAGAAGAAAGGCCAGTGCTGGAGCTGAAATGGCATTAACTCAGAGACAAGTCAGTTAAAGTTTTGCCATTCAGCAAGATCAGACCAGCACTCATGCAGAATGGGTAGGAGTTTCTTAAAAGGTGGTGAAATAAAGACCAAAGTCCTCTGTCATGTGTACAAAGCTTTCTTTCCACTAAGGCTTTTAAAAAGTAGACAGGATTAGGTGCTAGGGCACTGTGGCTGTTTAAAGTACTGCTTGATCTTGGCCCAGTCAGTCATCATCATTGTGCCTCAGTTTCCTTAGAGAGGACAATACTTCTTTGGTTTGCAAATATCTGGGGCTGTGCTTATTAGTGTTTGTGAAGTCCTTAGAGACTGCAGGGTGGAAATATAGTGCTGTGTAATAGTTATTTGCCATTGATTTATATTTGTTCATCTTCTAACTGTTAATTTTTTTTTAACAATACACTGCTGTGTAAAAACGCATGTGGCAATCTTCTGACTTTCAGAAAGAAGTGTTATCCAAACAAAAATAAAGAATGGGACTCATGCTCACAAGAGACACATTATCCCTGATGAGAAGAATCTATAACAGACACAGCACTAACTCAAAACTGAACACCAAACAGCATCCAAATGCAAGCAATTTTGAACGTGTGCATATTGCCAGCACGAAATCCGGCCGTTCTGCAAACGCAGCATCCCCTGAGGAGTAGTGAACCTAGCAGCAGCAACGCTAATGGCTGTCTTCTCATGTGTAGTGAGGGAAAGCAGCGCTTTAGAGCCGCCTTGGGCAGCTGTTAAGTTATTCATTCTTTACTTACTTCCATAAAGCTGTTATTGGGTGGAAGCAGATGACACAAAGATTTTTGGGCCTGCTCTGTCTGCTATGGGAGGATCATTCCCATTCTTGCATACGGGGGAAATTCTGGCTTCCTCTAAGGCAATGGCAAGATTTCTCCCCAGTATTGATTCAATTGAAAAAAAAAATATTTAGGGCCCCAGAAAAAAAAAAAAATTGAAAACACTTTTCTGATACCAGTGTATCTTGGAGAATTTCTCTCAGTTTGGACGTTACTTTCCTTCCAGTGCACACGGGGCTTGTAGGGAAGCAAACAGGCCCAGGAGTTTCCAAATGCTTTTCTACTGCTGGAACAATGACGAAATAATAAATAAAAACTGCAAGTTTCTATTCTTAGAGTACATGTAAGGCATGAAGTACTATGCTAGGTCACCTACCTTGTTTCTTAACCTCTTTTTAGAACACTGAGGTTATTTCTGATGCCTTGTCCTTCCCTATCTTCTCCCCATAGATGATGTGAAAGCTCACACTGTCCTGAGTAGAGCACAGTAGTTTTCTTTCTCAATATTGTTGACTTCAATTTTTAGACATCTTTAGTGCTGCCTCAGAAACTTATGAACCTTTATAAAAATCCTTGTATCTCAAAAAGTACTGCTGGTTTCTTTTTCATTTTCCATTTATTATATTTTGGGGAATTTCTTCTCTGATAATAATAGCCAGAAAATTCCTCTGCATTAGATGAGAAGTTTGGCAATGTCATGCTATCAGCAGCTTATGCTCTAAAACCTGAGACCAAATTTCATGATACTCATGATAAAAATCATGAGAGCTGGCAATGTTGGATTCTTGCTAAAATCCCAACTTCTTGATGCTGTTTCTGTTCTCAGTCACAGCCCTGAAACTCACACTCAAGTGACAGACTTACAGAGAGAAATAGAATCAGAAAGCAAAATTTATCCCAACAAAATAAACCCACCTCTGAGTTTGCCACCCGTTTTCCTGAGTACACATAAAGCAGCATTAGGAGTCCTATTGGTATGGAGGCTAAATGGTTGCTTGGCTTCAAAGCCAGCTTACAGCAATGAGAAAAAAAATGATTGAAAGCCATTAAACACAAGAACATGACATTTGGCTCAGGAAGACCCTGATCTGCAAATTGTTGGCATATTTGGGACAGAGATCACGCTGCAGGACCCTTATGCTGTCCCACTGATATCCCCTGGCAGACGTGATGGAGATAAATGAGGCGGACTGACACAGAAAAACTTTCTCGTGCCATGTTTTACATGTTGTGCAGGCTTACATTTTCAGGGGAATGTTCTCTTTCAAATATTGCACAAAATAACTAACTTCACTGACATGAAGGGTCCCATCCTCCACCTTGCACCCATTTTAACATCTGCATGCTTCTAATAAGCCAGTGAAGTTGTGACTGTCCACTTTGTATTTCCTTTATGTCTTAGATTCTTCCCTGCTGCAGTTACAGCAATTGCAGAGGGTCTAATCCAATGTGCACAAGCTGAGAAATGGCTGTATAGCTCTAAACTCAGGGGCTGTTCTGAGGACAAAACTAATTCTCAAAACATTTTTATAGACTCAAGGAAATCTTAATGTCTTTATTCTGTTATTACTTTAAAATAATAATCCCAAACTGACCTTGGAGCTATTACTCAGTGAGCACTGGCCCCTTGGAAGGTTTCAACTTGTCAAGTTTAGCCATTTTTTGATCACACAGAGGAAGTCATTAAGGCACATCACGCTGCTGATTGCTATTAAACTCTGCAGAGAGTTCTGTGTAAAAATCAATGCCATAACAGGGCTACAAGAATCTTAGAGGCAGGAAAAGCATTTCTTTACCCTCTGGTAACTCAAAAATGGATTAATAGATTTTGTGAAACCTCAAAACAATATCACCTATGAGCTAGGGGCCAAATGTAAACCTCTGTGACAAAATAATGCAGCTCAGAAAGCTCTGAGCACATGAAAATGGGATTATAATGGAACTGTCACTTCTGTAACCTCAACTGTGTGTTCCCGTGCTGGAGAAGCCTCACACATCTGCACATATACACATGCACATGCTTATTTACTGTATCCCAAGGAACATCTTTTTGCTGTATTGCCACTGGAACCTGGAGGGAAAATGTAGTTTTAGTGAAGTATGATCTTATATAGTTTTTGCCAGAAAAGTACTCCGAGAATTTTCCAGATGAGTTCAGTCCCGACATCAGTGAAAGTGTTTCTTAGATGGCGGGTGGGTTTTTTTCTTGTGTGGGAACTGTGCTGAAAAATGCAACATACTTTGCTAGCAGTGGAAGACTTTTGTAGACAAAATGTTTTTCATGGTAAAAACTAGTTTAAATCACATTAGGAAGTTTTATTGTAAATCTGCAGTGCATAAACAGGCGAAGTCCATTGCCTGGCTCTGAGGCCTGTTGCCATGGAATGGCTTAAATTCAAACCATCCCATTCTCTTCCCCCAGAAAGCAGACTGGTGGCATTCAGTTCAATTTTTGGCATGAATTTCATTCGAATTTTCATGATAAAATATCGAAACATCTTTTAACTTTTATTATCTTTCTTTGATTCTTACGTGAAAATATTTACTGTGCTGTTTTAAATTTGCTTCGTTCTATCATAGGACCATTTGAGTTGGAAGGGACCTCAGGAAATCATCTCATCCAAGTTACTACTCAAAGGAATTGCATTTTGTATAATGCAAAAGCTAAACTGAAGGAATCGATATAAAACCAAATGTTTCCATAAAACCAAAAAAAGACCTAGTTAAGATGTTTCAGGACCTTTGTTTGGCCTGTCCCAGCCTTTCTGCTCAAGTAAATACTAGTTTCTCATCAACTCTCCTTCTTCATCCTAAAATGTTGTATTGCATGCTTTTATTGAAAAGTAGGTCCCCTTCTGTTTTTCCATTTGAAAATACGTGGAACTATTAGGCTTGACCCACCCTAGGAGGAGGGTTGAGGGGTAGTAGTACCACAAGCAAGTCCCTACATGGTGGCGCAGGGCCCCACTGGTCAAGGTCTGCTGTCTCAGCTAAGCCCGGTAAAGCCCTTTTTAAAGAACGAGCAAGAGGGTGAGCTGTCCCAGTGTCAGAACTAAGGACCAAAATAGCCAACTTTGGTCCAGGTGGAGGTAAGTTCTGCCCAAAGGTCACCAAGGCTGCGCATCCCCCTGAATCCATGGCAGTTGTGGCCACAGCCAGTATGCTGGGCCAAGACTGAGACCTGGGGTAAAGGATCAAACCCAGGCTTTCTGTTAAGGACCATATCAAATGCATGCAATGAAAAAGCTCTTAACGAGTGAGTAAATCCTGGTTTGGTGGATATGGTCTGGATCAGCTGCAGCAATAGGGTAGATTGTGGACCATTTCCCCAGCCCAGTGCTGAGGATGGAGGCTCCTTCACTCTCATTATAGCAGAGGAAAATCCACTTCTCTTTCATGGATAATTTGGAAGTTATGAATCAGCCTGTTGTTTTTATTTCAGAGGAGTACAGACAAGAGTTGTGTAAAATGAGGCTGCTGCCTGTCTGTCAGGCAGCTGTAGTTTTTTACCCTGCAGCCTCTTTTAATGTGCATTCTTGGTGAATTCTGATGGGAAGCAGTCACAACTGTGACTGTGCGCTCAGACGTTAGAGCAGATCTCAGACCCTAGTCATTGAGCCAGGGACTTCATGTGTGCATCGCCCTGTGTTTGACACAGCCATTAAGCAACCTGACGCGCTAACAAGAAAACTGAATTGGTGTCTGAGTTAAAAGGCACTGTAAAAGCACGCTCTTGAATCTTCTGGTTTTGAGCAGAGATTAATATTTTCTTGCTGTGTATCTACTTTTCCCAGGTGTTAAATGCACCATTTGCTGTCTGCTGGTTTTTAAGGGTTTTTTTAAATGGGTGTTAAAGGCTATTCCAGCCTAACTCTACAGGGTTTTAAGGCATGAGAGACAGTTACCTGCAGAAAAATGCCCATCTCTCTCAAATAATTAGCAATTATCTGTCAAAAAAAGCTTCTGAACTGACCTCCATAAGAAAAACACTTTTAATCTTTGGCATTTTTTGTCTCTCTTTCCCCTTCCCTCCCCCCCGTCTCCCTCCCCCATCTCCCCTAGCATTTCTGAACAGTATTTGCCAAAGGAAACACTGATGAAAGTAACTTTCAGTGGCTGAGCGGTTCCCTCCATCACCTCCTCCCTGTCCGCCCCCTAGATTGCAACAGACATCTGCCTTTGTACACACCATGTCAGAGTCCACCAGAGACATTTTATGCTCATTGTTTCTCCAAAATAAATAAAAGCAGCGCAGATGATGCAAACTGGCTGTAGACATCCCATTGCTCATAACGCAGCTATGTTGGTAATTGCTAATAATGATGCAGTGTTTCAGCATGGGAACACTGTTCTAGCTGTAACGTGGATCTGGCCTGAATAAAGTGACACAGATGGTAACATTGCTGCATGTGTCTTTGTAGTGGAGGTTGAAATTTTTCTGTGGGAAAAGAAAAACCCCAACCTCTTCCTACATTTTCTACCAGTTATTCCTTTAATATTAGCAGCACTGGCATGCTTGATCTGTGAACTGTGTCAGTGCCACCTAAGGAACTTGAAGAGGAGTCTGCGAAGTGAGGAGAAGCAATTGTTTCCACTTAGCAAAGGAAGCACTTAGATGCTTTTTGACAGAATTGCATTTGCCTCCCTTGGCAGGGATGACCCATTTTGATCACACGCAACAGCCGAACAACAACCAGCCAATTTGCAGTAAATCAGACTTTAAACATCTCTGTAGCTGCTATCTGAAAGACCGGTTCTGGAGCCCTCTCTCATGAACCAGAGCTCCCACATCTGTACCTCAGTCATCCGGGAGTGCTTCGTTGCCTTTTTGCAGGCTGTAAACAGCAGGAACACATGCTTTGTGGGCCGGCTCCTGGGTTTCAGCTTCCTTTGATGCGCACAAAGTACGTGCTCCTCTGGGAGTGCCCGGCATCCTCTGTGCTTACGTGCACAATCACTTCAGCACCCTGATGAGCCAAAGCCAGTGGAAGCACACGCTGCTACTTTGGCCTGACTGCAACATGTTTCCTTTGAAAGCTGTTTGTAAAGCTGTGGCAGTATGTCAAAGATAAGACAGGCAGGAATTGGTTCTATTTGCCAAGGGCCTGTCTTTGTTGGCTCTGTCCGCAAGAGCAGCATCCCTCACTTTTGAACTCTCCGAAATGGCTGCATGTTCATCGACAAAAATCACTAGCTCACCCAGACCTGCAGTGTCAGGGCCAGAGTTGTTCTTCCTGCAAGATCAGGTCACGGCATTAGATCAAAGTGCTACTATCCCATTTTACACCATGTGAATGCAACCACCGGCCAAGTTTCAAGTCCCAAGCACAGGTGTCTAGTAACTGTACCACGCACACATGGAAGTTGGAGCCAGAAGACAAATTTACAAGCAAATTTTAATCTTTTTTCCCCAACATTACACCTTTGTCATCCACCCTTATAAGTGCATTCCCAATTTAACCTTTAGAAGATCCCTGCTAATGCCTAAAATTTTCCTGTCTTTCCTTTGCAATTTTCTCTCTTCATCTAGCAATTCAAAACTGAGCTTAACAATGACCTTTTAAATAGTTGAGAAAGAGTGATCCACCAAAGAGGCTTCTTCCTCACAAAGGAAGTGCTCCACAATGTTAATTACCATGTGGGGGAACATGTAGCAGAAAGCAGTGTTGGCATGTGTGTAGGGAAAAAACCGACAGTGTATTTATTTGCTGCAGAGTAGCCATGTAGCTGCAACTGCGAGGCATGAGCAGGAATGATAAGGAAGTGTCATTTGGAGATGACTATGAGAAAAATAGTGAGCAAATGCAGAAAGAGCACCTAATTTCACCTAACTCATCCTTCCAAAAGCTGAATGTCTCCTCTGCACTGGATACCTGGTCTTCTCCTGTGGCTTATGGCGAGGGAGATACCTCCAGCAAAAAGTACATCCTACTTTAAGACTGATCACCAGAATAAATCATTCTTTCAGGGTGCCTCTATCTCTCTGCCCAGACTACAGAGGGATAACTAGCTCAGAATATTTCCCTGGGTTTTAGACAATTAATGTAAAGTAAAATAAATTCCACCCAAAGTCCTCAGAAATGGCTGCCCAATGTGGAGAGGAAAGCTGGCAGACTTAGATAGCTGCAGGAGCTTATTTCTGTCATGTTGGACACAGAGCTGATTGCCAGGCTTGGTACAGTATTGCCCATGTCAATGAGGTTAAAAAAAAATCTTGCAACTGTTGAGAAATTTTTTGCCATGTTCCAGGTTTAATGCACAACAAGCAGTATAGCTGGTTTATAAGTGAAAATGAAAACAGAAAATGGGCAGAAGACCTTTATGTCCTATTCATAGAGAAGTAAGCATTTTCTTCAAGAACTGAAACCGTCGCCTTAAAATGTAACACATGTTGACGTACTTACAGTGTAAAATTGTGCTTGCTTGGGCAGTGTCACCTGCAGCTTCTGTGGTTTGGCGCAGAGCCTCATTGAATCTCAGTGGGGCAGGCTGACGGCCCTGTACTAACCTGGGCCGTGGCTTTCAAAGTCACTCCTGCAGAGCACATGCACTGCAGGACGGCACTGGTCAGCAGTTAGAGATCTTCTCTAGCAACGAAGATACTTGATAGGACTTAAGGATGCAAGCAGCATCCCTGAAGTGGAAGGGAATGGAAAGGAAAATACTGGAGTATAAATTGCACAACATAGACTGCTGAGTTCAGCAAATGTAGTACATTCTCTTGAGCTTCCTCATTCTTCTCTTGGCACATACTCAGTCCTGTTTAACATATGCTTAATTCTGCTTAATTTAATGTAGCCAGCAAGTGCTTAAAACTAGGCACATGCTCAGTAACGTGACTGAATTAAGGCCCAAATATTCCTGCTTTGATGCATGAACAGGACTGTTTCTATTAAGATGGAACATTGCATGCTAGGATTTGTAGTCTCTGCAGACCACACTGCACAGACCACGAAGCACTGTGAAATGCTTCTGTTCCAAAGACTGTTCATATCCACCCATTACCCATTTAGTTCTAAGCTCAAAACTTCTTCTTAATCAGGGTCAAATCAATGGCTGTTTTTTTGACCAAGTTATGAAGCCCAAATCCTGAAGTTCCTGTTGCTGCAAAACTCCCACAGACTTGAAACATGCAAATCGGATGCAGTTCATAGACTCCTGGCAGCTTGTCAGGGCAGTGTCCTTAAGTTTCTGATGTTTTGCTAAGTTGCAGTAAGTAGTTCTGTAGTTTAAAATTCAGGAAAAATAGAGGACACTGTGTTTTCGCTTACAATCTGATTTATTGTCTCTAACTTATGTAACTAAAATAAGGTAGACTTAAGCAGCAATAGGTTAAGCAGTAATGACACCAGCATTTGCTTTGCTGAGGCTTTAACCAAGCTAAGGATGCAATGCTAATCTAGAGTTGTTTCTCTTTTTCCTTAAATAATATTTTTATTAAGCAAGAAGCGGATGCCAGAATGGCCTTTTGATCAGATAAAAACAACAGTGTCTCTAAGGGAATCTTTCCTGTTTATTGTATGCTGCTGCATTTGAAAAATGCTAGCCTACAGTAGAGCTAGACTCCTTAACAAGAAGCAGGGCAAAACAGGATGAGGCCAAAATGGGAACTGTATATCACAGGAACTCGGAAAGGCAGGAAGTAACAAAAGAATTAGAAATTCTTGATTAAAAGTATAATTGTACCAGCTTGTGCAAGAGGATAATGACTTTCAAATGTCAGCCTTTGTGCCTGTTCATAATGATAAAGCTATTAAACCATATGTACTGTTCTTAATTCCGTTTCTCGTGGCAAGCCATTTAGGATCCACAACTATTCTGCCTGCTAAAATCTAAAGTATTTCTTCATCAGTATATTCAAACAGTAGATTATAAGGAGTGCTAACTAGAGCAGTGCCAGCCAGAACTGCTGCACAGTAGTTTAAAACATGTTGGAGATTTTGTTATAAACCCCTACTTTCAAGGATTTAAATATTAGCCATAAAAATTCACTCCCAGGATAAAAGTCAGCCAAGGAGTGAATATTTAAACCTAATTCGTTAAAATAAAAAGATAGAATTTTTGTAGTTGATAAGTTTTAAGTGTAAAAAAGGAATGTCTTAAAACATTTTTTTTTGCAGAACTGCAATTGAAAAGTAAATCTATTTCAAAAATTAACTCACTAAGAAATTAACTCTTAAAGAAGTTGATGGCTTTGTTATGTCAGAAAATTAATTGTACCAGAGATAGTCACAAAAAAGTTACCAAGTTTTAAAACCACTGCTGCACAGTTGAGCTTGGTTGAGCTCTGCCTTGCTAATGGAAAAACCCATTTGCTTCAGCAGTAACCAGATGAAATGCTAACTTCCTCTTCAAGAAGTTAGATTCTGAAAGAAAAAGTAAGAGCTCAGGTTTGCAGTTGCAACTCATGGTAAAATGTTCAACTGTATTATCAGTAGAGTTGCCCCAAAAGACAGGAAGACAAGCATTATGGTGGTGTCACTGTAGGTGCTTGAGCCTTCCCCAGCATTTTGGTCAGTGGCAGTGCTTCTTATTCCAGGCCGTGAGATGGTGTTGCTTCCAGACTGAAGCTGGTAATAACATGTTTTATAATTACAGGCACATGCCAACAGAAAAGCTATAGAATAAATTGTCATTACCAGATGGTTCAGTGTATGGGGGGGGGGGGGGGGGGGGCGGGGGGGAGATGTTAGCAGAGAATTCTGCAGCAGCTTCTGCAAGTCCTACCCAGCAGGTGATATTTATGGACTGTTTACAAGATTTTCACATATGGCATTCTAAAGAGGTTTGTAACTTTTATACTCTGCCATACAGTTTATTTATTTTACAAAAATCCCACTCCAAAGGTCAGCTATCTTCTGTCTGTCTCAGCAACCCCAGACCCAGGGAAAAATACTGAACATAATCTCAGCACAGAATAGTTAAACAAATGTGCTTTTAAACATGGTAGAGATGGGTTTGTGTCTTGTTCTCATATATCTTAGACCCTGTGTCTCTTGGCTTGAGGCATCGTTTAAATGAGAGTACTGTTTAGCACCTCTTTCACATTCAAATGATATATTTGTAGTTTTTTTGTGTGGAAATGTCTGTATATTTTCAATACTGCTCAGTTCATGTGAAAGCAGACAGGAACAAACCTAGGAGACAAAGATTGTGTCACAGAGGGTGAATAATATCGAAGTGATCATGGTGCATCTATTCTTCTTTTCAAAATATTCAGAAGAAATCCTCCTTTCCTTTTCCAGCTTCCAAGAAGCACAAGGAAGCTCGTTTCAAACCCTTCCAGCCTTACTTTCCGCTCTCTGTGTCAGGTTTCCATCTCTGAGCTTCCTCCCCTGCTCCATCTGATTCAGGCATGGAAGCCAAACCCAGTACTGAAGTACTGACTTCCCTCCTTACCTGACAGCAAAACAGCATGCCTTCTCTTTTTCTGACCACATCCTACCCACATACCTGAATAGATCCCATGCTAAGTAATGAATTGCAGGTGAAATTCAAGTAATGCAAGTGCTGCTACTCTTATCTGGTCAATTCATTTTGTGGGTGTAAAAGGTGCTTGCACACAGGGAAGCCACAGGCCAGCTTTTTGATTTGCATCCTAAACGTCACTGTAGCTGGAAGGTATTAGTATCTCAAAGTTATATTTACTGTAGAAGATTGGTGATAAAATTTCAACAATTGATTGAATGGCTGAATCTCTGATTCACAAAAGCAATATGATTACAGGGCGACTATTATTTATACAATGTCTGATTTGTGATATATGTGTATAATCAATTGCAAATTACATGCTTTTCAAACATCTGCTGTAGCTTATTTTGAGTCTGTTAGAGGATATCTAATATCTAGTAAGAAATTATGTGTAAGAAATCCATCTCCTCTTTTCTGACAGGAGGGCCTTGTAATTCAAACAGAGGCGGTCTATCTTCTTTGTCATATCGACCCTCCGGATTTGAGGATCTGAGGCTTTCTGCTGAACCATCATGAAAATGCCTTCATGATATTTTCATGTCTGCCATAATAAGCCTCTTTTTTGACCACGGGGACACAGCAGCTTTACAGCATGCAAAAATGGGCGCAGCTGTACTCAAAGTCATGAAGCAGTACTGTTCAAAAAATAATAAAATCCATGTTTTAAAGTCAAAATCATAAAATTGTTGTTTTCATCAGCTGGCAATATCAGAACCACTATTCCTTTCAGGAATACTACCAGGCACTATACATTCCCTTTGCTCTTAGGAGTCCATTGTACAAACTTGGGAAGCAGGATGTGCAGTCGCTCCATCACAATTTACGAATTCCATATTCTTCACTGGAGGAAGAATACTTGAAACCACATCTCAGCTGCCAGGTATAAAAGCAGCTATTAAATATACCTACTGCTACATGTTTATAGGTATACTAAGGAGGGCTTGCCTTGGGCTAGGCCTCAGCGGGTTAAATTGCAGACACTTAAATTAATAGAATGGTGTTGGTTTTCAGCTGTGGCAGAGCTGGAGCAGCAGGACAGGACACCATGTAGGTACTGTAAGCAGGACCAGAAAAGCCCTGTGAGAAGGACTTGGAACATATTTTCAAATTGCAGATTTTGAATTGCTCTTTCAGAGCTGAGATTCTTCAGTCAGTAACATGTTTTGTCCTCCTGAGAATCCTCGGCTCCACCAGCAGATCCTGTGCACTGCCATAGTGTCTGTTGCCAAAGTATGGAGTTTCACAAAATACCAGAGAGGAGAGTGTGATTGCAGAGTGCAGGGTTTGGGTTTCCCATTGGGTAAGGTGTCTGCTGCAGAAGCATGCACAGGATGGCCACTGCCCAGCTCCCTTGGAGCTCCTGGTCTCAGCTGCATGGCAGGCTGATACAGTCACAATTTTCCCTTTTCTTCTCAGCCTGGAAAAAGTTCTATTATCTCTGTGAGAATTTAACTTATGCAGAGACCGTGGGATCAGGACCATGGCTTACCCTGTTACACCTAATTAACCCTGGGAATTCATTTCCACAACACAGAACTAGACCAAGAATATAGGTAGCTTTACGAAAGAAAATGAAGGATTTACAATGAAGATGTGGAATATCCAAAATTACATTTCATATGATACAAAATAATTAAGGGATATAAGCCATAATGGTTCACAGCACAATCCAAGTTCTAACAGATGGGGATACGATGAAATTTCCCCATGGGAAAGTGATTTTGTAATTGTAGAGGTGGGTGTATTCCATTTACTTCTGTATTTATTTTAGCTGTGTATTTATATTTGTATAAACACTAAGGAAAAAGCATCAATCTATAACCTCTGGGTATTTTTACCATTTCTTTAAAATACAGAAGTAATTGCTGCATACTTCTTAAAGAATAAAAGGAAAACAAAAACTAAAACTCTCATTTTTCCCCACCCACACATTTCTCTTCATACATCCCAACCCTGAGATTGCCCCTCCCTCTGCAAAAGCCTGGGAAAAGATTCACAAGCACATGTGAAAAATGATAGTTTCACATGGCTGTAGTAGGTTCACATCCTTATTATGTAAATGAGTGGTTTTGGTTTGGGCGTCTCTTTTGTGGTTTGTGTGCAGATGGTTAAATACTTAAAGACAGGGGGGCAAATTGCTCCTACTGGAATTTCACTGGCTTTGGCTAAGCTACGCCAGGAATCGAAATAGGCCATGGAACCAAAATCTGCTTTTGCCTATAATGAAATAGCCAAATGGGTAATGGGATTGCTGCACAGTAGCAGAAAGGAAAAAGCAACTACGAACAGATTTCCCTTTGTCTGTTCAGTAATTAATGAAGTACCTGGTGAACGATAGATCTGAGAAACCTCGCTTTGCTCCCGTGAGCTGCACTTCCTTCAGACAGGTAAGCGCAGAGCTGTGCGCGCTGGAGACTGATTAATTAGCCCAAGCCAGTTGTAAAATCTTTAGGAAACAAGCGGTGTCTGTTTTCTTTTGCACAGGATGCCAAGAGATGTATTTAAAGTGTGAGAGTCAAAGGTCAGTTTGACATCATGTACTCTAAGAAAGAGCCCTCGCTTGGATCCCTGTTTCGTGTTAGAAATACTGTCTGCGAGACGTGAAGCTATTGTACTTGATAGGAGAAGGAGTGGGATTAATCTGCCGCAAGGAAAATTTAGGTTAAATATTATGAAAAATGTTGTAACTGTGAGATCACTTAAGCAAAGTAGCAGGCTGTCAAGGGAGACAGTCAAGGCTAGAAGTGACACTTTTCTATCAGAGCTGGTTCGGAGAATAATTAATAAGCATTTCTCTTTGAACAGGGGGAGGGGCGGGAGGCTCAGCTAGAGATCTCTGCCAAACCAAATGAGCCGATGAATCTCACAGGCTCGCTGTGAGTTAATGCCTCTGTACGGATAAAATGGAGCTCTCCGAAAGGACTATTCCAGCCTCTTCTCAGCTTGTCTTACATATTCTAAATGTAAAGTGAATGCAGATACCTCGAGCTGTTCGCCACAAAGCAGTTTACAATCCTCCTGCACTAGATTGGACCCACCGGAAATTTAAGGGGATGCAGTAATTGGTCATAGAGTTCTTTCAAGGCTAACTGGGTTGCAACAGTGAAAAAGTCTGCTCCAGCCTCTTTGATTTCTTCTGCCCTTTTCATATTTATTTTCCCAAATTTCTTGTTACAGCTTAGTGTTTCTAAGATTTTAACCAATCTATTCCACTATCAAAGTTAAAGAGTGTGTTAACATTGCATTCAGTGAGAAATGCATAAGCTAGATGTGTGGCTGAAGTTCTAAATATTCTGTGAAGGTTTTTATCTTCAAATTGTTCAGGCTTATCCGCTTGCACTGAACCAGCGATAATAACCTATCTTTCTTTCTGTCTTTGCTCTGGAAAGATAAAATTTGTCATTTCCTAGCATTATATCCAAGTGCAGCAAATTGCAAAACAAATGCGTTACCTCTACATTATTTTAGGGGTGCAGTGTGTGTTAATTTTTTTGGGGGGATGCAGTGTGTGTTAATTAATTTTCGAAGTCAGATTACAGGAGGTTAATTCTCAGTCCCTAATTTGTGCCAACACGACTGGTAAATCATCTTAACAAAGGGCCAAAGAATTATTGCCTTGATAATAACAGAAAATTTGAACTTGGCAGTTTTATAAATTGGCCCATGTCTAAAAAGCTTTTGTAGAGGTTGTTCTCCACCATCTCCAGTGGAGTGGTGCTTCATAAAAGCAAACATTCATTTTGCCCACTAACAGGGTTTTTGGCAAGATACAGGGGGCATAGGCAACAGAAAATTTAATCCGTAGCTTTCCATCTACTGCACCCTACAGAGCCACAACTCGGGGAACCAGAGGAAAGAGATCAAAAGGCTTTAAAAATGTCAAGCAACAGGATCTTATTTAAATTATTAGGTGAGATGCCCTCTTGTTTTTAACAATAGCAAAACATATCACGTAGCCTGTTTTCTTCTCTCCCTTTTATGCTGTTTTTGACAGGCGGGTGCAAATTGCATGTAGAAATTGTATTTCTGCTTTCCAGCATCACTTTGGACAACATTTGAAAACATGTTTTTGTAAAACAATGTAATATTCAAAGGTATTTGAATCATACAGAAGCCGGAGGATTTGTAACAGGTTCTTAACCAGTATTGACTGAAATAAAACTAATTTGATGAAAAAAACCCAGGAACCTGCCTTAGGTGAGGCAGATAAGCACTTAGGGAATATAAGAAGGCTTATCTGTAATTCTGTTAAGTGATTCAGCTTTAAGAATTGCGCATTTCTAATTCACATACATATGCTAAAAGCGTTTTTTTGAGTTTCCAACAATTGAAATTGCTAAAACCATACAAGAGGGGTTCTTTTTCTCCTTGTTGTTGGCTTTATTGCAGAAAGATAGACACTGTCCCAACCTGATGTCATATTGCAGAACAGTAAAACCTTTTTCCCAATCTCTGTGTGCAACCTCTATGCTGCTAAATACTTGTGCACACGAATAGTCTCACTGACGTCAGCAAAAGCAGGGCTGTACCATCTAATTCTTAAAATATGTCATGTACATTCCAATTCTTGATGCTGTCATTTTTATCTCAGATTTTGTAAGGTGAAGCATATGGCCTGAGTATGAGATTGTCTGAATATTTAACTTCTCTAGCTTACCAAGTAATTCATGTTTCTAAATCATATGAGTAGTGGATAGTACTGATTTAATAAAGCACCAATCAGCCAAGACTGATGTGCTTTAAATGAAAGAAATACAAACAAAGGATCATCAATATACACATGATTAATGACCACACTTCAAAGCAGTTTTCATCATGCCTCCTAATCATGGATTTGCTTGTTTGTAAATTTGTGTGTATGCAGGGTGGGCTGAAACGAGGGAAAAGAAGATCTGTGCACCATTCTGTCTTCCTTATTATGTTAATACCTTTGGGATTCCTTTACAGAATGGCACAGATAGTGCAGATTAAAGAAAACAGGATAGACTGTTTTTAGAATTCAATTCGTATGAAGCCATTTTCGATTAACTTATAATAACTCCCTGACTTTCTTCTCCCAAAGTATGTTGGCTAAAGGTGGATAGGCAGGAGACTGCAAAATTGCAGTAAGTGAGACTTGCATCCCTACGGATCAAAAGCATCAGGAGACAAAAGCATGTTGGAGAGAAGCAAACAAGTTCTGGGTTTAAAGGGCACTGGTCATACTGGATGAAAGGCATTTCACGTATGGAATGACTTGCCATAGTGAAGTGTGTGCTAATATGCTTGCTTCCTCTGGTATTGCCCCAGGTATCTAAGACAGTTCCTACATGGCAAACAGAGGGAGAGTCATTTATAACGTGACAGACTCATACTATGGCTGGCAGGGAATATCGTTAACCTCGCAAGTCTTGATGTGACTGAAGAGGCTCGAGATCTGTATGGGAGACAAGTCTGAAAATTAACAGCCTCATTAATCAAATCACAATGTTTTGACAATTTCATGGTGTGTATGTAATCTATCCTGTATACAATTTGGCTAAGGCTTTTATGCAATGAGACGTTTTTTCCAACAACTTTATGTGAAAAGACTCCACCCCACAGTACAATTACTGGATTGTATGCTGATTATCCAAGGTTGGAAAAAGCATAATCAGCTGAGATTTTAATAGAAAATACTGCCGGGTTATGAAGGAGGTAGCACGTCTCCTTGGTTCCCATTCTGTTGTACTGACTGTGGTCATCATCATTTAGGAATTCTGGGAGAAAGGTGAGCAACCTCTCACACCTGAGCTCAGGTACAGGAAATACCAAAGAAGAAATCCTTTTAATCCGTTTGCCCAATATGCTTAGTCAAGAGTGAAACAAGTGTGGATAACCTGCTGCGGTACCCTGCTAGGACACCACAGAGCATTCCCGCTCACATAATCAGTTCTCCAGAGCAACAGGATGTCCAGCACAGGGTAATTCAGAGTAATTCTGTGTCCCTCAGATGTCAATCATTTTCTGTTTAAAAACAAACCCTCCCCTAAATCCTTTGTTCTTCAGATTCCTTCTGAGTACCCATCTTAAGGAGCTTATGGATACATAGTAGTCTTTCCACACCTAGGGACTTATGCAGAAAGCTTATTAATACTTTTGAGTGTTAATTGTGTAAATCCCTGCACATCTAGACAAGACTACATCTACGAGTATTTCTGTGTTACAAAGAAATGTTATTGCTTGCTATAAGGTGCTTAGTAGAATGAGGTTTGATGTAGTGGCAAGAGTAGCAAAATGCCATATTTCACTACGAACATTTTGAAATGGAGGCTCATAATAAAACCAGATAGTATTTTAAGTTTCTTTGTCCTGCTTGTTTGTTGTCCATCTGCAAGGGTAAAAATTTTAAATCAAAGCTCAAAACTTTGATTTAAAGCATTTGAAGCAAGAATGCAGAGCTGTCGACTGAATGTATCTTTTTTAGAAAAGGCATATTAAATCACAAAATTAATGGCAGTGCCACTAGTATTGTAGCCATCTCAATTCATCCAATGCCTTGAAGCTCTCTCAGGGAGATACCAATATCTGATTTTCTGGTCTGAGAAGCTGAGGTATAGGGCAGTAAGGTGGCACTTGGCTTCACTGAATAGTGATGGCACAGGAACAGAGCCTGTGCTTTCAGCCTTCTGGTCGAGTCTCTGCCCACTTTCTCCCATCATCTCCCACCCATCTCCCTAAACAGTCTAAGCCCCATCATACTGAGGGCCATCTAGACTCACATGTACTTGCATCTGAAGCAGGAAATCTGAACTCTCTCTTTAATTTCCTAACTTTATGGCCTTGTTAGCTACTGTGTGAGCATACAGAGCTGTAATGATACGGAAAGTTTACAGGTGACTTAAACAGGCAACCCCTGGGCAGTATGGCAGTCCTGCCACCTCCCCTCCAACACTCCTGCCTCCCTGGCTGGTGGCTGTCACAAAAGCAGAATGACTCCCAGCTCCCAAACAGCCGCATGTTGGACATCTGTATCTGGGCTGCAGTCAAAGATAAGGCTGCAGCACCCATAACAGTGCCAAACCCTTACTGGTTAGTGAAAAAGCTGTGGTGGCATAGGTTTTATTGTCCCTGGTGGGAACATTCAGCACTGAACAGTCTATGACATTATTAGTACCTCAGCCAGTTAAATAAAAATAGTTCAGACATGTCCCTGTGTTGTAATCACATCTCCACGTGCAAGAGTAGCAATTTTTGGTAGAGTTTATCGCTGCTCTGAGCAGCACCATCAATGAACAAACCTGTTATTTTCCCAGAGCATAATGCTGCATGGAAACCTTACTCGGGTTCTTTCCAGCTGATACATCCTTTTGTTGCTGGCATGGGAATTTCTCCTACAATCCTTACCCCATAGGAGAAAAAAAGATGCAATCTCCATAATCTTCATCAGTTCCTCACTCATCCCTCTGCTAGTTCTGATCATTGTGAATTCCCAGGTGGAATTTTCATGGGGGAAGGGTCAAAGGTTTGAAACATTTCTCAGAGTTGGCTGGCTGGTGTAGTTCCTACATTAGACGTGTGGCAATCATGCAAGGGCAGAGGACACTCCATGGTATCTGGTTGAGGAAAAATGCGCAGTAATTGAAGAAAAGATGAAATATGGGCCATTTTATGCCAAATACGTGAAAATTCAATTCACTGGAGCTGTTTCAGGAATCTGTTCATCTCAACATGTGTTGATACTGTGAGTCAGACAGGATTTTGCCACTCAAATACTCTGTTAGTCTCTTAACATCCCTTTGTTCAGAGAGAGAGAGAAGGACTGGCTTTACAGTGCCCATGAGACCAAATTCAGGTTAGAGCTAATGAGGAATCTGTACATTTAATTTGTTAAAGTTTTTTTCTGTATGTTTCAGGAAAGAGAGGGGATTATTGCCATTTCACCCCTGTAATAAAAAACAGGATCCTGTATCTTGGAAATGTTTATAATGTAACAAAATGAGGTTATGTTACATTGTAAAATTTTAAAGGGGACTATGCACTGACACCTAGGCTCAACAGGGCGAATGAAACACGCGAGCTGTTCAAACGGGAAGGGTTTGTATTTAAAAGTTATGAAAATAACATTTCAGTTTGAGATAAACAAGAGCTCTTTGGCAAAATGTTTGAGATTCCCCCAGCTACAGATTGCCCCCTGCCAGGTTCAGAGGAGGGGATGTCGCCTGGCTCAGCTGGGTGTGATGTTGGTTGTGTGGGTATCGTAGCACCAAGGGAGCAAAACTGCAGGTTCCCCCTTCATTAACACACTACAAGGTGACTGTGGCTGTACTGCTGGTGGAGGGCGGCTCCGGAGGGGTACCATACAACCTGCCGTGCACCCCGGGAGCTGCACCACCTCAGACACAGGACGGAGAGGCTTTGCAACAGGAGGATGGAGACTATGCTGCCAAAAGGAGTCCCTGATTCCTTCTGTGCAGGCCAGACTTCTCTGAGAGCCAGCTCAGGGGGCTTGAAGTGAGGAAAGGGATGGGGCATTATCTCATTTCCTTCCCAGACTTCCTACTACTGTTTTGGGCAATTTATACCTTTAAGAATGCATAAGGCAAACAAACCTTGTTCTCCCTAGTGTGTGAAAGCCTGTCTTTTGCATTATTAAACCGCAAAGGAAAGCATGGTGTTATCTCACTCAGATTCTCTGCACGTACAAGAGAATCTGGCCCAAATACATTTCACGGCTTGTCTGTCTGGGTTAGTGTGCTGCTTGCTGTGAGTGAAGGAGAGGAAAGAATCAATGCTTAATACCACAGAGTCTTACACAGATTGTTCTTGTATGCTTATCACTACTAAGTAGACAAACAAAAATAAAAGCATTAGTAGATACCTGACTAGAAGTGTAAACGAAACAAAAGCCATCAAATCAGGATTTTATCCATTTAATTGCAGAGTAGGTGTTTTCATCAGCCATGTAATGGTTTATTGCCTTTCAAGGCTTATTTATTGTAATTGATTAATGAAGACTTAGAGCACCACTCTCTTATGGATAACAAAAGCAAAGAAGGTGCAATACCATTTATGTTTGCAATTCATTGAGTTACTACAGGTCCCTTTGATGTATCAGGTAATACATTATACAGCTCATGTCTCACTGTCCATTTCCCTAAGTAGAAAGCAAGGACAGAAGCTTGACCCATGAAATGCAGAATACAAATCAACATAGATACCCCATGCTTTCTCAGACCCAGTAACAGGTCTTTCCTGAAGACTGTTCTTCTGGATCATAGCTGCCAAGGCAGCCAGGACAAGGATGGGAGACAGTGGGTCTAGGAGAACAGTTCTAGAAGAACATTACTGCTGACCTCAAAAGCAGCAATTTCCTTGTGAGTGTGTTAGTCCTGATTTAGGTTTACAGGGCCCTGGTTCCAAAGGCAGGGGTCATCTCACAGCCATACATCTCCAAAGAAAATTTAGCCCTCACTGACTATAGGTCCAAATGCTCACTAGATTTAAGAGAGTATATATGAAGATCTTGCACTGATGAGGGAGGACATGATGAAAGAAGACAAACTTCGTCCCATCTAATGAATACTTTCTTGACATTTGTGCAGCTCCTGCTGGGGATTTGGGCTGAGGTGTATGTATGCAGTATGGTCCCAATTACTGAAGCCCATGAGCCGTGTGTGTGCTTGTGTTGTGTGTATTTTCATTACCCTGCTTGCTTTCACAAGTAAGTATTTAGTACCAGAAGAAAACTAGACAAAATTCTTTAGCAGACACTTGTGAGTTCTGGCAGTTTTTCAACTTAGTTTTCCATCTTAAAATAGCATAGGCCGACACACCTCTGATGCAACTCCACTAAACCCTGTAAATTTGTACCAGGGACGATGCTGATCTGCTGTGCACATTTTCCTTCCTGTAAGTCATTATCACATACCTCTCTTTCGAAGAAAGACATTTTTATGAGAGGTGGATCACCGGGGTGGGTTTTTTTGTACGGCTGTTTTGCCCCATGCCTCAGTTATAACAATGCAGTTTCACTAGGTGCTGGGTCATGTGGCTGACCTCAGCTAACAAGCTGTTCCTGTTTTTAGGCTACTGGGAATGTTTATTGGCAACTGTTTTCCTCCATTCTAAACACGTAGTTATTTCTCAAGACCCATATAAATCGTAAGGTCACAAAACTCATAAAAATTGTGGCATTCTCTCTGATACGGGATACAAATGAACTAACTTCAGGCTTAGCAGCTTTGAACATCTATGGTATATTTTATCATAACATAAATGCGTTCATTGAAGTTAAATATACTTTTTAGTTCAATGATACATGCAATAAAATGGTAATAAAATTGCTCAATGGGACAAACTTTTATATACTGATGTTTCGAATTGGTACAGTTTAACTGTGAGGTCTATTACAAAATGTATTGTAACTCTGTATGAAACTGAGTTTAAAAGAAATAGCGATCTGTTTGCAATAAATTTTAAGTATTCATGTACTTTATAAAAAAACGATGCTGAGGATGCTATTGAATTTCCTAACGTAGATTGCAGAGCAGAAACCCACAAGGAGGTCTGTACTAACATGTTGGATTGACACACTGGTGTGTGCAAACCCCAACTACGCCAATTAAGGAAGCACACAAAGTTATCAATAGGAATTTTATTCATAATATCTGTACTGAAATTGGGCAACAAGTTAATAGGAAAAGGGTTGTTAGCAATTACGACAGTTGAATTTGCATTGAGGTTTCCACTGTGCTTCCCTGTTCTGATTTGCTTTCATTCTTTTGAAATGAGTGTCCTCCAGGCTGAAAATTTCCCAGGCTGTTCCTCTGCTTGAGATTGAAATTTGGCAAGAGACAGCTAAAATGATTCAGGACTTTTTTGGTACAAAGACTATAAAAATATACACCCAGAAATACGCACACACACGTGCACACACATGCGCCCATTGCAAAACAGAAGAACCATGGGACTCTCTCATGCAGCTCTTCAACCGCACTTACTAAGCTCAGAAGGCTGAAATTTGGAAGCACCATCCATGAGTAAGTGTTTCTTCCACTGCTCTTGTGAAATAGCGTTTAGATTTCACAAAGCAGGGCTTCTTCAAAGTTGCTGGCTATGTGTATTACTCATGCTGCTTAAGGGTTGTTTGTTAAAGTGGCAGTGTACACAACCAAATGATTTTGTTCTGAGATAATGGCCCGACAGAAAACATGCAAACACTGGAAGCGGGTTGATCTCTCAACCAGAAACACTTCTTACTCAGTTTTGTGTGCTTCCCGTGCCAGAGAGTGCTTTTCAACGCTATGGCCAGGCACTTTGTCTTTCCAAGTTTGTATTATATGAAAGAAATAAGGAGAGATGGTTTTCAACTGTTACATCAGGCTGCCAAAGGTCTTCTCAGCATTATGAGAATATTTAGGTAAGAATGCCACACACTGCACACACCATTTCCAAACCAGAAAAGCCTTGAAAGTTTTGGTCTCCCTTATGGAATTCAAAGTCTTTCTTTCTTTTTCCCTCAGTGATAGCTTAAGAGAGTCTTCCCCCTTCCTCCCCCTAAAAAAACCACAGGAAAAGCTGTAATACATGTACATGATTAAACACCGACAAGTCAAAAGTTTCACCAACAAAGCCGTACTTTTTCTGATAACTCCGCTTGTTTGTACGTATGCCTAGTTGTGTGGCTATATATAGGTTTTAGATACAGTCTCAGCAAAAATCAATCCACTTATTTACATGTGTCACACTTTCAGACAGAGAAGACCCGTTGCAATCATTTTTATCAATACAGACTGGGTATGTGAAGACACTAATCCCACAGTGGATTTTCCACTTGGCCAACAGTCTGCCCAAAGGGAATGTGGTGCAGAAATCAGAACAAAGGGAACAACATTGAGAAATACTGAGTTTCAAGTGCCTAACACTGCATCCTCAATACTCTCTTAATATAGTTCCTAACTGGAAATAAATGAAAATACCCATCATTTTACTGCATTTACAGAGCTTCAGGACATGGTTGCCATGGAAGGAAATTGCCATAACTTGTGTTTTAAAGCTGATATGTATGTCTGCAATTTCCTTTCTCCTTTAGCATCTTTTAGTTTCATTAATTATGGGTGTTGCTCAGAGAGGCTGTAGACAGCCCACAAGGGACAAATATTTGAGTTTCAAAAGCATGGAACTTATTTTATGTTTTGAACTTTCACAGTTTCTGTGAAAAGCTAACATCTACCTAATACTTTTAAAAGTCAAGTTCCTAAGGTTATGATTAATATACCACATAGATCCCAACAGGATAATTACAAATTAATCAGCAGTTCAAAACTCCCAAATGGAGTACTATAAGGTTGCCATTGCTTTAAAGCATTCCTTTTCTGTTTTCCTGGAAAGAAAAAGAAATTACAAACGATTCTGATCTTCATTTGATACAACTCTCTCTCTTGTTCTTTAGGCATTCGAGGAACAAAAACTGAAGCTTCTGTAACTTGACAGTTCAGCAAGCTTTCTAGTGAATTTAGGAGTACATGCTAACAGCACTAATCCAACCAAAATTTACATTATATTAGGCACAGGAAAATGAAGTTTAATGGATATAGAGGTGTACAGATAATGTTTGACTCCTTTGCAGAGGTGTGAGTGTGTATATGTGCATGAGTCTCTGTATGCAAGTAATTTAAGTCCAGTTCCCCTACAGAAATCACACATATGTATTTGTGAGGCTGTGTGATACTTTGCACCCCCTTCTTCCAGTCATTCCATGGCTTAAGAGAACTTCCAAGTCTCAAGCTTCCGTTAAGAAGCTTTTTTTGAAACCCACAGAAGCCATTAAGAATCTTTCCATTATTTCAGGAGGACCCAGACTGGGGTCTTGTATTTAAAAGACGGTATCTGGTTATCTAGGCTTTGTTCCTTGCTGTTTGCAAAATTTCTGGGAGACTGTTGGCACTCAGTATCTCTCTTCTGTCTCCACATATGTAAAATGAGAATGACAACTTTACCTCAGAGGAATGTTGCAGAGCTTCATTTATAAACAGATTGGCATACTTGGATGAAGTTTCTTAACTAACAAGAAGTTTTCTGATTGATGGGTGTCTCTTGGGAGGTCATACAAACAAAAACAAAACTCTATATTTGAGGTTTTGGAAGGTTTTTTTTTTTTGGCTTACAAGAGCCTACTCTTATGCAAGAGGACTGCTTGTGCCATCTTTTTTCTCTCTTATCACCTAGACAATCTTTCCATATCTAACAATGTCATATTAGTGGCTAAATACCAAACTAAGCCAAGGCATAACCCTCATACCTGAAACACTGATATGAAAGATTATAAAAAGCTTGCAGTACAGTGAGTAACAAGAAAACTACTTTTAAAAAAAATGTTTTTTCCAGTTTCTTAAGCCCTTAGCTGGCTCAGTGTAGACAGAGTAACTATGAAACAACCAGTAAAAATTAGTCTGCATTTTACTTTGTGAAGAACACCGGAAAGTTGGCAAAAGTTAAGATTTTGCAGTGAAATAGGGAGGCGAACAAGTTGTAAATTACTCTAATACCTTCCAGATGGCATATTTTACTTGGGAACTGATTTTAGAGTAATTAGAGGCATGTGAATTTCCTATAAATACTAAACTTCACCAGTTTGACACTAGAAAGCTCCTTAGTCTCTGAAGTCTTTAAACTGCTAAGTGTTTCTTTTTCCACCACTTAAAGTGGAAGTCATGGATTTGTAAATTTGTCTTATTTGACAGACAGAAACTTTTCCATGAAAAGACAGTGTTTTGCTATGCCAGAAAGTTATGAACTAAAGTTCCTCACTGAAGAGGTTTAAAATTGAATGTTTCTTCCCAGAAGAGATTTTGATTTTTATATACTGGGATCATTATATTATAATTTATTACAGTGTATGGCAGGCAGTGAAATCAGCGGAGTTTGCCCTAACTTGAAGATCAAATCTTTTCATTGGTAAAATGCTTTTTGCAGATAGATATGCTGAAGACTTTAGCAGATGAATCTTGCTTTTACATCCCCAAAGACATTGCAATACTACAATGGCAAAACCTGGTCCACAGCCTCTGATTCTTCTCCATTTTCTGCATGACATCGTAACATTCATTCCCTGAGTGAATCCTGGTGCTCACATTTCTGTTGGAAGAATTTTCCAGGTTTTATTTGGTGTTGATAGGATAGAACTAAGTAAATACAAGGTAAAATATTCTGTCACCACTTGAACCCTCTTTAGCCATATATCAATGTAAACTGGCTTAGATCCATTGACAAAGGGGCTAATCTCATTTGCAGCAGCTAAAGATCTGTCTACTGTTCTCAGTGGAGCTGTATAGATAAAAGTGCAGATATAATCTTGCTTATTTAGTTCAGATCTTCAGTTCTGCCAGTCCCAGGTATTCAAACGGCATGAACCAAACAGCTAGAAGCATATAATAAGATGAAGGATGATCAGATTTTAAAATAGAAATTATTATTTTTATTACTGCTGGGTTTTGAACTTTTATTGGTTAAGGTAGGCTGTATTTCAGATTCATCTGTTCTGCAGAGAATTAAAAGCTTAATTTTAAAATGAAAGGGAAAATCCCAAAGTGGGATGGTTCCAGAAACCAGTGTAACAACAAAACTGTTGCTAACATGAGTTGCAATCAAACTGTTACAGTGGGTAACTATAGATCTTCATCAATGTCTTTGTTACATCTTTCCTCTTTTTAACTACAGCATTGTCTTGTACTAAAATAGACCCTCACTAGTTCATTCTTAATGGAGACCCGACGTCAGTTAATGGCATTAGTAAATTACTGAACAGTGGCCAAATCCCAATGGCCTTATTCCCAGAAATGTCTCAGGTTGACAGGACCTTTGTATGAGTAACTTCAGTGAATTTTGGCCCTGAGTGCAGACCATAAAAACATCAGCTCACAAAAGACCAATGGAAACAAAGGCTCCCCAACCTGATGGGGATTTCAGTAAATTACAAATTGTTAATCGATTGCAAATTGTGTATTTAAATATCCACCACTTTAGAGGACTGTGGGATTCAGATTATATGTTGTCGTCCATAGGGGACTTCGTCCACACCATGAATCCAGCACAAGAAAAACCAGTTTAAAAGCCTCCTGCCATGAGCTCCCACCTCCCCCTTTCTCACAGAGTTTTCACTGCTTGGCTGTACCAATTCAACTGTATGCGTGTCCCCACGAAGACAAATGACCTGCCAGGCTTTGTAAAAGAAGAGGGAAGGAAGAGAGGAAAGAAAAGGGAAGGGGAGAGGAAGGGGAAGGTGGAGGGGAAGGGGAAGGGAAAAGGAGAGGAAAGGAGAGGAGGAGGTCTCATTTATCAAAGGCACATCCACACCAAAATTTGAGTTGGCAGTATGGATAAAGACTTCTCTGTTGGGAAGACTGAGGTGTGTGATAGGAGCAAGCAGGCAGACAGGAACACGCCATGCAGGACTCCACAGCACCAAGGACAGTGGGAAATGGCTAAAAAAGCAAAAAACACTGCAGTTCCCATGCCTCCTGGTGCTCAGGGAGGACTCGTGCCCTGTTTAGACCAGGTGACTGGCTGCAGACACAGCAGTGACCCAGGATCCTCCAAAGGCCACACGCTGCTTTCACCTCCATCAAGGTGTGTGTTGAGGCCCACACGTAAGGAGTTATATCCCCTCCATGTGGGTACGTGTATTCAGGGTAGGCAGGTGCCCCTTCACGCCCATTAGACAGATCATCTTGCTGGGGTGGGGCATGGGAGGTCCCAGCAAGTAGTCAGGCTGCACGGAGAGTGCAATGGCAAGCAACCCAACAGACACTGAGGTTATAGGCAGAAAAACAACCCTTTTGGGGCTGCGCCTCATTTTTTATTTTTAATGGCATGTACTTCTTTTCCTTGTTGCTAATAAACTGGGATTAGGGTTGGTGTCCCTCGAGTGTCGGCAGTTCTTAAGCTTTTAGCTCTGGGATACAGATTGCCTTGTGCCACAGGCACTGCAGTAAATCCCACACTGCTAACCCTCAGTTACTAATGGGGCACAAATCCATGGTGCAGAACAACTCGAAAATCTTTATTTAGATTTCCTCTTGCAATGCCTTCTGTTCAGCTAAAATGGAGATTTGCAAGGGATGATAATAAAAAAAATCTTTATAAAATAAAGGCAAATGAAGGATACATACTAAGAAGAAAATTCTCAGAACCAAAGATAGTCTGACCAGGGTGGATATTTCGTGTTAGGAAGAGATTTAGCAGCTTGGTGGAGGTGGGATCAGAGCAATAAAGGAAACAGAGAGGTGGAAAGTCTTTTCATTCTAACAGGTGAATAACCAAAATACTCATAACCACCCTATAGATGCATATTATAGTAGGCTGGAGAAAAATATGGCATATTCAGATGGAAATTATAGTTGTATGTGCTTCACTGATTGTTTCATAAGGTATAATGGCAGATATTTAGATTTCAGCTGAGTTCTGCATATCTCTTGGGAAGGAAAATTTTTAGGCAAAAAGCATAAGATCTCCCTGTCCTAATAACAGGGAAATGTGTAGAAGTGGAGTGTAGCTTGGCAGAGTGGCTGCCTTTGGCAGCAGGCAGGGCTTTCCAGCACTTGCACTTTACTTTCTGCACTACAAGGTGCTATGGTGCGTTTCAGGGGTCGCCAGCAGGTTCAGAACTGAAACCAGACGTAAGCGGTGTTATCACCTACTAGAAACTGGAAATAGAAAATTCACCAAAATATGTATTCTGCAGCTGTTTATGGTTTTCATTGCCCAGTGCTCATTTTATAGGTTTAACTTGGCCTTTTCCTCCAACCCATAACTTAATGCTTTCCAAAAAAAGAGCAAGTTTTTTGCAATTCCTTCAAGAATTTGTAGAGGAATACAAGATTCCCTCATGTTTCCAATGGGAATCTGTCCCAGACATTGTTTTACTGAACTCTAAAATTAGGACCATCTAGTACTGGCATGTTCAGGCACTGGCTGGGAGGACTGGGGCCAAGTGCAAGCTCTCCTGTGCGTTTCAGCAGGCTCCCACCCGAGAGCCACACACAGTCCTCATACACCGCAAAGGGTACAAGCAGAAATGGGATATCTGGAAAGACCCAGACGAACAAACAGGGAATGTTTTTTGCATCATGGCATGGTGGGTTCATGAACACATCTGCTTATTAGCCCCTTTTCTGGGCAGGCATCTCCTGTGCTGGCACACGGGCTTGTGCTCTAGTCTTTCACCTGAAACTACATGCAATGGTTAGCACCATGTTTATGTTTACATCTCTGTGCCATAAACCCTAAAGGACTATAACATTAGAAGAAATATTTGCCACACCATTGGCAGCAGTAACTGAGCGAAGAATTGCCAAGTGGGAAATCCAAATTTGCAAACTCAGTATTCTGGGCTGCGCGCCAGGACTGTCTGGTCGCCGTGGAGGTGACACATCCAGTCTCCTCACAGGGATGCCAATGTGCCAACTGCATCCCTGGCACAGCATCTTCTCCTGACAAACTTATGGAGAAGAACTGCTACCAAGTCCAGAGGGAGATGCAAGCTGCTTTCTGAGCTTCCTTGGCAGCAATTCCATTTTCAAGTAATGACTGTACTTTCTCCGATTTACAAGAACAGTTGTTTGTGATACACAGTGGTCTCTGGTAGGATTTTAAAAAGTGCAAAGTGACAGCAGGACATTGGTATCTGAGTATAAACTAGTAAAATCCAGAGTAATTTAATTTCCATAAGAAAAAAGTTATATAGAAACTCAAGTACAGCAGCCCAGATATCAGATGTTGCCGCCAGTGTGGGAGAATCCAAATCCATTTGTTAGCTGCCAAGTGAAAGACGTGAACCTTAGAATATGAAGCATGTAGGCCCAATCTCTTCAAGTTTCCCCTTTCCAAATTGTACTTTGTACCTATTGTCTTACTAGCTAAACCTCTTTTCTGTCTGTCAGTAATTTTTCAAAGCAAAAGAAAAAAAAAATGAAAAATCCTCCAGTCTTCCCCAGGGCTGCATGACCTGTAACTTGCAAAATCCATTAGAAGACAGCCTTTTAGTAACCAAATTGTGTCATTTACAATTGCACAGCAGCCAGAAAGAGCACCGTAAATTTCAAATCTGTCACTATAAGAGACAATGGAAAAGGTGTGGGCAGGCTATCGCTATAAAGGAGGAAACCTAGGATAATGATAGGATTTAATTTGAATATTTTTTGCTGAATTTACTTCATATAATAGCAAAATTCGTACCTATAGTTTAATTGGGGTTTTTTGGCTGTATATGAAAGACTTTGTAAGACTATAGATGATTTGTTTTAAGGTGTAGCAGACTAAAAATACTGAATTAAAATGTTTTGGGTTTTCTTCTTTATACATGAAGTAAAAACACATGTAAAAAAATTAGTTAAAACTTTTCAAATCATTTAATAATTCAGAAATAGGGTTCTTCTTGGTATTCATTTGAATAATTTTAAACAGTTGAGGCTTGAGCAATGAACAGTGAAATAATATCATCATGGAGAGAAGAGCAAAGACTGTCACTCAGATGCTGTGGTTTTCTGTGGTCACTCTTCCTCTTTAATGAGCAGTTAATTATTCAGAGAAAGGTTGTCTTTTTAAAAATTCTCAACATTCATTTTTTCCCTGAAGTATAAAAACTATCAGCCCACATTCCTGGGTACTTCCAATAGGTTTTGCAGGGAACCTAGAGCTGATAGCCTTAAGAATCTCTCTAAAGGGGGGGAAAAAGAAAAAAAAAAGAATTCTGAGGTCTTTTTAGAATTCTCCTCCCAGCTTTCAAATCTGTTATATATATACCATAAAGAAATTATAGAAAGAAGTCTAATATTTAAAAAAATGCAGGCTACTTAAATTATATGTAAAATTATCTCATAAATGAACATTTCTGGTTTGTATTTCCACAAATCTGAAATGGGACAGTGAAGCTAACTAGCTGAGCAATTGCTACTAGAAAAATCAAATACATAAGAGGAAATATAGTTAACACAATATTTCACATATGTTAATGCTTACAGTTCCATCAGTGTCAGCTTTATTTTCTACTTGATATACACCAAAGCTGGCACACAATTTTAACTGATGAGGTAATGTCATTTTCAATTTAAGGAGCTTTAAGCTGTCCACTTTAACTAGTGATATCATCTTTGCAGTTGTCTCACGGGGCTTCATGTAAACATAAGTAATGTGCCCTGGACGGCTTGGAGCACAGTTGTTAAAAATGACATTGGTCATCATGAAGACATTTTTTTTCCCCTTGATCTCTTTAAAAATGTCAGATACACTTTATTGTCCTGTCACTTTTAGCTCTTCCTTGTATACTAATACGCTCAGAAGATTTCAGTGAACATAACAGTAGAATAAAGGTCTAAACAAATTAATGGCAACATTTTAATGTCAGTCATAGTAGAATAATGAAAAGTAAATGAGGTTGTCTTGCTAACAGCAACTTAAATAAAGCGGCGGCACTGCTGAGACACAAAGGGGCAGAGAGAAGCCTTTCACCGCAGTCCGAAGAGGTCCAGAGCACAGCGCTGGCTCTAAATGCCACCACCTCTCGGGGAAGATTAAACTGACCCTACACATTGTGCCTGCTCCTCCTTCCCGTCCGGGGTCGAGTGAAATCATCTGCTAATAAAACTTATAAGCAGACCTGTCTCTGCACCTGCAGCCTCTGCCTCTCAGCGACTTTCATTCTCATTTGTATTCCTGTGGCTGGCGCGGTGCACCAAGCGGCTGCGCTCTCCTCAGTCCCCGAAAACCAGCCCGTCAGACCGGGCCCTATGGATTGGCATGGCTGGTGCCAGGGCTGAGGAACCCAACAGGACTGCCGCTCCCAGGCAAACTTTCACCACCAGTCATTATCACGTTATATCCCTTCTCTAATCAAGTCCTTAGGAATCAAGCAAGCAGCCAGGGAAGGGTTTAGCCCAGCCTGCTCAGTAATTGCATGCTGTCCAAGTGTGAATATTATAACGTGCGCCTCTTGATTCGAATACCTAAGCAAAGGTGATTGGTAATGAAGCAAGTTTTCTCTGAGAAAAGCCAAGTGCTGTGTGGATTTTGTGATTTTCTCCAAATTGTTTGTACAGCTAACAAGGAAAATAACCGATTTTTTTCTACCACTGATCTGAAACATGGTGGAGTTTTGAACAAAATCTAATGTTTAGGGATTTATTTATTATTCTGTGGACATATGTTTGGAGGACAGCATATGGAAATCAAAGTATTGTTCATAAAGAGCTCCAGCCAGAAAGACATTTTTGAATTCATAACAGAACTTCACAGTTTGAAAAGAATGCTATGCATTATGTATTGATAACAACACTACACAGACAAAGGAACACAATTTAATAATACAGAATTGTGCTCATGAGATTTCCTTTTTTTTTGTTAATTGGTTACTTTAGCTGACATTGTCTGCAAGCATAATGGACACCATTCTTCCTAATAGTTCCATGTTGCCAGATGATGTCTACAGACATAATGTAGTCCATTTTAATTATTTCATTTTGCTTACATCTTTCAGCATAATGCATTTTCCAAGCAAGCTAGCATTTTTCTTGATTATCTATGTTGTGTTATGGTTTCTAAATTAATTAGGTTTCCTTCTTTCCTGGAAGTTAAAAGTTTCTTCCTTCCATTTATCTACCAGGTATGATTATGTTGAAGTGATTGATGGAGATAATGCTGAAGGACGCCTATGGGGAAAGTATTGTGGAAAAATTGCTCCCCCTCCTTTAGTGTCTTCAGGACCGTATCTTTTTATAAAATTTGTTTCCGACTATGAGACACATGGAGCAGGATTTTCTATCCGTTATGAAGTTTTCAAAAGAGGTGAGAAACAATTCATTGTTACATAGCTCATAACCTGTGATTTTTGCTTTCATCAACAAGTCCTCCACGGTTCTTTGGGATGTGGGGAATACATGAAAACACTTGAAAGGGAAAATTGAGTTACCCTTGTCATTCTTAGGTGGAGCACGTATTCAGTGGGTGTAAATCATTATGAATCCAGTGCATCTGAGGATTGACTCCTCTGGGTGTAATGCGATAGTCTTCATCAGCTGTTTGTTTCAACCTTTTTAAAACCATTAGCTTGCTTCCTTTCTTTTTCTTCCCTTTTTATTAGGGGTGGGTGGTGGTGGTGATAATAATTGCTGTATGATTTACAATGTTACTGCCTTAACAGCACTGTAACCTTCTGAGTCCCTGACTTATTTTGGTTAGTGCTTTGCTCCTCATTCCCAAGAGATGGCTGTGGGTTTGGAAAGGACCAGAGTACACATGGGCAACAGATGATGTTGCCGTTGCTTTCACAAATTGTGTTTGGGAGGTAAAGGAGAGGAGAAGCTCACACTCTTCGGGTCCATGAACTGCTGGATGCTTATGCCAGGAGCTCAGTGACAATGAGCACAGATAGCCGGACGGGGCACAGAGAAAGCCTAGGGAGACAAGTAGTCCAGGATTAACCAGACCAATAGACAGTCCCTCTGATAATTCTCTTTCTGAGTCAGTAGCTAGAAGGGGAGAAAGATCTCATTTTTTTCCAGCATACACCTTCCCCATACCCGGATGGAGATAAATAATTCATATATTCCATGCCTGGAGAACAGAGGACCAAAACTCATAATATACAGAAAGACAATAATCTTAACTTCACAGAAAAAAATATTGACTTCAACATCAGTGCTTAGGGTCAGAGTCAAAAAAAGCAGCTCAAAACTCCAAATTTCCAATGCCGCTCCGAGACTGGGCCTCATTTCAGAACCAGTTCAAGTCCCTTCTACGCACCTAAACCAGAGCCAGATTTTTAGCTGCGCTCAGTACACGCGCTTGGTTGCAGCTGTACTGTTAATGACGAGGAGCACAGTAGTGAAGTCTCTTTTCTATTGCATGCTATTGCTGCTCTGCACAGCGCTAATTGGGGCCACAGACCTCTTGTTCACCATCTTCCCTGTCTGTAAATCCACTCTTGGCTCACAGAAATTCTTTAGGTGACCTTCAGGGTCACATTTTTTGAAAGAACTCAGCATCCAAATGACACCAAGCTTTCCTGAAAAAATACCTCTATTTATTTTGGTGTCTTCAGGAAGCTAAACTCTTGAAACTGTGTCCTGAAGTTTCTCAGTGCCTATATATACAGTACCGTCATTCGTAAAGAACAAGGCTGAATCACAAGAGTCAGTGAAAGAATGACCTGTGAAACAATCTATTTTGGCAACCGAGTGTTTTCAAGAAAAGAAACGCTTTTATTTATTTCCTAATCGCGTAGTGGCAACTCAGAGCTCTGACAGGAATGTTGTGTTTATTTCCTTGTGTGGTCATTTACATCTCTCAGTGATACACATTAACCATGTTGAGATGGCATTATGAATGTGATTTTACACACACGGAAGTCAGGAAACCCAGAATTATGGCTCCCAGAGCAACTTTAACTCTAGTTCATTCCACATAAACTGTATATTAAGGCAGGAAAGTTATCACCAGGTACAGTGTTAGAAATGCTGTGTGTACACAAAGGATACAAGTTATAGTTGCTGTGGGAACACAGCCATTTTAAACTTTTGAGTTAATGCATATACGCTATTCCAAATTTACATTTTAATTTCTGTACCAGTAAAGCTGACCAGTTTACCCTGTTAGGCAGGTGAAGCTCAGTTATACTCGCGCCAGACTAATGCACTTCATTTTATACATCATTCACAACTTAGCTCATCATTTCCAGGTATGAGAACTATTAAAATGATTCCAAGCCCCAGGTCCTCTGGTGCTGAGCTGAAGGCTGAGCTGCATTCCAGCACACAGTATATTTTTGTCCATTAGTCCTGCAAAAATATCCTTAGTTTTTGAAAAGAAGAACTGCATTACGGTCCCTGTGTCCTCAGCTGAATCCTAAACCTGATGCCTAAAATGCCACATGCATTGGAAATTGTGAGGAGGGAACAGCACACATAATGGCTGTGATAAATGTAGTATGGCCTTGGAGAGTAGGAGCCACTTTTACTTCTCATCCAGCTCCTTAGCCAGCAAGATACAGGATAAGTTGAATTCCAGACTAAAACATGAAACCCATATTGCCCAATGTTTAGCCCATCTGAAATACTCATCATTTTGGCTCTGTCCGACAGCTAATCTTAGGATGGATGAGTAACCTGTTCACTATGCACATTCAGTATTCCTAACTTTAGTTGACTAAATTTATGGTGTAAACATAAGAAAGAAAAAACAGTGTCAACCAGGAAGGCAAATTATTTTCTGGCTCAGTGACACCTATGGAAACAAATAAAACTATCTCCAGTGTCACCGCATTCTCTCTCTTTGTGTGCTCCTTTGCCTCCTCTCTCTTTCCCTCAGCTCATCTCTCTCCCTTTTCTTCATACACACGTTTACATGTAATTTCTCCATCTCAGAAGTATCTGCTCTGTCTGGTGTCTGATAGAACGATGGACAGTTTTCCATGGACATCACCCCAAAATGTTCCTTCATAGTGTCAACAGAGGGTCAAAATCTGTGAAGGGCATTTTAGTGCAGCAGCTCTTCTGGAAACAGTTTTTGTTTCTTGCACCAGATTGGCTTGAACATGTTTAAAATAAAGCAAGCTGGTATTGAGATACCATGTGTGAGTGTAAGGAGCCCGACGATTGTGCGCGCTCAGAGCCAGGATCTGGCTGTATTTAATAAAGCAATAATGACTCTGGCTTACATTTTATATTGCATCTTTTATTGGATTCCAAGAGGAGTACAGAGCACTTTATGCTATGAATGGCATAGCAAAGCTATTTTATCCTGAAACAGCAGCTACTGGTGGGAGTGAGGAGCAACAACCAGAATATAACCCTCCCATATATGACAAGGAGACAAGGGAATGACAGGGAGAGAAGAGAAATATCCGACTAATGTATAAGGGGGTGATTTAATTATAGGCAAAATGTAATTTCCCAAATTGGAATGGGTCAGGTTACGTGAGCATTAATATCTGCATCTTCCAAAATGTGCCATGAAGTGCTCTTAATATTGATGTGATAGCTCAAGCATTTCCTATCGGTGTCTGTTGAAGGACAAAAATACCTGAACAGACTAAATTCATTCAGACCTCTCTCTTACACGCAGAATTTAGCTGGGAAGTGGCCAGATCTGTGGGGGGTAATATGTTTGGCACATTCACAAGGAAAACATTCTCAATGGTGAAATAAGAGTATTCATATATGCAACAAGCCAGACTGTTTTCCTTCAGTGATCTGTGTTAAGCATTGGAAATCTTCTAAGGCTCCTGACTCCACTCTCAAAGGATGCTGGGCATCCTTATCTTCTCACACACTCATCCTCCAGCAGAACCTGTTGCAACCACTCTCTTGTCGCCCATGTCCTGCCTGTAATGTGTGTCTGAAGACCTTTATCTGAGTCATCCTACCCAAACTGCCTAGGTCAGCTGCTATCCACCGATGCCCCAGATCCTGTAAATCACTTTCCATTAAACTGGGAGTGTCAGGAGTCAGAGGCATATATATCCTGACCCTGAGGGAGGATGTGTGGGCAGTGCCTGTGGCTGGCTCTGAGCACACCTGCAGATGTGGTAACCACAGAAAGGATTCCCAAGGGACCCAAATAAAGGAGAAATGCAATCTGTCAACAAGAGAGGGACTCCAGTTTTAGTCCCCTGTATTCACTAAGGCAGTTCCCATGATCTGGCCTTTTATACCCTTGCATCTTTACTGCCACTTTACTCAACCAAGAGCAGTGTTTGGAGCATCCCATTATGCCATGGTGGGGACATCAGGGAAAGCTGGTGTGTCAACATTGACATTAGGTGACTTCTAGCAACACTGCCTGTAATCACACAGTTTATCATGCCTGCACTAACAGCCACATTTTACTGGTGCACCTGTGTCAACACCACTCAGAATGAGTCACTCACCCTTGGTACATGTACGAATTACCTTTCACATTTAGTTTGTCAAGGAGGCATAGGTCACATCTGGCAGAGTTACTGAGTCAGTGCTCCAGGAATCTGAAACCACTACTCCCTCTACTGAATTCACTCACCCGCTTTTGTAAAAAATTCTATTTCACCAATAAAAGCCTGTCAGCTGTAAGATTTAAAGATTTGAGCTTGAAGGGGCTATAATTATTTCTCTAGGGCTCTGTCGAGATTTCTGCAGCTTACACTTTCATTGTTCCCACATGACTTTGTATTTGTCATAATTTTTTCTAGAGCTGGTACAAGTTTTCATATTGTTCTATACAAATTGAAAATTGGAGATCAGACAGTATATGTGAATTGAGCTTTAAAACCTGACTATCAATAATAGGAACAAGCTGGCTGAATGATTAATAGAGCGAGTAAAATGAGGTGTTTCATTGAAAAGCCACCTTTGCTGCTGGAGAGACAATATGACATAATTTGTTTTCCAGCTAACTACTTTGCTTAGTAGCATAGTGTTAACCCAGGTGATTTTTCTCTTTCTCGTACAGGACCTGAATGTTCCAGAAACTTTACTTCGTCAAGTGGAGTGATAAAGTCCCCTGGATTCCCTGAAAAATATCCCAATAGCCTTGAATGCACTTATGTTATCTTTGCACCAAAGATGTCAGAGATTATACTGGAATTTGAAAGCTTTGAGCTAGAACCTGATTCAAATACTCCAGGGGGAGCGTTCTGTCGCTATGACCGATTGGAAATCTGGGATGGATTCCCTGATGGTAAGAGAAAAATGGACTGTGATATGCATAACCATTACTCTGAAATGGGTTGCAGAGGGCATATTCTCATTTTTTTAAATGTCACAGTAGAGGGGTCCTTGTCTGATTTATGTGAAGCTAGTTGAATTAAAGAGAAATGAGGAAAATGTTCTGTAAATTCATTCAGTAAAGCATATCACAGTGTGAATGATTTTTTTTTCTATGAAATGTGTTTAATTTTGAACAGTTGGCTTGGAGGAAATGTCTGTTTTTAGAGGGAATATGGGATGGACCTCCTAAACTAAAAGAAATTAAATATGAAGCCTTATAATGGCTCCCCAAACTTTCACAGCTATCAGATGAACAGTTTCCAACAACTTGCACAAACTTAGGTACTATCCCTCCAGCTTGAGGTGGAACCAGGTTACAGACCAGCTGTCCAAGCAGAGAATTTCTTTGCCAGAGAAAACATGGTATCCATACAATTGAAATCAAAGTGACTAAATGATTAGCCGGATCAGTAAACAGTCATTGAGTTATTCATTCAGGCAGCTTCAGTGATAGGGCACTGCAGGGTTCCTCATTTATATTGCTCTCTCTTCAAGCAGTTTAAGCAAATCCAAAGGTTTTCTCTTATTTTGTTAATTTATAATCCCTGATGATCTGGGCACATGTGTCAGGGTGGGTGTGTTGGGTACCCTTCTGGAATTTACTCCTCTGCCATCTGAGTAATTTTCCACTTAGTTGTTGACCATACTTGACCTTCTGCAAATCCATTGAGTACATAGATACATACTAGCCAAGCCTATAGAGTCAGGGAGCCTTCATTTCACCCTCCACCCAATCTCATATCCGTCCTCTACGCTGAGACTGATGAACAAAATAGCTGCATGATTTCTCCATTTTTTCCCTATACAGCAATGGGTCCACAAGATTCAAGTCTCCTTTAGGCAGGACAGCCATGTACCAGTTACCCAAGGACCGAGCTTATAGGCTGCAGGCTAGAAAGGGGCTCTTCAAGCTGAATGCTTAACTTTTAGGGCACCCAACTGCCTATACGACTGGTGCAAACAGCTATGTAAAACTTACTGTGATGTCTTTTTTCACTGTTTCTATATATGGCATAAGCTGGTAATGAGAAGCATCTTGAAACTGTCTTTTTTCTTCTTAATTATGTAACTTGTAGCAAAATTCAACAACTGAGGATTTATGTTGTTTGTGTTGGGCACTAATTACAGCTATTTCGGTTTTCCACTGGTGTGATAACCTATATTAATAGATATTTTCTTTGCTTTTATGAACAGCACTGACAGTTTCCACAAACTGCTAATCCTACATTAATATTTCATTTAAATGAAAACATATAACTTAAGGTACATATTTTAACAACACATTTAAACTTGCCTGTTTCCCTAGATAAATCCCCAATATATTTTTAATTAAAATTTTATTGATGCTGCAGTAAATAGGTATCTGCTTTTTAACGTATATTTGTATTTCCTTTTTGGTTTATGCTTAATGGGTTTATCATGGCTCTTTTCAATCCACTCCAATAAATAGTGAAGAAAGAGCCATAACAGTAGCTGAAAGACTATTTAGTATTTAATGCCTCAGTTAGGAAAACAGTATTGTAACACTACAATAACGATGTCTGGAACATTTAATAATAGGTTTATTTGTATATAGGCCAAGTCTTTCCAGGCTGAATTCCTGTAGAACTTGCATTTAAACTGACATGTGAAAAGATGATCCAATCAATCAATTTATGTGTAATATTACAAAAAAAGAAATGCATTCTTGTTAGTGTCAGTGGGTTTCAAAGCGGTAATTTCCTGGTTCAAGAAAGTGACTGAGCCATATTGAACAGCAATTATCAACAGGCATTATCAGCCTTCCAATTCCCTCACAAACTGTCTAAGCCCCAAAGGATCCTGACATGCAATAAGGGTGTTTACATGTTTTTGTAAATATGCAACTGAATTTGTAGGCTAGAAATAAATGTTTCCTTAGATACAAACTGTTGGAGGTTGTGGCCGTCGTAGGGAAATGTTTGCTGCATCATGTCATTGGAGGACAATCCTCAGCTAGCAGTCAGTTTAACCCTCTTGTTTAACTTAACACTGCAAAAGCATAGGGAACATGGTGACTTCTCTATAAATGCACCCCAGGATGAATCCCTCCCTCCAGGGAGGGAGAAGACCTATTTCAACCAAAGAGCAAAGCCAACGCAGGAAGCTACTGGCATGATCCGGACATAAACGGAAGACAGAAATTAAGTTTCTAGATACTAAAATAGAGTATCCAGATAAACTTGGGGAGAGGGGGTTGAGGAAGTGTGGGGGGGGATGGGACAGGAAGAACAGAAGGCAAAATAAATCAAATAAATCTAATTTTCATCCACATGGAAGTAGTAACTTTGTGAACAATATTAGACAGTGTGGTTGCCATGGATGAAGGGAGGCTTATCCAGGGTGAGTCTTTCAGCAATTTGTCCATTTTCCTTTATTCCACAGAAATATTTTCTGAAGCTACGTCTACACAGCTAACTAAAATGAGGCCAAGGCATGGTTGTGCATACTTCTTGATTGCTGGCATACTCTCTTACATAATTTTAGCCCACATCAGTTTGCACTTTTCCAATCAGTTGCTAAGCACAGTTTGGAGGACAGCAAAAGCTGGGGGTCATTCCCAACAAGCATGATGGACACGACCATCCTGCTTCAGAGGGAAGAGCCCTACGGGAGTAAGCTGTGTCACAGCACTGGTCTGGTCACCAGAACAGGCCCTGGCCACTGGGTGTGGGTCTGGAGGGTAGTCCCTGGCCTGTTCTATTTAGTGATATAAACATAGTCATAAAAAGGAAGCGGTTTTGCGTTGTTGTATTGCTTTGCTGCTCACATGCCCAGTTGTCAGTTGTGTTAGAGGTTAAAGCCCCCATTGAACTACAGTGAAATAAACATGAAGTAGAAAGATTTTTTTAAATGTTTGGAAAAGATTATATCCTTCAGTTCAAACCCCCTGCTCCACAGCAACACAGCTGTGGTTTGCCAGAATTAAGGCAGTTTATAATTGCACACAGTGAACAGTTTAACAGAAAATAGTTGTGGCTCCAACCAAGGCAGAATTAGCTGGACATCCCCCTGAACATGCTGCTCTCACCCAACTGTGGAAACCAGGCATCAGTGGTTGAGGCAGCCACTGTCAGTAACCTCATTCTCAGCAGAGAACAGAGCTCTGCTCTCATTTGCCTCTAACATCTACTTGAGGGCACCTGAAATCAGCAGGAAATTAATCTGATTTTTTCTACAGTTGGGATTTTATTTTCATTCTTCTCCCCCAAAAAAGAGGGCAGGTAGGGGGGTGGGGGGGTGAAGAGAAATGTTCTCTTAAAAAAATTTTCACAATTATGTTTAAAAGGGTATGTCAAAATCACTATGCTTCCATTTACATTTTGCTTCTATGTAATTGCTGTTTTTCTGATGGAAAACAATTCTTTTAGACAAGTTGCCAGCAAATATAACTGTCATTCACAGAGATGTTAATACCAAAATGCTCTGTCACAGTCATGGAGTCCTTGGCCTACCTGGTTGTCCTTTTCGTGGATTGAATCTGGCAAGTGCTGAGTACTTGTGTCTTGACTCTGCAAAACATGTGCTTATCTTTGAAGCATGTGAGCAGCTAGATTGACTTCAAAAGGAATTCACAGAGTACCCTTATGGCTCTGAAATTAAGCAGTGGTGTAAGTGTTTTGCTGTTTCAGGAGGGGAACGGTAGGCATTCAGGAATGACTCAAAACTGGCATTTTGCTTCTGTATAACTGCATGCCAAGGGCATCCTTTGGTCTCTTCCTTAAAAACAAAGCAGAAAGTGAAACAAACCTTGTTGGAGAATTTTTGAGAATACAGGCGCATATTGCAAATACTATGCAGAAAAGGGATCGTGGTTTGAAGCAGAAAATAAGTGGAGTTGGAGTGGGAGAGTGAGTAGACCACAGAATATGTGATTTTGCATGAATACACTAGACACCAAAAATGCCTTTGCCCAAGGCACAAATATACCTCAGCCAGTCTCAACGGAGAACAGTCCATTGATGACTTTGAAGAAAAATAGCCCACTCGAATCCAGGACTAGCTTAAGTGATGAATTGCACATATTCATCATGCAGCTCTCTTTGAAACTCTATAGACTGTCTACTAGGGGCTCAAAAGTAATTTAAAGAAGTTTACATATGGTTTGAGAACCAGAGGCTAAGCACTGCTTCTTCGGTCAATACCACAAGAGGCTCCACTGAATTACAGAGCAAAACAAAACACTTCAGTCATTAACATCAGTGCAAATGAAGGTTGCTATTAATCTAGGTGTGCTTCTCCTCTGCTGTGGTTGCTTTCTAGAGAAGCTGTTAAGAATATACACAAGCTCAACGTAGGTGACTACTGGATTGTGAGGATGGGATTAGTTTTTCAGTTATTTTCTCTTTAGCATCCTAAATTTTGTGCAAATGTTTCGTAAATAACAATCATACTGCTGTGAAAATTCAGTAAAAAGGCTAGTTAACATACAACTTCTTTTAGTATTTTTAGAAGTTGCTATAAATTTTTCCTTGCTTGTGTTTTGTTGGGGGTGTTTTAACTGAATTTGAAACCTAAGATTTCAACTGGATAGGCAATGTTGTATTTCAGTAAGTCCCAAAGTTTTCTGATGGTGATTCTCTTTGTCCAGAAGGGCAAAGAGTAGAAAAGGAAAGAAAAATTAGTTAGGGTAAGGTTTCTGTTTAGTCTTAAACCACCAGTCATATTCAATATGCTCCACACTCAGATCCAGTAAACTATCAAACATATGTATTAAGAATAATCAAGAATTTATTCAAATTCTAGAATTAGACTCTGCATGTTGAGAAAAGCTTGAAAAACAGATTTCTTAGCTGTCCCTCCATCTTTTAACCTGATAGTCACTCAGTTTTCCACCATATTATACTATGCCAGTGGAAAGAGGAGCCACGGCCACGCAAATATCTACAGCATGGGCAGTCAAATGAAGCAGCTGTCTCACCAACATGCCTCTGTCCTGTGGGTAATGTAGAAGTGCCCTTGGGTGAGGACATTTCCAAGTGACTTATATTTGAAATACGTTTTCCTAGGGAATGCTGACAAAGTGCCATGATGGCCTACCAGTAGAGACTGCAAAGAGCTTTCTGAGCCTGTAGGCTTTTCAGCACCAGCCACCCTAAAATTCCCATTTATAACTGTATATAGTCTATTATGAAAGCCCATCTTGGTTCATAAAGAAGGGTCAGGAAGATGGTTTAAACAAAAGCAGATAACAGTATCATCCCATGAAAGATTGCTCAGATGGTGTTCCCCACACAACATTTATTTGATGTGGTAACACCTAGAGCATTTGATAATTTATTGTCATTCAAAGTTTTCAAGATTTAAAAAGAAAAAAGGAGAACTTTTCTGTTAGCTATTTATGTATGAAGAATAAGAATCTCTATTTCATCCAGTTCTGCTCAGATCAATACTGTATTAGCTCGGGGCTAAGGTTTACATGTTGTGCAAAAAAATTCAATACCTCTTTGTATCATATTCCACAAGTTTTTAGCTCTTGCATCTACGCAGTTAGAAGAGGGGATAATGCTGTGATAGCAGACCCAATCTGTAGAATACTGAAATGCAGAATCACTAAATATGTCTTAAAAATTATAAACCAGTGAGTCATGAGGAATCTTAAAGCCTGTCTGCTTTAAACAAAGTTCTCTTCTGTTTGTCATTTCAAAGAGGCTTCCCTACAGGAAATGGGAGGAGGGAGGCTCAGAGCACCATAACATGGTGGCCTTATTCTCCTTATTTTCTTGCAGTTCATCAGCAACTATAATGTTGAAAAACCATCATGGGAAAGAATAGGATCAGAGCTGCTTGCAAATAGGAAATGTAAATTAAAAAAAATATAATAAAAAATGCAGCCATTAGAGTGGAGGCATTATTTTGTGTTTTTAAAAAGCCCCTAATGGTAACAGCCACAAACAGCTTTCTTGGTCCAGCTAATAAAACTCCAAGGCTTTAATGATTTCTAGGATGAGGAAGACTTCAACTCCTATCCTCTATAGAGCATTTCATTCTGCCAGTACTGTGTTGAACAACCCTGGTGGAAAGGGGCTGAACTGGCAGGTATTTAAAATGCCGTGGGATTGCCAAGGCAGCTGAAAACAAACCATGGCCAGAATATGGGTAGAAAAGCATAGGCTGCCAACAAGAGCTATAACATCTGAGCTCCCTCTTTCTGGCAACTCTAGGGCCTTACAGAAATATGTAGCTTACATAATAAAGTTATTCCAAGCTGGAACTGTTTTACTTGTTGGAAAATGCCAATAAATGACTACAAGATTATGTTAGCTAAGGATTTTCTTTGAACTGTGAGTAATTAGGATATATAAACATTTTATATTTTAAACTGAAAGCGAAATGGACTTCCTAGAGAAATGGCAAGGTTAATTTAAACCTGGAGATCCAGTGGTGTAAGCATTAGAATGTCATTTTTAAGATTATTTTCATGATTGACTCCATGGATGGGTTTTAGTATTATCTTTTCTTGTTGTTTGTAAGCACAGATGTACCACTATTCAACAACCTGGGGACCTATCTGTAGGGAATGCTCAAGTGCTAGAAGGCCACATATGTTGGTTGTGAATTGAGTAGCTTAATTAAGGAAAAAGATTATCTCACTGCACAGGAAATCCAGAAAATTATCAGAAACTGGTTTGTACATTATTAACACTGAGAGAGATCATGTATGTGTGTATGTGTGTGTGTTCTGTGACATGGAGATATACTTAAGAAATCCTTGCTCTTTTGAAACGATTAAGATTTTCCTCTTCAAATGTTTTACAGTGTTCTTTAAAATTGAGCATATGGGCAAAAGATCCATGAGGGTGTGAAAGCCTAAATAGGAGGGGATAAAGAGCCATTGGTCATAGCCTCAGTATGACAGCAAAAACCTTTTCCTAAGTTTTCTGTAAAACTAACAGATCATCTGCACTATTGCACACAGCTTCTGGAAGGTGCTGTTTGAACTCGTATTCCCAGAAGATCTTGTAGCCTAGGTGGGGAAATCAGGTCGTTCAGATGTCCTTGTCATAAATAGGTGCTTCAGTCACACTTTGGAAAATACTTCTGGTGTTTTATACATGTAATTTTGTGCATCATTGCCTTTCCTGCACACTTTGAAGGACACTTTTTGAAATCCTGGTTCTCTACATTTGTAGAGGTTTATGGAATGCTATCTGGAACATTTCAGAAGTAAGATTACTAGGGTAGGATAAGCAATTTATTGTTCACTGCTACGTTATTGATGAGATTGCAATTTTGAGCTGTTGTAGAGGTTCAGTATTTCCTGCTGAGGAACTCTCCTTAGGATGCTATTGTAGTGGCATCTATTGTTGTAGTAGAACTGGTAGTTTACTATTATTTCCTGTCTCTTTGCAGTTGGCCCGCACATAGGGCGGTATTGCGGGCAGAACAACCCAGGACGTGTCCGGTCTTCAACAGGGATTCTTTCCATGGTATTTTACACCGACAGTGCAATAGCAAAAGAGGGATTCTCAGCAAACTACAGCGTGTCGCAGAGCAGTGTATCAGAAGGTCAGTATTTATCTATCCCGCAGAGCTTCTTGGAAAATATTCTCTGTTATGTCTTCTTGCACACCAGGTGTTGAATGAAACTTTAAAGAAACCTTAAATAAATAAGATGGTGGGGAAGTGTTGGTTCTGGTTTGCTTTTGTCTTTTTCTTTTTCTTTTTTTTTTTTTTTAAAGAACAGCTGCCCTTTTAAAAACAGTACAAGAAGCAGAATTCTCCTTAGTTTTACTCCGCAGCATTGCCAAGAAGTTGGGATAATTATTGTAAAAAAACTGTGCTGACCAAGGAAATGCAGGAATGCAGAGCAATTGAGCACTTGCATTAAAACAATGAAACATGAACAATGAATGCACTATCCAAAGCTTTCTTTTATTACATGGAATAAGCTTTGATGATCGATTTCTTGAATAAAAAGGACCCATTTAATATATGTGCTCTTGTTAAACGATTTCATAAGCTATCTAAGCTTTGTTCTTTCTCTCGTATTTTTTTCCCAGTTGGCTCATTTTCATGCTTACCCTCTGGACAGAGAATGAAACAAAGTGAGGGGGACACAGGAAAATGACAGGCTGTGTTATGCCATGTCCTTGCAGATTTCCTTGCTTTGCTTGATGATAAAACACACACTTTAAATCAAACTCTCCTTTCTGCAACTTCATGACTTTTGAGCAGATTCACTCAGGTTTGATGTACTTGTTTCAGCAGAGAAGGAACAAAAGAAAGATGAGTAAACTGAAAGTATCCTTGTTACTCCCCACCTCTCCCCACCTCTTGCCTCTTAATGAGCTTTCTTATATGTGCACAGCCGGGAGGAAGGAATGGGACATGCCCTCTGCGAATGGGAAGCGTCCTACTCCATCTCTCTCAGACTGTACCTCCAGCTAGTTTGACTTATTATGTAGGTGCTACTTGTACCCCTTCATTAGCTAACACAGCCAAATTTGGTCTCCATGTCTACTTCCACCACAATTATCCTTCCCGGCCTGTAGAGGCATCATCACACTGAAGCCAGGATCAATAATATCTGCTATACTGGGATGCCTTCAGCCCTTAAACACAGGACAGCAGAACAGGAGAAGCTAGTGTGAAAAATAAGCTGTGTTGGTGAGGAAACATTTTCTATGAGATAGGCTTAGACAGAGGAGTGATTCCTCTCACTAATTTCAGCAATCCTTGCTCTTTGTGTTGTCACTACAGAGAGGGTCACCCCTAGAGGACAACTCAGTCTACTTCCTCAGACATATGACAAGTCCCCAGGAGATATTTGTTCCTCTCAGTAGACTACAGGGAAAGCCCACATGTCTAGATCAACGTAGACACCTACCTTTCAGATATTTTAATACGACTCCCATCTGCCATGGTTTCTTAAGTTCTTTGTACTGGCTTATGTCTCTCCTGCTTCCAAGCAGAAGTTAATTTACTTTGAGTCTTACCCTAAAGCTCAGTTTCAATATATCACCCAAAGTGCTTAATAGGTCAAGGCAGCACAGAAATGGAGGAGAGTGGTACACCATGGAAAATGTGGTTTGGCAACAAGTTTGGTAGTCAATTCATGGGGCACCCTAAGTACAACTCCTATAAGGTACCTTGACAGCATTTCTGAATATAGGTTCTTTAATTCCAGATAGAAGGTTTTAATTTTTTTTCAGAATATTTCCATTTTCATTGAAAAATTAGAACTTCACTTGTTAAAAGCTCATTTTTCAAACTCATAGATTTTGAAACGTTCGGCTCAGCACCTTATTCTGTTAGGTATACGTCGGCTCCAGAGAACATGTGATAAAAAGCAGTATGTACCCGAATGTCAGGCCCTCTGCTTCACACACACCTTAAACTGCTAATGAAGGCATGAATTATATATATGAAGTCCCTGAACAGAAGTATAGACACTTGTTATTTTCCCTTGCCCTTCCAATGGGGTTGGTAAACCTCTGACAGAGGGGTGCATGAGAAGCTAGATATGAGGGTCCTTCTAAAGGAACCTACCTATCTTGCTTCAGAGGGGGGTTGGAGCCTTTATTTTTGAAGACTGAGAGAAGAATTTATTCTCCATGCCCTATCAGCCTTTGAACTGACTACAGTGACTGGGTTGTCAACTGTTTATAAATTACCTTGGTAATTTTTGTGTCAACAAAAAGAGATTGGATGGACATGAGCAACTCATTTAAATACAGCATGCTATAGAAGAGGTGGTAAATCCCTTAGGTCAATACTCTTTGGCTAACATTCAAGTTTTGTTGAACTGTTTCTTTCCAGTATCCAGGATCAAAGGAAAACAGCTAGAATTTTAATAATATTTTAAAAACATGTTATACTTTCATACTGGAGTAAATAGTTTTAAAATAAAATTATTTTATAGTCATCCGGTTTTCTTTCCTGGCTTTGTGCATAATTACGAGTTGAACATACGTTGTTTCATATTAAGAACCCACAAAAGTGCCTGTGCCCTAGAAAAGAGAATTCTATTGTCCTATCTGGAAATGGCTACAATGCTGGGCTAAAAATATTTGTATAGCATTATTATTGCAGGAATTGCCATGGCAACTCAAATGACAGTATTAAGAATGACACCATAAGCCAAATACTGCCTCACTTAAAGTTGCTAAAGAATTCAAAGTCACATAAAAATAAATTCTTTAGATATTCATATTCAAAGCAGGAAAATGTTCTCATTATTCACAGTCTAAATCAAAAAGCTGACCATAATAATGATGGTAATTTATTTTTCTTCAGATTTCCAGTGCATGGAACCACTAGGTATGGAGTCAGGAGAAATTCACTCTGATCAAATCACCGCCTCCTCCCAGTACAGTGCTATCTGGTCTCCAGAAAGGTCCCGGCTAAATTACCCTGAGAATGGATGGACCCCAGGGGAAGATTCTATGAGAGAATGGATACAGGTAAAAAGATAACATTTTAAAGATATTATTAATAATACTCTGTGGAGTTTATTGAATGTGGAGAATGCAAAGGGAAGAAAAAAATAACCCAGAGAGTACTTCTGCATTATCTAAGAATCATTGCAAGTGAATAGCTCACATTCCCTATTAGACACACAAAAAAGACTGACTCCCAAAGGTATAAAAAAAGAAAAGGTCAGGAAGATTAATTCTTCTGCTTCCCACATCTATTGTTTTTTCAGTCTTCTGGGCACAAATAACAGAGATTTTGGTTTAGTGGAAAAGTCAATATTAGTTTAACATGCACTTAAAGTGGAATGTCCCAGTAAACTGGGCATGTACTATGTCTCTAGCTGATTACAGTTAAGCATTTGGAGCACAGGAAGTTCCGCACCAACATGCGGAAGAACTTTTACACAGTGAGGGTGACAGAGCACTGGAATAGGCTGCCCAGGGAGGTGGTGGAGTCTCCTTCTCTGGAGATATTCAAGACTCGTCTGGACGCCAATCTGTGCAATATGGGTTAGGGAGCCTGCTTTGGCAGGGGGGTTGGACCTGATGATCTCTCGAGGTCCCTTCCAACCCCTACGATTCTGTGATTCTGTGATTAGTACAACATGGTGTTTTCATGCATTGAGATTTCACCTCAGGAGACCTATGTCCCTTCTAGGATGTTAAATATGAAATGAGTTTAGCAGTCTCTGCATAGTGGCTCATCTTTCCATGTCCTTAAACACATCATTCATTACTGAGATTGGCTGACTTGGCTTTGCTCTGTTAATACAGGAGAAATCCAGCAAACATTTGACCCCATGGAGAGACTTCTTGAGCTCAGTTAGTCTACTTAGGCTTGTTGTTTGCTATTTGTCATCAGGTCCACAGTTTAATGGTGCATGATTCCTGAACAGGTTAGAATTATACATATGAATCACTGTATAGAAATAATCTATACTAGCAGGCAAGTAGTAATACCATTAGGTGAAAAAACAGACTGATTTGTCTCCAACATAGGCTGACTTACACTTCTTAGTTATGATTTAGATTCTATGTCTCTTGGCAAAAGCTAAACAAAAGGCTTGAGCATATTAGATCAATATTACTAATATTGCAAACTTGTTCATATATTTGAAGCATTCTTCCTGCTTCTGTTGTTTTCCATAGGAAATTACTAACTGACATATAAAAACAATGCCTTATTAGCCATCCATATGAATGTTCACATTGATGTTTCCTGTGAGGTTTGCTGTCTGCAAGAAAACTTAAAAACATGTTGAGTAGTAGTTAGGAAAGGGAAGAAAGAGGGGAAAATCTTTCATTTCTGATCCTTTGCACACAATGGGACTCTCAGGTGTCCTGCTTAGGGGCCCCTACACATCCTGAGCTCTTGGCAAATTGGCAGTCGTGTATGATAGACCTAATCAGACCTTAGAGTGGCAAAAAAAGTCTGCTGATCCATTTTCCTTACCTAGGAATAAATGTTAAAAGCTTCCCAGTCTTATATAAGTGCAGGGCTTGTTATTAATCATTGCCACTTGCAATCCATGGAATGCACATGGAAAAAGGGTGGAATGCATCAGAATGAGATTCCACGTGTTTCATCTAGTCGGAGGGCAGCCACTTTTTCTTTATTTCCTTCTTTTCTGCTGTCATTTATGCATTTATGACTGGATAATCAAAACAAGAGAGCTAGTCAAATCTCATTCATGTGTTCTGCGTGCTTATTAACTTTATTAAGTTATGATGACTACATACATAGCTTAATCCTTTCACTTAGAACTAGATCTTTCTGAGAAAAAGTTTCAAAGGACTTTTTTTAACCATTAACTTTTTTAATAACAAAGTTGTAACAGAATCCAAGCTACTCTGGGGTTTATGCTTAAAACAGGTCAGGGTACCTCAGGCCTCCTGCCCGTGAATTTCTCAGCTTCCTTTGCATTCTGCCATAAACTAGGGTGCTCAGGGGCTGAAACATACACTGAGCATAATTTTTAGCAGCTTTACGCTGCCTCCAGCTTCCACAACAGCTAAAAAGTTGATGGTTGTTTGTATGCTGTACTGCTCATGCCACAGCTCTCACCTACTTCATCCAGTCCCTGGTTTGGAAAAGGGGATTACAATTCCCTGGGCTGCGTGACCTTAGGGCATCTTCTCTACTGCCCAGGTCCCACATGGAGGGATCTGCACCTCCAAGGCAGACCTCATGACATGGCAACTAGGCTATAGCAGCCTTCATTGCTGAGCTGTCTTGTTTGCAAGACTGAGCTGACAAAGTCTTGCTTGAAGATTCATTGCATCAAATAGATGAGCTCTACATAGGTTGCAGGAGACTTCTTGATCATTTCTACTACTCAATCTATATAGCATAAGGAACTGAACTGATAAGCTAGTTTGAAAATTGAGTATGCCATCAACTGGCTCTTCACAAGGTGCAGTGGTTCAACTCAACTTTGGTTCCACTTCTGTCAGGAGAATATTCATTCTTATTTATTATAGTTTAATTTAATGGTAACAGTGCTAATTCAAGCCTCCAAGCGTGTTCTAAACACGTTCCTGTTAAACTTGACAATCTTGAGATGGGTGCTAAGTGCTTCAGACCATCAGACACCTGAATAACTGGGTCCTTATGCATACAAATCGCCATCTTCTATAAGTGTCAATGCCATTGGCAGAAAGCACATGTTGTACATTTGTATCTGGATAAATTGCTGAAATCCCATGTTTCCTTTGTAGAAATATCCCCCAGAGCAGATGTTCATCTCCATAAGAGCTTACAGACAAACAACCAAGGACATGTAACTAATAAAATACTCTGAAATTACCCATTGGAAAAAAAAAATCATATTTTATAAAAGGAGGAAGGCACTTGTATATGAAGGACTGAGGTCACGTAGGTTTTTTTGGGTTCTATATGCTATGGTAAACTAGTCATTTATGTGAAGAATTTGTAGCATAAATGGATTTTTTGCTGCACAGTGCAAGAACTCTAGAAAATACTCAGCTGCAAAATATAAGCTGAAGGATGCCGCAGTGCTCGACTTGGAACTTCTAGGTGAAAATTTCTGCCCTTGTCTGAGAGACATAGATTTGGCGTATATCAATATTCATTAATTTTTTCACGATTGCAGGTTTCCATACCTGCACACACACTGCAGCTGGTTAAGTAGTGATGTCTGCCTTCAAACTGCTAATTTGCATATGCAACTAACGCATATATATGAGATATGTGCAATCACACATGGGCAAAACAGCTTGAAAATTCAGCTCCAAATACTAATTTCCTTAGTGTATAGGGTGTTTGTAAAGGGGAAATATTATAGTTCTCCTTTCCCTCTCTTCTACCCCTCCCTTCAAGTTTAATGTTTTTGCTAAGACAAAAGAAAGAGAAAACCTCAGTTAAGTATCAGCAAAGGGAGATGGGTCCATCTCTAGAAGATGTCTAGAGGGCGTGTGATATGATTGTCTCCTTTGAGGTGTTGAAGTCTTTTGGATCATTTTATTGAAAATAACTAGAAGAATAGACTTGGCTTGTTGTTGGCAGTGGACTTGCATAAATTCCATCTGTGGACGAGAATCCCATTCTTTGGTGGAAAAACTAGGTTACCCCTTTGTGGCTGACAAGGTACGAACTCCTGAATCTACCTGAATGCCGCCTGCCCACCGGACTCTTCTAAGCAAAAGCTGGCTGTCCCTTCCTTTCCTTAGTTGTCTGGAAATAAATGTCAAAGCTTCAATTCAAAATATCCATAGCACAGTCACACTATAGGTCTGCACTGTACTTTGTCCATTTTACTTTTACCCTGAAACGCACTTTTGAAAATTGCTCAACTAACTTGAGATTTGGAGTGACTCCATAATCAGAAACAGAGTCATTCTATATTGAATTTCTTCTTTAAAAACACATTAATAAAGTCTGTGGATTTTCTAATATGAATGGAATAAAGATATGCATGAGGCAAGGGCTGCCAAAAATAAGCATGAAGTTAGTTTATTGTCATATGGGATGTTATTAGCTCCTCAACCTTAAGCTCAGCCTACTTGTTTATTGCACTTACATTTCACATGCTTGATTGCCCTTCAGTGTGAAATAGCATAATTTAAAATAAAAAAAAATAAAACAACCCTTTAATTTAATCAAGAGCTGGGAACTGCCATTGCAGCGTAAGTCATTGTCCCTCATTAACGTATCCTTTCACAGGAAAAATAGTATAGTGTTTCCATTTCTGTAATCTGAACAACAAACATGTTAATAGGTATCAATTACCAGCCAGTTTCAGTACTTAGAACCAGTAAGAAGGCCAGTACAAGGGTTTCACATCTGGTTTTGGTGAAACTGTTCCTGTCTGTGGTATTTAAAATTTAAAGAACTCCTGTTATTGTGCAATTGGGAATCCTAGGGGAGTACAATGTTAATGAAATCCATAACGTGCAGGGATTTTATGATTGCATTTTCAAGGCATTCCTTCAAAAGGGACGACTGATTTCTGCCATGGCAGCAGTAATTGCATTTTTACAGAGTGGATTTAATGTCCGTATTTAAGAACAGCAGTTATGTTTACACTCATCTGAAAAAGTAACATGCAAAATCTTTGTATTTAGAGAACTTTTTGCATGTTACTTATGAAGTCTTTGAGCAGGAGCCACGGGCCGGTGTGCATGGCGAGCCCCTGCACCTCAGGGATGCCCAAGGGTTGATGGCCAGCAGCACCCCAGGGCAGTGTGGGAGCAGGGTTGGGGGAGCTCCATGAGGAGCGCCTGGCCGGATAGGTGCCATCAGCTAAAGACACTTGAGACCCACGTGTGTGTGGTTTTGAAGAGAGACTGATTGCCTATTACCGGGGTCACTGGGAACCTTCGCTATCATCAATCCTCATAATGGTGTGGGTTTTCAAACCCACAAGGAGCAACACCTTCTGGGTACTTTTACTGCAGTATCTGTATGTTTTCTATCAAAATGTTTCTTCTAATCTTTACACTCCCTCCAAACTGGATGATAGTTTCTGGGTGGCACAATTTTTCTTGCATCCTGTAACACTGAATGAGACTTCCAGCTTGCCCAGAAAGCAAAGCATGTTGGTTAATAACACAGGATCTTCAGTTCATATTATGGCTAGGGTCAGACAAAACCATAAATCCAGCTTTAAGAATGCTAGTATTGGATCAAAACTTTGCAGCCATAAAACAAAAAGCACTACTCTGGTATAAACACACTCTACCAGTTCAAATTTGTTCAAAAAAGGTTAACATGGGGTTAACATAAATAGACATTATACTCTGGATTGCGTATTATCTGTCATTCTGCAGTTGACATAAGGCCATACACTAAGATCAGCTCCCTATTGTGTGTTCTGGCTAATATGACATAAAAGGTTGATCCAGCCCAAATTTGTACTGCTGGGTTTCTCAGCAGGGCGCAGGTCTGGTATCACACGGAAACAGCCGGAGTCAGAGGTTGGCATGGGGAGCAGGTCTGGTCACTCCCACTGGGCTCTGCCTGCCTGATTCCACCTCATCCCCCACCCATCCCTTGTGCACCTCCCACTCTTGCAGAGGAATTGTCTAGACCTCTTGACCGGTCAGCTCTAGGAATATCAGCTGATCTGGTGCAGATTTCTCCTTCTGCATCTTGCAGCATTTAGGGATCTGGAGAAAGGCCAGAGAGGGGTAAGACTAGACCTCCTCAAAAAGCAACCTGGGAGATCCCGCCCGCCTCCACTGATTGAAATATCAGTTGTTTATTTAACACTAACTCTCCCGTTCAAGGAAAATATACTTCCATTGATTTAAAACACTTCTCTATATACACTACTTCATCAGAATGAGAGGGACCTCTGAGGTGGAATTTTCCTTCCACATTTGTCTTCATTCCTTTACATTTGCAGTAACCTACGTTCTTCATTATTTGCTCCTTTGTAAGTGAAACCCAGAAGCATGCATCGCTGCTGTGAACTGGTATATAGATTACTACAGATTTATTCCTGTAGCACTTCTGAAAATAATTGCAGTTCATCATTTGGTGTCTCAACCTTTCATCTGTGTCAAAGCTTATTTCCTTATCAGGTATTCACTTAAAAATATAGTCAGTATGTATATATGCTGCTGCACGGCACATTTGTTTCATTAACAGGTTTATTCTTATATCAGGCATCTGTTTAGGTTGACTTCACCGAGCAAGCTTATCTAAATATTTCACATGAAAGCTCAAGGAAGTGCAAGTCAACAATGCCTGTTATTTTTATTCTTATTATTTCTGTTTCTTTTGGAGGTTGATATTGCAGTGAAGTGCATCATATTACTGCATAGAATAACATGAAACCTGGAAAAACTCAGCCTCCCAGTTCTCCTAGCCTTTGAAGGACTGCCTGAGAGCTGAAGTTCAGAGGCTCTGTGGCAGAGCTTGCCCATCATTAGGGAGCACACTGACATGAAAGCAAAAAAACTGTCAGTCCTTTGTCTTCTCTGCCGCGTTAGAATACAAGTCATGTATTTGGTTCATGTTATTTTACAGTTCATAACTGCACTCCAGAAATTACGAAAAGCAGAGTTAGTGTTGTGTGGAAAAGTGTTACAGTTATCTTAAGGTCTTAACATACTTTGCACGTGGGCAAAGAATGACAAAAGAATATTCCTTTCTGGAAATCACAGCCGACACAGACTGTGACACAGCACAGAACGGGGGTTAATTGACCCAGCAGGATACATTCGTACCTTTATTTACTGTGACATGGAAATAAATGGTAGAGTTTCACAAAGGCAAGTACTGAAATTAGACAAGAGGGAAAGGGAGAAATAAAAGGGCCCTACAAAGTATGAAGGTTTTTTGATTATTCAAAGTGCTTTAAGAGCTATTTTAGTACCAGAAAGTTCCCAGCCATAGATTTATCACTCTGGGGAGGCTGAAGGGATGCTCAGAGAACTGAGCCTTATTGCTCCAGAAGTGCAGGTGCAAAAAGCAGTTTAGAAGAAAATCCCCTCAACCTCCCTCTGACATGTTTCGGCATCAGCCCTAATAGAGAGGGGAGTCCTGTGTGGCTTCGAGCAATCCTGCATGCAACATATGGAGGAGCAGCAGAAGCAGAGCCCCTCCGAGCCTCCACTACCAGCCTAATCATTATAATAGTTTCAGTTCTTTCAGGGGATCCATTATGCAGAGATCTGAGTAGTTTGTATATAACTGTGTAATTACCTATGCATCCACTTCCCAGTCCAGCCCTACATCCCCTCAACGGCTGCAAGACAGATGGCCCTTTAGAGCTGAGATAGCGAATTAAAATCTTGTCCAGCAAAAACACTGATTCAGCAACTATTAAAATAATTTTGTAAATTTATCTCACTTTCACTAGTTGGTTCCAGGAGGCAAAGAAATTAAAACCTTTAAATATGGTTTTAAGCTAAACACAACAGGTTGGTTTCTTTAAATCACAACATATTTTTCTTCTACTTTCTTTTGCAGTAGAAATTAAAACCACTTAAAAAAACTCTGTACAAAATGATTCCTCTCTTTTTTTTCCCATTCACCAGGTCCATGAGTTTGGCTTGACACAAAACATATGTTATTGTTTGCTGGTTTTCAAACTGCCATCGAGCCAAAAAATCAGTTGTCTGTGCCATTCTGCTTAGTAGGGGAGCCCTCTCCCAGATGGCTTGCAGACCCTGTGAAGGCTGAGGCAGCCTTGCCCACCCGGCTACCAGGCACTGCCACACATCTTCTCCACCACAGCCAGGACCTGCTGCAGATGTGGAGGGAGCTATCTCAGAAGGAGATTTTTCTGAGTCCAGCAGAAATAAATTAATCTACGAGACTAGGCAGGTGTCAGACTGTGGGTGAGGCAGAGCTCAAGGCTAGAAGTTAAGTGACTGAGGGTAGTGGCTAGAAACACAGCCTTGGGTAGGAGAGCACAGCTGCGGCATGTTATAATAAGCAGAGTTGTTACTGAGCTAAAGGTCTCTGTTCTCACGGGGCCGACCCTGGGTTGGAGATGATAGGTGTACTGCTGAGTGCTTTGCAGAGACGATTGTGCATTTTTATTCACTCTTTCCACACCTGCACAGTAGTATGAAGCTGAAGAGTTCATGAGTCCTGTGGGCCCTTCCCCATCCCAGCATCCGTGCTCCAGATTTTCTGTTGCTGAGCTATTATTTGCCTCCCCTGTCCTTGTGTCAGCCTGCTTTTCTCTCCCAGTTTAAATCTGTTCTGCCCATTAGGTGACATTTTCACAGCAGTCGCAAGATAGGTAAAGTGGAAGGATAAATGAGATTTCTTCCAAGTGGTAAACACCTGCCTTTCAGAAGGTAATTTGTCTTCTTCCCATGATAAAAGAAAAAGAAAGAAGGAAAAAAGAAGGAAAAAAGAAAAAAGAAAAAAGCAGCATATTGCAATAGGGAAATACTTCCATTTTTGCTTTATGTCTAATTTTTTCATTGAAGCTCCTAAAAAACTCTTCAAAAAGGCATCAGAAAAACTTCATTGCTTTCTGCTAAACAAAATCTATTAGCAGAGAAAATACAATTGACCAAGCATAGGCTGAGGTTCAGTTCTGCTTTCAGGAACAACTGGCTTCTCATCAGAGAAGTGCTGTTTACACAAAACTTCCACCAGCCAGCTGTACCTATGTAGCCTGGTCTTTCTCTTGGTTGCAGCCTCCTGTGTTGAACACTTCAGGCCAAACACATTTCTGGTCATGATCCTCCAAAGCTGCTGAAAAGATCAATTTGTCCTATCACTTATAGAACTAGGGAGTATTTTAACTGGCCATCTTTAGGTTATAGATTCTTGTTCTATAGACGAAGATGGCTTTCAGCCTTAACAGAGAGAGGAGCAGGCTCTTCCATTGCAAAACTTACTAAATTCAAGCTCTGGGCTGACATAGCACAGAGTAATTTTTAAATGCTCTTATCAGGCTATAAAAATTAACTGTCCATAGCATTTCATGATATGCTTAACTAAGAAAATATATCCTGTGTTTATTTTAAAAAGCCACAGCACTTAAAAACCCATAGCTCTTTACGTAGCTGGAGGTAGAGCAACTTTTAGAGAGGCCAGGTGGGGGTACATAAACCAGACACCATTCTTTGTTCAAAGAAAACTTCACAATGAAATCCCTGTGGCCAGAGTTTGAGCGGCCTCTGTTGAAAGAAGGGCAGAGCTGAGGAGCAGCCAGTTCCCATGGTTTGATCTAACACCAGGAGGGAAGTCTCCTTGGTGGTCACTGACCTGCACCATCCCTTCTGCTGTCCCTCCTCCTCCCGCACGGGACCAGAGCACCGCTCCCAGCAGCACTTCTTCTGAATCGCAGCCTCAGAACTATTTCATTTCATTTCAATGCACGTGTGAGCATTTCCTCAGAGCTGTGAGGGACACACATACCAAGGAAAACGCAAAATGATCTTTGCATGTGTAGTCTTTGTCTCCCATATTGCCCTGTACACCCACAGAACCCTCACCACACTGTCAAACTGCAGCTACCTGACATTTTTCTAGAAGGCAGCAGAAACTCGTATTTTAAAAAAGCAGTGACTTGCTTGGTGACCCGGTAGTAAATTAAAATCATCATACACAATGTGTATGAAATAGAAAATCGAATTTTGGTGCAACAAAACTGACAGTTCCATTTAACAGAGAATAAATGAATGCAGACTCCCGTGGATGACTGACTGATTTAAAGAGACTGTGACGATTTTCCAAGATGAGAAAGCTGATCACAAGAAAATACATATATTTCTATGTGACACAGGTTATACACCTATTCCAATTGCCAGTGAAATTAGGCTTAAAAAAGTATTAAATCTTAGACACTGGCACTTTTTCCCCATTGTGTTGCTATTTTTTATAGAAAACCCAAAGCCTGATCTTGCAAAAATATCTAAGTGTGGCAAATTCCAGTGATTTCAGTGGAACTCTCTCTGAACACAGTGACTGCACAGTGAGATCTATCTACACCATCAAGGTGTGCTGTGTGAGGCAGGAGAGGTTTAATCCTGCATAGGATATCATCCCCTCATCGTGTACTGGCTTCCTACCCTATTAGCATAGGTATGCTGCAGAACAGGGAGAAGCAGAGGTTATTTGTGTTTATGCATGTGTGATATCATACTTACATTCAAAATACCAAAACATATTCTAAATCAAGACCTGCTGCCTGTACCCTCTGATTCCAACAGGGCAGCAGCTGGCAAAAAAAATAAAATCCTACAGGATAATTTCTTAGGCAAAATTCTGTGTTTTCCACCCAAAGCCCTGTTGTTCACATGTGAAGGAGTCTGATAGAGAAGCTTTGGATTACTTGTTTCCCATTTGTACGTTAGTTGCTCAGTACACTTGGGGGGAAGAAAAAAAAGTCCTACAATTATGTCCTCCCCTCAGAAAAGAGTGGTTCTGCAAGTATTGCTATAGAGTTTCCCTTTTCTATAGTTTCTAACACAAACTGGGGAAAGTTACATTCAGACTGCACTAAATAGTTGTCTTCATTCCAGATCAGAGGATTAAGCTCAGGTTTAAAATTAAATGTAAATTACAAATAAGTATTCAGAAAACGTTAATTAAAAGTATTACGTTCCTGACTCATTTATTGCTCAGCAAGGGTTCCTAAGTATCTTAGCTGGAGAAAGGGGCCATTCACATTCCTCCTTTTTTGACCAAGTCATTGTACATGTCTTAGGTTATCCATTTGCAAGTTAATGTAGTGCCAAAGCGAAGGTTTTCATTTTAAAGAAGTAATATTTCACAGCAAGATATGCTCCTGCAAGATGTAAAACAATCTTTTTCTAAAGCACGGGAGTTAATCAGCCTTTCTCTTCATTGCTACAGAGAGGGTTCGAATGGCATAAGATGCTGATTACTTAGAGCCCAGCATCTATAGAAATCCCAATACGATTACTTTTTCCTCCCTTTGTTATCAGAGTTTATTGTATCTTGTGTTCAGGTTTTAAGTAGTTTTCAAGTAAAAAAAACAAAAATTAAGAAGGTGGTATTTTCTGAGTCTTCTGAATAACGATCGTGTTACATCAGAGCGCCACATGAATGCGTAAGGTGGAGCTTGCAAATGAATAGCAGAAGGATTGTTCCCTATCATTGTGTGCACACTGGGTGCAATTCGTCCAACACAGTGTGCCCATTTCAGGGGAGCATTGCACTGCCCGTGCTTTTAAAACAAACTCCTTCAAAGCCTCACACTAAAAATACCACACCGAGCTAATGTGTACCAGTGGCGGTGCTTCTCCCGGCCCACTCGCAGCATTTCTCTTGCACATTTGATCTTTATGGTTTCCATACTGGAACGATTTGGTTTGCTGAATTCTGGAAATGTCTCAAGTTGAAATGCTAGTGTATTAACCTGCTGTACTGAGTCTCTTTTGTTTCTCTTTACCAGAGTGCCGCTTGCCAATTTTTACAACTACAGCAGATTTTACTATTCAAACAGAACCAGATGGAACACCAGTTCAAAGAACATGTCAGAATTAAATATTTCTTTTTTAATTAGTTGCTTCTGATTTATGCAAAAAAAAATTAACATAAGAGTGGGAGAATGTGCCATGAATCCAGATGCAACACAGCCCACACAAGCATTATCTTTTCTCTGTCAGAGACACAGAGGCCTTTTCTTTCGTTTCTTCTTGCCTTTTCTTTTTTCCCTTTTGTTTCTGGATTTCATTTTTCTTAAACTTCCTGCATCTTTTCCTTCTCAAACCGGCCGCATAATGATGGCTGAAGTTCTTTTACATTCATACTTTTTAATCATTAGCTTGAATTTTCTCTTGTAGAAACTGGCTATTCCACCTCAAAAAAAAAAAAAAGTCATACTCAATATTGCAACCCCAGCGCCAGTTTCTCAATGTGATAGCATCCTTTGAGTCTAATCTTTGTTTTTGATTGGTGGAATCTTTACACTTAGATTTTTTCTGCTGCAGAAGAGGATCTGGGCAGAAGGTGAAGACTGTAAGGAATATTTCAACTGCTAAAGAAAGTTCATTTCCTTTTTTGCTGCCAAGCAATCCGATTTCTTTGGCATGAATGTTTGCTCATCTTCTCTTCCGTGCTTCCCCATTTTTGCCAAGTCACATAAGCATCAGTTCAGTAAAGCATACTGACTGAGGACAGTTGTTAGGCACAGACTAGAAGTTGAGCGTGTGATTAGCTGCTTTCTCTTCTGGGGCTCTCAGGATGTTGCTGTCAAGGTCAATGAGAAAGGCTTCAGTGACTCGGCAGAGATATTACTAACGGCAATATTTTCTCCTGTCTTTATGGAGCTGCCACAAATATCACTGAGAATTTTGCGCAAAGGTTTGAGATGGTTTATAGCCTTAACTATTTTCACTTAAACCCAGAATGAATATTTGCACCCTGTCATTAATCAAGGAGTTGTGCTCTTGTAATGACTACTTATTTCAAGGACGAAGACTTTTGGAAGTAATTTTCCAACCAAATTAATGAAACTATTTTCATAATTTCCACTAGAGCCTGTGTCATTGTTACTTAGCATTATATACTTCTTTACTTGAGGCTCAGTAAATAAAGGAATTAAGTGACAGTTGTATATACATCACAGGAGAGCATGGTTGGTCAAATCAAACAGCAACACCTAACAAAAAAGATCAACTCTTGCTTAATTAAATATTTGACAGAAGAACAGTGAAGCGTCACAACAGTTAATCTGACCCAGAGCACTGTATGCTATCTAGGGAAATGGCACAGTTCTCTAAAAATATTTACTTTGCTATGTTGTGTCAAGTGATGGATTATACAGCTTGTCAAGCCACAAGAGATGCCCACAACAAAAAGCTTCCTGTTGTTAATCAAACTCCAGCACTTTGTCCTTTATTTTCTCAGGCTGTTGAACAGACCTACAGTAGGAGTGTTAAAAGCTGGTAAAACTGCTCCCTTGCTACAGCTCCCTCAATGACTATTTTATTTAGCAAGGCAGATTTTCATTCTGAAAATTAGGTCTTCCATGCTATGACATGGTTATGTATGACGACAGGAAGCAGCAATATTCATTTCAAGCCATGCCTGTTGCATGCTGTTCCTTATCCAACAGTTTGCTAAGACTTGCTACGTGATACATTGTGCAGAACTAAATGTTTTTCTTTTTCCTTCTCCTTAACTGGTCTCGAATTAAATGCGTATGCCATCTCTTGCATATCTGTGTCTTAAAAATGTGTCACCCACACACATTTTTCAGAGTCAGTAAGACAGCAATAAAAGTATTTTTCCTGGATGCTAAAAGATCTTGCAGAATAAATAGAGATGTGTAGAATTCATGTGTAGAAACAGCTATTTTCCTGCAATATGCTTTCATGTGAAAGAAATTGATTGTAGGAGTAGAAGCAACTGGGGCTTTTTTTACATGAACATTGCTCTCCTGGAAAAAAAAATACACACCTGAGATGTTCCTCACTTCTTGTAAGTTAGGGGCTAATTCCTATAGGCAAGTCTGCTCCCAGTCTAGTACGTAACCAATAAAGGCGGTCACATTGCAACACAGGCAATCATCAAAGGCTGTGCTTTTGGATAAGGCCCTAAGGCATCATTTTCCAGAAGAGATAAGCTTTTTATTCTGAATGAAAGTGAACAAAATTTGAAAAAAGGGCTAGTAACATACTGCAGTTAGTCAAAGCTAGAACTCTGGTCATGGAAATGAAATGTCATTATTTCAGGCTTGGAGACAGCTGCCTATCTCGGATAACAGCCATGCAGCATGCAATAACTCAGAAAATTGTTTGCATCCTCTAAAATAAATACCAGATGTTTGTTTATCATATGTGCAGAAAGTTAAATGTCAAATAATTGCAGGGAAATGCATTTGATGTTCATCTTCAAAAGTACTGTATTTCATCACCGCCTCTCTCCACAGTTCATTTTAACATGAAACACAAGTTCTTGAAACAAAAAAAAAAAAAGGACAAGAAGCCCAAAGCAAAAAGCTAATTCTTAAAGATTTGTATTACTATCTCAGCTGGAGGAGACTAGATCTGAGAAAAAAGGGTCACCACTGGTCATGTTAACACTTGGAGACCTCTGTGGAGATGACTTACTAAACTGACTGGATATTACACAGCTAGTTGGACTCTGTAAGCCTCCAAAAAGCATGAGAACATCCTATCTGTTTGGTGACACAGCTGTCTAAAAGCTGCTGTCTTTTGCTATGCTTTCTCTGGATAGCATATGAAGGAAAAGCTGTCCTACCATGGCTGCATTTTGGTACCTTCAGGTTCCAGTTGCTAATAGCAGTTGATATGGTTGAACATCAGCTCTGAGCAGGACCTGTGACATTTAGAATGTGTATTTTATGCACAATTTTGCATTTTACAGAAGGTAAACTTTCAAAAGGCATTTGAAAGAAAAGAAAATATAACACAAAGTGATTAATGAATGTGAGCTTAACAGCCCCTTAAGATGTGTCATGCAGTTTCCAAGGTAGTCTTCTACATAATTTATTTCTATCACCTCACTTAGGGAAGAAGAATGGTAAATTTAGAGCTTGATTTACAAACATACTAAGGCACCACAGAGGGGTGCTCAGTGTTGCAATTCTGTTTCCATGCACCTGGAGAGGAGCATGTCTTCCGGAGGCCACTGTGGAGAAGCATCAAAGCTTAAGTCTCTACCTCCCTCCCAGACCTCTGTGCTGAGGCAGTACTTTGAACCTTCAACTTCTGCTTCTCTGCTGCTTAACCCCACCTTTCTTGGTTACACTGCTGCTTTCTCACAAAGCACAGATGGTGAAAGTTTAGTCTTTTTTCCTCTAACAGCTTGTGAGCAAACACCCCCTGGCACACTGCTGGTCAAGGGGTTACAGCCCACTTTTAAGGGGGATAAAGCTGTGTCATACAGCTGAACACTTGAGCCATCAGCCTCCAGGCACCCCAGGAGAGGACTGCTGTTGACATAGTTCCATTTTTCAAGAAGCACGTAAAGATTTTATGATCTGGAGAGAGCACGTCTACATGAAGATGTTCTCCCTAACAACAAGAGAAGCACACTCCCTGTCCCTTCCTGTACTGCATTACTATTACTGGAGCCAGGAGTGCTAATAAGGTTGCTTCTTCCCTAATTATAGGCAATAAATTAGAGGTCCTCTCAGAGTCTCTCTATCTCCCAGTGAGCTGGTAACTTCTGGCAGGAGAATTTCTGCCTACCTTTTGAATTCTGTCAGGTTGTAAGCATGAAGGTGATGTCCAAATCCTTTGCATGTTTAGGATTTGCTTCTGGGCAGTGTGATAGATACTGCAGGATATTCAGTGCTCCAAGAGTTAAGGGGGTAAATTGAATACCAGCACTTGTGACCAAGCAAAAATTTGGGACCCTGAAGTTCTTTGAGGGGACAAGCCTGAGTAATTGGAATAGTCAGTGACTGCTGGCTGTAATTGTTAGCTCAGGCATCAACTAATCAATCCTTCCTCTAAACCCCCGATGTTAAATCTTAACTTAGCTTCAAATACCTAGAACTCTTCAATAGGCCATTGCTTGACTTTATTCACAATGAAGTACTTACTGTATATTAAAAAGCCCCTACTAGAATCATTTCAAATCAGTTGGAACGGTACAGGCTTGGGACCCTAATCATTTCAAAACTGAAGAGCTGTTTCAAATTGTAAGAGAAGCAGATCATTTAAATAACTTAGCTCTGCACTCCCTCAGACTTCCAGATTTTCAAGTGCACTTCAGCCTGGAAGTGAATGTGGTATTGGACATAACTCAGTGCAGCACACTTTACAATCAGCAGAGTACAGTTTGGAGAGCATTTGAAGTTAAGCTGAGATTGCTCAGTGCAATGATGCCCAGATTCCCCCATTAACTTTCAGATTGCAACAATCTAACATCTGAGACTCTCTAGTTACTTTAAATCACTTGATTGTTTTTGTAAGGCCGTGCTGGGATTTTTTTTACTTTTTTCTTTAAGACTGAATTTTTTTATCACGACAAAACAAAGTGTTGCACTATTTCACCCCAAAAGATAAGGGGTTACATATAGACTTTACCAGCCTTAAAAACTGGGGCAGGGGCTTTGCCCTGAAAGCTAGTTCTATCTGTTACACACAAGGCTGCTATTCTTGTGTTGGAAGACTTCAGAATGCCTTGCATATGACATGGGCATTGAGAGAGCAGCCAGCCTGTCCTCAATAGCACTTCCTTCAGCCTTTTGAGAGAGAATGCAGAGCATGTTGATTTAACTGCTCCAGCGCCTTTGGATATATGACATACATCCAGGAAAAAGGATGCCTGTGGGACACAGGGGACATATATTCTGCATCCTGCATACTTTGGAAATAATGAAAATGCCTGACACATTCATGGGACATTCACTTGAGAAGGGTTAATTCACCCTTTTATTATCCTACTGGAGTCTGGACAACTGAGGTTTAGAGGAATAAATGACTCTGATTAATACTTCACCAATACTGCCATTTTATACTGAAATGAAATAATTTGCTTTAGGTAACAGAGAAAATTCTAGCTGCAGAGAAGAAGAGGTGATGCATTTGATTTTAATTGGTCTGTTCTTATGGCTGAAGAAAAGCTGTAAGGATATGGCAGGTTTTTCAAACCTGTGGTCACCAACCTGGCTGTGAGAACGTTTCTTGCCTAGTTTCAGCCATTTGGCACCTGGACATGTGCACCAGGACATAGGTTTCTTTGGTGAATGGATCTGACTCTGAGTAACTGCACTCCCGCACCCTACATTGTCCTCCCAGCTATGCCAATACATCTTCTGTGATGCCACATGATGAACTACATGAAGAAACAGATCTGGGTGACAAATAAATATCTGGGGGAGGGGAAGGTTAACCTAAATCATTTGTTCGTTCAGCTGCAACTTCATGAGAGAAGAAGAAAATAAGAGTGAGTGAAGAAGAGAGAAGGCCTCTAACACAAATTCATGTGCACACCATAGCACTCATTTCTCCAGCAACTTTAAAATGACATTATTTTCTAATGAGTAAAGTTCATTACATTTGACAGTTGGAACAGAATTATTGCACTTGTCATAATGCTTCTTTCTGTTTTCTTCAAATACATCATATGGTACAAGCAACTCATTTGCCTTTTTCCCATCAAAATCTTACAGTGATTCTTAATTACCTTGTGACTAACTGATACACCATGGGATTCCTTTCTCCTCTTCTGTTTGCAAGTGATGAGCTCCCGGGTTTTAGCAGAATTCTTGTTATCATTCCCTAGGTGCATGACTTTGACATTGTACTATTAAATTTCATCCCATTTCTAATACTCCAGTCCTCAGGGTCATTCACTTCTCACTGCATGACTCTCCTCTGTATTGACAATGCCTTGCAGCTTTGTGTCCTCAACCAATTTCATTAGCATCTATGCAAGTAGTTAATGAAAGTATTAAGTAAGATTGTTCACCATAATGGTCCTGGAGGAACTTCTTTAGTAACTTCGCTGCAGTCTGGTGGTTCCCACTTGTACTGATGGGGTCTCTGGCTCCTCCCCTATAAGGAAAGATAATTCTCTGGCATGCAAATGGCCCTCCTGGCTAATTAGGCAACTGTTCCTGTCTCCTGTGATGACATTGTTTACAAAAGGGGAGATTATGGCTACGTTATTATCAGCAGTATACTGCAATTTCCTTTATATAAAATCCTTATTACCTCTGTTAAAGCATGGGGGACAGAGGGAATATAAAGTCTGAGTATACTCAGACTATACTTCTGTATTCCTATTATGCTCTGAATCTATTGTACTCACATCCCAATTCATTCCTTACCACAGGTGGATCTAGGCCTTCTCCGCTTGGTTTCCGGAATTGGGACCCAAGGAGCCATCTCAAAGGAAACAAAGAAAGAATATTACCTGAAAACATACCGCGTAGACATCAGCTCCAATGGAGAGGACTGGATTATACTGAAGGAGGGAAACAAGCCTATTGTAAGTCTATCACAAGTTTAATCAGCGTGCTCAGGGTTAACAATATCCCATATCCAAAGGGTAGCTATTGTCTCAGTAAGTAGAGGGTCACAGAAGCTGCTTATCCAAAGCCTAGAGCAGCTGAAACATGTGCAAGGTACTGCTCCATCTGTTGTACCCATCATAATTTGAGTGGTTCAGGTCTTTTCCCTGGAGTGTGCTGCTGTTTCCCAGTTTGCCAGATTTTCTATATGACCTTGAGAAAAACATTATGGGGAACCTTTTAAAAAAGATGTAGTTCCCTTATCTGCAGTGGAGCTCAGGATATGCAGTGTGTCAGTGCCTCAGCTCCCTGTCCATAGCCATGCTTTCTTGCAGGAGTGCTAGCAAGTTATTAGCAGTTTGTTAGGCTTCCAGGCATCTCAGTGATGGGGGTCATGCAGACAGATAATTAGGCACATCTTACCATCCTTATAGATTTTTATCACCTTCCCATTTTATCAACGGGTTTGCTCTTTGTGACCTCCCAATGAAACAGCTTTAGACACTTACAGGAAAAATCTTCATTATCTGCTACCATGAGCATAAAGCTCGTTACTGAGAAGTCAGTTCTGCTCCAACTCTCACATGAATAGTCCCAGGGTGGCTGTGCCTTCCTTCTCACCTCATTCAGGATGTGCCCAGGAGCAGCATCCCCAGAGGCTACCAGGGGCTGATGCAATGGGAGCCTCCCTTCAAAATAGGTTTTTTGTGACCCTTCTGTGAGGATCCAGAAGAGCTATGTAATATTAAACTCTATCAGTGTTACCATATCTAGCTCTAAATATTTAGTTACTGGATTCTCTCTGAGTCATCTGTAATTGCTATGCCAACTCCACTGCATTTATCTAATCAAAATGGTAGCAGTGTTTAACACACACATCTTTCTTCTTTGAACCACTTTGGAAAACAATAAAAAACGAACCCTGAAAGCTTCTCTTTGACAGGTATTGTCATGGTTTTACAGAGAAGGAACTTTAGAAGGTCAAATGCCACAATGTAGGCACTGTGTAATGATATATAAGGATACAGTAACTGACTTGCCCAAATTCACAAGAAGAACCAATGTGGTGGTTGGTATGAGACACAGTGTTTCCTGGCTCTGGTTCCTATAATCTGAACAAATGCCTCTTTCAAAATCAGACCATGCCTGATTTTCGTTACTGACTTAAATTTTTAAGCTCTCCAAGAGTGTATTTTACTAGTACTTTTCTATTGTACACACTGTCCTTAATTGTTAAGAACAGTTCTTAAACCTGTCTTATTTGTTCGAAGGGCTTAGAAAAAAATCAGGTTTCTAAAACAGCAATATTTTGCCTTTGATCAGGACAAGAAAAAACTACTGCTATCTTTATTCAGGTGAAAAGATAAGGAGATCTGGCTACTGAAGGAACAGCAAAAGCCCGCAGCCACAGATCTCTTCAAGGTAGCCCCACAAGAGTGTTGCACTAACCATACATAAAGAGTTGGGTACTTTTGACCAAAGACTCATTTCCTCTGCCAGATGCAGACCTTGAGAAAACCACAGCAGGTCCTCCCAGAGAAAAAAAAAAAAAGTTGCTGAAAGGAAATGTAACTCCATTGAAAATCTCTCACTGGATATGAAACTCCAATATTAAATTACTTGAGATGTAGCTGAGCCTGATGAGTTGACAGCTGTGCGCTGCTGGCCTCCACTCCAAATTAGTGCAGTTATTGCAAGTAACAAACAGGAAAGTAGACAGTGTGTGTAAGAAATGGGAGAATCTCCCATAAAAGGAGAGGGGCTTGTATCCACAGAAAACAACAGGAAATTGGTCCTCTCTATGTGAGGAAGAAGCAGGAAACTGAATCACCTTCTTTGGACTAGAACATTGCAAGGTTTTGGCTCTACTAGGAAAGACTGTGTCTGCGGGATCCTCAACATGAAAGCACAGCACAGTCCTGTCCCTTCGTGTGGAAGTCTCATTGTTCGTCTAATTTGACTGTTAGCCTCAGGGGATGCGGAGAAAATCTTAGAGCCTGCTATAGAGATTTTAAATAGACTTCCATCTCAGTATGCAAAGAGAACATCTGAGTACTTGTTAAAAAGGATTTAAAAACGGAAGGTTAACAAAACAAGGTTTGCACGATACACGCCGCAAAACTCTTAAGTCCAAGGGCAGCAAAATAATACATGGTTTTATCCTAACTCCATGCAGGATTTTTACATGGTCTAATTGAATTCCAAAGCTCTAATTCAGACCTGAGGTTCTGTAGCTTTTTTCATCATCCTAGAGTGTATGAGGAATAAAACTGCCCTAATGGGGCATTGAGGGGTTCTTCCAGGACATGGCAGACTTTGGGTGGCAGAGACCAATGTATGCCATTCCTGCATATAGAGCATATCAGGAACCCCTCAAAATAGGCGGGGACTGGAAAGACCTTTGTTGCGCTCAGGTCAGCTCCTGCTCTCAGGATGGCCCTGACCTCCTGCTCTGCTCTGCAGCGCTGTGGTGTGTTAGGGGACCCTGCCGGCGGCAAGTATTTTTTGTATTACTACCTTACATCTTCTTTTTTCCTCCCCATGGAAAGCCTATCTGTCTGCAAAAATTGTGTTAGGAGTTTAATGAACAAGATCCCCAGGCAAGTCTTTTGTCTCATCTGCCCCCAAAAGTAACCCTGGTTAGACCTTGTATCCTACCTATCTGTAAAGCGCAGAATTATCAGCACCGTTGAAGAGAAAGCCTAACAAATATGTACTTTTTCTTTCCACACAAAGGTGTTTCAAGGGAATAGCAATCCCACTGACGTTGTTTACAGACCTTTTGCCAAACCAGTTTTAACACGGTTTGTGCGAATTAGACCAATGTCTTGGGAAAACGGAGTATCACTGAGATTTGAAGTTTATGGCTGCAAGATAACAGGTAGGTCTCGGGAAGGATTTTAAAACCAAGGGAATTTATTGTGCCTATGCTGTGGGGTTTATTTCTCTGAGTGAAATGCATCTTCACTATTTCCATTGTGGTCTGAACGTAGAAATGTTTAAAAAAAGGTAAGGAAAATAAAATGTGACAACCTAAACATCCAGTGTTACCTGAATGGTGTTCTGCTTTAAAAAAGAGAAATACAAACAAGGTTTATTTACATTTCTTGCAATTATCTGCAATTGTGATAGTAATTTAATATTTTTACAAAGCTGATTTTTCTAAAAAATATCTAGTGCTGATTTATAAGACTTAATACAGTTCATTTGCACTAATTTTTAATAGTTTTTTTTTCCCCTTAAAGTGTTCCTTCAGTCTTGAAAATGTTTCTGAGGATGGGTTTCCATACAGCAGGAAAATAAGATTATTGTTCTATGTGGTATAGAATTCCAGGTAATTCTATGAAATCTTTTCAGATTAGGTAAAGGTATTTAATGCAGGCAGAACTGCTGTTACATTCTATATTGGAAACCTTCATTATTTGTTAGCAGCTTTTCCTATTTGTAATTTATATTTATCTGGGACCATAAAAGAATCATCAAATCATTTTGGTTGGACCTTTAGGATCACAAAGTCCAAGCCTTAACCTAACACACCCAAGCCTACCACTAACCCATGTACCTCAGCACCACATCTACCTGTCTTTTCAATACCTCCAGGGGTGGTGACTCAACCACTTCACTGGGCAGCCTGTTCCAGTGCTTGTCAACACCTTCAGTGAAAATTTTTTTCCTAATATCCAACCTAAACCTCCCCTGGCACAACTTGAGGCCATCTTCGCTCATCCTATCGCTCATTACCTGGGGGAAGAAATTTGACACCCACCTCTCTATAACCTCCTTTCAGGTAAAGGAAGCAACCGTGTAGCTTCTGTGTCATTTGAAAAAGCCTGAGAGTCCGGAGAAATACAATAGGAAAATCTCACATACATCTATAAATTATATTTTACAGAATGTATAAAATATTTCCATTCCCAATGTCACCAAAATCTGCAATCAGATTTTGGCTGGTTTTGGAAGTTTTCTCTAGGGTTATATTCACAAATTCAGATGTCACCCTGCACTCTTTCCCTTAGCAAGAAGAATAGAAAACAAGAATAGAATAGGATTTTCTGATGCTTTTGGTTCTCATCAAGCCAGAAATACTTGTGGTATTTTTGTACTTCCTGCCAAAACTGGGATGTGCAAGTTTGAACAAATGAAAATTATATACAAATCCATTTAGATTATTGTGAATATAAGAAAAAAAATGGTTATGATAGTTGAATTGACTGATGTGTTCTGTTTCTGCTTTGGTTCTAGTTCAGATTAGCTATTTAATTTATTGACTTTTTTTTCCCCTCTGTAGATTATCCTTGCTCTGGGATGCTGGGTATGGTGTCTGGGCTCATTCCTGACTCTCAGATTACAGCATCTACTCAAGTTGATCGAAACTGGATCCCAGAAAATGCTCGCCTAATAACAAGCCGTTCGGGTTGGGCGCTGCCACCAACTACTCATCCATATACAAATGAATGGCTTCAAATAGACCTTGGTGAAGAAAAAAAAGTGAGGGGCATAATTGTCCAAGGAGGCAAACACCGAGAAAACAAAGTATTCATGAAAAAATTCAAAATTGGCTACAGCAACAATGGATCAGATTGGAAAATGATCATGGATTCCAGCAAGAAAAAGATAAAGGTAAGGAAGAAAGCTCTGCACTGAAAAAATCATGTTGCATTAAAAAAAAAAAGCTTTGCATTAAATTTTTACAGATCTATCTCTGACCTTAGAAAAGGCACACAGCTGCATGGAAGCCAGACAGGAGGGCTCCAAGGGCGGCAACCCTGAAGGGATGCTGTGGGAACCTTCCCATGCCTGAGTGCAGGAGCCGGCCTTGGGACATTCATCTTGGAGGCAAAGGCCTTCTGTTTATTCTCCAGCTAGTTCAGACGTGATTTCTGACATGGTTGGTGTGCCTCTGCGGCCCCTATGTTACTGCAAAATCCCATACAATGGCAATATGCAACATTGCCAAAAAAAGTAGTGTTTCCTCTGCAGTGTTTCCACTTAACTTATTTGAGATGTTTTTCCTTTGTTTCTTTTTTTGTCTGAGCTGTAGAATGAGTGCTGTTTAACTCAGTGGGGTACCTGTTGGATTTCTGAACTGCCCATAGACTGCTCTGAGAGCTTCACAGATTCTCCGTCACAGTCTGACCCAAATCCCATTGAAACAAAGTCATGGTGGTATAGCCATGTTGTCCCATCCTAAGTGAAAAGCAGCATTGTGTTATCAAAATTTAGTGGTTGCTTGGGAAAAAAAGCCAAATGGTTCGTAGGTCCAAGAAGAACCTACAAGACTTTTGCAGAGGAGGACTAAAAGAATTGCTGGGTTAGATGCCAAAGAAAACGAATGTGGTCCCAAAAGGTTTCTGGGAATACACCTATTTTGGTTTGTCTTTGAATGTAGGCCTTTCAGGATGAGTCTTTAGCTTATTTACCTCAAATCCCATTAATCAGGTCTTCTATCCTCTCTTGTTATCTTTGTTTACAAAGTGCACTTTTGCCTCGAGAGGCATACCCCTTTTTCAGTCCTCCAACCCTGTTCCTTGATGAAACCAGTGAGTGTGCAGTCCCACTGGTTGCTGCATCAGGGATGATCAGGGAATCCTTTGCCAAAAATGTGTCCTCAAAAGACAAATAGGCATGGTGCTTAACAGATAGGAATCCTGAGAGTTGCCCCGTATTTCAGCTGCGTTAGTCTGAAAATTAGATGTAAGAGCTGTTTTGCTATATAGACTCATCCATTGGACAAACCTTGTTTCCTTAAAGGAAGAGCTGAGTGGGCCCATGGATGTAGCTTTTCCAGGCACATTTGGTAAATATTGGACTTCATTCTCTCCTGTTTTAATCTCACTGAATATGTCTGCATTTTCTCACTTCTCATCACTTTTCATCATTTGTTTTAGGGATTAAAACTAAATGAATTCAGCCTTTGCAGTCAGCGCCTTTCTCTTGTTACCATGAGTTTTGACTTCATCATAAAGTGTGAAGAGAGTGTAAATCAACAATGGGATCTAACCATTTTCTTTCTAAAATAGATGTTGTTTTGACATGTACTTCTACACTGTGGCTCAATGAGGGAAAAAAATAATGCCATATGCTTTCAAAGCAGTGCGCCGTCTGCTGCATGGCTCTCTGTTTTCTAATACAAGCACTTGCCATCATTGTCAGAAGTTAGCAGTTTGACAAGAAAACTAGTGTGCTAACTAACGCACTGAGCCCTTCCTCAGCTTTCATCACTACCAGAAATTAACTTGCAAGTTTAATGGAATGGAGAGGGCAGGAATTTGAATCTCTTGTGGCATAATTAGAATCTTTCCAAAAAATTCAAGACGTTTAATAAACTTTCTTCTAAAGCACAAGTTGTCTTTAAAGAGAATCAGATAAATCCTATGATTTGGGAGTCTGAGAGATTTAAAATGTTAATACTCGCACGTAGAATTTTTAAATGTAAGCAGAGCTCGATGGGACAGTGTACTATAATGAGTCACAGCAGGAATGTGGATTAGAAACAGCCCTGTTACATGAAACGAAACACATCATTTCACTTGGTTAAAGCCTTGACTTTCAATAAACAAACAACTGCATTTTAGGAAAAGAAAGAGCAATGTCAAGCTAAACATAACAACAGAATATGTCCAAAACATGAAACATCACCTTCTTTCTCAACATGATCTTGTCATCAATGCCTGCAGCTTCTTTCACTAAGACTAGCATAACCCTTTCCTCTGTGGCTGACCCAATTTCTGCTAGTTTCCCCCTTTAGCCTAACTCAAGCACTCAAAGTACTGAATATCACTCAAATCCTCAAACAACCATGCAGAACCCCATTTCATTTCAAGATACAATTTGCATTTCTTCTCCACAATCTTACTGAAGCATATTCTGTAAAGTCGTCTTTCTCTTTCATACTTATTTCCTCCTTTCACTTACACACTCGTGACTTTTTTTGAGTTTTTTACACCACCTCCCATCATTTCTGGCACAAGAAACTTCTGATTGTCCTGCCATTTGAAATAAACTTTAAAAATTTTTCTGCCATGTTTATTTTGATTTTAAAAGATATTGGGAAGAATTATTTTTTTCTCTCACCAGTTTAGTTTCTCCTTTTTTTAGGTGTTATTTATAATATCTTATTTTTGTAATGAAGTAAAGCAATGTGTGACATAGCCTGTATAAAAGGCACTTACAAAGTGAAGTTTTGCTGTATACTCCTCTCTCCTCCCCCCACAAAGAATATCAGTACGTGTTTTAAATGAACAGTCAAAATTGAATCACAAGCAGCTCTGCACTACAAAGGACAATGATTCAATATAATTATGATTCAATATAATTCTAGATGCCTATTGAATTCTAATGTCTATGTGTCAGTACTCCAGTACTGATGTCTTTTATACAACAGTTTTCATTATTATATGTTGCTATTAAGACTACTATTAAAAAGGAAGCAAGGATTCCGCAGATACGTGTGTCTGTCTACTTTTTGGCATTCATTTTCTTATATGGTAGGTAGTTTTTCTGATCATTTGCACTATATTGCTATTCAAATATAATAATATGTAATTGCATGTTAATTAGATCTGACAGGCTATCTACATGTGAATTCTTGACAACTGTCTTCCAAGGACTGGCAGAACACCAGGTCAATCAGTGTTCCTTGAAGCTACCTTAGAGGTGCAATCTCCCATAGGAAACAGGAGCAGAAGCATTAATGTTGAAATTCATTTTCTTTTTTAAGGGGTTGGTCATAGTCTCCCATCATTAGTGGCTTTTGTGACTGGTGATCTAACCCATGGCCACAAGGGGTTGTGGACCACTGTTCATAATATAGAGGTGTACAGTAAAAACAAGCAAGGCTTCTAGGACTGCGCTGGAAATACAAACAATCACTAGTTTTACCTATGCTGGCTTTCTGCCTTGGGGAATACAGCCACCTTCTCCCATGGCCTCTGTTTTCATCTGCCCTCAGATCAATAAGAGGACTTTGTTGCAGGTTGGGTTTTGTTCTCATCCAAAATGAAGGACAGCTGGTGGTTCCTTCCTAAAGAAGGCTATAAGACTTCACAACCATGAGTTAGAAGTATCTTATAAATAGCCCTTCTAATCCCAAATTTGAACTCTAGTTCAAAGAAGATGTCTTTAATTATTTACCGCTTAACTAATTCATAGAAAAGTTGAAAATACATTTACTTCACTGTTACACACATTTTTTGTATTTTGTACTTCAGAGTATTCTCTAAATGTCATTATCGATATTCCAAAACCATTTTTTACCATACAATAGGGTGACAATAACTCCTTCTGCCTATCTTGGGTTATAAACTCTTTATGGCAAGGACTGCTTCTTTGTACAGTTAATTCATTCTAAGGACCAATCATCACCATGGAGGAACCTGAGGTGTTTTTATAAGACCAAATTATAACTTTCTCTGTATGCAAAAGATCACTGGCAAGAGAAGCTGAAGGTATCAAACAAATGCCATTGAGAGCCGCATTATGGCTAAAGAACCCAGAGTGCAACTCAGAGAAGAGATTTTTGTCTGAAATGTACATTTGCTGACCTGCCTTGCCCGTTAGATTATATTGCAGTTTTGTCAGGAAGCAGCTTTCTTCTTTCTTTCTTTCTTTTCATTCTTATTCAATAGCGGCTCACTGGAAGAACTCTTGCAGCTACTGTTCCTGGAGTTTAATTTATGCCTTTTGAAATAACTACAACTTGTGAAACTCTGTCACTGGGGGAAATCAGATTGAAATTTTCTCTTGAATAGTTGGATTATTATTGTAACCACTTAAAAGGTGACAGGATCTTCACCTCAGCCATTTTTTTTTCCCTGAGAAGTGTTAAAAATGTCACCCAGTTAAACCCCAGATCAGAGCATCATTTAAAAACATGTCTCATTAAACACTCAGCTCTTGTTATGACCCTGATGGATTGGTTGCTATTGAGTTTATGAAAAATGAAATGCATTACTTTTCTGAGACGCTTAAACTATGTATTTTCCATTCTCGTTTAGGACAGGAATGCCTGACACTTATTAAGCGGTTAGAATCCAGCCTACTGCTCGCTGAATTCAAAGTCTAGGGAATGAAGGGAAAAAGATGAGTGTTGAAAATAGCCTCTCTTTTTCCTTTTTTTTTCCTGTTTTTTAACAAGTAGCATTTGTCATGCTTTGCAGACTTTTGAAGGCAACACCAACTATGATACACCTGAACTGAGGACTTTTGAACCCATATTGACAAGATTCATCCGCGTCTACCCTGAGCGAGCCACACATGGAGGACTGGGGCTCCGAATGGAGCTGCTGGGCTGTGAACTTGAAGGTAATTGCTCTGCTAGAGATGACTGCACTTTATTATTTTCATAAATACATCCTACACTTGGACTTCTGCTGAACACTGTTGTGTCTGTACAGGCAGCTCATCAGACTCTGGCTTCTGTGACTGCCATTAGTGCTGATTCTTGGCCTAATCAGTTCCTTCTCTGCAGACATTTGAATACGCCCAAGGCACAAATATTATTCTTTCTCCCATTCCTTTCTTGTATCACAGCAATATTCTCCACATGGTTTTCTGTTCCCTTAAGCAGCATTATGATTATACTTTTGAGAAGCACAGAGATATTAGGAGAGTATAAAGACAGGAACTTATATTTTATGTTACCATAATACAACCCCAGAATAGAGGTTTTCTGAGAATGAAGAGGGAGCTTTGCACCAAATATAGCAATAATATCCATTGCTCCTTCAGAGGATGTGAAAGTCACACCAGACACTACGGTGGGCAATGGTTACTCAGCTGGAAAGGCTCTGTGCTGTTCCTTGTTGGGGAGCAAAGGGGCACTCTTTGTTCCTTACCAAGCTTTAATTTTGTGAGTGTATGTAGGAGATAAAAGACCAAGAAAAGCAAAGTTTAGACATTTATCCTTGGACTGTGACATGAAGTCAAGCTTTGATTCTTGTTATATAAACAATAATTATTTAACATCATAGATAACTACAGATAACACCATGTGAATTTCATTATTTTATCTGATGGATGATGGTATAGTGGCATGGCTTATAAACCACACAGTTTAACACCACACAGAATAAAAAACATGTTAATCAGGGTTTCATGTGATACCTTGTATCGAAGTAGCTGAACAGGCTCCCAAGATGAATGGAGCCGACTGCTCTGCCTCCATTTCTTTCTCACCGTTTCTCCCCCAAGGCGGAAGAGTGGGAGGCATTAGCTGTGAGAACTGATGAGTTCTGTGTTGGTTTTTAGTGAAGGCTGGATTGAATAAATGTCCTTTTTACTTGGCCCGGAAAGTGGGGAGGTTGGAAATACATCTTAGTTCCTGCAGGAAGTCTTCATTTCCTGTGGGAATGCTTAGTTCCTGCAGTCTATTGTGCGACTTGCTCAGAAAAAAGGAAACCCAGCACCTGCCTTATGTAAACTCACAACCTGTGGGCCACGTCCTTCAATCACAGGGTTCCTGTAGCCACCTCAGCATCAAGAAATGAGTTTGGGGACCACCTTAAAAGAGCACATGCTCAGTGAGATGGAGGTACCAAAAAAGGAGACTGACCAGGCAAAACACCTTAGTTCTTAGGCAAACTACATCAGCAAGTGTAAGTTTTCTGTGGGACACATCCACTTCTTTTTGTCTCCCCAGTTATGGTGCATTTTTGAAGGGTGCTCAACTGTAAGTCAGTCATGGAAGAGTGAGGTCAATTCCCATTTACCAGTGGGGAAAGGATAATAAGAAAACTTTGTTGTGTAACTGTATCAGGAGGGAGTTGAATGAAGAGAAGTCACTTGAGATTTACTGAGCAGGAAAGGAGTTGAGATGGGAAAAAAAGCATGGAAATAGGCAGAGACAGGAGTAGAAATCAGGTCTCCTGCAGTAATGAGCAAGGAGAAGCTTTGTGTGCTCAAAGCATCCCAGGGGACTTATATGAAATGATGGCAGAGATGTAGGCAAGCTTGAGGCTATACAGGGGCACGAAGATCAAGATAGAAAACTTAACTCAATGTAGAAAACTAGAGGGAGCTCCCAGAGGGGTTTTTAAAGAGATGTGGGGAACAGAGGCTCTGCATAATTCATAATAGGTACAGAACTGTTTCTTTAACTAGGCCTAGATTGTACCTGTAAAGCATAGGTCGGAGTCCTAAAGAGACATATTTCATCCCAGAATATAGCTACTTCTGAAACTACCGCCCCTCCTGACATTTTCAGGCCAAGATGTCAGTGCATAAGATCTTATGTGGCCAGCAGGCTCTGGGGGCAGAAGAGCAAAGAAGAATACAAGAAAGGGATGCATTATTTTATAGCTTATAATGAGAGTAAAACATTGTTAATGAAAATAATAGTAGGTGAGAACAGACAAAAGCCTGGATTGCATTCCCAGAGTGATTATCCTAAGCCAGGGAACTATATTTGCAGCATAAACCATAAAGCTAAACATAGCACCAGGTATAGGTATTATTATTTTCCAGATGTGGTGTGTTTTGCAGATACTGGCGTATAGATATGTTTTCTGGCACCTTGCACAAATCTCGAGCTTTGAACTGTAATAACAAAGGTCAGACTTTTACTGGTTATGCAGCAGCTACCGGAAAGTCATCACCAGTGAGAAGCAGGCAGGTGGCCGGGAGGGATAACTGACATCACTGATGTCTTATTTATAACTTCAACAAAAACAAAAGAAACTCCTTCCAGATCTCCTCATTGAGCACAAAGTGATTCGACATCACACTGCCTTCCTGCCACTGTTACCAGGACTCTGCTCAGGCATTTCCTTTCTTACATGTGCTTTGCAGAGATTTCTTCAGCAACGTGGTGGGTGCTGGAGAATCGCTACCTTGAGCATGCACCTCTCCTGCTCCACTGTGCAGGTCCACTCACAGGCACTTTGGCCTGCGATAAGATGATGGGTTTTCTACCCCTCCCCAAGCCTCCCGTTCTACTTGGCCAGGCTTTGATTCTTTGTTGGCAGTAAAAACTAACACTCGTCAGCCAGTGAGTAGACAGTCTGGGGATTTGCTGCCCAACTCTGCTTGGCCCTTGAGCTCAGATACAGTAGTGTACCTTGGTTCAATTTCTTCCTTCCATTGCAAAGAAATACTAATTAACCTGCAGAGTTGCTCCTTTCCTCAGATACAGCACATGAAGACAGCATATGGTGCTTATCAAAATGTTACTGCCAATTGCATGCGGATTCTCCAGCACATTTTTTAACTGAATGACTGGATTTTGTTTCAGCTCCTACCGCTGTCCCTACCGTGTCTGAAGGCAAACCCGTGGATGAGTGTGATGATGACCAGGCAAACTGTCACAGTGGCACAGGTGATGACTACCAACTGACAGGTGCAGAAACCATCCTCATTCCATTGCAGCTTCACTGTAGCTCATATCCATCAACAGTTACCAGCTAAACATTTGCACTGATTTAATCACTCAACATAAGTGGACATTGGTATGCAGTTCATATTGTCAGTGCTGTCAAAACATAGGCATCTGCCTTTTACATATGACAATACTTTTGATTGTTTTCTCAGCTATGTAATTTTTGAAGCAAATAATAGTGACTAGCTAGAAGAGAGGGCAATTTTTTTTGAGCAGGAATTGTGTCTAATCAAATGTCCTAATCAAACCTTCTCTTATTAAGAAAAAAGCTGGACAAACCTTTTGAGGTTTATTGTCTCAGATTGAAGAACTCTAAATGAAATATTGTTTGGGTTCAGGATACATATACACTTCCATACCTAAAATTTAGTATAGGACTCAAATCTCAGCCCCAAACCTTTCCCAGGAAGAAACAAAGAAGATTTCTTTCATCAAAGCATACTCATTCAAATACTGCAGAAATATTTCCCTGAGCTTCTCCCCCCCCAACACTGTGTTACAGCCACAGAGGGGCTGATGTTCTTCAAGCTGCCATCACTAGCAGAAAAATAGGAGGGACATAACATAGTCTGCATCTGGAATGGTGGAAGCTTGCTAGCTGTCATATTCTCCCACTTCTGCACAGAACCACTGTCCTGAGAAAGCTGACACTGCACTGCTGGTTTTGATCTCTTCTTAGAGGTCACTTGGTCCACAAAGCTCTGGACCTATTTGATGAGATCTTCCTGTAGCAGATCTATACATCTACAGTAATTGAGCTTCTTTTTGGATGTAGTGACACAAGCTATTTCATCACCACTCCCTGGTGTGCTTATCTAATAAATGTTTATTGCTTCTTATATCCATGATATAAAATAACATTAAAATCTGGCAACAGTCGTGCAAGAGGACACTGGGAAACCTTAGGTAAAAGATTGTCTTTTTGGAAGCAGCCAAGTAGAACATCCAGCAATGATAGTTGAAAGTGCAGTTTCAGCATCAAACCCTTTCTGAGCTTTGCCAATGTCTCCTGTAAATGCACATTGTAAATCATAGATTGAAAAACAATTCTTGAGTGGAGAAGTCACTGCACAGTCACTGTCACTGCTTTTCAAATCAGTATCCCAGATGAATCTTATTCTTTCTGAAAACATCCATGCAGGGAGTCTGATAAAATAGTCTGTATTGTGTTAAGGTAGCTCAGAAAGCTTTCAATGTTACTAAACATTGTAAATTATTTATTTTTTTGAAAGGAAAGAGCCAGGTGAGGTAATGTGGTGGCTTCATCCAAAGCACTACACCAAGGGCTGGCTTCCAAAGTCCCATAGGTAGGGACTTATTTCACATAGATGGAGTCTGTGTGAGGGGAAGGAGACAGATCTATGCAAGCACCTACCCGGTTCACTCATAGACCCTGCCCTTCAGGGAGCTCAGGACTGTACTCCTGGTGTCCCTTAGGAGAAGCTTATTGAGCAGAAGAAACTCTCTCTGGCAATTTTTGCAAGTTGTGCTTAGGGAGCAACAGCCACCAGCCTTCCTGAGCACCAGGTCTTTTGGGGAACTGAACCTATTGCAGTACTAAAATTGAAAATTACTACATTGCCCTTCTAGAGAAGTGCAGACACTTCAGTGCAATTTATTGCTCTACCACCTAGGAACCCTGAGCAGGGTGTACCCATTTCTACTGATAGTAGAAATGCTGCATTGTATGTATGATGTTACTTGTAACGCTAAAATGCACAGAAGTGATTTTACCAATAATTTCATGGTAAATATACTTCTCTTCCTCCAAAATGTAAGTCTCGTGGCCCATTACGGCTAGCAGGGCAGTGCAGAGGGGATGCCACCAGTGCCTTACCCTCTTTTGTCGGCTCCCAACACACATGTGCTGCCCACGTTCTCATGGGTACAACTGTTAGAGTCACGTCCCTGATAGCACTTGCACATATGTGAGCATCACAGTGAAACCTCCCTTGCAATTAACTGTAATTGTGCTGTAGGCCAGATTCCTTCCTGCTCTATTTGGACCCCATACAGAGCTACTCTATTTGCGTGGCTTATAGCATTTCCCATCAGATCATTCTCGCAAACATAAAGCTGATATAACTCGGGCATTCATTCTCATTGGAAGTCATCATAGTCATCTCTTCTATAATGCTTTAAGCAGTTGCTTTCTGGAGAAAAGAAAAGCCATTGACTGGTAATCAGCACCCCACCGCGCATTTATAATTGTACTAATTTACTTTTTGTTTCCTTTATCAATATGAGGCTTGCTTGAAAAAGTCAAGTATTTTAAAAATATCAATTAAAGAGCTTAGGAGAGGGCCATGACCCCACTCACCTCTTGTTCATCTGCTTGAAGAAGATGATGAAGGGGAAGTCCTTAATTCCTCCTGCTCTTGGAAACCGAAGTGAAACCTGCCTTAGACTATAGATAGCCCAAAGTCGAGCAGTTCCCATGCACCTCACTGGTGAGCTGGTCTCACACCTCAGCTATAAAACAACACTCAGGGAGGACCCAGCATGACAGGGCCTGGAGGACTTCATGTCGCTGATATAAGAAACAATGTCATGGGTGAATGCACAAACTGGTGACTGTTAGGAGGTGCGACGGAGATCAGCCGCCAACTTCCTATGTCATTTGGAGCAAATCAGTGTCTATAAAACAAGGATGGACACAGGCCATGGTGGGGATTATTTGGTGGTTGCAAGGACTCTGAAGATAATCTAGCTTTATTTAATGATTCTCTTTTTTTTGAGAAAGGAAACCAGATCTTTCATGTCATATTTTCAGGCTTAAGCTCACAGACTCAGTTGCTTATATGTATAATAAAGACAGTAATATTTCAGATTGATATATAGGATATTCCGAATGACTGCTCTGTCTTTTGTTGTGTCCCATGTATCATGATATGCATAATTTCTTTTCCAGGTGGTACTACAGTGCTGAATACAGAAAAGCCAACAGTAATAGAAAATACATTACAACCAGGTAATTTTTTTTTTTATTAGAAACATAATAAATTCCATACCCAAATTTGATGCCAGAGACAAAATAATGAATTGCAGCACTTCCTGATTTCCCATTCCCTAAAAGTCTCTGAAGTAAAGAAGCATCTGGTCTCTCAGCTCTGTACAGTAAATATTTTATTCCTTTCATCCACATGTAGACACAGCAGAGAACAAGATTTCCTTCTGCATCAGCAAATGCCAAATGCTGACAAAATTAAACTAACTTAATCACACAGTGCACTCTGTTTAAATGTGGCATGTCAGTGACAAAAAGTGTGTTTGCAAACTCCAGGAAAACAAAAACAGAGCCACACAGGCCTGCTCACTATTTATATCCATGGTTTTACAAAACTCAGACAAGTAAAGTTTGCCAGTTTTCTCCACCAGGGAGCTGGCAGGTTTACAATATTGTTTTCTAGCAAGTTTTCTCAAAATGGGGTTGCATGAACTGCTACCCTGGACTTGAAAAGGGAAAAGCAAGTTGTCACTGGCAACGGGTCCCTTTTACTTAATCAATACAATAACTAGCAGCTTTTAAAACCCTTAGTTTGCTGCTTCCACAGCTTTCGTACCATTTTTTAATATCCTGTACAATTTACTGGGAGTGGGGGAGAGGCTAGATTTGGGCAGAAAACCCAAACTCCAAAAACTATGAGCACTGGTTTAAAACCCTTCTCATTAATAACTGTGGAGCGGTAAAGAGGTCAGTTTTCAGTTACTCCCATTTCCTCCATTAAAGCACAGTCAGGCACAGTCTTGCAAGTGATTTATTAACAGGGTGGGTAAGTGTTTATCGTTGTTTCCTCAACCATGTGACACAATGCGCTCTTGCTTTAAGTAAAAGAAAGGGACTAATAACGCAAGAGTTTCTGAAAGGACGCTGGTGGTGTTGACCAGATTAAGAGAGAGAGATGATTTATCTCAGCCGTTGCTCCCACTCTCAGTCTCTGCATTCTGATATTGCAGAGGCAAATGATTTCGCTCCCCTCAAAATTTGTCTCCAGGGTCATCCAGTTGGCTTAGTCAGCATGCACTATTTCTGGCTCTGCCCTGCTTTATGAGCAGGGGGACATTGTGGCGCGTTGGTGCAATGAGAAACATGACAGTGGGCTGGCCCACCTTCACAGGTCACCTCGCCGCACTGCTCTTCCACAGTCAGTGTTGCTGGAGGGTTGCTGGGGATCCCACAGTCCAGAAAGGGGTGAGGGGTGCAAAGAGAGAAAGGGTGCTGTGCAGTGGTTTGAGAGTAAAATGTGCTAATTTTTATGTCTGAAATTATCTTTTATCTTTCTATTTTGCCAAAATGAAGTAATTTTTTTCACTTTTTTTTACCAATCTTCTTGCATTTAAACAAATTCCAAATTCACAAATGCCTCTGTACAATGCAGCTTTCCTCCCTCCTCCGCAGTGCCAGTTGCATTCGCAGGTTTCATTTAATCCCCTTGGCTTGGGTGGGACTCTCCAGTAACAGATTGGCTGTTTCTGCCAGAGATTAAGATATCCTCATTTTCTCTCCTTACTTCCCTCCCACGCCACCTTTGCTTACTCTGTGATGAGCCAAGATTTTTCTCTACTAAAGGAGTTTCAGAGGTTCCCTGCAGAGCATGCCAATGTTACTTCCCTGCATTGTGCTGGTAGGAACTGTTTCCTTCCGGGGAATAAGGGACAAGTTCACATCCCAAACTCCAGGCTCCCACATGGCAGCACATTACAAAGATCGTAGATAGAGATCAGTCAGATGCTAATAAATAGGGATAAGGTTTCCAGAATCTCTAGTTTAAGACTTAAAGGTTTCCAGCTGCTTCATAATCCCTCACTGAAAATGAGCCAGAAAACTCCCAAAAAGGGGCAGACAGAAATTCCTCTCAACATGGGGAAACCCCTCCTGACATGAAGGTGGTGTAAGCATTTCCTTCTGCTGAAGGGGCACGGCTGGACCTGGTGGGCATGATACAGCGCATCAGAGTGAGGGGCCATGCAGTTGGGAGCAAGATTCTGCTACAGCAGCCACAAATAAGAGTTCAACCTGGCCTTGAAGTTACAGAGGTTTTCAGGGGCCCCCCAGCCCCACACACACCCCCTTCCCACCGCGGCCCTCAGCTGGCTGAGGATCAGGGGATCAGCCCACTCCGGTTCTTTCAGTGATTCTCAAGCTGAACAGAGCATGAATTTAACACACTAAGGAGAGGGCCTTCAGCTTCAGCCCTAATTCCCTCAAAGGGCTGTTTTACCTTAATATGCTAATATGCCTTGAGGTAAATGATGACCTCCAAGCGTAAGACCTATTGCAGATCAGTTGCAGTGGGTAACCTTGCAGGAGCTCTGCCATGCAGCACTGGCCACAGCATCTCATGCTACAGTGTCTGGGGACAAAGATTTACCAGTGTTCCCAGTAGCAGTACCTGCCGTGGTGTGGGTACTTTCGCAATAGGTGCTAATGCCACATATTGCTGTCCTCCTGCCTGCGTTCAAGCCTAGAAACACCCTAATCTTGTTATCCCAGACTAACATGCTTGTGTGTGTGTCAAAGCCTGAGATTATCCTATTCCAACCAGCTTTCATACACTATGGAAGCAGTTAAGAGCAAATAGCTGGAAAGCCTCCATATATAAACAAGCTTTCCATCCAGGAGACTTTTACAGTTCATTTCAAGGGGACTGAATTGTAAGAAAATTTTGTTTAAGACCCTGTGATTTCAAACTGCTAAAAATGTTTAAAGGTTTGCATTTTTTTTGAGAGAGGATCTACCTTCCTCCTCAGACTTAAAAAGATGCCGTTAACAAATCTGTCTGTCAAGGTAAATACCTTTTCAGGCCTCAGTCCTAAGGCTCACCAACATCTAGTCTTTTTGAACACGTCTTTTTCAATTCCAAAGGACTATTTGAAATGCTTGCCTCTTAGTTATTAACGTACAGAGCAAGCTGTTCATTTGCATTACGTGCTCTCAGCCTGTAAGCTCAGTCCTTTGTAAAGCACACGGTTCAAGGAGTAAAGTATCTTGTTTTTCCACACATGTAATAGCTATTTCAGGAAAATACAACTGAGAAATATTGAAGTTAAAATCTATGCTAAGAAATCATTTAAAGACAGAATAGATCTCACTCTCATTTATGGTGGGACAACTTTGCATCAATAAAGGAATATAAGCGGTTAAATTACCATTTACTATCATTTAAGGTAATTCTGTGCTGCCAGAATAAGTGGTATAAAAAGGTGAAATGCAAATACGAATCAGACCCTGTATACTACTTTGAAATGGTCCAGATTATGTTTGTAATTTCTCATTTTAATGTTGATTTACACTTTGGCAAGAGCATCCTATAGAGAATTTTCATAGCATATTTAATGCCATCATGCTCCTTCTTGCCTCTTGTTGGAGGAGTTATAAAAATATGTCAAAGTCTGTGGGCCACAAGAGATTAATGGACTTGCAAGAAACTCACTCAACTAGATTTTCAAATTACTTTCTTGTTCATGTGCAGTAATGGTTCCAGCTGTGAGCAAGATGTGGTCAAGAAGTACAGCTGTTGGTTATTCTTTGAGAGAATAAATCTGTTTTAATTCAGCATCACGTACCCTACATTTTGAAAAAGGCATATGGGATTTCGTCACACCTCCCTCCCAGTTTCTCCTCTGAACTGCTGCTATTTGGTTACATAATGGCTGCTTTTCTTCATCCTCTCAATCCACACGAACCCAGAGATCAATCACCTGTTGGGAGGAGAATGATCCTGGCAGTAGAATGGACCACCATATCCTACTCATCCCTACTTTCCCTCCTTCCTTCCACCAGAGCGGCCAAGCTGTAGTTCAGGGGCAGAGAGGAGGACATATTGCCTGTAGCTTACTCTGAGCTACTGTATCAGCCCCCTGGGACCTTTAATAGAAGTGTTGAATTATTCTGTCTTTAGCAGGGACAGATACATTGTCCACACAACTAATGAACCCATGCTGATGCTACAAGTGTCTATTATTAATTGGCCAGCAGGTCTATTTTTTCTTTTTATGGGTCCCCAGGAGAAGCATTGGAAGAGATATTAGAATAGACAAAAAGAGATGGCGTGCTTAAGGAGCCCATAAAGTAAGAGCACTCTGAAATGCCTTGCCTTTGACCTTCAGTCCCATTGCTGTGATTGTCTAAGCGATATATTAACACAATCACATTTAAGAAAACAGTAGGAACCTAGAAAGAACTAGGTAACTGAGAGGAGGTTACTGGTCAAATTCTGCTCATCTTCAAGAGATTCTTACTAACTTTTGCATGGAAAAGGAGTTAATTTTTATGCTGTACCATGCTGCCTGTGAGTCCAAAGCCAAGGAATACAGGCATGGCCAAAGCATAGCAGGCTTAGGCTCTTTGCCAATTTCCTGGAATATATATTTCAAAGGAAAGTTAAGAAATTCTTTATTAGATGGTGCTGTGAAATGTAGCTCTGCTTTGAAACTCACCTTCTAATCCCAATGTTCAGTACTGGCTTCAGACCATAAAGCAAAAGGCTTTTGTGACTTCCAGCACTTCAGAATTAACAATTAAATTCTAGATATTTTCCTTATCCATTTCAGTGACCAGTTCTCTTTGAATTGTGTTCAGCCTTAGCGGCATTTGAGGGAAGCAAGTATTGCTCACATTATATGAGAGATTTTTTCTTTGATCTGCATTGAACTTCACTGGGTATCTCACAGTACTCAGGTTGTGAAATGGAGAAAACAGAATATTGTAATCTTCCTTCTCTGGATTCTTCACCCATTTACATACTTCTCCTGTGTCTTCTGCTATTTATTTTTATTCAGAGTTGAACAATACCAGTCCTTTCAGTCTCTTTGTGCGATGTGCTCATTTATGCTGTGTGATATCTTCAGATTGATGTGATCTATCTACCACTGTTCTCCTTTCTTGTGGTTTGAATACCACACAGGCTATCACTACCTTTGCAAGATATAATCCTTCGGGATTAATAAGATTAATTTTGTTTTACGTTTTCTAAGACCTTTTCTAAAGTTCTGTTTCATGACTCTGATGTCAAAGCCATGCAATATAGCTCTCCCTAGGCCTCCTTGACAATGAAAGACTATTTTTCATGAACTTAAAACCCTTTAATTCATTTCAATGTCACTCTGTTTCTTTAAAAAATCCCCTTGATTTTCAGATGTCCCCTTTTGGGCAAGATGTCTTTGATCACGGCCCCATTGTCTAGAAAAGAAAAAAAAAATACATATACTGAAGAAAGAAACATAATGGATTGCCTTTCTGCACTCATGTGCACACAGGCTGAGTTCTGTTTCTTCACCGTTTTGAGCCCAAAGAGAGACGATTCCTAGAAAGGGCTAGGGTCCTCCAGGAAACACGTTTTCTCCACATTGAATTCCTGTGCCAGACATTATCTGTTTAATTCATTTGTTCCCAGCTAGGATTCTGTATTCGTGACAATGTGGAGTAGACCCCTCTGGAGGCCAGTGGGAGGGAGGGGGGGAAGCAGGCGGGATGGGGTGGATGAAAGGAAGGAGCAAAGAATGAAGGCTCAGCGTGGAGAGATGCCACAGCACTGCCAAGGCTCTGACAGGCAGAGCAGAGGGGCAGGAGCTACAGTACACCCAGACCTCTCTGCTGACAGAAAGAAATTTTCTAGGGGCCAGACGGGAGAGGGCACAGAGGCTACAATGCAGGAATCCAGTGAGCTGAGTTAAAACTGAGTGTCTGGGAGCAAGGACTCACCAAAGTAGAGAGAAGCAGGCAAGGAGAGGATGATAGATGAACCCTTTTTATATCCATTCGGTCTCAACCTACTCACCTGAGTTTTTCTCTATGTTGATAAAATGATTATTCTAGTTTACTCTGCATTAAAATCTGGGTTGTGAGTTCAAAACCCTTTTACAGTCTTCCCTGGGCAGCTCACAATGTGGAGGATGCTTTTGGCTCTTCAGGCTGGAAAAGGTCCACCTTAAAGGTTTGGCCAGCCACAGGTCCCAACACACTTCCCATATTTCTCCATATTTTCCCACAGCAAACAAAACACATCCTAGGGGATGCATTATCCTTCCTGGCTGCTTTTTTTTTTTGGTAATGAGCAAGAAACACAATACTTCTCCCAGAGATGATATTGATGGGATCTCAGTCCTTTGTTCTTAGTTTATACTTGCACAAAGCATCTCATTAAAGTAAACCTAAGTTATTCCTTTAATAAGGTGTGAGTCATGCCTGAGAAAAGGCTTCGGGATTTGGTCACATTGCTGTGGGAAGGGTATTGCTCTACTGGGAGTTGTCATTGCTCAAGCTGAGGTAAAAGTTCATACCAATGGTGTAGGAACCAAAAGCCCAAAAGATTTCAAACTGCTTCTGAAAATAAGAAATGCAAGGGATTTATATGCTATCTTTGTATAATCTTGCCATTCAAATTCCAAGTTCTATTGAAGAAAATAACCTACTATGTATTAAACCTTTGGGCATAATTGAAGAGAAGCTGAAAACAAGATATGATCTCATCCTGACCATAATACCAGACTTCCCTTGTTGTACATGGAGCTTGTTTTGAAGCTTATTTTGAGTTCATTTGGCAACCAGCCACATTTGTCCCTTTTCCATCTCAATTTGTCCATTTAAATGCTGCCATCTTGTGGGCCTACTTCACCGCCTGGAAGATGCTGAAATAAGTTCCTTACTGAAGCCACGTACTATACATCTCACCAGAAATCCTTTCCTGGCAAGGATGCTCCATTAGTGTTTCTGCCTTTTCTTACTTTTCCCCAGATCTTCATATGAGTTGTTGCAAAACATTGCACTGTTAGGGTAGAAATAGATACTAACAACCAGAAAATCTTATCTAATAATAAGCCAGCACTTTCTTTTTGAGTCCTATATGTTAGAGCACAACTATCACCTAATGCAAACAAATCAGAAGAATTAATTTAACCACAAAAAAAAAAATCCCAAAATACGGGTCATAAAGTGACAAGAAACAACCACATCATTTACTAGAAATAGTCATACTTTATCTGTTTCCCAGCAGGGCTGCTCTTCTTAAGGGAAACTTCTGAGAGCTTCAAGCAGGAATGGTTTTGTTACTGGTCAGATGGTTTTGAAGTACAAAATCTGAATCATGCAATTACTAATCACATTACATCCCTCCTTTTCCCTCTTTCCTTGCAGAGCTGCCACTATACAACTTCAACTGTGCCTTTGGCTGGGGATCCCAAAAGACTTTGTGCCACTGGGAACACGACAACCAGGTGGATTTAAAGTGGGCAATCCTGACCAGCAAAACTGGGCCAATTCAAGACCACACAGGTAATCATGAGTTCATGGTTTAGCCATTTTACGTGGGAAGAGGTTATTTTGCTTAATACCAGCATGCCTTCCAAAACCACAGGAGAGTGAATTGTACGTAAAATATGTAGCCTCACAAAGATGATTCTCTAGGCAACCTAATCCATTATATGTAGTCACAACTGACCATAATTTTCTTTTCTGTTGGGGAATAAAGATCATTTATTGTCAGGAATTGAAGGCTTTCCCTGATTTGCCTTCGGATAATCATCGTCTGGGGTAGGGAAAAAAAATCTGAATGACCAAATCTTCTGCTAATATCACTTACCAAGTGATACACTCATGACCAAAACTCATATTATTCCTATTTGTAGTTACAGGGAATGCCCAGCACAGAAAGGTTTTGTAAGTGAAACTTCCCAGACAGATGTATTTCCATGCCCACCTCCTCTCTGGCAAGAGCTGGAGATTATAGCCATCCCTTTGCTCACAGTTTTTCCAGAAATATCACCCTGGGAAATTGATTGGTTGGTTTTGTAGTATCTAACTCATGGCTCTGCATAATTAGGCAATAAATATGCTGCTGGCTAGTGGAGAAGGGAGGGCACTGTGTGACCTACACAGCCTCTCGCTTTAGTGTTCTCTCTTGCATACGTGCAGATTAATCAAATGTGTTGAGATGAATCCCCCTTCCCTCTTCTGCAATCCCTTTGCCTAATGAGAATGACAAGGAAATTAGACAAAATTGGACTTTTTAAATTCTGAGACACTTTCAATTGAATCTTAAGACAAGTACAGTAGTTTCAGGGAAAAAAAAAACTTATAACACTTTGACTATAAATGGCATTGTACAAATAAATGGCATCAAATTAACTAAATGCAGTTAGCTGAAGTGAAGGCTGTAATGGTGGAAAAATTGATGTAGAGTAAAGTGAAATGGCTCAGTAGGATCTGACATTGAAAGGAGGTTAAAAGCTATGTTAGCCAGAGACTGACAAAATCTAAAAGGCATGCATAAGTAAAGCTCTAATTAAGACAATGAAGACAGAGTTCCTGACCCAGCACTGCAATAATATTCTGGAAATGAGAGCTATCTGCACTTTGCCACCAAGGATTATAGAGAGACTGAACCTGTCTTCAATCAAGAGATGAAGAAATGATATTCTTCAAATGAGATTTTGTTGTTTCCACTGCGCCCTGCTAGTGCAGAAGCCTTATTTGTTCTATTAGCTGTAGCTTCACTAAGTCTTAGAGGCAGGTAGCCCCTTTTTCTCCTTTCTTCACTAACTTTCAATATTTTCTAAAAGTTTCTTTCAACTCCAAGGGCACCTTCACCTCCCAGGGCTGCCATTCACCCGCCAGCAGGTACAGAGTAAGTGGGGTGGGTGTCAGTGTAGATGATGAGCAGCCTGAATGGCATTGATGTCCCAAACAACCCCCTCAGTGTCACTGCTACACAGCAAGGCCACCTTATATATTTGGGGCAACTGCAATGAGGAACTCCCGGTCGTATCTCGCTCTCAGCTGCCCACATATAAAGCTGAAGAAACTCCACAGTAATTGCCTTAAGACAGCAGGATATGCTATATGTCACTTCAAATTATACATGTCATGGTTAAATATGGCCAGAGTTAGGTCTTCCATCTGAGACAGCCATCCTAATGCTGTGATTATTTTCCTTTTTTCCTCCCTTTGGATTTCCCTATTACCATTCTTTGATGAGATTTGCACATGTTATGCTGCCTGCACAGAAGCAAAGTTGGAAAGAACATAGACATACAAGCACTTCTGCTGAAGAAGCTGGACAAGATGTTACTGTAGTAATGGGGGGGGGGGGGGTGGAGGGCGGGGGAAAGCCTAAATTTTTCTAGCAATTTAACATCATTTTCCCCTATCAAGTTCTTTCAAAGACCAGGTGCTTCCACATGCATATTGGCCAGGGGACCTCTGACTGCCCATAGAAAAATCCAAACAACAGAAAAAATTCTTGTCTCATGTTAGGGTCAATATTTCTCCTACTCCTTCCAGCCACTGTGCTTAACCCACCTCTCCTTTGCTCCTGGTTCACCTTGTACTACCCTGTCCATCTTATGCTTCCCCAAGTAGCAATGCTCATCTTCCCTTCTTCCTTGGTGCAGGACTATACCATTACAATCCAGCAAGTCTCAATTACATGTTATTTCAAATGAAATTGAAGAGAATATAATGTATAAGCAAAGACCAGTGTTGATAAAGCACCACCCTTCCAAAACACCTCCTTTTGCCTGTTTTTACTTTTCTTTTGTTTATGCATTGGTATAAGCAGAGAGATGTAGATTTATTTCAGCATTTGAGGAATAGCATTTCTTCTTATTACTTTTCTCCTTCCCACATTTAAATTAACTTTATACTAATGACAGTAATTGCTGTCTCCATCCTTTTGTGTGAGCACACTACATGTGCAACCTATTCTTACATACACCGGGATGAACATTGTATTTTTCTACCATAATTCTCTGCAAAGCAGCTGTTAAAAAGCTGACTGGAACGGGTGCCTGGCTGGTGTAAATCAGAAGCACTTTTCTGTAGTCAGTATCTTACTTAGCAATTTTCTGTTACCAAACTAATCACACTCCCACGTGCTTCTCTCCCAGTGTGATTAAGCAAGTAATTTTCCAAGTTAAGGGTATTAGGTGTTCAGATTTCAGCTTGTATAAATCCATTATGCTCTTCAGAAAATACCAGCCATAATCTTACTCTTCTGGGAAATGGCTCACAAATATACAGAGCCCAATATATTATTACAAAAAATGAAGGGAACAACTGGCATAATTTGTGACAAGGCTCAGACTATATTCCTAAATAAATCAAAAAAATCTCAATTCCTGATCTCTGACCATGGCTGTTCAAAGCTGTTTTATCCTCCAGTGTTCTTCCCATTCTAATCTTCCTTTCGTGATCACAGATTACTTTAAACAGAGATTAAAAATAGCTCTTTGCACAATCAGCATAGAGTAGTCCCCAGGGATTTCTGTCTAGCTTGCTGGATTTGCGCTGGCTCTTTTCAGGAGGTGCACACTGACTGGTGGAGCATATGCTATGGCACCAGACATGCTTTGCTTCCTTCCCTGAGCAAAAGCAAATGCTCTGTGTGTGCCATGCAGTGAACATGTTCTTACAGTCACTCTTGGCACAAAGCATCCCCATGAACAGCAAAGGACACTGCCAGAAGAAATCACAGACTCATTGAGTGGTTTGGGTTGGAAAGGACCACTAAAGGTCATCTAGTCCAACCTCCCTTGCAGTGAGCAGGGATGTCTTCAACTAGATCTGGTTGTTCAGGCCCCCTTCCAACCTGACTGGAATGTTTCCATGGATGAAGTATCTACCACTTCTCTGAACAGCCTGCTCCAGTGTTTCACCACCCTCATTGTAAAAATTTTCATCCTTATGTCCAGTTTAAATCTACCCTCTTTTAGTTAAAAACTATTACCTCTCTTCCCATCTCAACAGGCCCTGCTAAAAAGTTTGTTCCATCTTTCTTATGAGCCCGTTTAAAGTATTGAAAGGCTGCAATAAAGTTTTCCCAGAGCCTTCTCTTCCCCAGGCTGAACAACTCCAGTTCTTTCAGCATTTCTTCATAGGAGAGGTGTTCATCCATCTGATCATTTTTGTGGTGCTCTAAAGAGAGCACATCAGCTTTCCTTGAGCTTCAAAACCAACAACCTCTGGTTGTAGGCCTTGACCCACCAGCATGGAAAGAAAGCAAACTGACCAGGGGTGGTTGGGGCTTCTTAGTTATAGAGAGAAAATTAAAATTGGTGGCTATTCCTAACACAGTCCTTCTGTCGCAGTAGGAGATGGCAATTTCATTTACTCGCAAGCTGACGAAAACCAGAAAGGCAAAGTCGCCCGACTGCTGAGCCCCGTGATTTACTCACAGAACTCTGCCCACTGCATGACTTTCTGGTACCACATGTCCGGTGCACACGTTGGCACCCTGAAGATCAAACTGCGGTACCAAAAGCCAGATGAATACGACCAGGTGCTGTGGACCCTGAGCGGGCACCAGGCAAACTTCTGGAAGGAAGGACGCGTTCTTCTTCACAAGTCTGTGAAGCACTATCAGGTAAGCTTGGCTGCTTCTCACTGAACCAGCTGAGCCAAGGTCAGTAAGGCCCTGCCGGTCCTGTTTTATACACCACAGCAGAAGGTGGCACTGAAGTATTTATGTAGAATGTATTATACCTACAGATGAGGTGCTGTTGCTGTGACAGTAATAATAGTGGCATGTTTCATGGTATCTCAGATGGCAGTGATAGAAGTAGTGTTATCAAGGGCCAAACAATTACTTTAGAAATAACGTCACAAAACTGTATCCTTGCCACAGTTTTGCCACTGATGTAAAAGTCTTTAACTTAAGACATTATATAGATTCACATTTTGCCTATATAAGTTCATAAAAGCGTGCAGTGCAGATTGGCAGGCCACAATCAAAGCATGTGTAGATGTGGCATCATGACAAGCGAAGATAAATGTTAATAACTAATTAAGATATCCTGAATGCTGCAATTGTGTGTTAACATGAAAACAATGTGAACATTATGCTATTTTGTCAGGTGGTTATTGAGGGAGAAATTGGAAAAGGAACTGGAGGAATTGCTGTGGATGATATTAAAATTGACAATCATGTAGCACAAGAGGATTGCCGAAGTAAGTATGAAAAGCAAGAACCTACAGAAATCTCAACCAAAACAATATTTTGTTTCGATAGCTGCTTTTATCCTTGATAAAGGGATAGATAAATAGTGGCTATATAGAAAGTTTTACCTGGGAAGCACTCTGATCTGGCCCATAGCTTTATTCACAGCAAGTGCCACTGATGTCATCTCACTACTGCAGCAACTGCAGTCTTTTGGATCAGAACTGGTGCTCAACTGACACAGGTCACAGCATGTTCGTATTCTCACATTTCTCCCTGTATTTTATATTGCTGCCCTCTTTAAATTTCTCTGCTTTTCCTAATTCTCTTCCCTGTTTTAACTAATATAGAAAATCCAATTTTATGTCTTCACTCTTTTTAGATCCCTTATTATCAAGCCTACTTGAATTCTATTTTAATGGACTGTATCAAACATTTACAGGAAACAGAGATATGGTGAAATGGCCCCTGCTCTGTCCTCTGCTGTCCTGTAATTCTGAGTTTTCTGTGAGTCATTGGCTGTACTCACCAGCTCCCAGACATGTGGGGTCAAAGTAATGGTAGAACATGGCCTTTTCCACATCGGAGCCAAGTCTGTTCCTGACATGGTATTTGAGTCCTTTTATTTCTGGCCAGTCTTGAGTTATTCCAGTCACTGCTGATCATATGTACATTGCATACCGCACGTAGTTTGGCAGCAGCAACCCAGACAAACACAAGCAACTGAACCCTGTCCTTCATAATGGAGATGAAGTGATGACTTTTATGTAGGACATGGAATAAAACTGAGAGCCCTCAGCATTAGGAAGATAAACTCATACCATGTGAGTTTGCGACAAAACTGAGAGCAATAATAGAGGGTGTTCCTCACCTTTCGTAGCTGATAATCTTTTGAGGGTAACATGACAGACTTCAGCTACGTGGTAATTTCACAGCAGGATGAGAAAACTGTACAATCTCTTTTAAAGACACAGTCCATTTTCTGTGATTCTGTGATATGTGACCAAGTGACAGTCACCTGGAAAGTGAGGCAGGAGGCACGGCTTGGTCCTCCTTCAGTGTCCTCAGTGCCAAGGGTGCTGGGACCACAGTGATGATATTTACCTGATTCCAAAATGAGAGAGGAAAGTAACTTCTTTCCTACCTCCACATGTTCTAGTTGTTCAGACCAGATGCTGAGCAAAGACTTTGGCCTGTGGGAGCTAAAGCCAAAAGATCAGTCTGAAGCCCAAACACAAGTGGTCTTGCTGCAGACAGTGAAACTATTCTTGTGATTAACTATGCCTACGCTGATGAAGTGTTATGGAATTGGGCTCCAAAATTGTAAATACAATGAATGAGATGCTAATTCATCACACTGATTTCTCTTCTCTCAGGCATGGAAAACCCCTGCTGATAACTAAAACTGTGCCAAGACTGGGCGGAGAGGAGTTTTTAAGTCTTTTTTTTTTCTCCATTAATTTTCAGAGCCCATCATAATGAACAGCTCTGTCAAGCTGACATAATGATGCTCTGACACAGGAAAATCTGCTATACCATTATTGCCAGCATGATAGTCAATCAGTGTTTGTAACCCTAATAATCAATGTCAATTCTCTTTGCTTCATTAGAATCAACTGATGTAGAGAATGAAATAGATGAAGAAGACCCAGAAAATAATCAAACAGGTAAAAAACTGTGTTATTGTTAAAAGGGAATGAATTTTAAAGTGTATTTTCATGTCAATTTCTGTATTTATTTATTTATTTATGAATTAGATCTCTAACCGCATATTGTATTAAGGTTTTTTGATTTATCTAGATCATATGCTAAGAAAGCTTCTATTTATTCAAAGGATGTAATAGTTTTATTCTTCTATGTCTTCTGTATCTTACGGACTTTGTATTATTTATACGTATCTCAAGCCTTCTAAATTATATACACATAATTTGTTATATCGTATGCACATATATATGCATGCACACTATAGCTCCTGTAATATTTTATTCTCTAGAAGACTTGTCCACAGCTGAAGAAACAACTATTATTATATCTTACAATTTATAACTTGCACGGTGACTGGCTAATTAGGCTCAAAATGCTTCAGGCTAATTGTTCTACAGACCTGGCTGAAAATGTCATTTTATGACCAGTCTACCAAAGCACTATCATTCTCAATGATGATAGCTGTAAACGGATCATTAAATGGATCATAATTGTCATATTGTCCCAATAATAAAATATACTTGCATTTTGCGGGCAATGAGCTTAATTTTTTTTTATTACAGTCAATGGGATTGCTATCATTGATTTCAGTGAAAGCAGGATTTGTCCAGAAAGACTTTTTGGCTTTTCCTGCAACAATTAGCAAGGTTTTCAAGCTTATTGCCTCTCTTTCATAACCTGAAAAGGTTGAGGGAAAACATTATGAAACGCAGCAAATATTTTATATAAGGGGGCGGAGTGCTTGCCATTCTCGGTTCTGTCACTATTCCATTTCAAGGTCCTGTCCTGACATCAGTGAAGTGGAGATGGGTGCAAAATGGCTGCAGATTTCTAACTGATATCTATGGCTATAAACATTCACACAGAGCAAATAAGATTTAATTAAAATTTTTTTTTTTTGCTAAATACCACAAGCTGGGAAACTATAATCAAAAGGTCCAGTTATTCATTCTCAAGATTCCCGTTTAGTCCAAGGCAGAATCAGACCCCTACTAACATACAGACGATTCAAGGACTGGAGAACAGTTTTTAAAAAATCAGCAACTATTTGGGCCACATTATAGTTTTTTCAGCTGTTTATGACTACCTCCAAGGAGCTAGGTTTTCAAATTATGCAGCAACTTCTATCAAAAACGTGATACCCTTTCTCCACATTTCCAACTCATCAAACAAAGTTCTACCTACAATCATCTGTTCTGAAAATTTTGCAATTCTTTACTCCATTTCAGGGTTTACGCCTCCGTACCATACAGGCGACGACTACGACGATAACATCTCCAGGAAACCAGGCAACGTCCTGAAGACCCTAGATCCAATCCTTATTACCATCATAGCCATGAGTGCACTCGGGGTGCTTTTAGGAGCCATCTGTGGAGTTGTCCTGTACTGTGCCTGTTGGCACAATGGGATGTCAGAGAGGAACTTGTCTGCGCTGGAGAACTACAATTTTGAACTGGTTGATGGTGTAAAACTGAAAAAAGATAAACTAAACACACAGAATTCATACTCAGAAGCATGAAGGTATAAAGCGACTGGAGAAGTTTCAAGAAATCGGGATGGAAGGACATAGCTCGGTCATGCTGGGGAACTGTGGATCTTCTTTAAATGTACAGGCTGAAAAGTGCATTGATGACACTGAGCCAAGCTTTTCTCAGGAGCTTCAATGAGTGTGTAACCGACAAACATGGACAACTATCTGTGTTAACAATCTGAATCATGTACAGTCTGCTTTTTCTGTTGGTTTTATTTGAAATAATCAAATGCTGGTGTTGCGACCAAGTATGATTGACTTATAGTTCATTTTGTCTTTCTTTCTCTCCCTTTCTTTTGTTTTCCGTTAATGGATATTTTATTTTTTTTTACTGTGCAAAATCCAAGATGCTGTCACAAAATGTATTCAGTGGGGTCCTTTGGATGGACATGCTGTCTGTAGCTCAGTGCCCAGAAAATATTGGAGTAACAGCGATTAGTGGACTCCTGCACCTGTATTTGTGTATAATTGCTCGTGTTGTGCATAGGCAAAGAAGGGTTAGGATGTTTTTGAAAGTACTGCTGCATCAGTACCGGTATAGTGTGTCAGCTCTGTTTACGAAGCAATACAGTCAAATTTTATTGATGTTTTTCAGTGTTGTACTAAATTTTGTGCTTGTGAACTCCATAAAAGAATATGTGCCATCATCAGACACAACTGGTAACCGAGTGTACTGCCTAAAAACTAAACAAAAAAGTCCTTGGCACTGGCTAGTGTATGTCCTCTCAAGTGCCTTTTTGTTTGTACCGCTTCTCATTGTGTTAACACTAACCACAGCTCTGCTTCTCTGCGGTTATGCCCTTGTCTTTAATCATATTCTGATGGCTTACTGACTAAAAAAAATAGTATATTTTAGTGTAAGAAAGTGGCCTCAGTGAGGCAAGGGCTAATCAGATTTGACAACCTGGCTCGATTGTTCTGCTTTCTGTATTTCAACTTCACGTCTCTCGACCCTTTTGTATAAAGCTGCAATATCCCCTTTTATTGTTCTTTCATATAGAATGTATTTTCAAATGTAAAATCTCTCTCCCTGTCTCTTCTCTTTCTCTCTCTCTCTCTCTCTCTCTCTGGCTAGATTGCATAAGCATTTGCCATTGCCAAGGAAAGAAAACTGCAGCTTTAACTTGCTGGTAATGGCAAAGGATTTTATTAGAGTTTGTGTTAAAAAATAAGGGAAAATTCTTAACTTTACCCTCCAAAGTCGAACTTTGGGTTTCTTCTTAACAACATAAAGTGACAGTATCTTTTTTCCTGAATTCATCAAACATGCCTTTTATCCTGAACAGCTTGCCTGTTAATTACACTAGGGAAAATGATTCTCTTACTGAAAAGATTGCCTTTAAAATGAGGAAGTTTCCTCCTCCTGCCCCTACCTGAACCCAGAGTTCTGTTCTCTCAGTAAACGTGTATTTTCATGCTAATCAATGCTAATTGGGCTTACACACTGGTACTGAGGACAGAATAAAATCCCTCAGTGTATGTAGGGTATGTTCTTACCATCCCGTTACATCCAGTTGGCATGTCATGCCAGGAGGTTTCTGTTTGACCAGAAGTGCGGATAGTGACAGGTGCAGTGAGCTGAGTAGTGGAAGCTGTCAGAAAAAATGTGTTTGACAATTACGTGGCAATTTTTTAATATTTTAGGACAAATATTATTGGATAAATAATATTCAACAGCCTATGCATCTGGTCCAACAGGGTAAAAAGACACAAGAGCATGTTTCCTGAGGGGGTCCATGGGAGGAGGCAAGGGGCTGGAGGGATCCCTCCTCCCTCTCCTGCAAGTGCAAGGGGAGACCCTGTGTTTTCTCTGGTGACTCACACACAGCACAGCCATAACCAGGGAGGCAGTGGAAGAAGGCAGCTTTAAACTTCCCCTCGGTATCTGCCAACCAGCAGCTAAAACCAGCGCAAACATGGGGAAAGAAACATCCTGCAAAGTGCTGAACTCATCTTTTTCCTCACTGAATTCCCGAGTAGAGTCAGGGAAGTGACTGTGACATTTAAAGTTACTCTTCTCCAAAATTGCTTTTGTAGTAGAGCAATGAAGTATCCTGTCCAGGATTAGGACTAAAGAAGGGCTACTTCAGCCTTGAATTACTAAGGCAACAGAATCCTCACTCCCCATCCTCCCCAGCTATTTATCAGTTAAATGCTTTGAACAATACAATTTCACCAGTATGAACCATAAAACAGAAAACCAGGTAGAAAATCAACCAGTAACCTAGAAATCAAAGAAAAGGGAGGGAGACCAGGGGTAAAAATTGAGTATGCAAATTGAAGATATTTTAAAGGAAGAACCAGTAGTAAAAGAGTGGACAGTTGCTACTTCAAATGAGTCCTGAAGACAGAGATTAGAGTGAATATTCAAAGACCCTTTTAGATGCCTAAATTGAAAGAGTTACCTCCCCAGGTTTTGGACCCTGGGTCCTCCAGAAAATAAGACACAGCACCTAAAGCCTAAAAGTTAGTCCATGAAATGCCCCAAGTGACAAACTCGCTTTGGTAGAGGCAGAAATTTCGTTTGTATCCTACAGTGTAATTTGTCTGTAATGGTATCACAGCAGCTAGTTAATTAACCCAAAGAAAAAATTGATTGTTTCAAAACTATTTTCAGCACACCACCACTGTGTGATTCAGGTGCTAAGGTCTGTTCTCCTCAGCTGAATAAACTTCTAGTCCACTAACCTGACTCAAGTTACATGTATATATTGCCTTGAAGAGAAATTCCCATTGGGAAGTCCAAGCCCAAAACCTTTTGAAACATTCCCATGGATTTCAATACATTCTGGACCAGCTCTTGATCATGATCTATTTGAACAGTAAAGCTTGTGGTTGGTGGTTTTTTTCTTCTTTTAACATACTAAGAATAGTGGACATAAAAAGAAATACATCTCCTTTGTGGTCTTCAGACCTTAGTATGATAATGAGGATCTAGCACTGAAGATTTGATTTCTCTGAAGGTAATAGAATGAAAGTTGCCCTTCAATAAAGGAAAAATGATACTGCAACTTTACATTGAAAAGTATCTTGCACTGATAAATATATTTAAAAAAATTATATGTTTATAAAGTTATTAATTTGTAAAGGCAGTGTTACAAAATGTTCAGTTTATATTGTTTTAGATTGTTTCATAATTTTTAAAGTGTAAAATAACATATTTTTTTCTTTATTGAAAAACTATAAAAATCTTCTGTAGTAAAATGATTTCATTTTACTGGTATATTATTGCTTCATGTTTTGTACCATCATAAAACTTTGTGCAAATTTTTTTTACAGAAATTTTTATTTTCTATGACAATAAGACACTTGTAAATTGTTGTTTCAAAATGAACAGCGAAGCCTTAACTTTAAATGACATTTGTATTCTCAGACACTGAGTAGCATAAAAATCACATAGAACTGAACTGTAACTTAAATTTCCAAACTATGACTACTACATTCCAAAGAAACAGTTGAATTAAACATTTTCATAAAATATCCCATACCTGATGTATTTTATTATACTAAAATGGATTGGTTTTATTAAATGGCTGGGTTTATTTAGCATCTGGCAAGAAGCACAGTGTTTTAACCATGATTACACTTGTTGGTAGACAACTCCAATAAACACACACTGTGGTGCAGTCATTCATGGTTTAGGATGGAGCAATCCTCTGCTTACCCAATTCTCTTTGCCTGCTCGAAGACACTCCCAATACTTGCCTAACTTTTAGCCAAACAGTAGGGATTTAAGAGGACAAATGTGCCACCAGTGCTGCAGGTTGTGGTTCACCTTGGTGCTGTGAAGTCAAAGCTGCATACCTTACGTAGGTTTTATGCACACCTTGTGGCTCGTTCTTAGAGGGGTAAATTTTACCAAGGCATAATGTCTATTTTTCACTAGTATCTTCCACTACATCTCTGCTCCAGTAGTAAGGTTTGCACTGATGAGCTCCCTGCAAGTGTCCACTGAAGTCATCAGACCTTACTCAAGCGTGGCCAGATCTCCCAGTGCAGAGCAGAAGTTGCTGATGAGACAAATGCTGCAAGAGCAACCCATTGGGCCTGACTGAGCATTCAGCTGGGTGTTGAACACATCTGTAGAACAATCAATCATGGGTAGGGAAACCTTCAGGAAATTTGCATCCAGACCAGAAACTTCAGATTGCACTTTTCCTGGTTTTTGCAATACTTACCTATTTGCTTATTTTTAATACCAAGCAGTTTACCTATTAAAGCTTGTCAACATATGAACAATGTGCATACTGCCAGTGTGACAATAGGTTGAGTGCTCATGACCAAACATTTGACTTCAGCTAATTTACTTCTAGGAAAAATATTGTACTTATTACCACATATTTGATGATTGCTACACTTGAGGAGAAAGCATCAAACCTTTTCTCCTCAAGAGAGAAGCATTGTGGGTAACTGTTTAAAAGATGAGGTGGGACTAGAGCAGCATGCCTGAGCAAAACTTGCATCTGTGGTCAGAATAGGGATTGCTCTCAAAAGGCAGTTGTGAAGGCTGTTGTCCATATAATCAGTACATCCAAATTCCTTAGAAACATGCTTCATTGCACTCTCTTTCCTTCTGTGACAGTCAGCCACAGCGCTCTTTGAGGGAAAATAAATAGCAATAGAATTAATTAGTGAAAAAAAGAAATCTATAAAGTGAATCCATCGAGGATGAAGTTCAGAAAAGAGACAAGTATTTTAAATTAACTCTTTCTTTCATTTAGGGGAAATTAATTACCCTAGGAGCTAACAACTACTTAGCACTAAATCTTCAGTTTTACACACTACACAAGATGCACAAAGGAAAGACAAAAATGGTGCTATGAGATCTGAAGCACATTTCAGAACATAACTTGTAAATTTGAAAGAAAAATAAGAACAGATGGAAATAACAGATGGGTCAGCTACAGATAACCTGTGCCAGGACTGCATAACTGAGGCTTCAATATTAGGGCCACAGTCTGTAAAAAGGGTCTTTGGCAGGTAGAGACAAGCAAACTCTATTATTATTTCACCAGTCAAATGTACCAGCCCTGAGCCAGCAGCCACATAGCCACAGTGCTGAGCCCGGTGCCAGTTCCTTGCCTCTTGGCAGGACATAATATACAATTTTACAGCAAAGGGCAGATGTACAGGAGAGGCAGGGACAGCACAGCTGATGTATGGTTGGGTCAGGCCTGCTGGCATCACGGAAACAACATGACAGCAGTGCCTACCTGTACAAACCTGCCCACTGGACTAAAGCTGCCAGTCCCAGTGGAGCTGAAGGTTCCTCAGTCCTCATAAACTCCCTTTTCTGAGGCCCATGAGGATTTAACAGCTGCATACTAGTATAGATCTAAAATTGACACTTGTCTTTTCTCATGTAAAGTGAGTCCATTTCTAAGTCAATTCTCCTAGCATGGTTTCTCAAAGCAAGTCAAAGTTGGTTTTGATTTTCAGATCATGGCATCTGGACATTAGATTCCAGAAGTAATTCACTTCCCATTCCTTAATTGTCCCGTCCTTTGCAATGCATTATGTCTAACAGCATATTGGTTCAAACAACATTAATATATTAGTACTTTAATTTCTTCTTTTATACCATTTTATGCCTCAAGTCACCCATAACCACTATTTTATCTACAAGTGTTTGTTAAATTATAGCAGAGAGTATCTAATTTTTTTTTTGACATGTGATACTTTGTATAGCTGTTTTATTTGCCAGTTAGTCCCTCTGTAGACCCTAATTGCTTTTCTACAGTAGGTCAGTTCTCTATACACACTTCTATTCTCATAGATACACACAATCAAACTCTAATCTTATCACCGCAGGACTGATGGTGTCTCAATGTTTATAACTGAAAATCTCATTTAAAAATCTTCTGGCCTTTTTCACAGATGGATGGAGTCTTATCATGTGTCCAAACCTAATTCTACCTTCAATAATCATATTCTCCTATTTAAATTTACATTGTTTTTATTCATCTCTCAGACATTTGATTCATGTCCCTGCCATTGTCCAGCATCACTGTGTACCATGCACTGTGTTTCATTACGGACAGTTGTGTTTCCATAATGGGTGAGGTGGGTCCGGATGAAAAAGGGATTAGTCTAACTGGAACACTGTTGGTAGCAGACAGAGAGGTCAGCTGGTGCTCTCAAGGGGCCCAGGTAATGAGAAGGCTTAGCAGGGTTTGTCAGGTGTTGCCATGACAAAAACCATTGGGAATGCAGTGATTGATGACACAACCAAACAGATTGTGTACAGGGACTATGTGAACAACAGTGTCACTGTAGCACCTCCCCAGGTAGGTACCCTGGATGCTTTGTCTGTGGGTCCTGCAGCCTCGGGCCTGGAATGACCATATACTTTGGACCAGCTCAACTTTAAGCCTCTCTGCAGCAGAAACTTACTTATGAGACTGATCTTATAAATGAGACATCTGATACATTGTGAACTGCTGAGATGGGTGTCCAGGGAAGATGGAGGACCTAGAATATTCTGCCACTGTACTAGGAGATGTAGTAACAAGGCCAATACAGACCTCAGTGGTTAATGAGTAGGGCCAAATTAAGGAAACCCTTTTTTTAACGGACTCATGAGGAGATAGATGTAGATAGATATGTACATACATACCTATGTACATACATATATACATATTGTACATATGTGTGTGTGTATATGTATGAGTTGGACTCCATAAGCCTTCTGGGTCCCTTCCAATTCAGTATATTCTATGATTCTGTGATTTAGTGATGAGAGCCTGGAGGATGAAGGGCTTGTCTGAGGAGACAAATATTTCAGGTGACAAGAACTACAAAAGGAATGATCAGAAAAATCCCTTGTTCAGCTCCTTCATTTTTCCCTCACAAAAACCCCTTCAAAATTCTCAAACCAAGCCTGCATTACAGAAATGTCTCGAGCAGATGCAAAGCACCATTAAATCCTCAGGCATGGAAGAAGGGAATGGAGGTACCAAGCAATCTGTTACCTGAACCTGAACGGTGGTTTTCTACTTTCAAACAGGCAATATATGTGGATGTGTCTTTGAAGGCCCAGGGAATGTCTCAGGATTATAAAACTGACATTCTTCAGAAACCATTTTCATCTTGAGCACCTTTATTCCCTTTCTTCTGTAACATGTTGATTTATGCCATTTGTTTGAGAAATAAAATGCCTGGGTTGAACCACTGGGTTTTATGATTTTCTACAATCTCATTCCACCCCTCCTCTTCCACATCTCTGCCAGGGCTATGTTCTCCATGTCAGGGACCCAGACTCTGTGCCTTTAATAAATAACATAACTTTCAGGGAGACTCATTTTTTTCTACATCAGGCTTGATATATTTGCATTAATTCATTAATTAAATATTGATACCAATCTTCTCACTAAATATTTACTTATCAGCTTCATAACTGTTAGCATACCAGAGTGGGTCATTCTCATTTTGTCACTTGAGACTACTAACTAGACCCCAGTGTTTTATCTTTCTCTCCTTTTAACCTTCTAATCTGACTCTGTTGCCCATAGCTCTATCAGCAAGGAAAAAAAATGAGAAAACATAAAATGGAGGCATAGCTGTGTCCAGTTTCTGTCTATGTGACTGAAAAAACTCCATGCATATATAAAAAAAATTTGTTTTTATTTTGAAATGGGGTTTTGTGAAGAGGAAAGCCTCTAGATTAATTGGAGGTGGATTTGAGACGTCTGGGAAGCCATAAGGAGACAGCCACTGGAACCTCCTAAAAACTATGCTGTAGCAACTAGAAAGGCTTAACAGCTCCTCAAAGTGATTGGACCACAGAATTATCAAAGCAGACAGGTTGTGAAGATATTAACATACCCCAAGCATGGTTGACGAAATAGAAGAAAAACATAATACTTAGTGTTCAGAAAGGACCTACTTATTCTAGGTTCTGCCAGTTTCTCTTTTAATCAGTCCTCAGAAGATGGGAGGCAAAGCAAGGAATGAACTCAAGCACATCTCAGTCTCATATATAGCTCATGTTGACTAATTTGTGTCATACAGTTATCATGTGGCTCTGAGACTGAAACAAGGAGAAGCTGGTTGTCACCACCCTTTCTGTGAAATATCCCTGACCCTCAACACCAACTGCTTTTCATGCCCTCTGAACGGTTAAACACAGGAAGCGGTGCCACCTGGTACCCGTTGCCCACATACTCAAACATATTTGTTCTTGCTGTAGACTGTATTATCTTTCTTCTGCATTTCTTTGGCCTTTCTTCTTAAGACAAGGTCTGCCAAGTAAGCCACATTTCCACAGACTTGCGTGGTGTGGGGCACCCCAGTTCCCATTATCAGCTTAGGAAGCCAAGTGTGGGACCAGACCTCCTATTTGCTCAGCTACACTGCCCTGCTGCCCCAGCCACTCATGGTCTGCTGGTTGTTTTGTATGACTATCTTGTTTGTGGTAGAGGGTCATTGAAGGTTCACTTGAAATCTAGACTCTTCTTTCAATGCTGTAATCTGTAGGCAACGAACAATCATCTTTGCTACTTTTAACAAGTCTTTTCAAAATCTATTCCCTTTTCTTCTTGCATACTGAGGTCTTAAAGTGGTCAACTTAAATCCATATATCTTCATAAAGTGGCTGAATTACTGCTGCTGAATGCTAGGCCATTATCTACAATTAGTTTATAGCTCTTAATAGCTATTATTGCAAAAGATGGATTTCTCTATAGCGTAAGTGTCTTACCAATGATCCTGTTAGGACTCTTGCTTATGAAAAGTTAAGTGGTAGCTGCTTTCTGGAAAAGATCAAGTTACTCTCCAAGATGAAATAAACCCATACCAGCTTATTACTATGGGTAATAAATAGGTTATGTGCAGTATGAGGACTCTCTGGTTCTTCTTCACTATGTACTGTGTGTAATAACATAAACACAGCACTATATAGACAAACAGACTGAAAAAATGATGTGAGAATGTCACCATCTGGTTTAAGGGAAAAACACCAAACATCTGTCAGTCGTAAGCAGAAGAGGTAGTAACTTGCCTCATAGTGGCAACTTTTTCTATTTATAGAAGTATGGTGGTTTGATCAGTTAGAATAAGCATGTGCCAATTCATTGGAGAAAACTATGGATTCATGAATCTCCTTGAGGAAATGCCTTCTGATGAAGGACACGAAGGAGCAGACTAGAGGCAGAGTAGATAGGGTCATGAACTTCATTTTACTTCTCATCACGAGTAATAGTGCTAAACTGATAGTCAGTCAGATCTCTCATTTTCTTTAATTTAACGCTATTCTTCTTGCTCCTTGCATTACTGACCCCACATTATAGCCGAAACGTGTTTTATTACAATGCTAAGCACTGCTTTAAATGCACATGAGAAGTTTCAGTGCTTTTTATACTGCTCAGTTATGTGTGGTGAGTTTTGTTCTTTTCACATAAAGAACCATCTCAGAGCTAACAACTTATATTATTTTAATCAAGTCTCATTTCATACAGGTTGTGAACTTTAATACAGATTGCCATTTCTTCTGGGCTTTAAATAAAATGCACAGCTCAGCACAAGCCTGACCTCTGTGGTTTCCTATTGGCATGTACTTGCTGAAGGCACTTCATTAGACACCAGTGGCAATAGAGCTTTCAGCCTTTTTACTAGTTTTCTTCAGACATGATGATGATTACCAGTCTATGCATTTTAACCGACACGTTGCGTGTGTGTTAGACATAGTAAGCACAAGTGTATTTTCGAATCTCCTGAGATGCAACCATGAGTCTACAACAGAAGGTGAAGCAACACTAGAAGTACTAAAATAGAGGGTCTGAGGTCTGTGTGATTATTAAACATATGAAGGTTTTAGTGAGCTTTGGGTATTCCTTGTAACCGTGTAATGGACTTAGAAATGCAAAGAGCATCTCTACAGGCAGAAATATTTTCAGGCTGCTCTCATGTTGCTCTTCTAGCTCAATTCCGAGCTCAGATTTTGCATGCTAAGGAGGGAGTCTGTAATTTTCAATAAATATTTTCCCCTACTACTTGAAGCATATAGAATTTTTTGAGCTAAAGGGATATATATTTAATGTTTATATTGTGATAGTGTCTATAGAATAACAAATTGTGATCCCATGGAACAAAACAACATGAAAAGATACAGAAAATGTACATTCCTGCCTCACAGCCAGGAGCTGTGAGGTGGCTTCTGTGAGCATAGAAGGTTCTGAACCCAGTGTCTTCATCAAGCATCTTTATTACCAGCTCTGTTCCTTGTATTTCCAGAGCTGTTGCTGGGTTTTATGATCAATATATCAAAAGCACAGAATGCTACTACAAATGTTGTCAGTTAGCCTTTAAGGGTAGCATTCAGCTTGTCTACCACTGGTTAAGTTGGACATCATCTCCAAACTGGGAGTTATATCCACAGTTTCGAACACCTACCTGAGGAAGGGGTGGATTTTTCTGATATTGTAAAATATCCATTTCTTTTGTCAATAGAATACTTTAATATTTCAGGTTTAAGGGTATATTTTAGAGGGGTAAAATGAAATTAATACCATTTCTAACTAATTCTAATTAAGAACAAACTAGAGGGAGTTTTGTTAGGATTTCCCAGGAACAAAGAACTGAAATGCTTTGACTGATTTTGATCACAGTTGGTTTTGACATGTGAAAGCACTGGCCCATGTGCTAAGCAGCTAGCAAAAGCAGAACTTAACCATTTATGTTACAGTAGGACTCTCAAAACCCACTGGTTTGATTTCAGTAGAGGAGGCAAATATGTAGGCTGAACATAGGTAGAATGTTGAGTCCTTTATCATTGTGTCATCCACTGCTCCCTACAGAATTACGTTATACCTTGAAGTCTTATCTAACCCTCATACTTAGGTTGGGTTAGTGTTTTGGTTTTTGGCTGGGATAGAGTTAACTGTCACAGGAAGATGGGAGGGAACACAGCCAGGACAGCTGACCCAACCTAGCCAAAGGGATATTCCATACTGCTGCTGGCTGGGACTAAACCACAACATGGTGGTCACGTCTTTATTCAGAGTCTAGAACTAAGAAGTCAATTTGGATTTTTATAGGCTTGTTAAATTTGCTTCTTAAATAGGTTTTGCTCTGGCTGCTACAAGCTAATTATACTGTTTTCCTACAGTGCTGCAGTTCCAACTGATCGTTGCCTACCTCACAGTCATCTATTAATTTTCTCACTTCCTTATACTGTGTTTTGGTTTCATTCTAATCTACATGTATAACTTCACACACTGCTGGTGGGGCTTTTTAATAGAGATTTGATCTACCTATTTTACTCTCTGGTGCTGCTTCTGATTCCATTAATAAAAAGCATATATTTCAGAAGTGCAGCTCTTCATTCTCCTAAAAAGTCTCAAACTTCTTCAATTGATATCTGTATTTCATAACTTCCCATGCATTTGAAACCATTTTTAGATGGTCTCTTAAGTATTTTTTCTCAGCGTGAAACACACCTGTGCCCATGACAGGCAGCATGAAGGATGACCCAAAATCACTGTCTGCTTTGGATATAGAAGGAGCCCTAGTAAACCTATTAATGAAACTTGACAAAATCTTTAAATGACCTGGAAGAAACTACCAGATGTTAGTAAGCATTATTGTTATTGACACCACTGTGCTTGCAGTGAACCCAGAGATTTTTTTCTGATTACCTTTTATTAGCAAAACTCACATTTTTTACCTGAACGTGTATTTGAACAAAAGGATTATGACATGTCTTCCTTCTTTATGTGGACAGAGAGGACAGGACCCAGTATATGCAATGTAATATACGATCTTGATGAAGTTTGTTCTGATATTTTAGTGCTTGCTACACCAGACAGACACATCTGTATTATCTCCATGTTACTCTTCAATATATTTGGCATCCTCCATGTTTCAGAGGTCTTTGATTTTCATCCCTCCCATGCCCCTTTTCTGTTTCTCTATCTTCATTGTGCAGAATTAAGATAAGGGTTTGCTGAGTCCCTCTTCAATCATTCTAAAAAACACCTTTTTTCTTTTATGATTATTGCCTCAGGTCAGTGCAAGTTCTAAAATATGAATGAGTACAGGAGACGTCTGTGATCCCTTTGGTGTACGTGTTATCAAATGGCTGGAAGATGCTGTACAAACAAAATGCGTAAATGATAGAGAAATGGGAAATGGCTCATCATTTCCAAGTCCTTTAAATAGAGGTAATCAGACATCCCAAAATCTGCTAAGCTGTGCTGAAGCTGGGGAAAGGACTGAACAATCAAATGACTCTGCTCTTCCTGCTAGTGGTGCTGCCAGATCCAATTCTATGGGCCTAACTCAAGTAAAACAGCCCAGAAAATCAGATGGAGCTTTACATGAAGAAGTGTTTCAGATCACTGTCCACTGTTGCCAGCTGAAAAGAAATGCCAGTGTCTTAGAGGACTATTAGTAGGCAAGTAATAAATGCCATAGCAAAAGAAGACTGTAGAAAACCTTGAAAAATGCAAAGTAAAAGTTAACCAGTTACAGAACTGGTCATTAGTAATTATTATCTTTTTGTATAGAACACAATTATAGCTTTTATCGTTACAGCTTAGTTATAGTTCCCAGCAATAAAACTATTTTTTTTACATGAAATGCAGTATAGTAGTTGATGCTACTGGGACCTGTAAGTTCATAATGTACATTCAGAATGCAAGAAACCCCCAGATGGCAAGTTTCACACAACCACTGTTGTTAGCAAATATATAAAACAACTTTTTATATTATTTCCTAAAGTTAGTTGCCTTCATTCCTCAAGCAGATGAAATAGCTTGTGATCCCTTTACATGTTTGGTGCATAACTACATGCAGATACCAATTCACTTCAGGTACCTAACTCATAGAGCTCATTAAACGTCCAATTTAGCTGTTCTGAATTAATGCTTATGGGAGCTTATTTCTCTCTACAGAAAAGAAACTTTAGAAGACAAGTCTCTTCTCCCCCAAGTCAGTTCCAATGTTCAACTCCTACTGTAATTACTATTCAGTGTAAGCCAAAGTCTAAAGAACTTGCTGGCTTGTTTGCTATTGGCAAACACGTTATGATCATTCAGCAGTTTTTCAGGTATTTTGAAATTCTTCTCTTAATTTCACTGGAAAGAGTGATAACATAGGTGATTTATTAACACACACATAGGATCTGTCAAAGATTCTTGACCCAAGAACCTGGTGGCCATCACGTGCAGTAGTCTTAAATAGTACTTTTAAATACATCTGTAATATTTGGCATTATCTCAACATTCCACACAGAACAAAACTATATGACTGTAAAACGTATTTGATGGCCATTGATAATGATGGGACTTGTCTTTTTAAATTCCATTTCATCTCTAGAGCAACTGAACTCTGGTGCAGCTGCTGGAAGCTCAAGTTCCACTTTCCAATACATCATTATCATTTGATTGGTAAGACTCTTCCAACACTGAAGAGCAACAAAGGACCAAATCTGAGAATGAATATTCCAAAGATCATGGATATTTTAGATATTTAAAACAAACTATCCCTGTGGACTGAATAAAAACATATCTTGTCAGCCAATCAAGATGAAATGATTCCCTGAAGCAGGGGTTTGGCACTGCGAGAACCTTTTTTAAATTTGGTTTGAATCCTGCTTAAATACAAATTCAAGTATGTTGAAAAAGTTAACTGCAGAGCACTTAAAAATACTATCTATTTTATATGTGACCCTAGATTCTACATGGACAGAATGATTAAATAAAAATGAAGAGGCAAAGGGTATGACTTTGTCCAGGTTTTCTAAGCATTTAATATACAGGTTCAGCTGTCTCTTTTCTGAAGACTTTGCACCGAAGGCCTAACAAGAAGATACTCAGCTTAGTCATATTACTGCCTTCAGCATTTAATTAAAGAGGGTGCCACTAGAAAAGTGGATTTAATCCCAGTGTTTTAATTAAATTCTAACTTGGCACAAGTCCACCTGTCTGGATTCAACTGGATATAGTTCTCCTTCCTTCTTGCTCCAGACAGTACCATCGCCTGCTCCCAATGAACTGCTGCAGTGATTCTCCCATTGCATTTCAGCACAAATAAAGGCAGTCCTCAAATACAGAAAGCCCCTTGCATAAAAGGGGTGAAACATCAAAGCTATTGTTTAAGGCTAAAGTGTCACGCCATTTACATATTCGAATTGTTGGGCCAGGCAGTTCCATTCTCACTCTGATCTCATACTGAGTGTGATGGTGTAGTCATGCATGAAGCTCAGTGAAGACTTACTAAAATCAGTTTGGAAAGGCATCATCTGTACTCAGAGCAAGAATGGAGTTGTCACTTCAAAATTGCACTGAACAAGTTAATACAAACTGCAGCAACGTCATTAAGTATTGCAGGGGGGACAGAGATTTCCCAAAGTGGCAGAGAGGGTGAAGCCAAAATCCTAAATGCATTGAAGGTGGGCAGTGTTTTGCAGTTTCATTTTACTCATCTTTGAAAATCCTAACTATTTAAAGACAAAAGCTTTCAGAGAAGCGAATTTCTTGGGAGCAGGGCTGTAACAAGGAAGTTGCAAAACTTCTGATACTAAAACTTCTACATCAGTAGTCTACAGACAGTAAAACTCTTGGTAGCAGAGAGGAACTGGGTATGACCCAGGGTCATAATTCAGTTTTCTTATGGTGGAAGGAGCTCTGAATGGTGTGGGTAAGTATAGTCACCTTATCATTCCTTCACCAGAAAGAAAATAAAGCAACACAAAATTAAGGTCTCCATTTGTTCCACTGCATACAATAAGTTTTAAACCCTGACCTTATTCTTGAAACAAAAACCTCAGTCATTTGCTGTCTCTTGCCAAATTGTAGCTCAGACATCTTATAGGGAAGAGTACAAGGATGGAAGGAAGCAAGGAAAGAGGCTGGGAAGTAGAAAACTTGAAAGGAGAGAGTTAACATCCTCCTACAAAACACCAGAGAGAGATCAAGCACTGAGTAACAGCAATGGGATTCATCTCTAGTCATCCAAAAGTGAAGTCTATGCCCACCATCCAGTTTTCTTCTGTGAGTAGAGGTGGGCAGCTCAGATCACAATTCATGGGCATCTGTTTTAGAAAAAAGACAAATCCCTGGTGTGTTCCAGCAGCCACTGACTCAAGGCTTCTTAATTAGAGTTGAAATGTCAACATACGCATCACTCGCCACTCACACAGCCTTAATCCTCTCACATCTAACTGTTATTGCTCATCTTTTTACTCTCTTCTTCAGGCATAGGAAAGAACTGTTGAAAGACATTTGAATTTCTAGAAAAAAATACTGCTGGTAAAGGAGAAATCACAGATCATGTGAATAATTTTATTTTAGAACCACTGAAAAACAGACTAGTCTCAGCACAGATACTGTTGGCTCTGTTTCCCTTTAGGTGACATATGTGAAATACTGAGACTACACCCCCTCCCCACATGAAAGCAAATACTGAGAAGCGCCCATGTTTACCAGCCTGAAAGTGGTGCCACATTAGTACCGTTACGACCTGTCAGGCACTTGCCTACACTCTCGGTTTGCCTACCCATTCTGCTCTTAAAATGAAGACTCTTTTGCACACAAGCACTAGCACCTGAGAAGGAGATGGTGAGGAAGAAGGAGGAAGACAAGACATTTCTTACTGAAAATAACCGTAAAATTAAGGAGTAAGCCGTACCGCAGTGCGCATCGTTAGGCTTGTTGAACTTATGTGACTCCAGCATATTATGAAACTAAATGCATTCAGGTACCTGGCAGGAGGCAAATGTCTCACTCAAAGTGGTATGTTTCCAGATTCATCTCTATAGAAAACTACAAAATAGCCAGAGGCATGTTTTGGTTTGTTTTAATTCAGGGTTCGCAGAAGCTGCAGTGATTCACAAGATGCACAAGACTTCATACTGAGCAAATTCGAGAGATTAAATAGCCCCTTCTAATTTCATCTAAACCTCACATGCTCAATAACCCCAGGTTTTCCCCAGGACTTCCAGGTCTCTGGGTTCAACCAGGCGGTCGAGGGAACAATTAGCTCACTGCTCCCTCCTGCCCTCAGCCACTGGTGGCATTTTCCCGAAGGAGAAGCAATGATCCATGTCCGCATCTTTGCCACAGTTCTCTTTTATGCCTTCTGCTTTTAAGAAACACCAATACCACAGACAGGCAATCTTCTTTTCCTCAGTGAGGCAGTGCCTTCCTCTCTGCAACGTTGTAGACATCTTGGTACTTTGTGAGTTACCTTATAGTTGCAATTAGTCTTCCAGCCTCTGGGAAGCCTAGAATAAGAACTGTTTAGAGATAAACGATTTAGAAGTATTTTAATGTTCTAAGTTCCTCTAACACTAGCTAGACTGTTAGTTTGGTTATTTTTCATTTTACACTGATATGGGGAGGTGTCACAAAAGAGAAATTGATAGCCCTAATCAAATGAAGACCTAAGAAGTCTCCACAACCTTTCACTCACTGAGACCAAAAAACAAGTTACAGGCACTAAACATGATCCCTGTCAAAACTTCATCAGCCATTCTTCCCTTGCTCTTGGAACAACCATGCTGTTTTCCCAATCCTTCCCCACCTACCAGACCCCCAATGCCTGAAGGATACTCGGGTTTGGTCCCACACCTTCTGTGGCAGTACTAATGCCACAAGAGGATCTGAGAGTGAGAGAAGTCCCCAACAGCCAGGTATCCTGCCTGTGGCTGACACAGAGATCGTGCTAGCTGCGCAAGAAGATGAAAGCACTTCTCAAAGTACAGTCTCCTCTCTTTCAGAGCTAACCTCCCACCGTGGTGCCTTCGCTTTGCAGTCCCAGCGCTTCAGGACCACACTACAGGGCAGCCAAACAGCTCTCTGTGATCCACACGCAACTTGGCAGCACCCCCAGCCTGCTCTCCTTTTCTTACACCAGAAGCACCAGAGCCAGGGTGGGAACAGCACGTCAAACCACAGGATGGGGATGGCTGTGGCTGGTAAAGAGGCCCCTTTGCTTATGGAGGCCTGCTGTAAGAAGGAGGGGTGACACACACGTGTCTGCCTCTCTCCTGCTCCAGGCACTCCATGAGGCACACAAGGAGACAGCAGATTGCAAAACATGCCTGTGCCATGCGACATGTCACTGTGGATGCTGGAGGTGCTGCTGCTGCCGCCCACTGCCTGCTGCCACAGCCGCTGCTGCACCGAGTAGGCATCAGCTGGGACCTACAGCAGAAGCAGTGGACTGGCAGCTGCAAGGTGCGATTGCCCAGGCTGCTAGGATAGGTGGGAGCTTGGGAGAGGCGGTGAGGGGTTCAGGTGGTTGGAGGATTCGGAAAAGCAGAGGATTAGAGCATGATCCTGGGGGACATCTGAGTTAGGGCAAGGGGACTCACAGAGTGGCTGAAGGAGATGCTAATGAGGGAGAGGCTCTCAGCCAAAGGAAAATTTTGGATTGTGGCTTGTAGGACCTGGCAATCTGGGCACCCCCTGTCATAAGCATTTAGAGGCACTTTGGGCTCTGTCTTTCCCAAATGAGTACTTGTAAGTCGCCTTGATATTAATGAGAATTACATGCACACATCAGGGAAAGAATAGTCCCTCTACAATGGGCATGTGACAGCTAAAGTGCATCAGTCAGCAGGGAAACAAAAGAGGTCATAATTTATGTAAAAGGTTCATTTTTAATGTAAATTCTGCCCCCAAATGTTCTGCTTACCAGCCTGAATCTGTGGTATTTGGCAGTGGAAAATGAAAGGGGTGAAAAACTCACTGCTGGCAGGTAAATGCATAATGTGATAGATTGATTTAAAATCCTTGTCATCTTTCTTTTTCACCTGCATACATAACGATCTTCTGTTAGTCATTAGGGCTCCTTGTACCTTCAGCGCTCTAAAAAAATATTGGCTTTGAAATGATACTTCATTGTTAAGGAATTTTTGTCAGCTAGCTCCATTTATCGAAGTATCAAAGCCATTTTACAAGAGATAGGCTCCACTTTGGCACCGATAGCGCATACATTACGTGCCTTGTGAGGACTTGCATCTCATTCCAGCACTGAGTGGAAGTGCCAAGTGCCACCGCGGTACATAACGAGACATGTCACTCAGCACTGGGGACAGCAAGAAGATGCGAATGAATTGGCCCTCGATGTTTTCTCCTGGCCAGAGATGAGAGGAGCAGGGACATCAGGGGTTGCAGCAGACACATGCTTAGGGTGCAACTCTGCACAGGGTAGCTGAGGACCCTGCTGTCGGAGGCCCCCGGTGTGGGGGTAGCATATGCCACCAAGCTGCGTTTTTCTGTTGATCTATATACACCTCCTCCCCAGACAGCAAAAGCCAAACCCAGGAAACACTCTTTTCCATAACCATATGTGTGTCTGCACCAAGGGTTTTTTTCAGCACACCGGTGATAACTGGGGTATCACGCTGTTCTGTGAGCAAAATTTCATAGCATGAGCCAAGCCACAGAAAGACTACTACCAAGTAACTACGGCTAAAGCTGTCCGGGCTGTCTTGTGAATTAAATCGGCTTTCTTTGTCTTTTTGTTTAGATCTTTATCTTCTGTTGCCAAGCAACTGCAGGGAAAAGTTAATGGCAAAGCTCCTATTTTCGACCAGGCAGGTAGGAAGTCTTTGAACTGAGGGCTCTGGTGTGGAAAAGACAAGGTCTGAGAGAGGAGAAAAAGCCCGTGGCCATTTGGATCTTGTGGTATTTTCCATCCATCCTAAAAACAGAGGATGCTGCAGCAGATAGGCAAAGATAGGGCTTTCCTGTACATTGTTTATTACAATGTCAGTTCAAGGAAATCGAACCCAAACACAGACTATGTGCTGAGATGAGTCAAAAAGAAAATATTGTCGCACCAGTGATTTCCACCACTCCGAATTATGCTACCACCAGGATTTCTGCTTCAAAAGGAAAATCACGACCCAATTCACTGCCACTCAAACACTCACAAGCCTCTGCACCCCAAGAAGGGATCTCTGCCTTCATTAAATGATACCGAAGCTGTTAATGATGCCACAGCTTCTGACCAGCAATACCTACTGCATCTTCCAGACCATAATCTCAAAGCCCCCTGGATCTCTGCAAACTGGGACATGTATTTTTCAGGCTGAGGGTTCCTAGCTTACGTAGTAAAAGAGGTGCCCAGGACACAAGAAAGTGCTGCCTCATACTGCCTCCCATATCCAATCTGCACAATTCTCTGCACAGTCAGAGGACTCGAGGAGTCCTGACCACTATGCACTTCCACCCACCACCACCAAAGACTCCTGAGCCTGGACTTTTCTATTCATCACCTTGCCTTTTCTTTTAGGAGTATTGTTAGTGATCCCAGTCCTGTTTTCTAGTTATACCACATAACATCCATGCCTTTCAAAGAAAGAATTTCAAAGGACTGGTATTACTTCTAATTACATGCTTCATTTTGTAAACACTTGGTTTTAGAGGGTATTAATTAAATTGGCCTAGTTAGTAACATTTCCAATTCGCAATTTTACCATGCCTCATACATTTGGCATTTCTCCCAGGGGCTCAGCTGCTGGACTCAGGACACTGCACGGGGATACTTCCAGTTCTCTTGGCAAAGAAGAAATCCTAGGAAAGTCAAAGCTTTTGCACCTGAAAAATTAGGAGAGTACCAAAAAAGTATTAGTTAAAAACAAGCCTCTTGAGATTTTAAACCAATCAATTCAGTACAATGACATTAGAGGTCCTCTCTGACTTTTTTTAGTACCAGTAATAGTAAGTTGATTCAGTATGAGCTCAAATATTTAAGCCCTGGTCTAGACAGATCCAAAATAGAGGAATTCCTCTCCAAAAGCTGTATGTGTTACTTGTGCCTCATTTAATCTCTAAGCACCGATAAATGCATTAGTAGGAACATGCAAGAAGTGTGCATGGAAGCTAGACTCAATAAGAAGATGGTTTGGTGTCTGCTGGCTATTTATGGAAGCCATGAACATGGAAAAAGACATGGGAAAGGCAGAGAACTGCTGAGGGCTCAGGGGATGAACTTAGCAGTCCCAAATGGAGCATGAGAGAAGTCACCCTTCATAAGGGGGCAGATCTGAAACAATCTCTATCTCTCTATAACTGTCAAACCTATTTTGAAGTGAGCATTATTCTGTGTCCATCATTCTCCACATTTGAAAAGAAATTACTATCACAAATGAAAAACTGTATCATGGTAAACAGAAACTGCAATCAAGCCTAATTTTTGTGACACAGTAATCTGGATGCAGAAATATGAGCACTGCACTGAGCTTTGGCTAAAAATGCTCAAAGTTCATAGGCTGATTTGACCCAGCAGTTCCTGTGTCTCTATCTTGTCTAGTATCCTGTCTGAGAAATGCTAACACCAGCAGCTTCAGAAGAAAAGAGATGAAATCTCTCACAGTCAGGTGGCACAGTCTACCCTATAAAGATATTATCCAGAGCCGTAACAGCAAAAGATTGATTACTGAAGACAAAGTAGTTCAACTCTGTAACATGTTCCATCTTCAGTAACAGCCGGCTATTTACAGCTCATATGCATTTAAAATCAAAACATCTTTGCTTTATCACTAACATCGTCTTGGACTTTTAACAGCCATAGAGCTGTACACTGAGACAACCATTTTATCCACAAGCTGTCAACTCTTTCTTGCTACCTTTTCCTGAACACAGTAAAGGTTAAGTTATTTAACCTGGCAAGGTAAATTCAGTTGTGAGCTGTAAGAAATAGGAAATGCCTCTGTAGGATTAAAATCAAGGAGATCCAAATTTAAGAACTCAGTTAAAATCCAGACTATAATGTAATTGTACACAGCCCAACTCACATTACTAATATGATCTAGTATTAGTTTTGTCCAAAATTATCAAACATTTTATTCTACTTTGATAATGTTTGGGGTTTTTATAATTGAAAGTATTTGTGTGCATATCACAATCACAGAATCATAGGAGTTGGAAGGGACCTCAAGTGATCGAGTCCAACCTCCCTGCCACAGCATATATATACATATATATATATATATAAAATATAAGATCAATATCCCCTTATTTTTCTTACTTCTAAACAGGAAATGGCACTGGAGATTTTCTAAGATGTCTGATAAAGTTCACACATGTGTCCATATGTATATATATATATACATATATACACACCTGTGTGTGTGTGTATAGTTGTTAAAACCTGTGGTTTTTACACGTTTCTGTGTGACAAGATGTGTTCACACCTCACAAGCCTCTTTAACAGGAACGATAATAATAAATTTCACTCTGTAAGCATTCTGCTACTTCAGAATCACCTAACCACCATTAAAGCCTTCCCCGTTCTTTGATAACCTACATTAATTAATATTAGTTATACATTAGTAAAACTACACAGTGGCAGACATAGCAATTCTAGACAGATCATAGATCAAATTGGATCTTTAATTTTATTTTAAAACAGGCAAAAAATAAATTCTACATAATGCTATTGAAGCTAAGAGGACTAGGAGTATGCTGTGCTGGTTCTGTCCTCCCTTAACAGCGAGAAGACTCTGACAGGAAACCATGAGGTAAATATATACACAGAGCTAAAAGAAAAAGCTTCATGAGTTTCATTGGTTTCATTGTTTCTCATGAGATTTTATTCTCCTTCCTCCCACAGTCAAACAGATCAATGTGGATGACCACGTTTTGGTTACACTTAGGTTGTTTGCCGAGAAGCACCAAAGATCTCCACTGAAGTTCTCGGGCAGCCTCAGATTGGCCCTTGCCCCAGGGCCAGCTGCAAAAAGTGTGGAGAAAACAGGCCACCTCCAAACTAACGTAAGGAAGAAACCAGAAAGAATAAGTCCTTGTAAGGGCTGCCATGCTCCTGCTTTGCTCCCCAGCTGGCAGGCAGAAACCTCCTGCCTGCATTGCTGGACATCTGAGCTGCAGAGCTTTCAGGAGATGAGGACAGCTACTGACACTGTGAAAAAAAACACGATGCATGTTCTAAGGATAGATTCTGAGCAATCATGTGTATGCATCTATGACTGTGTTACCCTATCTGTGGCCAATCTTATTGTCAGACACTACTGGAAAATCATGGTCTCTTCTGATGAATAAGATGCCTTCTTCAGGTGGTATTCAGAGATGAGACTTCAGATTGTGAGGAGCTCTTGGGAGCACAGGGATGAGCCATGGAAGAGTATCTGTAGCCGTGTGGGCCACCATTGTGTGTCTGCAATGAAGAGTTTTATACACCTCTGAGAAATGAACTCAGTCCCCCCTGACATTTCTCCCACTGGCTTCTCATGCTAATAATTTTTAATTTACCATAGTGCATTGATTTTGCTATTTAAACCTCCCAGTTATCTTTGTGTCATTTTTTCCCCCGAGAATGGTAGCCAGTTGTTCAATACAAAACACTGTAGCCAGGAAATCTGCTTTTCTTTCTGTTCCCAGTTCTAGTACTCCCTCCCTCCATCCATTAGCATTGTCTCAGGGCTCTTGCCCTCCCTGTGCATACAGACAATGCTAACGCTTACACAACTTGGAAGAACTTGCTGGTTACATTTGATCAGTCCCATATAAATACCAGAAGTTTTAAGAGCAAGGAATGCTCTATATGCCATATGGCATTGATATTAATATATCAATAAATTCCTCCCTAGCTGCAACAGATGTTAAGTCAGTAGTTTAACCATCCAAAACAATGCACTGTTGTATCCTTTTCTGTGAGCAAGAATAAGCCAGATGCTTTTCCACAACATAACGGCAGAAATATGGTACTATACAGTCCAAGAAAGCAAACTTTACCTCTGCCACAGATGAGCCTCTACAGAACTGCTTTTTAAATTTTGCTTTCTTAAAGATGATTAATTCTGACAAAAGATTTACCTACCGATAGCTATCCAGATGATCAAATACTCCTGGAACTGAGACCGATGTATCATCAAGGAATATGAAATTCCCCTAATGTCACAATTATATTTTTCTTATTTCTTTTTATAATACCATTAGACAAAGGAAATAAATTAGTGATTTTCATTTTTCCTCCATTAACTATTTTTTTGCTTTTTTCAAACTTCTTTATTCACTCTCATTTGACTTCCTTCTCATTTCCTCAGAGAGCAAACAGTGCTAACCTGCTTTCCTGCTTCCCTCATTAAATATAATTTTAATTATTTTTACTTCACCCTTACCCATTAGTTCTCTAAAGTTCTCTTACAGCTGCATATATTAACACCTCACTATTCTAATCATTCTCTGTTGCAAATATCATCACCTAATTCTGGCACTTGAAGCTTTGCTCTTTGATCCTTTAATTGGCACGTACTGTTGAATTCCCGTGGGGCTGCGCTCTTTCCCTATTCACCTCCCCAGGATTTCACATCACCGACTCCTAAGCCTCCATACCTGACTGTATGTCAGATTGTGCTTTCAAAAATAGTTTAAACCACCTTAAGACTACATGGCCACCAAAAAGGGAGACCCTCCCAGTGTCCTCGGGTGCACGTTCCCACCCCACTGCTGGCCCTGGCATTACCACTTGTGCAACCACACAGCCCGCCAAACCGCAGCTGTTCTTTCAGTTCTTTGTGCTTTTTTGGTCGGGTAAATTTTATGCCACATCAGTTACTGCCTGCTCAGGGGAGGCGGTGGGGCTGCCAACCCAGCTAGGAAGGCAGGGCTGCATCTTTTGGCCTCAGGGCACAGGTATGGATTCACAGCAGGAATGGCACTGCTGCCTGGCAAGTGCCAAAACTGCAGAGTGACAGGCAGGAATGTGCACTTAGGTTCCTTCCAGCTACCACTTCTCTGTGTTAATCAGAGTCACAGTTTTATGCAGGGCAGTGCATTACCCTTTTGGGGAAGGGGTTGCTGTTTTCTTCACTGAACCGTTGAACCTTGCCAGGCCTTCAGTTCAGCCAAAAGCAAAACTCGCTACAAGAAACAGACAGGTCTTGCAATCCATAGCCATCAGCTTCCACGGGAGTTTGTCTGGAGGGGGAGGGAAAGCCGTTAACGAATAGGTCTAAAAATAAATGCCAGGGTTTCCTGACATTGTTTTCTGGTCTTCTGTAATCCCCCTATGAGGGAAAAAAGAACAGTGGGATTCAAACTGCATTTTAGCTTCTTGTTAAAATTCAGAAACCAAGGAAATACGTAAGTTAAAAGCAGGACTCAGAAATACGAGCAAATCTTGACTGTAGCCATGTTGTCCTTCACTTCTATTGCTCCTGGGGTTTGCAAGAGAGAAAAGAAATTGCTCACCCTTTCCAATCCCCCTTCAAATTATTTATTACCAAAGAATTAAAACTTAAAGGACTATTTTCCCTCCAAAAACTAGACCACTTTAATAGAAGGAAACAGTATGCTACATTTATAGGTAACATCTTAAACTCCTATGTGTCAGAGAATGTAATGAAAGCCCTAATTGTTTCTTTCAGTATCTTCAGGGAACCTGTCAGAAATTCTCCCACATCTGCAGCAGCCAAATACACAACTGTTCTAGCAATGTATCTATCTATGTCATAGGACAGGCTTAAAAAAGAAGCAGCAGTATTGATCTTTCAGAAATCTATACAAAAACTATTTAGGTTCATCTATCTTGGATACCATAATTATAGAGCACAGCTCTGGCTGCTAGATTCCTTGATATATGCTGAAAACTAGTAGTTTGAGTATTTATTTTCTCCTTCAGAGTATCTCATTGCAATCTGCCCTAAAGATGCTAAGAGAAAAATCACAAGGGTTTTTTTATGGTCTGCACATAGTTTCTTTTAGGGTTTCTTTTTCTGTTCTGCAAGGTCTATAGAGACAAACTCCACTGTACAGACAAACTCCACTGGGGTCTGGAGGTACCTGGTGTCTGTTGTGCTGGTGTAGCAATCACCTGAGAGGTACTATGGTAAAATGAATAAAGAACACACAGGAGGTGCTGAGCTGGGTACTGCCAATGGCTCCCAAACTTGTGATGGCACAACTACAACAACCACCTATGTGCTCATTTCCACAGCAAACCCAGGCTGCTTTCTGAGAATTATTAGAGTAGCAGGAAATTTACTTCTGCTCCATCATATCTGAGAAGAAAATGTTTACAACCATATCAAAGCTAAAATGAATATAACAGAACCAGCAGGATGCACTTATGTACTGGGTTTGGCTGGAATGGAGTTAATTTTTCCTCAGAGTGGCCCATACAGATGTTTAGCATCTCTGACCAAAACAGTGTTGATAACAGACTGATGTTTTACCTATCGCTGAGTAGTGCTGAGTAGAAGCACTACTCAGCATCTACACAGCATCAAGTCCTCCTGCTCCTTACCCCACCCCACCAGCAATTAGGCTGGGGGTGCACAAGGAGTTAGGAAGGGGCTCAACTGGGACAGCTGACCCCAAGCAACCAAAGGGATATTCCAGAGCATATGGTGTCATGCTCAGCAGATACAGCAGAGGGAAATAAGGAGAAAGCAAAGGACATTTGCATATATGGTGTGAATCTTCCCTGGTACCTGTTACCTGTTACGCATGATGGAGCTCTGCTTTCCTGGAAATGACTGAGCATCTGTCCACCCATGGGGAGTGGTGATTTAATTCCTTGGTTAGCTTCATTTGTGTGTGAAGATTTGGTTTAGCTATTAAAATGTCTTTACTTTGACCACAAGTTTTTTCTCACTTTTGCCCTTCCGATGTTCTCCCCCATGCAGCTGCAGGGGAGTGAGCAAGTGCCTGTGTGGGACAGAGCTGCCTACCATGCCTCCAAGGTATGCCAGTCACCCTTGTCTTTATTTCACTGAGTTTAAGATCCTGAAGGATTATTGGTTCACCTTGTATGACCTTCAGTACACAGAAAGTGTAATTCACTCCCAGCCTTATGTCAAAGATGTTTGTTTGACTAAAGGTTTCCAGTGTGAGGTACAAGGGCCAGTTTAACTGTTAGTATTTGCTGCAGGATCTGCTCTTTACGTGGCTTGCTGCTGCCCAGGTTGCTTTTCCTGGACCTCGGCCCCTGCAACACCCACAGATGCTCTGGCAGTTCCTTACAGTGCACTCAGGCGTTTTCCTGCACCTTGCAAACCTGCTGGAATTCTGTATCCTCTTGGCCTAGGTGAGCAGCTATCCATCACCACCCTGGCTTCTGCTAGGCAGGAATTAAAGAAGTCCAGGGCCACAGTCCTGTCTTAAGTGCTACTCCTCCATCCTTTAGTTCCTACCCATCAAGTCACACTGCTCTTGTTTGTAAGGGGGCAGGGTGCCTTGAAAAGAAGATGGAGATGTTATCAGCATTATTTCTGTATATGTATCCTGTTTTGGTCTTTTTTTTCTTTCAGGTTCCGCCCTCCCTGTGACTTCTTGATGACCTTACCACTTGCTCTGTGTGAGTGCCTCTGGTTATTGTGTATCTATGCTCAGATGCTTTCCTGTTATTGCTTTACCTTGATCTGCTGCGTATGTTCCCAGCAGACAAAAAACAAGTGGGAGAAGGCTGAAGCTGTAGTCAAAATGCATTAATTTGAAATAATTGTGTAGCTATCTGAGGGACAGGGGAATAAAAAAGACCTCAAAACTGAAAAAGTGTGCTAGATATAACAGACTGCATCCACAGGCTCCCTTTTTTCTTCTGATGTAGTTTAATGTGACAGCTCAGCTTACAGAGAAGATCTGGGTGCTGTTCTCTCTGATCTGTTCAGTAAGCATTAATATTTATGTACTTAAATATTACCTAAACTCGTTAGAGACAATTTGGAAAATATTAATCTAGGCAGACCTAGGGCTGCCACCCTTTGTTTGTATTTTCACTCTCCATCTCAACAGCTCAAAGTTTTTGCTTTTCTGGAGAGTAGTGTGTATCTGGATGACTAGTGAAGGTAGGCCAGGAGGCAGCTGTCTCCTCTACAGTGATTCAGGCACCAGTCACAAGCTCAAAGCCCTTCTCCAGCTCCTGCTCATCTCCTGATGATATAATTTTTTGATCAAGCTCCAATCACATCAAAGATAAACGTTCTGAACCATGATGTGATCATGGGACAGGGAAAATCTAATAGACAGGACGAAGTATACAACAGGAGCTTTTACAGTCAGGACAGAACTTTTTGGATGCTGAGCATTGGCTAGAGACATTCTTCATTGCGAGAAAAGACTGCTCGGAAGTTTTATTCATTGTATAAACATAAAAATGATGCATGAATATACAATTGGGGCTATTTGCTGTAGAGCTATGAATGTAGTTTAAAGCTGGAATGGACCACTGTGATCATCTAATTTGATCTCCTACGTGGCATCAACTATTGGAATTCCCTGATTTTTTTTAAAAATAGTTTGACAAATTTTATTACAAGCCCGTGACTAATTATCCTCCTTACTAATAAACTGGAATTTCATCACTGCAAATTGACATAAAATGTTGTAGTTCTATATTGAAAATAAAAGAGTAAAAAAATTGGTTCCTTTTCTCGTAAAACATTGAATTTACAGGTTAAAATTAATATTACATTTTAAATATGTAAATAGAGATTTTCATTGTTGTGACAGTCTTTAAAAATAATCAAATGCATATAGTGTTGGCATTACTGAAATCCTGTGTAGAAACCTGGTTTGTATCCAAAGTCAGTTAATCTCTTTCCAAAACGCATTATAAATAAGAATTGATTTGGTAACATTTTAAAATTGTATTATCAAGAAAGCCAGGTCTAAACGTACCGTTTTAACTTGATTTGCCATTTCTCATTATCATTTTACTATTTATTTTGTCCCATTTTTCAATTGAATGACTTAAGTATTGCCCTTGAGATGCTCCTATTTATAGCATATCTTAGAATTTATTAGGTTCACAAAAATTCAGTCGATGATGTTGACCTTTACAAGAAAGAATCACTCAGACTCCTTAATTCCATTTCACTGCATTGCAGTGGTAGCTATCTTTCTTTCTCCATTTTATCTAAATTTTACTTATTAATTTCACTATCCTAAAGCTGTCTCAAACTGGAGGACATTTCCAAGCTTCAGTTTTTCAGAGCTTCTTTATTAAATGTGAATTTTCTCCTTTTAGTGTTTTTCTTTTCATTGAAAACTTAGGATAAGAGACAAATAAACTGTCTAAGAAAGTGTTAGTTAGTGAGCTCCCAATGTAAGGTATATTCTACAAAGACAGAGAAGCCCTACCTTTCACAAAAGCATGGCAAAGTCCAAACTAGGGCTCAGAATCAAACCAAAAGAATGACAATCTGTGTCACCTTTCAGTAATGTGGGTTATCTACTTCAAAATTAATAGAAAGACCAGGAGAATTAGAAATATCAGCACACAAGAAAAAAACACCCATGCAAAACTGAATTAACTTCATAGATTATGAAGAAGAGGTTAAATAAAATGTCAGCATTGGGAGGAGCGAACATCACTGAAAAACTTCATCATACAGAGTGGATAGTGCAACTACTGATTCACAGAAAAGAAGGTGATGGCAGGTTAATTAACCACATTTCAGGTAGCTGTAGAAAGATCACAAAAGGATCAGACACTCAGAAATTGTAGTAAAATCTGCTGTATTTTAACTTTCAAAACAGGAATGGCATGGATTTTTTTTTTTTTTGTACTTGCTATCACTAACTGCTCTTTCATCCTGGTGTTCGGTGAGCAATGCTGCAAGAGAAGCTAGAAGGATGGTGAGTTCCGACAGGTGATTTTGCCACATGGAGGGGTCAGGAGAGTTTTGAGTTCCAGCCTTTCTTCTCACTTTCTTATGATTATGAAAAACGTGGCAAAATAGCTTCCTCATTACAAACATAACATTGTTTCTATATCACAGGGCACCTCTGCTACACAGAGTCACCCCATAATCTTGGCTTCTAGGAGAGCCACTGGAGTGGGTGAGCATCCCAGCCCCACTGAGGCATCATGACACAAAGGAAGTGATGTCCAGATCCACACCCTGGAAAACTCTCCTCCTCCTCTCTAGTTTAGACAGTCAAACCTACCTGTTCACAGAAGGCATTTTCAGACAAATAGACACTACGTTACAGCCTCCATGGGGACTTGTAACCATGCCTACATTGTGTGGTACTCTGGGAAAGATCCAGCAATTGCAATAATCGAAATTACAGTATCCGGTGTCTACCTGGTAATAGCAAATCTGTTTAATTCTACACAAGGCCACAATAAAAGATAAAGACCATTTCATTTTGTAATACACAGATTTAAACTGATCCACAATAACAAAATTGCAATAGAAAAATACAAGCCTGGAATATACCCTTCTAAGCTGTACCTATCAACCCAGATTTTCCCAGTTCCTTGTGCGCAGGAGCTAGCTTGTGAGGCTGGGCTATTTGCCTCCTCATCCTGAGGGCAGGGCTTTTCCAGAAAGGACAACAGCCTCTCAGTTGTTATGGTTAGAGATGGCTGTCCTTGCCAGTCATCTTTGCCATGCTGGAAAATCTTCTTTTCTACCAGGGTGTTCTACCTGGGTTTGCCAGTTTCTGTGACATGTCACAGGGCAGTGTGAGAAACTAGATTATTATCCTTTCCCTTCTTCCTTGATGGGATATTGATGAGTCACGTATCCATTGTATCCCTCTGCTACTTTTCCCATGAGGGGCATTTCTAGGGGGCAGGTGAAAAGGAAGGGGGAATGAAATTAGTCATCTCACAGACAAAAGTCTCTGGAGTGTGCTATTTATGGGACATATCTACCTTCCCACTGACCTTGCCTCCTTTGCACGTTTATATGACCATTATTTTATGACCATTAACTATGAATACATTAGGCTCCAGGTGCATAACAAAGTGTCTATAAAACATATTTTAATAAAATATCCAAACAGCATGTCCAGATAATGCCTGCAATGTCCCCATATGTCTCACTACACAGATCACACAACTTAGTGTGTCGTGGTAATATGACCTGCAATAGGTATCATCAGCTACATTCATTACCGTTTAAGATAGGACAAAAAGGCAAGCTACTATTAAGTGTTTTCAGTTTTCTAAATGTTCTATTTGCTACTTAAGAGAATAATATTTTAATTAAGTTTTCCCCATTATGGAAATAATTTTGAAGCAACTTTCCTCCTGGTTGCTTAAGCAGGTTCATTACAATGCAATGCAATTTACCCAGCTGGACAGGTCCGCAGGTGGCCAGAAACCCATTAGAGAGGTACCTACCTACTACAGGGGAAACTAATATTCAGGAGACAGGAAATCTCACAGGGACTTCGATTTTGCCAGGCATTAACACAGTTGACTGGGTAGCAGGTGGCTGGAAGCATAAATTTCCCTGTAACTTATTTATTAGGGCTCCCTTGCCTCCTTCCTTCTAGAATTATAACATGCTCTTGGCATTGATAAAGCCCAGCAAGGGCACACTGTAAAGATACAAGTAGCAAAGTCTTGATAAATATTTTTTATGTTTGACCTAAACTATTTGAGCCAAACTGAAGTCTTATGTGGATGTTTGTTTTCTGAGGAGAAAATAAATTAATCCTATGATGCAAACTTCCTCATTTAGAAATAATATATAACTGCCTGTCTTCCGAAACAGAACAAGAGTCAAAGAGGCTTTATGTTCTTCTGTCACGGCTCCAACCCTCCTCTCTGCCAACTCTCTGCTTGGAAAGGTCTCCATCAACTTTTTTTACTCCACCATAGTCTGTTTTTCCTTTGTGGCTTTTTCCACTCTCCATGTTTCCATGATGTTTTCTCTGCCACTAAAGCCCTACTCCTCACACTCATTCCTTTGAAAATCACTTGAGCCACAACATTCGGTTTTCACTCAACATAAGCCTGCACACTGTTCATATCTTTCAGTTATCCAGTGCCCCAGAGGAGCCCATCTGTAGTTTTTTGCTTCCCTGGAAGGAAAGTTCATGGCCACACTCACCAGCTCTAAAGATGCTTACTTCTGTGTATAACGAGAACACAGAAAAGAGGAACATTTTCTATTCATCCTGGGAGGAAAAGCATAGAAAACTCTGTCACGAGTGCTTTGGGTCTAGTTATTCAAACTCTCTATATTTTTTTAAAAAATTTCAGCATCAATTCACAAATACCGAAGTCTGTATGATTGCACCTCATCACATACACAGGAGCTTGTGAACCAGCACTCTTGACACCCTCGGTTTCACAGCACGTTCACCCCTTCTGCTAGAGCACAGCAGAAATGTTACATTGAGACACTGAAAGCTGTGAGAAACAGTTAATTCAGAACAATCTCATATTCCTTTTCCAGCCCCGTGACCACACGTGTCACATGTGGTTGGCTGTGGATTTGTGTGGAATGTGATGGGCTGGTTAGGAGAGCCTCACGCTAAGGATCCCTGCCGGCTGATGCAGAGCTGCTGTGCATGACCCATATGTCCTGCACCACACAGTCTGACACCCCCTTACCTCCTGTACTGCAGGAAGAGGTCCTGGAGAGGCCCAGGAGTTTGTGGAGAGCTGCAGTATCCATCTTTCAAGCCCATTTTTCTTTTTGGCAAATGCTTTGCCTTATGGAAATTAAAGAAATACTTCTCCTTGCCCACTCCCTGCTAACACCCACACATCTTTTCCTGGAACTCACAGTCTCCAAGTAAGTGACAGATCCAGAAAGTTGATATAGTTACTGTAAGTGGTTTGGAGAATGGAAGTAGGTCTCGTGTCTGCTTCTAAGAAATTTCATTAATAAGTAAACATATCCATAAATATTCTGAATAAAACAGGGGCAAGAAAGACATGCATATCAGCCACTTAGAAGCAGGAAAAGCAAGGCAGGATTTCTTTTCGCAGACTCTTCCTGTATATTATATGGAAGAGCAGCATAAATCATCTTTGACCTCATTTATCCATACATTGTGTTTTCCTGTTAAAATATTCAGGTACAATTAAGCATCCACAGGCAGACAGGAGCAGAGATTGTGGAGATGTAGGAGTCTGCCACAGAAACAGACTTCTCTTCACAATACAAATTACAAAATCTCTAAAACAGTCAATGTAAATTTAATCTGTTGAAAACTGGCTTTAACTTATTGTCATTTGCTTTGTCCTTTCTCCCAAATCATTCCAACTTTTCTCCGCTAAAGTTGGCACACAGAAAACAAATTGTTACAGATATTTCTCTTGTTCTCAGCCCTTTAGTACCACACACCGTTACCAGACAAATCCTGCAGGCTTTATTCACATGTATCCCTTCTTAATGACAGGCTAAGGCCTTTTAAAATGAGCTGTTAAATAATAAACTCAGCCACAAATATACAACCATTGCAATAAATTCACATTAGGCATTCAGACTATGGCAATGAGTGGTTAGATGACTAGAGAGACACTCTTAAAGCTACTTAAAACACAATTACAAAGGAAATGTTATCAGCTGTGTTTTCCCTTTAAAAAGAAAAATGCACTGTTTCTTCAACACCTTCAGTTCTCTCGTGCCTTCCTTCCACATGGAAGAGAAGAGGGCCATTTTGCCACCTGTTAACCCCAAAGAAAAAGTCTACATTAACCTCGCGGACTCCTGGTATTGGCCCCAAAATACTTCAATCACAGCCATGTCACATAAATGAGCCTCATTTCGCCTTTGGAGTATATGGGACAAACAAGGGCTTCTAACGTCTATGGACACCCACTCTGAGCCTGTTCAGCCAAGGGGTCACCATGGCATGACTATGAGCAGCCCTGGCCTGGTGTTGCTCAGCATGTTGGAACTGCCCAGCCCAGAATTTCCCTCCACTCATTACACACATGGCAGAGAGAAACTTCTTTGGACCATTTTGTGTTCAGAGCCAGAAACCACTTGTGTTTCCTTCCAAAAGTCACTGGGCACAACATGCAGTCAGGACTGATGGCTGGTCCAAAGCCTTTCTTTCACCCCTTACCCCTGTGTCTTGTGTTTCCCCTGCATGATGGCTCTGCATAGGTAGGAGCAAGCACTGCCTCACTCACGACTGTCCTGGAGGTTTATGGTAAAAGCACTAGCCTGGGAAGTGGTAGGTGTTTCTTAACAATGTCCTGAGCAGCTCGAGTAAGCAAATGCCATCACATCCTCAGCAACTGGGCACCTACCCTCAAAAGCTGATGTACTTATTCCCAAATCAACAAGACACCAACTCCAAACGGACCCAAGTGTGAGGCCCCTCTTCACCATCAGGCACATCCTAAGAGGCAGTGTTTCGTATTGGCTAGTCTCAGAGCTCTTTGTTCCACGTGCAGGAGCCCTACATCAACCCATGTAGGATATTAAGCTCCCTGTTTTAGCAATGGAAAAAGCATTTCATTCACATGTTCTACACAGGTCTTCAGGGGCACTCGGTCTCTGCAGTGATTGCAGAAGTCTATGCACCTAATTTCAGCAGTCAGAGTTCTTTCTGCCAAGACTAAACACCCACTCACAAGGTTTTTCACTGTCTAAATAATGATGGCAGGTGACCAGAATCTGGCCTAATCCCACATAAAAGTCCCTGTAGGTGAATCATCCTGAAGAAATGTATTGAGCTTAATTATCTGGTAGGAAGAAATAACTTTGCTCATGAAGTTGACCCTTTGTGGAGTGAAGTTGATGCAAGCTATACATTTTACTTGTTTCTTCTCTAATACGTCTTGTCTTTTTTTTTTTTTTAAGTCTTTCTATTGCTTTTTCCTCCCTTTGCAATTAGGCAAAATTATTGTTTACTATCTCATTAAGCTCAACTGAGAACAATCGCAAGCTCCATTAGAATACATTGACAATATATGGCTTTAATTATTTTTTCATAGAAAACTCACACTGGAGCAGAATAGCAGAGTGGTTGTGACATCTTGCTACAAATTCTTATGTGTGAGTGTGTGCAGTGGGAACGGGGCCTGTGGAGGGCCAAAGAGAGCCAGGAGAAGGCAGCACTGTTCTTCGGGGTTTTCTTCTAGGAGAAGGATCTGGGCGAAATATTTCTGTATGCCACGTATGCTAAAAAAGCTTCCATCTTTAATGGCATCTGGTCAGATTTATACATTCAGAATGCACTAAAATCTAAATCAGGTCATTGGTTACTTTTTGAGATGTTAATCGTACTTTCATTAAAACTTTTAAGCAGTTCTGAGCTGATAGATTTCCATAACACTTAATTTGTAAGCCATTTTCTGCTGTTCCTGTGTTTGCTGTTTAGCCTATCTTCTGGCAGAGTAAAAAGTCCTGCCATCTGGCAGAACAATCACAACCTTCCAAATTAGAACATAATTCTATATTTTTTTTGTTTCCTTGGCAAAGATTTTGTCCCAAAATACGAATTCTCCTTACAAGCTAGAAAATATTTCCTAAGATATTTAGAGCCAGAAAGACTTTAGTACAAAGTGTCTCTTCTTACCAACTCATGCTGATTCTAAAAGCAGGGAAAAATAGGCCTCAACATCCTTAATGCTCTTGGCTTTCACTTCATCACGGCTTTTCTGTTGAAGCATTCAGTAGTGTTGATATGAGAATTCTTGTGCTGGCAAGATGGTTTTCCTCTTTCAAGGGATCATAAAATAGTGTTATGCATTGAGAGGATCTTTATTCATATGCTACATAGTAGAGCTTATTCCACTGGCAAGCTTGCTGAGGTCTAAACCTTGGCCTCCCTTTTCCATCTCCAAGATACTTGTCATAACTTCATCTCCAAAGAACTGTAATTTTTTCCTCCAATCTCCCCTAAACATACTTAAAGAGGCTTGAATTCTCCACCAAGTCAGTTTAGGGGCATACATGCAACCTGTGTGCCCCCTCTCCAGAGAAGACAGCAGGCTCTTCATGAAGTGTCCAGGTGGTACGAGGACAGCCATACTCAGGTTTCCTACAGGCAAGAGGCTGCTGCCTGTGGAGGGAGGCACAGGGAAGCCTTGTAGGCAGGGGTCTGTGAAAGGCCAGCTGGAAAGCAATTTACTCCTCAGCTCCTCAAAATCCCCAATATTTTTCAAAGTAGCCATCTAGGTCCAGTGAACTGGCATGATGCCATTGACTTTCTGTCAATTTAGAGAGGACTTTAGACCCATTGTTTCCATTCCAGACTCCACTTCCTTAGAAGAATTAGTCGGTGTATAGTGAGTGTATAAATATGCACAGAATTCCAGAAATTTCAAAAATTGCAATTCAGTTGTTCTACTATGATCTTTGGTTCCCAGGGGTCCTTAGCCCTTGTCAGTGAAATCCTGATGGTGAGGAGCTGGTAATTACCTTGGCATAAAATTTCAGCCTCAGTGTTACCTAGCAATACGTGCAGGAAAGCATTATGTTTCAACAGCCATTTGAAAGCATGGGAAGGTTGTCAGCTATTCAAATATTGTCATAGATCTGATATTTCTCCAGTTCCCCTAATAAGCACTCAGAAATGAGACCAGCCTTCCAAGGAGAAAAGACAGCTGGAATCAAGACATCTCCATTTATATACCCTGAAAACTTTCCAAGCAAACAACTATACCTGCCTTCGGGTTGGGCACGTGGGTGCCTTCGCTTCACACTGGGGAATAAGCACCTCCCTCCACTCCCTGCTGCCTGGAGGAGGCAGGTTCCCATTGAATTGGATGGACAGGAGCATTACAGACCCAGCTTTTCTAACATGGAGACCTGTCAGTGTGTCTCTGACGTGCCTGCATGATTGCCACAGTGATTATACTTTGTTTACTGTGGATTTCTGCTTCCTGGTCCTTAAAATGGAAGCCCAAGAAGCTGTAATAAACCTTGAAGGACTCATCTGCAAGCCCAAATTAATCTTTTCCACCATCACTTCATCGATCTACCCGTCTGCTCCAGGCCTGTTAGCTCTCTCCAAATAAAATCCTGCCAATGGGCAAAGGGCACCAGCTGTAACCTCAGCTGATGTGCTCTCCCTGGTTGGTTATTTATCCTTTTGCTATGCCCCACCACTGCAGACTTTGGGGCTGGGCCTGTCATTTTGAACTGGGGCTGCTATGATGGGGTCCTGCCTTGAGATGGAGGGTGCTAAGCTCTACCATAATAAAAATTTAAAAATGAGAGACTAAGCAGCCTTTGTCCTGCTTCACATTACAGTGCTCAGAAGATCTTTATCCTATGGTTACCTCCATGTATGTTTGTCCAAGAGAGAAACTTACTTCTCAAGCAAATATGACTGGACATAGTAACTCCCCCGAGAGGTTTAGTGCTCTATTCCTTGGAAACGTGTTCCATTTTAACATCCTGCATTCTCTTCTGTGGAAGCATCTTCAGAGCTGGAAGGGTGGCTGAGACCAAACAATGTGGAAGGTCAGAGGAAAGGGTAAATAACTTCACAGATATTTGCCCTTCCCCTCCTCTCCCAGGAAGGAGCAGCCCCCCTCTCTTCAAACTGAGGACAAAACTCCTCTGCACAACCCTCTCCGTAGTCTTCCACCACTGCTAACAATACTCCAGATGCTGTCTCAAAGAACCTGCTCATTTGAGTTAAAATTCTGTTTGTACTGAAATACAGAAGTAGCTCATTAAACTTTTCTTAGATAAATTGTTTGGACTATGTAATTCTCTCCTTTCCTCCCCTTGTGTTGCCAGCCTATTGTTTATAGCCAGCATTCCAGGCTGTGTGTGATGAAAATGCTGATGTGTTTCCTGAGTTACAGACCCAAGCTTTATCTCATCTTTCATTTAGGAAACTGGCTGCTTTATCATTTTATGCTGCTGTGTGCAATGTTTATTTTTCCCCCATTATTAACATTCTATAGGAGGATGTGCCCAGCCCCGTCAGCTGTTTGTGGCATTGTGCATACCATAGACACACACATACAGAAGAAAAAAAAAGAAAAAAAAAAAAAAGGAATACATAGTATAATAGTTTGGGGAAATACTCACAGTTCACAAATTCCTTTTGATACTGAGGACAACCTCTGGACAACAGTGTCAATGCATAGTAGCTATGTCCTTTGCACACTATCATAACTGTAGAGCTTGCTGGCACTCTCTGCTGTCTTTGACTTCCATTTTTTAATCAATATCCACAGGATGTGACAAAGAAAACTCCTGCCCCTTGCACAGACTTAACCACAACCATCTATTCATCTAGTATCCTCTCTGAAAGAAATAAGTTCTCCTCAGGTCTTCCTCTGTTTGAATTCCAGGGGAGAAATTACTAAGCAGTGACTCAGCTGACCGATCGTGAAGGCAGATAAGAGGACCAGGGGTTACACATGAATCTTTGACTAGATATTCTGGTCAATAACAAACTAATTGGAAAAGTCAGAGACATAGCCTGTGATTTAGAGAAGCTATGTTTAGAAGGAAAAGTATCTCAAATTTCCAATAGGATTTTGATTTAAATCCAACGAATGCACAAGTGGTTAGGAAAAGGAGGCAGATACTTATTCTTTTTGTCTACAAGAGATATCTCTTGGGCTAGTTCAAGTGCATTGATTTTTTTAATCAATTTTTGCAAAACCTGTTTAACTTTTTGCTTTAACTCCTGAAAGAAGTAAGTACTAGAAGAAAAGGTACTACAATATTAGAAAGAGGATCAGCAAAAGTTGCAGGGGCCAAAAGCAGTGAATTAAAAGATATCATTAAGAGATGCTGTGAAGGTATAAAATTGCCCGTTTTGGACCATGTGCTGCCCATGAGGGTAGCTTCTAAATCTGAAACATTCTCACATGTGGTAGTCACTACAATTATCTTCAGCAACTGCTTTTATCAAGTATGATGGATTCATTGCATGAACACTGTGGATTGCCCCAGATTTCTGAACAGTCCCAAAAATAAGATTATCACATACTCTTACTGTCAGTCAGTTCAATTCTTTCTTAGTCATTCTATCAACTGCTGTTCTTGAACCACTCCTGTTTTAATATTAATAAGCATTTTAACAATAATCATCATTCGACTAGAAAGCATTTTCATTCTGAACTCTACCTACAATAGTATATGCCAAAAATGAGTTACCAGGTTAGTCTTTCTTTCCACATTGTTTATCTACATTTGCTTCTGCTGACCTTCCTTTGGAAAGAACTCTGAAAAATCTTTCACGCTTACTTAAACTGGAACAAAGAGGCCTGATAAAAACACAGCCTGTCAAAATCCAGCTTAATTTAGACTTGCTGCTCAGGTCTGCTTCCTTCCCTCCATACACGCAGCAGTATTCTCTTTCCCTAATTCAAATATTTTCAGTTCCACTTAATGTTCCCTTTCTCAACTCCTTACTTCCTCATTAATGCACAAAACGATGTATGGTTTCAAATGTTTGCCCTGTGGTCATCCACAAAACTCACAGAAGCAACGCCAGAGCTAAATGACCCTCTCCAAGGCTGAGCTGTCTGAGGCTTGAGCTATGTGGATTCAGTTTTCTAAATTTTCACAGATATTTCTTTACAACCTTGGCCAAGTTTAAACCACCTTCTTGTTACTGCATTCCCTGCAAGTTTCTCAAAGCTCCAGCCATATTTTGTTTACGCCATTTAAAATTAGTCTCTTACTAACTGTGACACCCATCTCAAGGTATTCAGCGTAGTTATTTTTGGATCAATAAACACAGACGTACTGGAGACATACTAAGCCAGAATAGTTTATAAAGATGATGCAGACCACTCGTTGTGAAGAAGGTATCTCCTGCAGGGCCACTGGCCACGAGGCCCATGCAGTACCAAAACAGGATCTGAACTGCACTGAATCTATATTCAGACTTCCACTATATCCATCTGCCCACAGGGACATTCAGTCCATTTGCTTTAAGCCAAATTTCTGTTCTTCACGTTCAGGGGCTGTCACAGCATTGATGTGACCCTTGGTATATTCTAGTGCAACCCACAGGTGACATTTAAGACGTGATAACTATCTATAATCTGAAAGAACGGGTTTAGCGCTCTCCCCATCACCACCACCATTCCCTTGCTTCCTTCCCTTTCCCAGCCCTGGTGACAGCAGGACTGGGAGGCCACCGAGGCTCCGCAGCCTCCGCTTGTCCCCACTTGGGCACAGGGAGCGTGGGCAAGACTGGCCATGGTCCTTAAAGCGCAGGATGCGGACCATCCATTCCGAAGAAATTGGGCAAGGCTCCTCAGAAAGTCTGCTTCAGATGAGGAACACTAGATGGCACACAACCACCGCTGTTTCGCTTCTTTTTTTGGTTCAGAAAGTCAAAAATGGGTTTTAAAGCATCAGCCTGGAATGTGACTAAAGGACTCGGTGCAAAACATGAGCCCGCGCACGCTATAAAAACCCACTGGGAAGATAACCTTTCCAGTGAAACCTCACCCTGCTTCCTCCATCAGAATTATTATTTTCCTATTTATAACTCTGCCTATCTTGGCAGCTTCAGAAAGTCAACACAAATTGTATTTAATGGCTTGTTCAGAAGCAAGGGAATGCTGTCATTTCTGCACAATATAAAATAATTGAGTGGCACACAAAGGAAAGCCCACTTGGCTCAGCAGCTTCTACAATTCAACAGACAACTGCTGGGATGAGATTCAAGAGGTATAACTACCTATCACATGGATTCTGTTAAAGGATCTGTGCTTCAGTTTATAACTAAAACCAAGTACACATTCCCCCTCTTTACAGACCAATAAGTATTGTTTCCTTGTCCTAAGAGGTGTAAAAGCCCAGGGACACAGATACTCTTCACTATTCCAACTTCTTATGCTTTACTGTCTTAGTGCTTAACACAGCTCTGGGCCAGGGGGAATCACCCAAGAAACTTTCTTTTGGTAAAAAGAATCCCTTACATTCTGTTGGTCATAAAAACACAGTGTTTAACAAGGGAAAGCGTTTACTCTGTACACTTCAGCTCCAAAATGTTGAAGCAATCAGTTCCTGGTGCCACTTTACTGATTCATCACAATAGCGTGAAGTGCTGCAGCTTCTGCATAATGGGTCAGGTTATGTTTTAACTGAAAAGATGTGAACTTTCAACTTCCTACAGACTGCTAGCAATTGGCATGGCTTCTCTGGAAAACAGCACCATGTCTGTGATTACCTGACAGAGGCCTGATTCTAAACTCACCTAAGCAGGAAGCTATAAATGCCAATTTACTGGCAGAAGGCTGCAAATCCTTCCTTGCTTGTATTAACACAAACTAGCTGATGTAGGGGTAGGGAAGGGAGAATTGACTCTGAAAGATTCATTCCCCTTCTTCTGAGAAGCAGGCTAGAAGGAAACCAAGTGGCAGCCTAGGAGGGGACTCTTCTGTGAAAGCAACCTCAAGCTGTAGATTCAAGACTAGTATAAGCCACCCACTGGGTTGAGAGATGCCAGAGTCCCTGGCAGAGATGAGTGTTAGGTGTTTTTCTTAACTCATTTCCGTTCTCATATTCTTCCATGTCTTGTATTTTATGCAAACTGTTTTCAACTATGCAAATAAATATGTTTATACGGTTTCAGCTTTGGATGGTGTCAAAAACAACTTCTGAGTAACGTAACTGGCTGAACCTTACAGTATTTCAGTCCTCTAGGACAGCAATCCTAAAAAAGAATAGAGTCCTGAGAACATCTCCCCTGCTTCTTCTCTTTGACTCATATGAGGCACGCTTCCACATAGCTGCAGGGACCAGTCGAAGATGGAAAAGCAGATACCTTAGAGAAGAATTTATGCCTGCAAGTATCATTAACCTAGAAAGGTCTCTCGATTTAGGTAAAAAAAGAGAGGGAGGAAGCACAGATAAATTCATTGAATTTTTACGGAGCATGTAATAGTAATTATTAGTATCTTATTTTTCACTCTTAAGTTAAACTCCTTTCCTACCAAGCACTTTAGTCAGTTTGAGTTCACTAGTATCTGTCTCAAGGATGCCAAAATATGAAAACTGATGATAAAATTTTACTGCTAAGTAAATCCATATTCTGGCTTGCAGGAAATACACTTCCAAAAAAACTATCACAAAGTTCTGAGTGTGTGTTGACAATTTGCTGTAATGACTGTATATAATTATGGGATGGAAAGTGCTAAGTATATGTAAACGGTTCTCCCATCTTTTGTAAAGAGTCATAAATTTTTATGATACTTGGAGCTATAGTTGCTAATTCTAAGTATGTTGCTTGAAATGAATGGCGTTTTTATTGGATTTGTTATGTATCCAAAAGATTTCATGCAAGATATTAGCTACAGTTAAGCCATCTACATACCCACTTCTGTACTTCTTCCGCCTCCGTAACATGCTACAAATTAATCCCCTAAAATCCTCTGTTCTTCAGAAACAGATTTTTTATGGCATCGCATTAGAGCACAACAACAAAAATTAATGAAGAGTGATTTCGGGCTTCCGAATAGTATGAGAATGATTGAACACACCTCTCCCAAGCATAAGTATGGAGAGTGAGAAGCAACCTCAGGGGGCAGGATCCTGTGCTTGGTGCTGATGCAGCTCTACCGCTTTCAGAGCTACACTAGTACATACCTCCACATGATGCTGACCTGTTCCATGCAATTTTGCTGGAGTGACAGGAAAGAAGGGAAGTAGCAAGAAGCCAATCCTGACAAAGGCACTGAGGTCTGATTCCTACCCACCTGTCTGGAAATGCCCTGGGGTCTCCACATCTTTGACGTATACAAAGATACATTTCAGTAACAGCCTAGAGTAATTCTTGAAAATTGGTCTTAGGATCTTAGTAACACATAATTAACAAAACTGCACAGAAAGTTAATGTTAATATTTTCCCTAACAGTTCTCTAGACATATCCTATTATTCTACTCTATATTGTGTTCTATCTATTACACAAGAAAAATGTAAAACTGTGACACGAGAGGAACCGAGCAGACTGGAAACAGGAGCAGTGTGATCTAGGCTACAGGCTGGCAAGAGGCTTCAGGCAGTAAATTGCAAGCACAAGAACATGCAGGGGCTGTGGTGGATACCCCATCAGTTGAGGCTTTCAAGGAAGAGTGAAAAGCTCTGTGAAAGATAGGCTTTATTCAGCCAGGCATTTATGCAAGGCTTGCGTTATGCTGGAGATAAACTACATGATCTCAAGGATCCCTTATGGCTTTATAGTCTATGAATAAAGAGCCCCTTTCACTGTAACAAACTCAGTATTACAGCTACTTCGGTCCCAATGTGGTGTTAGCTGGACTGCCACAAAGCAGGAATTGTGTTAGATACTTCCAATGCTGCAAAGGCCCCTGCAGAACACAATGAGGGACAAGTGTGTGAAAGAAGTTCTTTCAGTGCCCCATCAGGTCAGTGGTTTGAGCACAAAGCACTGCTAAGCAAGGAAGTACAGTATCTTTGTTCTATCCTCACGTTATTAATCCCTTTCACTGACATACCCGTGGACCCATTAAATGTGATATTACGGCTGCACAAACATGAAGTCTTCCCAGATTGGTGAGAGGTATTTAGGTCTTCTGCTTTTCCATTTCATGTAATCATTACTGTTTGGGGGAAAGGGGGGAGTTCAGAATGGAGTTGAACTTGGTTTACAAGAAAATCTTTCAGACTTAAAAGCTGGGCAGAAAAGTAGTTTGGTTTTGGTTTTGTTGTTGGGTTTTTTTAAAGGTTAAAAGAGAAATAGTGACAGGTTGGCCACTCCAAATTCTAGAAAAATTGATCCACTAGTACAAGCAAATATTAGTGACTAGGCAACATAAGAGCTGGGTTATAAAAAAATCACATCTGATAAAACACGACACTTTGTTCTTATAAAAATGAACACAATTTAATAGATGTTATATGCAGCAACTTGACCTTGTAACAGTAACTATGACATCTTAAATGATGAATATCATGACTAGTTTCTGCAACATTATTGACTAATATAAAGATACAGATAAGTTGGTTCTCTGCATCTACTTCAGATATTACAAGAAACATGACCGCAATATCACACACAAGCTCCACAGAACTTAACCACAGGACCTTCCCAGATGCACACTACAAACCATTCTGTGTTCCAATAGCTAGCACTAACCAAGCTAGTTTGCACTTGATGCCAGATCGGATAGGCTTTTTTTCATTCAATACCAGTTACATTAGTCACTGAAACATAAGCGTGAACAAGAGTGGCAGGTGAAGAAATACAAAATAATACTGAACAAAATGGTTCTGAGCTGGAAGAAAGAAGATTATGTGTCCAAGAGGAAAACTGATAGAAGTTGTCCTGGTTCTGGCCAGGCCGGAGCTAACCACCCCAAGCAGCCAGCCCAAATGAGCTGAGTTAGCCCAGGCTGTTTCCTCACCATCTGACATCACTCCCCCATAAGGAGCTGGTTGGGGAGGGGTGCTCCTGGTGCCTGCAGGGCAGTCTGAGTGCAGTCAGGATGGTCTTCAAGTCATGCAGCACTCTGTAATTGTCAGGTGGGTAAGGTACGCTGTTATCACTGGGTGTGAGTATACCTGGCTGCTATTGTTCTACTTGCATGATGATTTTGTCAGTAAACTGTCCTTATCCCAACCTGTGGAGGCTCTGTCTGTTTCTCATCCGGGAGTGAGCAAGCAGCATGTGGTGCTCAGCCACTGCTTAGGGCTGAACCACCGCATAAGTCCTATTTAAAATATTTGCTAAATGTTTAGAAGAGGAATAAACAGTACATTTTAAAATTAAAATTGTGTTAAGTTATAATGGTTTGCATATCTACAGCTCGTATAAATCAACAGATATTTCTAGAATATAAAAGATATCTCAAGAAGAAATATTTGCTATCACAATCCACTCAAAACCAAAATTCTTGTCTTGTTTACTGGAGTAAGCTTCAGTTCAAAGGTTACTTCTTGCTGCCCTTCAAAAATATGCATATTAGATATGTCCTTCTTGGTATAGCTTAACTTTATGGGTGTTTATGTTTCTCCAGTTCATTAACATTAGGGATAGAAGCCAAAGTCCTCAGTGCAGTGAGGCAAAAGCTAGGGAGAATCAGAAGAGGAACAGTCCCAGTTCAGGACCAATTTTAAGCATGCACATTCTTTCTCCCTCCAACACTTCCCCCCGCTCCCTTTTGCTAACAGTGCCACAACATTTCATGAGTAAGAGCTTCCTCTTTGTTTCTGCACCCTCATTTCCTGCTGCGTCCATCCTGTAAAAACTCCTTCAGGACTCTCAAAGCATTTCCACCCCCAGGCTAGGAGAATGCACTGAACTGAAAAGATGGTGGGAGAGATGATGTGGAAGAAGAAATAGAAAAGGAACTAAGAGAGAAAAAGATGAGAATGTATGGAAATGGAAAGGGCAGGTATAAATTAAACTGAAAAAATGAGAAGGACAGGAATAAATGAAAAAGTGGGCATGGTGAACACACAAAGTAGAAGCTAAAGGGAGTCTCTACTGCTTCCTATCACTTCTGAGTACTGGTCCATGGAATGAAAAAAAAAAAAAAAAACAACCAAAAGAACACTTTAATATCCACTAATAGTAAGAAAAATAAACCAGGCAATTTCTCTAAAATGTAGTTGAGCTGGTAATGTCATATGATGCAGACAAATCCTCCAAACCCTGATGCTACATAGGCAGCTAAACAGAAGAAAAACTGTCCCTCTGCATACAGAAGTTCTAAGGTAGATTTAATGAACAACTAAAGAATGCATCTGAGAGCAGAGATCTTAAGAAAGCCTCGTACTATACAATCTCACATCTTAAAAATAGATAACTTTCTGGTATGGCTACATTCCAAACACTGTGTGCATTTCTGATCCCTCAATGAAAAAACTGCAAGGGTTACCTGGACCAAAATTCATCTAAGACTGTCTCAGAAAGCAGGACAGATATTGATACTAATCTCACATCTTCATCTCAGCAGTGCAGATTTCATATAGCTTCAAATATGTTCCCTGAATAAGTTATGGGGTTGGGATATTCCAGTTACATTTTTTCAAAAATAGAAACCCCAGACTTTTGGTACATGAGAAAGTAAATGTCCAAAAGTGTACAGCTTTCATATGTAACTCCCGTAACAAGGCAGCAAACATGGGTTTGGGGCTTATTTTGAGCAGTCCTGTAATCACCCGGTTTGAGAAGGCTTTTCATTTTCTTAGAAAGGGGCTAGGAGGCCAAGCCACAAATATTTCCAGGCAAGTTGCTCAAAAAAATTGAGGGAAAGGGCAGTTTCTCCTCTTCTCACAGATCAGGTTAGTCAGGCAGACAAGTCCATTCTAGTACCACGTAAGGATGTCTGAACATGCACTAGCAACCCGTGTTCTGCATTCTGGGCTGGTAGGTGCTCTCTGAAACTACACCATGCATCTCTGTCACCAGCACTTGAAGAAAAGTGCAAGGTAATACCTCTGCCACTTTTCAGAAGAGGACAAAGGCATCGAGTGGGACAAGTGAAACGGAGGGATTTTTTTTTTCATCAGCAATTAAGTCTCCCAGAGCTCCAAACACCCAGGGCTGTGCTACTTACATGCTTATTCAGTGGATACAAGCTGAAGCTGGCTCTTTTCACATAGCCTTTGTTCTGCAGACAGATCTACAGCTCTGCAGAGCCCTCCAGGCTCTGGATTTCCATCATGCCATGCCTCCAGGGTGCATCCCTACAGATAGAGCTGCAGGACTGGGGTCTTCGGCTGTAATTCTCTCAGGGCATGGATGGTGCCTTCCTTTTAGTCTTATTTTTTGTCTGTAGACTGCCACCACATAAATGATATCAATAATTTTATTTCTCTTCCTAGAGAATTTCATCCATGACTCTTGGGTCATATTTTCCATCCTTCCAGTGCATTCTTCCATACAGACTATTCCAGAGGACTCTGTAAATGATTAGGCATAAGGGTTTTATTTCTGGAGTCTCATCTACAAAGCAGCAAACCAGGGAAATTTTTTCCCTGTACTTGTCCAAAAAAGGTTTTTGCTCTATTATAGTTATTCTTGACTCTAGTATAAGCTCTTGGATACTCCTAGAAAATTCCTCTCCCTCCTTGATGTCAGTGCCCTTTGAATATTTGTAGGCATTAATCCTCTTCCTCCCGCTATCTATCCAAATTCTGCATATTTATATTGTTTAATTTTCTTACGTATGTTGTAAGAAAAACTCAGTGGAGGGACAGAGATCTCTTTAGAAAATTTTACAGAAACCTGCAGAGGAAAGAAATCTGTCAAATCTCACAGAGGTGAAAGCTGCAAGATCAGCTGACGTCCTGGTAGGCAGCAGCAAATGGATCTGGAAGCAAATCTACAGAAGGAGGGAATATGTATTACTGCTTGAGAGCAGAAAAAGCTTCAGTGAGGGTTTGTCCTTGTACACCAAAAAATGTGAGAATGATTATACCACAGCCACTTAATCTCTGGCCATGTCTCCAGCAATGATCAATAGCCTCCGGACCAACCAAAACAAGCAGACACTGCCACTCCCCCAGAAGTCTTGCTCTGGAGCCACACGGCCCAGGGTCACAGTTCCTGTTCCTACCACCACCGGCAAAGGGATGCTGCCAAGCTCCAGTGAGCCAATGCCTGCATCACAATCTTTATGAAGGGACAGAAATGCAAAACTCTGCTTATAAGCTCTATTAAAATCATTATTTAAGCTAAAATTAGCCCAAGGTCACATTAAAAAATAGTATCTCCTATCTCTGTGTTTGGTGCCATAGCAAAAGCAAAGGTATTTAAGCTAAAGCTAATCAGACAATTCCTTCTGCAACAAAGTTTTGTCAAAAAAAAGAAATAAAAAATCTGCATTGCTGATTGTGAGATGGTCTATCTGGAATAGCTTTTAGGTGGCAGTCCTTTGCCAAGCCTGGGGGTTGCCTGACTGGATACTGCCAGAGGCAGCAGAGCTTGAGAGCCCTGAGGTCAGGTACAGCTCTGCGTGGGGAGACACATGGGTCCAGCAACTTCTGGCTAATCAAAACATTTTCAGACTAAGCTGGGAAAAAAATGTTGCGTGGTTTGTTGTTTGTTTTGGTTTTTTTTAAATAAATGTGCTGCAAATAAAAAGTCTTCATTTGAATCAGTTGCTATAAAGTCAGTTGACACTATCTCAGTACCAATGTACATCTCTCCACTACTGGACTCAATTTAGTGCAGGGATGAAGAAGAAAACTAGAGTTTCAGGTTTGTTGGCACTATTTCAATTTTCATGAAGCTATGGGAGGAACATTTTTTCCTTTCTTCCTGCCCAAGAAAACAAGAGACAGGAGGAGAGCCTACTGCCAGCTGTGCCTTTTCCCCACCCTCCAGTAGAGGATGAGTGTCTTTGTACTAAATGTAGGTATTTTCAATTCTCTTTAAAAAGTTGCTATCTCTTTTTTTTTTTTCCCTAATTTTTTGTGTGTGAAGGATTTGGATTTGTTTTAATAAAATCCAATTTACAAATATTTTGGCAACATTTAGTGGAAAAAAAAAATCACAGCATAACCACTCACTCCACAGTGCTAAAATGAGACAATCCCGCACGAAGCATTGCTGCCCTGCCTTGCAGAATTATTACCTAGAGGAAAAGCACACCACACCTATTGTTCAGCTTCTATCTTCAGAAGCCTTTGCCAGGACCTGGATGGTGCTGTTTGCTTTCACTGTCTATACAAGTGAGTAACATAAAAAATAAGAAACTTGTTCTGTATTATTAAATTAGAAAATGAAAACAAAATATAACACAAAATAGCTATTTAAGGTATTAGAGGGAAAAAAAAGTTTTGTCATGTGAAATATAATTGTGCTATAGTCTCTGCTTTTACATTTTTGTTCTTTATACTGTTATAACATTAAAAATACACTCTAAGATACAGGGACCTCTGGATTTAGGAGCTCAGAAGAAAATGAGCCCAGTATTTGCAAAAACAGCTGCTCAGGATATCTTGCAATATCAAAACCATGCTTGATTTCAACTAATTTCCCTTTTCAGTATTACAGTTAAAGTCAGCCTACAAGGCTGAAGGACTCCAGACTAAACTGTCTTACCCAACTATTACAACCAAATAGGTAATTTCTGACAGCCATCCCTTCTGGGGAAAGTTCCTGCAAAGCACCTAAAGAAAAAACTCCTCTGCGCAGTAGAATTGTGAAGGGAAAGACTTGGAAATCTGTCAGGGAGGAAACCGCTGGATTTACACTTTAATAGATCCAGTGGTTACAATAGAGATGTGGATGAGGACAACAGCTGGGAACAGAGCTGACACACACCCCCTCTCGTTTCCATGGAGCTTCCGCCAAGCCCTATTATTTATTCAGAAGTCATTTTCCAGGAAAACAGCCAGCCAGCCTGCAAAAGTGCTTTCAAGAAAGTAATTTCCAGAGGATGGTGGAATAAGAGAATAAGAAGTCCACAGATACCAGGTGGCCAGGGTTACCTTACTTGTGTGTTTTAATAATTTCAAGCTAGCGATAATACTTTTAAAAGTACTATATATGCAATATTTCTACTCTGTATGGCCAAAAGATATTTCTACACTGTTTGCTCAATTTTTAGCCCAGTTTCTTCATCCCATTGCTAGAAGCAGGTGTATATTTGTGCATCCAGGTGTACAGGCTGCGAGAGTTGGGCTTGTTCAGTCTGGAGAAGAGAAGGCTCCACAGTGACCTAAATTGCATCATAAAGGGGTCATACAGGAAGGTGGGAGGGAGTGTAGTGATAGGACAAGGGGCAATGGCTTTAAGCTGAAAGAGAGGAGGTTTAGATTAGATGTAGGAAGAAATTCTTCACTATGAGGGTGGTGAGGCCCTGGCACAGGTTGCCCAGAGAGGTTGTGGAAGCCCCATCCCTGGAGGCGTTGGACTTTGGACAACCTGGTCTAGTGAGGTTGGCACCAGATCATCTTTGAGGTCACTTCCAACCCAAAGCACTCTGTGATTCTATGATTTAGTGGATTTCCAGAATGAGACAAGACATTAACACTTTTTGTTGCCCAAGGAACACTTTTTACAGAAGAATGTGCCTTGAATCACCAAATGACTTTTTGGTTTTTTGCTTTTAAGAGGTGCCTTTCTTCCTGCTCTGCCCTCACTTCTACTCAGATGGACTTTTAGTTACAACTGTTTCTGTCCAGTGCAGTGAAAGTCTTGTCCAAAGCCAGAGGTTCAACCGGGAAAGCGGCAGCACAAGAGAAGGCATCCAGGAGACACGAGATCTGGCCAGCAGCACCAGTAGCCAAAAAGACAGCAGTAACTGAGCAGCTGGGAAAGCTCTCAAGAAGAGGCATGATGCTTCAGGCAGCCAGAGACAGACCAAGGCTGACAGTCTGGGACGAGGGTTTATGTGGAGGGGAGAGGTTTGGACATCAGGGTATGGGGTACTTGAAACAAAAAAAGTGTTGTGAAACAAAAAGCTTTGGCAGTCATCACAGAACACTTCCTCACTGAGGTAACTCAAACTGGGGGCTCACATGAGGAAAATGCCATAAGCACAGGAGTGCTGCACTACGCCAGTAGCACAGCATCATCCTTCATGCTGTCAGAAATAGGGTGCTGCAACCATAAATATAGCACTCTGCATGCTGCTGCCCGAACACCCCATGGGAGAAGGGAAAACAATTTCGTTGCCTAATGTATGTTGTTATCAAATTGAAATATTACCATAGCTCATTCAAAAAGCAAGGAGACCAAAAGGACACAAATGCTCAGCAAAACAGGGTTCACTACTTTCTCTTGTGCTTACTAAGGTTCATGTTTTCACTAGAAAAATGATGAGTAGCGGTAGTATCCAAGCGCCATGTGGTAGCATATGGTAGCACAAGTTAGAGCAATTAACTATCCATAATCCAGTGTAACAAATCTCACTTATCTCTAGAACTAATAGGAACACCAGAGGGGAATGAAACATGGGGACGTAAATGCTGATATGAGATGTGTCACTCTTTTCAGAGAATGTTGTAGCAATGCTGCTAAAGAAATCAAAGGAACTACTTTTGTCCTGAATTTGGCCCATACGGTTTAGCCTATACAGCTTTAAGAAATCATTAAACAGCTATTTCATCTAGATGAGTTACTGAAATGTTCAGAATCAATGCTAAAACCAGACAGTATAGACAGTCACCACTTTGATATAGTTTAAAAAAGAAGCATTTTTAACACAAACCAGAAACTGGTCTCTCCCTACAAGAGGATGAGAGCAGAAAAATTTAAAATGTTATAAATCCCATTCATAGAATCACAGGGGTTGGAAGGGACCTCGAGAGATCATCAGATCAAAACCCCCTGCCAAAGCAGGCTCCCTAGCTCATATTGCACAGATAGGGGTCCAGATGAGTCTTGAATATCTCCAGAGAAGGAGACTCCACCACATCCCTGGGCAGCCTATTCCAGGGCTCTCTCACCCTCACTGTGAAAAAGTTCTTCTGCGTGTTGGTGTGGAACTTCCTATGCTCTAATTTGCAGCCATTGCCCCTTGTCCTGTCTCCACAGACTACTGAAAAGGGGCTGGCCATTGCCCCCTGCATCCCATACTTAAGGTATTTATAAACATTAATTAGGTCCCCCCTTAGTCTTCTCTTCTCTAGGCTGAACAGTCCCAGCTCACTCAGCCTTTCCTCATAGGAGAGATGCTCCAGGCCCTTAATCGTCTTCATAGCCCTCCTCTGGACTCTCTCAAGGAGATCCCTGTCTCTTTTATTCCAGGGAGCCCAGAACTGGACACAATACTCCAGGTGGGGCCTGACCAGGGCAGAGTAGAGGGGGAGGATCACCCCCTTCAACCTGCTGGACACACTCTTCCTGATACATCCCAGGATCCCATTGGGTCTCTTGGCCACCAGGGCACACTGCTGGCTCATGGCCAACCTGTCATCTACCAGGACCCCCAGGTCCTTCTCCACAGAGCTCTTCTCCAGCAGGTCATCCCCCAGTCTGTACTGATTCAAGCAGTTAAATTCATACATATATATATTTCTACATACTCATACATATATATATTTTATATATGTGTATTTATATGTACAGACATAAACAGATCAAGGTTTAGATTTACTTCACATAGCAATTAATCCACCTCTTTTCCCTTACTTCAAAAAATGTAAACCCAGAAACATTTGTCTTTTATTTACCAGTACTGGAAATAAAGGAAGCTGGCAGGGGTGACATCTAAAATTTAAGGAGTCAGATGCAAGAATTTGCCATGCTTCCTCAGCCAAAGAGCTCTGTGCCACTGGCGGGGGGGCACTCTATCACTGGATCTAAGCTTGGGATATTAAACTTCAAACACCACATGCTGGGACAAGCCATTCAAAAACTCCTACCTGAAATTAACTGCATACAGTGTAGTACGAAACTTCCTCTGTCATATAACAGATCATTTAATACAACTGTCCTGGGATTTCCTGTTAGACATAAATTATGTCTAAATAGGTGACTAAGCACTATTGTCTTCTTGCACCAGCCTGTCCTTAATACTTCCTCCTCCAGTGTCAAATGACTAAATCAAATTTCAGAGTACTGCAGAGTAAAACTGTAGCAAATAACTATTTCTGGGTGCCAAAACTACACAATTATCTCATAATTGAGTATTTATTTTACTAGATGATTCAATAATTTCTGCAAAAAGATAAAAATTATAAAAATGACCTAGTGAAAAAGAATCTGTTAAAATTAGCTCATTTTTCTGTATTCCAGGAAAAAACTTATTTCCAGAAATACCACAGTACTTTTAAGTTAGGAAGTCCAGTAAGACAAAGAGTTTAAGGTGATACAAGTAGGTTGGTATACGGGTTTATCAGTGCCATGTCATTAGGTTTTGCTCCAACAACTGAATCAGAGCAAAGGACAAACCTTCTGCTGCAAGCAAACTGTCTCAAGCAAGTCTGGACCTCTTCCCACAGGTGAATCAAGTTCCTGTTGGCACTTGGAAGTCAAGGCTGTTCCTAAGAGTACGGCTGATATGAAAACATCCAGATAACAAGAATGACAACCTACATTTCCACTTCAGTCCTGTCCCTTCCCAACAACAAAAAAACCCCAAACCAAACCAAACCAAAAAAACCACAACAACAACAAAAAAAAAGCCTGCACACAAACAATCCCCACTTGTAGTGCATTTACCCCCACTGAAAAGGGCAACGTGTAACAAAAGAATATCAAAGGTCTGCCTGGTATAAAATGAAATTTTAAAAAAGGGAGAATATATGAGTCTCTTGAAAGCTCTAAACATTTTGTATAAATAACCTGTGATGCTATCCAGAATCAGCTGAGCTGTAGACACCATCCGCCCCAACCGTGAGTCAGCCTGAGTCAGTTCAGTGTACTTTTATGGTGCTCTCACAGTCAGAAAATAAAACCCTCGGCAGCACAAAAGAAGTCTCTGAAATACGGAACAAGTATTTGGTGGGAAGCCACTCTCTACTGTAAGCTGGTGATAAAATTAGTGGAATAAGTAAAATGCCAGCATACTTAACATTGCTGTCTCTTTATTTTTAGCCCAAACTGAAATCAAGGCATGAAATAGAAAGCAAATCACATGTTCTTAAGGTCAAACAATTTGAAACTCTTTGCGAACTGTTCCTTCTGTGCAGCAAAGCTCCGACTGTGCAAAGAAGCACTGTGGCAATATGGACTCAGTAAACAGAGACTGCTTCCAGCTGTTTGCATCCCTCCCACTCCCAGTATGCATAACATCCTGGCTGGTAGAAGTTATATTTGTGTTTAAACATGATAAGACTGATTTATATTAGAGGAATGTTTCTGATCAATCATTCGTGCTGAATAGCCAGTGACTAAGTGGAAATGCTTCACAGAAAGTACCGACGAAAAATAACTGAGTAAGAAGTTTATAAAACTTCAGGACATGGCCAACAGTCTCTAATCTACTTAGTAGACAGCATGCAACTTCCTGTAACTGCTTACATTGGGCGCACTCACATTTCTCCCAGTGCTCCCTTTCACTGTGAGGGTGATGGAGCACTGGAACAGGCTGTCCAGAGAGGTTGTAGAGTCTCCTTCTCTGGAGACATTCAAAACCCACCTGGATGCGTTCCTGTGTGATTTAGTCTGGGTGATCCTGCTCTGGCGGGGGGGTGGACTAGATGGTCTTTCGAGGTCCCTTCCAACTCCTAATGTGAAAATCTGTGATACTCAGCAGAGTCCCAGTATTCATCACTGTGGAACATAAAAGGTAGGGAGGGTTTGTCATACTTAACCTTGCCAATGAGAAGTTAGCTGCCAAGTACAAACTGATTATTATGGTCAACAGAGAGAGATCTGAGACTTTTCAGCCACTTAGCATGAATCACTCTGTCCACCACGGTATCAGCCTAAAAACTAATTAGCTGCCTCTGGGCTGAGACAGTTTTGTGCTGCCTACTTGTAGGATGGATTATCGGCTGATGTTGTTTGTCAAACTGTCAATACCTATGGGTCCAGTGGAGCTAGGGAAACCAGCAGAGGCAAAGATCTGCTCCTAGATCTTGGCCAAGTTTGCAACCCAGTGGCCTCAGTACAACAGATTTATTCTTGAAGACTCCTGGCAGAATAGTTTTATAATGCACAAATAAATATTTACACCAGTAAAAAATTTCTCCTTTGATATTTGAAAAATAATAAAAGAAAGTGATTGAATTGAAAATAAAGCGTTAGTCTTTTAGGATGTTTTCATAAAGAAAAGGTTAAATGGAGGGGGGTTTTGGACAAAAAGGCTACACTATTTTTTAAAAGACCTATGCTGCCAGTAATGCCAGAAGGTGTTAAATTATCCAAATGGATTATGTTTCCTGTTTCAAAGCTAGTTCAATATTTACTATTAATCATAACTTTTAAACCTATTATGTTGGAACTGTGTCCTGGATTTCAGCTAGGATAGAGTTAATTTTCAAAAAGCTGGGAGGGGACACAGCCAGGACAGCTGACCCAAAATAGTCAAAGGGATATCCCATACCATGACATCATGCTCAGCATACTCAGTATTTAAGGAAGGGGGAGAGATCTTGAGGAGGATGGGCTGCTGCTCAAGGACAGGCTGGGCATTGGTCTCTAGGGCTGAGCAAACTGCCTTGCATATCACCTGCTTTGGGTGTTCTTTTATTACTGGTGGTGGTGGTGTTATTTTCCTCTTCCTTTGCTGCTCTATTGAACTGTCCTTATCCCAGCCCAAAAATACTACCTTTTTCTTCCGATTCTCCTCCCCATCCCACCAGGGAGGTGGGGGGAAGAGTAAGCAAGCGGCTGCATGGAGCCCAGGTACTGGCTGGGACTAAACCACAAGAGTCCTATTTTGGTGCTCAGCATGGGGCTCGAAGGGTTGAGACAGTGACAGGTCTGACCACAGAGCATGTTAAAACCAAGTTGTCATACACCTTTATTATATTAGTCAAACCGTCGCCGGTCACTAAGGTGTTTGGTTTGTTCACGTGGCTGTGGCATGTAAGCCCGTACTTGCTGTATGTGTTCCCTGCTGCGCTGTCACCTCTGGGATGGGGGCCAGGATTCTCATCTTGCTGTACTGTATAATACCAACTCATGATCCAATAACATCTCTGGCCATGAGGTTAAATTGGTATCTGTATGTGGCATTGCTGTCATGCCTGTACTTTGGGTGGCATCTCTCAGAACTGATTAATAATTGCACCCAGTCTGCGGAGAAGAGGGGGGGAGGGGGAGGGTAGTGGGGGTGGTGGCACTTTCTCCTGCTTTTTTACATCCCCTTTTCTCTTCTGTCCGGTTGCAGCAGCTTTTGAGAATGTTGAAAACCTTTGGGATGTTCAAGCCAGCATGCTCTGGAGACAGCATTTCTAGGTCTTCTGAATGTGTTCCAAGACCTGATCAGAATTACAAAAAGCTGTTTTAAGAATACCACCCAGAGATCTGCCCCACAGCTGAGTAGTCAGGGATGGCACTGCATGTGGGAGAATATGGGCAGGCGTCTTGAGAACTTCTCACCTCCAATGGTCTAGTACTTCACTCCTGAAGCAAGACCTGGATAAAGTGACAGAATGAAAGGAATACGCTGTGGCTGTTCCAAAGTGGCACAGCTCACTGCATTGTGCTGGGCCATGGCCAGAGCCTACCAAACACTGCTTGATAGTCAGCAGCACCCTCAGGGGAAGAGAGAGAAGACAGGCTGACAGGCACTGTGGTTACTCCAGTCCCAGTGACAGTGTGGCTACTCCAACACTGGCTACAGCCACTGTAGCTAAACAATAAAAAACAACCGGTGCTGGTATCAGTCCCCCTATACAGAAGAAGAAATACACAAAAAAATTCACTTAGTAAGGGACAATGAAGCAGGACCATCACAGGAACAGGAGAAAGAGGCAGAACCAGAGGTATCACCTGATCCCTATGAGAGAATATTCTTACCTGGCTGCTCCAATGCTGGGATAACAGGGACAGTAGCCTGGAATTAGAGGGTAGGGAGTACAAGCAGCTGGGATCTCTGTCTAGAGAACAGGGGCGTTAACAAGGTGGTTGGAAAAGGGACACAAACTCAGCCTCTGGAGGCAACTTCTGTCAGGTGTGAGGGAAAGGTATCCCTTCAGTGAAGATGATGTATGTTGTCCAGGCAAGTGGACCACAGTGGAGAGAGGTATCCAGTACCTGAGGAATTAGCCATGGAGAGATAGTTTATTATGCCTCAGAGACCACAGTTACTCACAGATCCAGATGAAGTCCAATGTACCTGACCCATGTGATGGAAACTTGTGTGAAGCACACTGTTGTCATACACCAGCTCATTGGCAGTAATGGACTGGAAAAGAGACACCAACGGTGGATGAAATGGCTGGCCAACTCTGGCAATACAAAGAAAGCCTTTCTTCCCCCCTCATCTTGGCTGTGGAGAAACTGTCCTAGAAGGTCCAGCAACTCAAAAAGAATATGTCCTATTCCACAACTGTATGGACCAGCATCTCATCTATAAAGAGTAAGCATTCTTCTGTTCAAGTGAGAGGATATAGAGGATGCACACCATGAAGCACCCTGTGGTTTTACCTGCATGACCATGGAGAGGACACAAGGAAGTGGGATAGAGAACCTACCTTAAGGTAAAGTAATTCCTGCAGCATCTCATCCTTGGGGAAAAGTTTAGATGTTCAGCACTCAGTTAGGCACTATGAGCCATTAGAGGTATCCATGGCCTTTCTTATGACAGTTTGGTAAAGCAGGTTACTTTCTGAGACTAGACTACCTCAGTTCACAGGGATTTGATAGAAACTTACTAGCATTTGACAGCTTCCAAGGTTTTGTCTGCAGCAAGAACATTGCAGTCAGGAGAGAGAGCGGATGGGCAGGGTTTTCTTGGAACCTGCTGGTCCATCTTCAGAGGACGTGCGACCCAGCTGCCCCTGAAACTCACCTTTACTGAAGGGAAATTGAGACCAGATCAGTGCAGCTATAACACATGAGCATGAGGGTATAGGTGCCACTGCTGAAAGGGACAGCTTAGAGTCCACACCACAGACCAGAACAAGACTATTCAAAGCAGATGAGGAAATGTGGAGGGTCACAGATGAAACCAGGGAGAAAAAGAAAGGATGAGGCACAATGGAAGATGGAATATTTAGGCAGCAAGTTTTCCTGTGATACAAGTACTAGTCGAGCAAAAAGAATGATGATTCACATTGACTAGTTTGAAGACAGTTTAATTTTAGCCAGATCTCAGCTAAAGCAGCAAGGCAATGCTACATATTCAAGTATGTGGTTACAGAAAATACCACAGCTCTTGCGTAAGCTGTATGGCAAAAGGCTGAAAGCCAAATGCCTTCTCACCACATAAGCAATAGGACATCCAGCACAACCTATGTGTATATCAACCTCACAGTAACTTTTAAATACTATTTTAACATGAACTAGACTGATAAATTCACCTCTTTGTGATGTTCTGCCTCGTGAACTAGCCAAATTCACCCGCTTGCAATGTTCCACCTCGTTCTTTTTGAGCTTTTCTAAGAATTGCTTGTGAATCTTTCCATTATGTATTAGTTCACCAACAACCATCTCTTCACTTTCATTCCTTGCTGGGTCATTGCACTCAGTTGAAATCAGAAAGGAACTTTGCAACAGTTGTAATCTCAGCTGTGGCCAGAATATCTGACTGCTAAGGATACGAGCAAACTACAGTATTTCTTGCTGTAGTTGCACACCTAAGATTTAATTAACGATATATTTAATTTAAAATCCTGCAACTGCAGATTGAGAAACTGAATTCTTCTTTTGATGAGTCCTGTGAATTACACAGTTTACTGGTGCAAAATATTGCCACTGCTGGCAGACTCGTAAAGGGAGAAAAGCACAACAGAAAGTCAGAATTGCTTTGTATTAGCCTCTGCCTAGATGACAAGGTATTCAAGCAAGAGTGCAATTAAGTCCAGATGTAACATCTTAAGAACATTTATGAGACCAGTGCGAGAAAGAGGACAATATATGGGGATCACAGAGAGTGTGCAAGCAAGAGACTTTGATGTTAAATCACTGGCATCTTCATGCAAACATCATTACTGCAAAAGCATTTTAGATATGAGTCTGGAAAATTAAAACAAAAAAAAAAAGACACAGTGAAACAATTATTCGAAGAAACACAATAATGAGAATAACTCCAGATGTGTAGGAAAGTAGAAAAAATTTGGCGTAGGAATGGGGAGGAAAAATTGGAGGGGTTCAGGACCAGCTCAGCATAGGACTTTTGTCTTCTACGTGACAGAAATAGTATTATAAAAATATTATGTTCTGACTTTTTTTGTCAGTGTTTGCTATTATACAGTAGTGATTCGCCCAAATGTCCTTTCCCAGGGGTACCATTCCTATTTATTTCCTTCAGACTTTATTTCTCCTGTTTCTTGCCTTCTAGTCTTGCTCAAAACCTTGCTGTTTTCTACACAGCACCTCTTTCCCCTATATGCCAATGTACATATGTCCTTACCTCTGCTCTCACAACACAGACTCTCACTGCTAGTAGGTCATTTTCCCTCCTCTGCTTCTTCTCCAGCAGATGAAATCAACATCATCAACATCCTCCTCTCTCATTCCTATCCTTCCTTTTCTCTGCATAAGTCCAAGTTTCACTTATTTCATGCTGCATTGAGCTTAAAAAGTTGCAGCATGTCTCTGACAGCAAAACTGAGCCAGAAGAATTGTGCGAAGGAAAGCTCTCTGGGGGCAGTGGAATTCATTTTTTCCCCAAATGAGCATGAGCTGCTTGTCTCAGCAGTGGGAATCCCCTGAGAAGGAGTGAATGGAATATGTAGGCATGTGATCTCAGAGCCTCGGCAGAATAAAAGCAGCACATGGTAAGAATTAACTAAGTGATGAATCTCAGAAAGTTATCCTATATCAGAATTGCCATCCTTTGGGGATATTTCTAATCTCCCATGGGCATTTTTTCTTGGGTAATTAAACACTAAAATATCTTCAAGCCTGAAGTTTTTTAATCAAGTTTTCTTGAAAATGTGCTTTAGTTCAAGTAACATAAGGAGCTGACGCAGAAGTTCTCTGACCTGTGTTATCATGTTTGTGTTTCCTTTGAACATAAATCTCAGATTTTGTTCTACTCATTTAACTCCTGTTCACTTCCTTACTTTGGAACACAGGAGGAACCTGTGCTTCATGTTGAAGGATGAAAAAAGGTTCCTGCCTTGCTTACTGAGGGTCAAAATCTCATATAGAATTTCTGCATTTAAAAAATGATCTTCACAGTCACATAGGAGTCCCAAATACAGCTTTGGAAGAAATATATCCAGGTGACAATCAAGAAGGAATGTATATGGCAATGGTAGTAGGGAAAACGTGGGACTGTAACAGCAACAGCTTAGCTTGTCCAAACATATGCACAAAAAAAGGAGAGCAGCGTTGCAGGTGAAGTAAATTCACAAAAAGAGTCAGAGGAGGACAGAAGGACAACAAGCCACAGTGCTGCCCTCCAGCCCCTCCACCCTAACAGCCTGATCCAAGCCCGTGCAACGGAGGGCATGGGCTGATCCCACCAGAAGGGCCATGTGCTCTGGCTGACCTTTCCTTTCTCCTTGCCTGACAGACAAAAGGGGACACCTTCTTTTTTAAACACTGGTGAACTGAAGGAAGGGCTTGGTGGACTCTGACCTTTCCGCACTCATGCTAGGCACAGGACTGTTGACTGAACAAAGTAGAGACCTAATTGTTGATCATAAACCAGGTGTTAATGTATCAGGCCAACTGCAGCTGAGCACTGAACATTGCTCCTGGCGTGGGAGGCAGGTCCAGCAGGTCATTCAGTGTCTTGCAGGTAAGATGATCTTGGAAACCAAACTTTTGTCCACAGACTACAACCTAGCACAATCTTCCAGCTGCATGTATCCATGACTCACTTTGTTCGAGCCCTTGTGTGGGGCAGGAAAGCCTCACTCCAGTGTAAATGTACGACTCCATATAATGGGCATGTTGTATGGGGCTGACTAGCTGCCAGGTTTGCTCACTGCCTGCCTCCAGAGAAGTGTTCCCCATTGTTTGTGAGGGCACAAGCAGAGGTTATTATTGAAAGTAATTACCAAAACTATTTAGCACCATCACTTCCTGTACTGAGTGTCCCTATTTTCTAATAATACTTTCTGTATTAATCTTGCATCCACATCTAGCATCTCCTTCATCCTCTACACTTAGCCCAGTGCTGACAGGCTGCCAGCGAGTCCTCAGCATTCACCGTGCCCCTTCATGACTGCACAGCCACTGCTGGAATAAAACAGCAGCAGCAGCAGCTGCTGCTCTGCTCTGAGGACAGGCCAGGAGAACCTGGTGCTCCCACAGCCGGCACAGCACAGGTGGCCACAGCCTGGTGCGGTCCCAGAAGACCTGCCTTCTGTTTCTGGCTCCAGTGCTAACCTTCGGAAAATGGCTTTGGCTTTCTGTTTTCTCTCCCACCCCTTATCAGTCTTCTTTATTTAGACTACAGGTTTTTTAACTTGGGTTTATGATTTGGTTTTCTTTAGTTTGGAAAGAGAAGGTAGAGTAGGCGCATTTTGAAAAGGTAGGGAAAGAAGAGGGGGAGAAATTACATACTCTGCTATCATTAATAAAGTGTGTTGGGAAAGAGAAGCAGTACAAATAAATTAGCACTCCCTGAGACAAAGGAGGGTGAGATATCTAGTGCAGTATGAAGAAGTAAAGGAGAAAAGCCCTGTGCTACTGGGTGGTGAGATTATGAAACTGCCCAGTGAGGTGCTCTAAGAGGAGGCACTGGGGGGCTAATGTGCAAACCATGGCACTCCTCACTGTGGCCCCAGACACAAAGTATGTCACTTTAAACCCTTTGCAAACTTCAGGAGTGGAGGAGGCGATGGTGGGGAACAGGGTGACAGCCCCCTGACTCTGTGGGCTTTAGTGACTCGGAGCTCAGTGGCTTGGCAGCAACATACAGCAGCTGGGAAACTGCAGACAAGGAAATACCCTGATAACTGGGTAGGAGCTGCTGCAGCTTCTCCTACCAACCAGTTCCTGCTTCCCAGGAGACAGTGGTCCCCAAGGCATGTGAATGCCTGCTCTCCCCTGAGGTTACCAGTCAGGCACTGGGAGGGATGGCAGTGCAGCTGCCTGGCACTGGGATGCTCACCCCTGGCCTTGGGCAGCAGCTGGGCACCCCTCCTTTACACAGCTGGCCTCCACATGTGCGACATCAGGCATGCCAAACGGTGGTTTGGGCTTCCTGGTGTTCCTGTAAAAGTTATAATAAAACCCACATCTGCAAGGTATGCTGTAGCTCCACCACAGAACCTGGTCACACTAATAATATATATTTACATTACATATATAAAATGGCTCACTGACAATACGCCAAAGATTCTCTGGCTGTGACCCGCACACCACTGGTGCTCCACCAACCATTTGTCTGACATCAGGGCCTTTTCTGCCAATGGCTTAGATTAAAAGACAGCTGGACAAAATGAAAATATATATATTTGAATGGGCTGTTAAAGGAAAACTGTACTAGGTAACACCATGTAACTAAATCAGCTGTACCTACTAAGTAACATAATTTGCCAAATATACTGTAAATACTTCAAAAGCAATAACTAAAAAACTAAACTGTTTATTTTTCTGATTACCTGTGTGAATTTTTCAATAATATGATATGCAAATATAATAAAACAAAGTATTTTACTATTTCTGCAAATATCTCTGCTAGGGTGGTATATTCTAGAGCACAGAAATGTATTTCTTACTTTGTTCACACAAAACAAACATGTTATGCATAAACCAAAAGGCATCATTACCAAATGACAGTCCACACTGTCTTCTAAATATAACCCTGGTATTAAATAAACATTAACAAATCAGGAAAAATTGTGTTATTTTAATGTAATTTAGCCAATTACATTAAATTAAACTAACTGAAGTATTGTAATTCTGACATTTTTCAATAACTATATGGGTTTGACGCATGCAAGTACTTGGAGGAAAAAGAGTTGGAAACATATCCAAGTCTTATCAGAAAGAACCAAGATCTCCCAAAATCACAGAAAAAAACCAATAGCTAACACAAGAGCAAATCCAGCAGTATCAAAGTAAGACATACCAAGTGAAGACATACAATCCATACCCAGCTCCCAATGTCATCTGTGTTCTGTACGATGCAAGGATGTAGAGTCCCAGAAATGGTACCCAAGCCTAACAGTGGCGCACACACTTTCTACCTCCCTGCTCAAGCTGTGAAAACCCATCTTTTCTTGTCGCTTTCCATGCATAACTGTTCACTCACTCTCCCAGATGTCTCCACAGTATGGAGATGCTACATTAAACATTTTGACATCATCTGTAATTGTGTCTGCTATCTCAGACATATCCAGCACTTTTTTTCTGACATCTTAGTACTTTAGAGTGTTGGAAAATAACAAATGGTGTTCATACACATCTGTACTCTCCACTGGAGTCCAGAAAGCAGCCAAATAATTCCGTGATTTTTTTTTTTCTTTCAGTCATTTGGAAGACATTTTCCTGACAATTTTCTATTGCATGGCACAGTCAGCCGCTGGCAACTCGACACACAAATATGTGAGCTGAGTGTTGGGTAGTACCTGGTCCCAGCTGGTTAAGCAGGGTTATTTACTCCTTATAGCCCCAGCAATCTGAGGCACATTTTTGCCACTGCTTGTTTACAGTACACTACAGTGGACTCCTGCTCACCATTTGCACATAAATGGCAAAATGTGCTTTTTCCCCTGCAATAAGGAAGCAGAGAAGAATACCTTGGCTACAAGCCATTTTTCTACCCCAGTACTTAAATTTCTTACAATTTTGGCAGATCACTATCCCTCCAGCGTTTGCTTCTGTTTTGCATGGCATACATTTCTACTATTTTCAAACTCCAGTTTTATGGCAGCTTCTTTCCCTGTTCCTGGCAACATTAATACTATATATAAAATTACCTGTTGCAACATATGGTCTCTGGCTTCCTTATCTCTGATTGCCAAAGCTACTTCTCTTTCACTTCATTTGTCTAGCGCTCAATTTTGATGAAGTTGCTTGTAGCAGCAGTCTATCACCTCAATCTTGTTTTGTAATACCACTGAAACAGTTTTACAATTATAGTTGTACCAGCATTAAAAGCTTCTGCTAATGCAGCTATGTTACTAGACTACATCCTAAACATCGGCACTGCCCGAATGGGACGTAAGGTTGAATCACAACCTGTTCTTAAGAAGTAAGGTGGAAAGGTCATTAATTTTTTATTTTAAAGTGCGGCTCGTAACAGTGCAGGGGAAAACGGATAAATACTGTTATCAATTTGCAGCACCACTCATTTAGTTAATCATAATAAAAATAAAAGCCAACACCATCTGCAGCAGACACAAATAAAGGCAGCTTTTATGACCGCAACCAGCGTCCATAGCTGGAATTGCCGATCACTCCTGGCCTCCAAAACAAAGGTCTAAAGCAACACTTTATTTATTTGTTAATTTATTAAACCAGTAGATGCTCAAAGAACCCACTGCAAGGGCCACTGGAAAGCACCAAGGGCACAGGCCGACCAGCAGCAGGGTCTAGCCAAGAGACTTGGGGCGTTCTGCCTTTTAGCTTGGATAGTCTGTAAGAGTCATGGCAAGCTCACCCGTCACTTACTGACTTACTGACATAGTTACGAGAAAGAGGATCGGGCGATGGCCCTTTCCCCAGCTACCCCTTCGCCCCCACGCCTGTCCCGGCCCCGCGTGTCCCGGGCACTGTCGGGCAGAGGCGGGGGGAACCAGGCAGCGAGGAGAGCAGGGGCAGGAGCAGTGCTGAAAAAGAAGCGCTGGGTGGGGCAGCCCTTCCACCTCGGAACACCGAGGGAAGACGGCGGCAGCTGCGGGGCAGCCCGGTTCCCGCTGCCCGTCCCACGGGGGCTGCGGGGCAGGGGCGCTAATAAAATCCCACCAAATAAGGCGCTGGCCACGAAGGGAAGCGGGGAACAAGCAGCGGGCAAGCCGCCGCCCCCTTCCCCCCGGGTAGGGACAGTCCTTCCTTCTTTCCCTACACTCCGCAGCACTGAGCGCCTCCTCCGTTCGGGATTGATGGCAGCGGACGGAACGGAAGGGATGTAATTCCGGGGGCGGGGAAAGCGTGGCCAAGTACGGACCTTCCCCTACTCCCACCTCCCCCCCCCCTTCCCTGCTGTGGGCTCCCTTTCTGCGGCTAGGAGGCGAGGCGGTGGCGACGGGCCGCCCCACGAGGAACGAGGCCGGGCGTCCCGCCGTCCCGCCGCGCCGCGCCCAGCCTAGCCCGGCCCGATCCCGGGACACCGGGGGAGCTTCAGTCAGTCAGGCGGGACGGAGCGCGCCCCCTGCCAGGAGCCAGCCGCGCCGCGGCCATGGAGGTAGCGGGAGGACGGGGCGGGGGTTGGAGCCGGCCGGGAGCGGATAGACCGGTGCCCGCCCGGCCCGCGGCGCGTCGTCCCGGCGCGCCCGCCAGAATCCGGGCGGGTCCCAGCGGGCAGTGCGGGGCAGAGGGCGGCGAGCGCGGCTTCCCGCCGCCCGCCCGCGCGGGGGGCCCGCTGGCAACACCCAGGAGCCGCTGGGGTCCCGCAGCCGGCCGAAGGGAAGGAGCGCGTCTCCTCCCGTCGCGCCTGCCCCGGCTCCGCGGCGATCAGTTCTTCCCGGGCCAGTTTTGCTGGCGGCAGTAGGGAAAGGTGTCGGGCCCAGCCTACGGCTTCCTGTGGCCGCGGGACGGCGGCTTCGGGCCTCCCGTGCCGGTGGGGACTAGCCAGGCCTTTGTCCTCCAGGGGCCCGGCCGTGCTCAGGCAGCGCCCGCGAACGGGCCGCCCGATCCTTCCCCTCTCTACGAAGGTGGGACCTTGTACCGCTGTCCCGCTCAGAGCTGCCCTGTGCCGTCCGCCGCCTCCTGCCGGGAGGTGCCCGGGGAAGGGGTAGCACTGGGCTGGGCAAACTTTCGGGTGGCTTCCCCAGAGTGTGTGGGAGAGAAGGCGGGCGCCCGGTCCGGCGGCGGCTGAGCTGGAGGGGAAAGGCTTGCCTTCCGCGGGAAGCAGGCGCTGGGGAGATGGGAGCTACAGGAATGCGGCCGTGAGGAGTGAGGCACTGCAGGAACTTGGATATCTACGGTATTGACCGGTTTTTGCCCTGAGCTGGCTCTGAGCTTTTACAGCTTGCCCTAAGCTTGTGTCGGGGTGGAAATGGGAATGCGAGACTTCCATGTGTGGTTTATTTGACATGGAGACTTCTGAAATAATTTGGAGCAATAGGAGCTCAATTATTTGTCGCATATTGTTACCTTCCTATACCGATGGTTGGAAGGAAGCATGGTAGGAAATTCTTTCTGACTCACTGTTTAGTCCAGGTCAGATGTCTTTATCTTATGGAATAAGTGTCTGACTGCCTGCTAAGCTCATCAGGTAGTCTGTGTGACTATTTTTCTTTAGGAAAAAAAAAAAAACCTAGAACAGTATTCTCAGTTCCTTCTGCATTTGTCCTTGGTATACTACAGCAGTCCATTCATAACAACATGTGTGCACATACCTGTTGGGTGAAAATGTTGATTTTTCTGGTGAATTTATCATTGATCCTGCAGTTTGGTTCATGCCAAGACACAGCAACCTTTAGGAGTAACGATTGTCTCCATTCATATTAATGGAACCACTCGTAGCTAATGCTCCATGTGTTCTTAAGTATTGAAATTGATCAGGATTTTTATGTATTTGAAAAGAGATAGTCTGTACCCTGACACATTAAATCATTCCATAGGTGATGGTGGTAGGGTGCAAAAAATCAGTTTGCTGTTATGAAATGAGGTGACTTGGTAGCAGCCTTTTTTTTTTAAATTAAAAAGTATTGTACTATTAGAAAGTTGTAAATTAGACTAAATTAAACAAGACTTTAAAAGCAGTGGAGATATTCATTGTCCATATCCATCCCAGTGATGAAACTGATGATTCATTCTCCTGTCACAAAAAATATTGCTTGCCTCTGGCAAATGATTAAGTAGCATTTTGCAAGTCTGCCTAAGGCTATATTTAAAAGGGTTGCAAAAACAGTGAGCCATTGGCAATAGGTGGGCAAGACAAGGCAAGTTTAGGATGTGAACACCTTCAACTTTTGTCTGTTTCAAAGATGTATCAGCTAAAAGGTGCAAACCTGACAGGCACGCGGAATTAAATCTTACCATAATCAAAGCTGAAGCTGGGAAGTGCTGTGTCTGTTTGCCAGCCACATAAGTGAACCAGACTTACTTCAAAATGAAGTGTCAGCAGTTAAAAATCTGGTGTTTGTCTGTACAGCCAGCAAGCTCATTCTGCTCTGTACATTTGGTCATCCAGTTGGCATCATGTTCCTAGTTTGCCCACCCTTGTGAAGAACTGATTCAGAGGGATGTGTGTTTTTCTAATATATGCATGGATTTCTGATGTGAATGCAGAATTTTATTGCTTTGTCTTGTTGAGTTTCAAGTGACTCAAGTGGTTAATCTTCTACCACTTCCTTTGGGAAGTGATTCCCACAGCTGAAAACAAATTGTCCGGAAACTTTTCCTGCTGTTCTTTCTTCCTGATTCATTATTTAATCTTCTTCATCTTACCCATCTTCCCTATGCCTCACTTGGGGTAGCTCTGCTGTGGTGTAGATTTGAAAAGAGCTTGTTTCTTAAAGCAGTTGGGTCAAGAAGTAGGTAACTCAGGTAGCAGAAAGGCAGGCTTGGAGAGATTGATGCAAATGCAGGATGGACATGTGCTATGTTGCCCTGAGTGTAAGTCCCTTGCTTGCCACTGGAATGAATGCTCTTCAGTTGTCTGTATATATTTGGCATGCCTAACTTTCCATCCAGGTTCCCTAGAACATATCACACAGGTAGGCATCCAGATGGGTCTTGAATATCTCCAGAGGAGGAGACTCCACAACCCCCCTGGACAGCCTATTCAGTGCTTTGTCACCCTTATGCACACTTAGCTCGTGGTTCTCCCAGCCCTCTGATCAGGCTGCTACAGGCTTCCTGGCTGTCCATGGCTCTTGGCAGCATGGCCTTCAGAAACAGTTCTGAGGGTGAGTACAGCACTGCTAAACAGGCTGGTAAAGGACCACCTCTTGATCCTTTCTGTAAGCCATCATGAAAGGCTGTAGTTCTGGAACAGGCTCCATCCAGTGGACAGCCCAGTCCTTGGCTGCTTCAGTGCAGACCTGTTTGAATTGTCCGGTGCAACCTTCACTCAGGTCACCATTGCTTGTAAGATGTATGAGCTGTGCTGCCTTCTGTGCCCTGATAGCTGCTGCACCCACTGCATGGTGCGGGCAGTACATTTTTGGGGAAAACAAGTAGAAGCCGGATGGAGGTTTGCTGGCTGTAGGTATAATCAACCTCCTCTTCCTCACCTGCCCTTCCCAAATGTGTTTTGTACTCCTTCTGTGTGAGAGAGTATTAACTTCAGTATTGCAACGTCTCACTGATTATAAAACAGGCAGGGATTTTCCTAATCAGTATTAACTGTGGGATGCTAGCTAGCTTTAAGATTGCTCATGCCTCCTCACTTGGCACTTGGAAAAGATATTCCTTATACAGATCCAGAAAGAAGAGAATCCAGACTTGCTGGTAGCAGAGCCTATTCTGCTGTCATTTGCTTTTCTAGAACTTCAAGTGACTTATTTTTTCCAACTTCTTTTAGGATGGCAAATCCCCTTGGCATCTTTTTTATTCTTTGGAGCTGCGGTAAGCCCTCTGAGAGGGAATCCTTGTTGGGACTGTCTTATTTTTTTTTCTTTCCTTTTTTTGGTATCTATTGGTAAAGCTCATAAAGCAAGTACATAAATAGTATTTTAAAATGTGATTAAGACAATATGTAGTTAGATTTGTTTTTGAAGTTTTATTAAAAACTACTTGCTGGTATGTGTCCTATGCCCCCCATGACTAGGTAGATCTTTAAGTGATCTGCTACATTCTGTGCCCTGTAGAAAATAGCCTGTCTCCCAGCAGCAGAAAACATGGAGATAAATCTGTTTTCCTGCCTCTCGTGTCTTGTAATGCACGTTCCTTTATATTGCTGATTCTACTTATTGTTCCCACTTGCTCTACTCACCTTGCTTTGAAGGCACTTAAATAGTAGCTGTATTTTTATTAGCAGTCTCTTTAGATGACTCAGGGTTTTTCAGGCATCTGTTTTGGGGTGTGTATGCATGCCTGGGTGTTTCTTATACAAGCACGTGCATTTCAAGACCTTAAGGGAAAATGAGATTTTGGTGTAGGGGAGACTTAGCTGTTGTTTCTTAAGAGGATGTTTGTTTGTTTTTCACTGGGGAGTGTCACAGAATCATGAACAAATAAAGGGATGGACAAATTCTGTGGCTCAGTCTCCAAACAGACACTGGCAATATCTCAGTCTGATTTAAGGCTTTTTTGTCAAAAAATTGAAAAAATGAAAAATGTTAGTTCTGCTGTTGAATAATGTCATTTATGGTGGCTGATGGAATCTCCTTTTTCCTCCGTAGTTTCTTCTCTGTGTTGCTGTATTCTGCTGTGTATTCTGTTGCCAACTTTCTGAAAACGATGTTACCTGCCATGCAGTAACCATGGGGGACCACAATACTGACCAGTATCTGTTGACTGTCTTGGTGATGGAGTTTCTCAGGTGGTCTACAAAATCATTTTTGTGTTTACCCAGAAATGGGAAGACAAATTTTTATGTATTTTTTTAATTACTTGTCCTGCATAGGTGTGTTGTAGTAATCTAAACTTTAAAACTGTAAAACTGTCAGGATTAATTTATGATGAGACTTCTCTAAACTTTGGTCTCTTCTACCATGTGGATTAGCAGTGTAAGGACCAGTAAAAAGTATGTACAGCTTCACTGTAAGAAACAGCCATGTGCTTTAGCTGTGTTTGTAACAGGCTGTATGAGTTCCTAGACTGATTCAGGACGTGTGTAGGCTTGCTGGATAGCTTGTATTGGGGATGTCATGCAGATAAAATGAAAATTCTAACTTAAAATGAGATACTGGGCACTAAATAGTAGAGCGGTCTTTCTCAATACTAAAGGTGTTCTCTTTAGCAGAATGTTGTTATTAAACATCCTGCTTTTTTGGAATAACCACATTCTTTTCTGTTCTTTAATCAGAGTGGTTTGCGGACTTCCTAGGCTATCATATTCTCCCACTAACAGGTTGAAGATGTTCATTGAGATGGTAAAGTCACTAGCGCAGAATTTACACATGGTAGGGAAAGCAGCCTGAGGAGACGATGCTACTAATGGTTTCTTTTGGGAATGTTAGTAAGTCCTCTGGGGTGTCACTGAGTAAAAGTTCTGTAATGTATGAGAGTGATATTTTTTTGTCTGTATCTTTCTCAATTTCTCATCACAGTCAGATGTAAAAACGGTTATGAAATACGCTTTCAATCCTAAAAGCAGGTTCATGTGCTCCCCTTCTTGTCCAATGGCAGCAGTAAAATGTCATTAGTATTCTTCTGGTTTTTATTAGAGGGGAAGATTTGAGCAACAAAAATGAGACAGGAATCTTTGTTACTGCTAGTAAGAGCTGAGAAGATATTGGTGTTTTCTCACCATTCTTTTCTTTCTCCCGCAGAAAAACATCTTGAGTATCTTTGATTCATTCTCACGTTATCATTAGTTTTTTGTCTGTAGCTGTTTTCTTTAAACTTCTCATTTGTAAGAACAAGTGTGGATTTTTCTTAAAATGCTCATGAACTGTTACATATGCAATATATAGCATCAGTATTTTCTCCCTCAAAAATATTGACATAATATTTACAGTTCGTTTTTCTTACTCATGTTTTTGTATGAGATCACTTATGCTTAATTTAGTCTTAGTTTGACATTGCTTAGTCTGAACTTATACGCTTGGTACATTCTAGTGTATCGGCTGGAAGGAGAGACGTCATTCATATGGATTATTATTGTATTAAGCTATAAATAATATATACACACTATATAGAAGTACTTACGTGTAGTTATTTGCTGTTATAAACAAATAAATTTACCTTTAGAGCTGTGCAATTAAAGGCACTTTTGATGTGGGAGCTCAACAGAAAAAGTGAAAGCTTTCTTGTCTTTACTTGTCCTTTGTGGTAGAATGAAAAACAATAAATACATACTGTGTTGAACTGAAAGACTCAACTTATCCTCATGTGAAGATGACTGATTTGTGGTTTTTTTAAAAGAAAAGAAAAATTGTGTTAAATTAACTCAGTCAGTATTTCACTTAGGAAATCAAATTGAGTCAAAGGTAGTATGTTGGATACTAGTGCATACTTTGTCCTTGCGGTCATGGTTTTGAAGAACAAACCTGAGTAAGATGACTGGGTTAGCATAGTACTGACCCTAAAGCACGTATTGAGATAAAGATGCAGGGGCTGTTCCCTTTTGCAAAGGGAAACAGACGGTCAGCTGCTGTTCTAAGGGTTGTTAATGTTCTTTGGTGGAATTGGAGTTTAGTGTGTCTTAACACAGCGCTAACCTCAGGCATTGGCATCGAGAGTCGCGTCTGTCTGTCCTGCAGTTAGCTACTCTGCAAAGCTTTTTGATCTATCCTTGGATGCTCTGTGTCTTCGTAGACTGGCTGGACCCTTGAGGAGTGATCTGTGGCCTTGCGCTGCCACAACACAGATCACAGGATGGTTTCCCAGTGAGTTGCAGAGTAACCTGAGTGTCAGGAGCATATTTGGGACTGTAGGAGGTCATTTGAAGGACCTGGCAAAATCGTAGTTTGGCCAGCATCCTCTGCCAATTCAATTGCTCAAGTATTAAATTGGGCAGCATGTGAACTCTGCCTAGACCCTCAGCAGTCTGGTCTTCCAGGTGTTAAGTAAAAGGGTTTTGCATGAAGTTGAGTGCATCAAAAACAAAAGCCTATTTCTGAAGTGGAGATAACTACAAAAGAATGTATTCTTTTTCATGTTATATTAAAAGTACTCTCTCAGGGATCAAAAAATGACACATTTTAGTAGATGGTTGTCATTAAAATGGGATTAAATTTTCTACCAGTATGACTTCTCATTTTATTACCACGTTTTTTGATAGTGGCATAGTCAAAGACTTTGTGCTTGTCCAATCAGCAAGTGAAATGCTCCCTCTTCTGACAGTAAAAAAGAAGGCTGAAGAAATATTTGCTAGCATCACCCACAGGGTTGGCTAGGGTAAGCAAGGTTGGTTAGGTGCTGTCGGTGTGCTCTGGGTGGGCTTTTTCTTATTAGACTTACGGGTTTTTTTCTTGTGTATTAGGAAATTAGTTTTGGTGGGCATAGGATATAGACACGAATTACCTTCTCTTGAAGCTCCTTTTTTGTTTTTTGCAAGGTTCTATTTTGTTCACATTAATGTGCTTGCTTTTTCGTGGGACAGTCTTCTAGTTAAAGATTGTCCCAAGGACAAAGGAAAGGAATACTTTAGCCCATCTGTATAAAATAAAAGACTTGACTGCTTTTTGAGTCATTAATCTAGTTTTGTGTCACAGTAGATTAAAAATCTGTGTCTCAGTTGTGCATGAACGTAACCTGTATGCATTTCCAAAACATCTGTACCTGTAATATTTTAGGAGACAACATATTTTATGTCTACAGCCTTTACAGTACAGATCAAAAATGGGAAATGTTTTAGTGCTGTTTTTGTCATTGCTCTGCAAATGCAAATCTATGTGAGAAATTGATGTTCAAGAATTTCACTGGTTTTTTCCTGGGTGTGGACTTGAGTGAAAAAGGAAACAGCAAATTTCCCTTTTCAGTAGAACATATTGGCTATAGGCTGTTTAAAGGTCATAATAAATTGATAAACACTGATAAACTTTTTTTCCTCTGTATGTTACATGTCAGCTACAGATGTCTCATAACTGTTCAAAGGCTAGACTAAAGTGTTACATAGTCATGTTGCTGATATCACCAGTTTCACTGAAAAATTCAACTTTAGCATTAAAGAAAGTGTGTAAGATTGTTGCCAACATTTTTATCACTACCAGCAGACCAATTTGGAGAGTGTTTAGTTAAAAAAAAATGTTTGCACCCATAGTGGCACTTTTTGATCCACAGTTGACAGTGCAGTTTCACTTTCACTTCTTGTCTGTAGTTTGCTTGTAGCAAAATTCTGTGTCTGCAGAGTTTTAAATGAAAAAGCTCACTCATTAGAGCCCAAAACTCCCAGTAGACAAGTGGTTTTCAAGCAAATAAAAAAAAGAGCTCGTTTATTAGCCATAACTCAAAACTCCCCACTAGACAAGTGGTTCTCAAATTTACCTGAATTTCATACTTTGTAAAAATGTTGCAGTGGCCCTTGAAGTATGAATTCAACTGAAATGTGGTTTATTTTCATAGGAACATGGCTTTGCAGCAATTCATACCAATGTAGGTGTTAACCACCCCTCCTGCCTGTAGCTGTGTAGTCTTGCCATCTTCCTCACATCAGCAGTGGAACTCATAAGGCTGTACAGTAAGTCATCAAAGTAGCTGATCTGGTTGAAGAAGAACTTGGCAAAAAAATAATACTCCTCTAGATCAGCCTTTGCAATTGGGTGACCATGTGCACTACTGGTGACACACCTCAGGCCACGTGCGTTACTAGTGACACGCGTCAGGCCAAGGGGAGGAACAGAATGTACAGACAGCTCATAGCAAGAGGAGTGTGGGGCTGCCTGGTACTCTAGAGATAAGTTGGCATAAACTGCTGTGCCACTTCTAGTATCAGCTCGTGCATGGGCCAGCGCTCTTTATGACTGGTGTTACCCATCAGAGTTTGCCAGATCAGGTGAAAAGTACCTCAGCAAGGAGTTGATTGCTCTGTTCCACTGCCTCATTTAAGAGGTGAAAGTATCCTCTGTAGTTAGCACCACACAAACGAAGGGTGCAAACTGGGGAATTTTAAGGCCCAGAGAAGCTGAGCTGTCTCCTGTTCAATAATGGCAGACTGATAGATCTACTTGGCTACTTGTAAGAAACCTTTTTTAAACCTTTTGCAGTCTTCTTAGAAGCAGCCTGTGAACTTCAGGCTTAAAATCTTGCACTGGAAAGCAGGATTGTTCAAGTACTGCTTTTTATAAAGTACTTTGACGGGTCTGTTTTTAAGAAAAAACGCCCCGAACAACAGCTTTTAACATTGAAGTAATTTTTTTTCCCAAGACTGATGAGCTTTTTGCAAGTGCTCAAACTTGAGGATTAAAATCTGGATGAAGTCCTATGTTTCACTGCATGCTTATACCTAGCCAGTTGTCACTGTAATGAAATTAATAACCATCATAATTTTATATATAACTAATTTTGTGTATATATATGATACATATAAAGATATACGTACTTAAATTTATATTTTAAAATCTCATAAATAGATACAAATTTATAAGGCTTTTATTTAGTTCTGTGGGATGATCAGATTATTATTTCTGCATGTTCTTTTCCTTGACCACTTAGCCAATGTTGAAAGTATGTTGAGAATGTGAGTTGTTTCAGTACAGTTCTAATTCTAAATTGTGTTAGTGAATCTTTAAAAAAACCCAAACCCTTACAATTAAATGTTTTGATACTATTTCTAAGTATTATTCTATGTACTTGCCATTCAAATCCTGAATTAAAAAGAACAAACCCGCCAAAACCCAAAACAACACCTCTTCCCCCCCGCCAAAAAATACCCAAACCCAACAACAAGAAAGAAGAACCTTCAGTGTTTTGTTCTTTGCTTGTTCCAATTTTTTTTTTTTTTACAATCTAATTTGTTCTAATAGCTTCTTGGAAAAAAATAGTCAGAATAGTTCCCTAAACTGGCAGTGTTGGAGAGCATTCATAAGCTATTCACCCAAGGCCAGCAGAGGAGGAAGGTGGGCCCTGTGACAGCCTGATTTAGGCTGGTTTAGCAGCACTCAAAGAGCCCTTTTTAATTTCTGGGGTCAGTCAGTCTGGCAGCCACCTGCTACTTTATAGAAGTTGTTTCCTCAGCACTCCTCTGTCCATTTGGAGATCTGGTGCCCTTTGCTGAAGCTTACAGAAAGTGGGTTTCAATGTGGAAGGGAAAGAAGTGACTCAAGTTGTGACTCTACCAGCCTACCACGTGGAGCTGACTTGAGGTGGTGGCGGAGATTCACAGAGGACAGGGGTTGTTTTTTGCTAGCAGCAGTTAGCTTTCCTCTGGTTTGGCAGCTGAAAATGTGCCCTGAGCGTTAATCATAGCTGCTCGTGGGTGAGCATTGTGAGTTGGTGAACCAACCGCGGTTTCCGCAGAGTGTGCCAGCCTGTACCAGCTTCTGGCTTCCTGCAGTACCTGGTGCAATAGCCAGTAAGATGCTTGCAACTGTTTTCTTTCTTAAAGAAATAGATGAGCAAGACATTGTATTAACTGAAATTCTCTGGGTTTTTACTCAATAATGTATGTGCCTCTGTTTTACTTTTTCTTTAGAAGGAAAACTTGGATTAAAGTTACGTTTAGTCAGACATTGTGACAGTTGTGCATGTTACTAAGGCAGTACAGCCTCAGAAAGCGTCAGTTATGGTCAGCTGTGTAAGAGCTATATTTATATGTTTAACTAAACTTTTTCATTTCCCCTGTGTAGATGATTGTGAGGTTTAAGTTGCACAAAATTAAATAGTCTATTTATGGGAGTAGGAAGTGGTGCGGAGTGTGTGGGAATTTAATACTACCCCAAAGAACAGACACCCATCTTTGCCACATAATGATTTAAACCAATCCAGTAGAATTCCTAATTGTAGTCTGTCCGTGGTGGAAATGCTAAACTTCACCCAAAAATGCTGTAGACTAGAAGGATCTATGTAAACAAGCTAAATATTCCATTCACACTCTACCCCACCAAAAATTGTCACATTTAAGCAAGAGGAGAAATTAAATAATTATGGCAAAAATGACTAATGGGTCCAAAAGCATTGGAGAAGTGGTGAAACAGCAGAGGGTTTTTTCCTCTCCTTTAATCACGATTGTGTAAAGAGGAGCTTGTAATAATGAAAACCCTGAAATATTTGTTATCAAAAAATGCCTACTGATAACAGTGAGATTGGGTGCAGTGAGAATTCTTATGAATTTGTTGAGACAAAGTGCTTTGAGTCACTGTAAGGCTGTGATGGACTTCAACTACTGGAAATTTCTGTTGGTGAGAGTCTGGAAAGTAGGTATTTTTGACAGTGACAGTTTTAAGGGGAAAAATTTGGTGATTTGGTTCTTAACATTTAAATGTCCCCATGATATATTTATCCTTAAAGAGGAAACTTTCAAGGTGTGCATGTATAGAAGCTGCTGAAGGTATGGAAAATAGTAGCTGCAACCACAGTATCGGTGGGGGTTACTGTGTTAGCTGTTTAGCTGTAGAGAGGTGCTGTCTTTGACGTGCTTGCATGCTAGCATAAGCAGCATATGAATAGCTTTTACTATTTTATCCTTGCTTAAAATTCAAAGAGCATCATAACAACCTTGTAGGAATCCCAGCTTTCTCTGGGCATAAGGCACCAACATGGGATTTCTTAGCGACAGAGGGGAGTACATGTGTGTGGTGATGGGGTGTCCTGCCTTTTTATTCTGTACTTTAGTAAGCACAATAGTTTGAGAAGTATAGAGTAACAAAGTAGTTACATACTGCCCTTTGGGAAAAGGTGCAAATGTTCTAGTTGAAACTAGTTGTAAGCCATAAGTAATAAACAGTGAAAGCATATTGCTGGTGTTTTAATTAGATGTAACTGCCTGCTTTGCTTGAGAGTAGGCAGTTGTCTCCTAAATTGGTCTCTTAATTCAATGTTGAACATGAAGCACAGTATCACAATATACCTGTTCGATAGTCTAGTTTTCCAAAATGCAGAATTTACCTTATAAATTGCAGTCTGTGGATAATTGCCTGTTAAAAATATCTAAAGAAACTTTTGTGGAAAAAATAGTATTTTCATGAGAAGGAGCACCTCGGTTTGTGGTGATCATACACAGACAGGTGGTTGTTCACATGAGCTGTGTCAAAGTACTACTCATTCTTCAAGCATCAAGAGGTTTTCCAAAGCAACTCTTAAACTGTGAGGTCTTGGCTTCAAATTACGATTCAACAGGTCAAGACAACGTTATACAAATTGTCCCTTTATCTGTGTTAGAACCAAGCCAGGGACAAGGATGGTTAATAGAGCCAAAGGGTCTTCTTAAATTAAAAATTATTGGTGGTGGTGTTGTACTAAGGAGGTCTAGTCATGATTTACAAACCTTGTGTGCAAGGTGGTATGTACATAAACTATTTGAAAAAAAGCTCCCTACTTCAAAAGTGGTGCTGACTAACTAACATTAGTCCTGCCCACACAGCAGTGCCCTCCAAAGGCCTTAGAACAAAGGGAAGAGATCAAGGTTGTGCTTGGAGTTTGCTGACTTGACAGGTGAAGGCTCTCTGTCAGTTACTGGGTCTTCATGTTATCCCTGAGTGTCTTTTCTCATTCTTTTGCTGTCACTATCATCAGCATGAAATCTGGGCTCATGTGACTTCTTAAATAGAAATATGAAACAAAAAGACAAATTGAGAAAGTAGTAAGCACTGGTACTCTTACTTGAACTCAACTTGTTCCTGCTTGTGATGTGTACTGTTTGGATTTGCAGCCGCTTAAAGGAGTTTGTCATTAAGTTAAATTATTAATGTCTTTTGCTAATGAAAATGTATAGAAATACAGTGCCATGAAATAAAACATGGTATGCAGTCTTTCCTGCCTAAATAGGTTTGTTGTGTTCCACAGAAGTCTAAATTCAGTTTCTGCTTACCAGAAACTCTCTGTCTGCCTTTAGTTGCTTGTTGGAGGATAAGTACTCACTTTAACAGTTCGTAGAGAAGTTCATACAGTTCACATTGGTCAGGTCTGCAGTTAGAGAGGGATTTCTGCTCGACTGCACACTAGTCATGTAGTTGCAATGGTACACCAGGTTTGAAATCAAGGCGCCCTGTCTGAGAGTGAAAGTAGATCAGTTTCCTGTCACTTTTCACCAGGTTAGGGCATTTGCTGAGAAGAGACTAAAGCTCATTCTCTGAATCATGGTACCAAGGCTCTCTTAGCCCTTATTTTACAGGATATTGTCAGTGGATCTGTATGTGTATATTGCAGGGAACTCCACTTAGATCTTTCTTCTACTTCACACCATCCGAGTGCTTCAGGAAATAAACAAAAGTCAGAACTTTATCAGCTCCTTTTCTGTCTGTGCCTTCCGTTCTTGGTTGCGTCGGAGCTTTGGTTTAGTAAGAGCAGTGGAGAATCCTCTTCCTAGTACATCCTGTAGGCCGATAGAGCATTCCCAGGAGACGTGAATTCAAACTCTTTGGGGCGGACGAGGGGCTGGCACCCAGTTACCTTACTTCTTGGGTATGCCTCAGTGCTGTAAAACATCTGGGAACCATTGTTACCCTCTGTCATATGAACTGTATCAAAACTGGATCTACCATGTTTTATGTTAAGGTGTTGAGATGTCAAATGTCAGAAAGCTTTATCTGCAGTTATTCTAAAATCATACCTCTTTTTCCCTCATTATAGAGGAAACATATATTCTATCAAGAAAAATCCCCATCCTCACCCCCTCCCTGCATGCAGGCACCTAACTTGGGCAGATTTGTTTCCCCTTAGTAATTTAAATCAAGATAAAAAAATACTTTTCAGAAAAATACCTAATTGCTTTTTGTTTCACTGTTTAGAACTGTCATTAACTTGAGGGCTCCTGTGAAATCCAAGAACAAATAAGTACCAATAACTTTTCTATAAAAGGAATAATAGGGTTGAACCATGTGAGTGCTTGTGAAATTAGCTGTTCCGTCTTGAAGCAGCTGTGCCCTTTATAAACTAACCAACACCCTGTGCTCTGGGGACAATATGAACAGCTTTCCACACCTTTTCTCAAGAGCTGTAGCTTCAGCCTCCTGGTACTTGCATGTGAATACTTTCATGCATGCAGCTGAAGAGACAGGTGCCTAGTTTCCTTTGTAGTTTCAGTTTTTCAGAATCTAACACTTATTGATCTATTTTTTCCCTCATTTAATTTCATCCTTCTTCATTAATTTTAAGTGACTTGATCTCTTCAAAATTTGTTTTAGAGCTGTAACTATGAATAAACTGTGGGTAATAATGCACTATAACCAAGAGTCTTAGCAAACCAATTGTGTTACCATGGATGTTTGTCTGCCTTACCAAGCATGAGAGTGGTGCAGGGTTTTCCCTGTAGATTCTGCAGATTTGTGATTTGTTGATAATGTTTCCCTGTGTTTCTGTGTGTTTTTATCTTTTTTTTTTTTTTTTTTGACTCCCAACCCTGCAGGGAGATCCGAACTGAGCAGTGACACACACTAAATGTGGCAGATAACTATACTGGAGCAGCTGGCCTCCCTAACCTAAGAAGAAAATGAATTTCCTGTAGATTTTAACTCTTTGTTATTAAAATTTATTTTATATTTTTATATGTTATTAAAAAAAAGTCCAAACTGGTTTATTTTATGTTATCGTAACATGTGATGCACTACTGAAACAGAGTGGTTATGGAAGTGCTTATCATGAGTATTTAGTGACTATATTTTATTCCATTAACTTAGAGACAATAACTGACAGAGAGAAATGAAGTCCAGTGTAAAATACTGCTGGTTGTTTTATCCTGTAGTGTCTCATAACTGAATGGTTATGCCCTTGAAGCTTTTTCAGGACACAACTCAAGTAAGCAGTATTGATATGATGAATTTTTATTGTAAAAGCTAAATAGTTTCTTACTTTGCACATTAACCTGGGTTAATGGCCCCTTCTTTCCACCTTACTGCAAGCAGTTCAAGACCCGCTCCATTAACATCTGTGAAGTTGCCAGGGGGAGAGAGAAAATCATGGTCTTGATACGCCATGGTATTGGTGGGCTGGTAGATAAATACACTGTTGAAGGCAGGCTTGCTTCTAGTCTTTCAGTGTGGTTTGAGCTGCTGCAAAGTCCTGCTCTTGAGACTGCACTTTTGTCATCTGCACTGACTGTTCCCATCAAGCTCACTTCCCCAACACAGGGATAATCTGCTAGCCCATCTCTGATGGTGCAAGATGGGGAACTGGGCCTCTCTGTAAGGGGCAGCCATCACAGGGCTGGTCCACATCCATGGAACAGAGTATTATAGAGTGGATTAATGCTTTGTATTTTTGATTAAAATTTCTTACTTTTCAGTGATCAGTGCTTACCCCAAATCTCTATTTCCATGAAGAAGAAAGTATCATGTAGTTTCTTGGTCTGGTGATCCTGGAATTTACTCTGCAAGCAGAATATCCCAGCTAAGATTCATCAGTATTACAGTAACATTTACATTTATTTAAGTAAATAAGACGGCTGTTAAGGTCACAAATGAAGAATTACCTATTTAAGATTCATTGGAAAATTAAATCTCCTTCCGACAAACTGGGAAGTCTTAATCAAAAGTAACTCCTTGGTGTGAAACAGGTCTGTACCTGTGCTTTTCTGAGCCATATACCTCTCTCAAGACAGCAGCAGGATGATAATGTTTTACCACTGTCTTTTATAGTGAATTGCCTCTCTGCAGTGAACTGTTGTACAAGCAGACATGCTCAGCAATCTCAGAGTTGTTGAGTGTCAAGTCAAATTTGGGTTTGTAATTAACGATGTCTGTTGTGGGAGAGCTGACCATCAGGAGTGCTGGCAGTGGTGTGGGTCACTGCTAGAGGTATCTGTTTAACTGCTGTCCCATGTCACAAGGGTTGTTTGGTTTTTCCAGTTGAGAAAATTACTGTCTCTTTATCTCTTTTTTTTCTTTTTTTCCCCCAGAAATGTGAATGGGATTCTTCTTGCCAGTCCATTAAATTCACACTGAAAAGTGTTGCTCCCAGTTTAAGCCAGAAAACTTTTTGGAATGCAGGAGGAAGTACCTTTTTTTAGCAGAGTAGCCATCAAGTCCTGAAATGGGTATCTCCAGAGACTACTTAATTCTGCTTATTTTAGAAACATGTCTCTTCCTGCTCCTTGTATAACCAGAGCCTTGATGATGGGGGTGAGGGCTGACTGTGTGACCACTGTAGTCAGCATACAGCTATGGACTGGCTGAGAAGCTTTCTTTCCCTGCAGTTCTTTATTCATTCCCATGTTGCCACCTTTGCCATACCAGAACAAGGGGTTTTTTTGTACCCAGATAGTTGAATCTAGCTGCTTTCTTTGTTGCATTAGCACTTCAGCCAGATGTTTTCCTTGCTCCAGTGCTCCTTGGTGGCTGCACAAATGCTAGCACTAGTCAGAAAGGAAAGCAGTTAGAATGATCAACCAGGAGGTTGATTAACAAGGGGGAATAGTCAATGGAGAGGATGGGGCAGCTCTCTTAAGTGACTTTCTATCCTTACACTAGATGAAAGTGGTTGTAAACCTAATCTCAGGTCTAGGAGGAATCAATTCCAGACAGCATTTCTGAATCAAGCTTTAAATCCCTGAAAACACAGCTGATGCAGGAAGTGTGAACGCCACAGAGGTGTGAGTTTATTCATTTCTAGCTTTATAAGTGGTCTGTGTGGGTATGATGAAGTAGGCTGCCTGGCTATTGCCTCTAAAAGGCGGCTTTTGCACAACAACTGCACTCTCACTGTACCTTTAAATGTTTCCCGTGTGGTCTAGAACGTGGTTATGCAAGGTTTGCAACAAGGCATGCTTCAGTAATCGACAGAGGCAGATACCTTGTAGTGTTTTGTTTTGCTTGGTGGTGGCTTGGTGGATGTCGGCACACTGGGTCAGATGAGGAGCTGCTCAGCCGAGTGGAACAGTACTGCAGAGGCCTCTTGGCTTGTTTGCAATGTTGCCTTAATATTGGTACAAACTGTGGGCTGCGTCAGGTGGGGAGGGTGCTGAGCTGAAGGGTGCCGTGGAGAGCAGCATAGCCATCAATATTTTACTTCAAAAGAATTAATGTTTCTGTAACTCTTACCCTTTTTTCTTGATCCTGTTTGCCCAGTCTGCACAGATGCTGCTGTTCTGATAAATAAAGAAGCTGCACAAGGCTTTGGGGCTGTGGAGTAGTAAACTTAAATTCTAAATATTTTGATGATGAGCAGAATACAGTGGTGCTAAATACTTTGCAAATTTAAAATTAGGCTCACTGTGGAGAATTAATCCTTTTTCCTGTTGTTGCTTAATGAGTCTTTCATTTCAAATTAACAGCTTCAGAACTTTCTATCAGAGCTGGGTTTATAAAAAAAAAAAAGAGAAAAATCTCTTTAAGCATTACTGTTTATAGAGGCAGTTAGTAAAGAAAACTTGGAAAGCAATGAGTCCAAACATTCAAGGTTATGTCCATGTTTGTCTTCCTAAAATATTCAACAAGACTAGAGTATGGTGCAGATACAATTTTAAGAGGAGTTTTTCAACAGCACACAATTTGCAGCCTTTTAAAGAGAGTCCAGGCGGCGATACAGTTGTTAGAGATTTCAGTTCTTGAGCTGCTTTTTGGAGGGGGGAGTGAGGAGGGAAAAGAATCACTTTTTCAACAATTCTGAGATCTTTTTCAAGGATTTAATAAAAAAGAGGAGAATAAGTATAATAGAAAATATGTAAATGTTGCGCAAAAAAATAATTAAAATATTTCTTGTAACAATGGGTCCTTCTCTGTTCCCATCATCTGTGGTTGAATACTGACATGGGATTTAGTTCCAGCTCCACCAGCGGTTTCCAAAGGCTTCCTTTGACTGTCTCCTGTAGTTAGGCGTTACTTGTTTTGGTTCTTTCCCTTAAGAGAAGAATCTGCACCAGGACTATCCACAGTGCTAGGCAGAGACTTGCAGGAGAATGTATTTCACACTGCTGTGACCTGACTGCTGCAGTGATCAGGAGGAGGTTTGGAGGCTGAGGATATGCATCATTTTGCTTGCATTAGAGAACAACCAGAATTGAATCCACATTAGCAGATCTGCACTCGAATTTTTCCAAACCTCAGCAGATGGAAAAGCTATTAAGCAGTGGAGGTAAAGGAAGCGAGCTAGTGTGTGTCGGAGGGCAGGCAGCTTGCGTTAGGAGAGGCATTGCCTCAGCCATATATGGAAGAGGACATTTTCCTTGTTAACTTTAGGGGAATCTGTGCCCAGAACTACATTCATCATGCAGATGCATTTCCACAGGAACGTTTCTCTTCCAAATGGTCTTAGTCATAGTTTTAGCACTGTGTCACATCTTTGCTGACTTATTTATATAGTCTGCATGGGCTTGCTGTGCATCTGCTGCTAGTCTGCCCTAAAAAGGTGAACTGTTTATAATATTCTCGTTTGGGCTAACAGAAAAGACAGTGCTAAACTGATGCCAGCAGCTTAGATTCTTTCTTACTGAAAAGCCACCCAGTTCTGGGCTGTATTTAAAGCAAAACTTTTTTCTAGAGTAACAAAATATCCCCTCACTTGTGTAAAGTAAAGGGATGTAAAAGAAGTAAAGTTTGTTAAAAACAGAACATACCTCCTATAAAACCAGAAAAGAAGGAACATAAAAGTTGAGCAACCTGTCCAGGCTTTCCCCTCCAGATTCCTAGTCTGATGGGTACACTCCTACACCCTGTAACTACCCTGTGTAACCTTGATTCAGTCCTTTCATCTGTCTTCTACCTACTTGGATTTGTTGGGTCATGTTTCTTCTCTGATCAAGGTTTAGGGTTGTGAAGGTTTGATTTAGGTGGTGGTTTACAGAGGGGATTTAATAAAAGAGTTTTTGAGAAGGAAGGACTGATCATGTCTACAGCGCGATGGGCAGAGGGGAAATTTGTAGTTAGTTATGTGCAATCAGTAATGTTCAAAGGGTAAATAAGGTATAATTCACAGTCCAATTTTTTTTTTTTTTTTTTTAAATCAGTTCTTTCTTACGGGCATATGCGTAACATCTCACAAAGTCATTCCACAGCAAATTCTCTTTTAATTCTCCTATGTCTAAACTTCCTCCCCAACCATCTGGCTACAACATCCACTGAAGAGTGGGCCAAAATGATTTATCAGAAAAATATGAACCATCTAATACTGTTGTTGAATACAATTTGTTAGCTAAAAGTTGGCTTCTGTTTGAAACCTTCTCCACCAGATGTTAGAGCAGCTATCCCTTCTCTGTTAGGTCTGGTTGGATGTGCAAAATAAGTTATGAATGACCCAGAATCACTGGGGGAAAACCAAAGTTCAACTGCTGTGCTTATTTAAGCATTGCTCACTTTGCTGCTAATTTATGTGAACAATATTACGTCTTCTAGAAAATGACAGGTTCATTTTAAAAGACTCTGCCAAATTCACTTTTCCTTGGCTATATTGAGAGATACTTTTTAGAACAAAAGACTATTAAGAATATTTATGTTTTTAGGATGACTGGAAAGGCTGTAATTAGCAATAACATTTTAGGATGACAAAGGAAATTGGCAGCCAGGGTACAAGTTCTCAGAATTTTTATAATGAATAAAGGAGAAATAGAATTTAAAATAGTACGAAAATTTCAAAGATGGGACAGGTGACCCTTGCTATTAGAGCAGAAGAAAATTTACAGAAAAATGGGTCTATTTTAAACCTATTTTTAGAACATAGTCGTAACCCTGGGCTACTAAGTGAAGTCTCACCACTAATTAGGGAAAAGGACAAGTCAGCAGCCCTAAATTGTGGTTTATAGGCATTCAAATCTTTGTCTCATAAAACATATAGATTGTATAGTTTGTATGTATTTTTTTTTCTGCCAGGCTTTCATTAAGATTCATACTACTGAAGAAAGGGTAGAGGGTTTGGTTTGATTTTTTTTCTTTATAAGGAATGTACCCATTGATTCTTTGTTGTCTAAATAAAAGAAAAAAAAGGGCTGAGTTTATATCATGGATGCTTTATGTTACATATTGTGAGAATAAATTTCTAGTTTGGAGGATAAGGTGCAAAGTTAGGCTGTAAAATACCTGTTGAAGATTCTGCAGAAAATATTTTGGAAAGGGCTTTCAAGTTTAGTTTATTCTAAAATAGGTACTTGAGTAGAAAAGTTCCATTTCCGTTCTGTATTTCTGTGGTATCTTTATTTAGAACTCTCTGTTATAACTTCTTTCAAAGAATGTTTATGTTTTGAACTTTAATAGAATGGTTTGGGTTCTTCTCCCTGCCCCCAACTGAACAGCATTTCAAATTTCTCATAGCTTGCTGATTTACCTGGCATAATAGTATTTCAAAATAGTTTAAGAAGAAGTGAACCTGTTTGCTGCCTTCTAAAGTTTAGCCCATAAATATGGTCATATTAGAGCAAAACTATCTGGCTGGTACAACTAAGATCATTTGACTTGCATCTGCTCCATGTTCCTTGTCTCCTCCAAAACAGTTACATGTCTGCATTATTTTATTTTTCTTTTTTTGCTTGCTTGTTATGATAAATCATACAATTTGAGCCTCTGTTTATGTATTTCAGACTAACTTGAAATTTCTCCTGTGGGCTGGTATCTTCTGTTGCTTGATGTGGAATGGATTTGCTCAGCAAGGTAAGTACTTTGATTGCAGTAGCTTAATGTTACTTTAAATCTATATATATTTAGCAATTATTTATGTAAATGTCATTGTTAGAGGAGTGCTGATGGCAATATTCCAGTCATATCTCATGTTAATAACCTGTTTGTAATTAGAACTTAATTTACCAAGCCAGAATGAGGCAAACTCTCTGTTGTTGTTAGCACTTTTTTTATAAATGAAGTGGCTAATCTGTTTTCATTCCTAGGTGGAAGTGACTGCATAAAAGCTAATGCAAAATCATGTGGTGAATGTATACAAGCAGGACCAAACTGTGGTTGGTGCAAAAAAACAGTAAGTGTTTCAAATTCCTTTTATGGGGTTTTTTTTCCTCACCTTGGTTTTAATGTTAGTAAATGCTTTAAATATATAAAAATGTCTATTTTTGTTAATAAGTTTCCTGTAGCTTTTCAATTTGATGTTCTGATTGGAGTCGAATGTGTTTACTTCTCCTTTTCTAAATCTTGTATACAGACCCTGTAGGTTGGCTCATAGTTATTTAAAATCGTCCCAGCATGGAATCTGGGTGTGCTTAATTATATTCTTCCAGTGGCATTAGAGCAAGAGGCAATTTTAGACAGATATAGGTGGAGCAGGGGAAGAGATTGAAGGTTTTCTTTTATAAAAGGAAAAGATGTTCAAATTCTAGTTTTCTGTTGCTGGTAAATCTGTGGGACGGGAGATTGGTTTGTGTGGGTGGGTTGTTTGCTTCGGTATGAAACATGAGGAGAACTTTCTTATGTAATTAAAAATGCAGAAAACACAACGTGTAAGATGATCTTAGATTGTGTTACTTCAGACACTTCATCACATGCTGGTTCTTTGGGTTGGAAACAGAAGAAAATGCTTTCTACATTTGCTCTTCTCTGGTTTCTTTTTGAAAACTGGGAAAACTTACTGTTTCTTCCTGGAAGATGGTAATGTATATAGGTCCTAGTCATCACGAACAGACAAGCTTTAAGATATTTATATGCATGTTTGTGGGGGAGAAATCCGAATTGCCAAGTTGCTTAATTAGAAGCCTTATCTATTCATATTTGAGGTTAGAGCTTTTTTTAGATTTGAGGTAATGGCAATTTGTTGTTAAGAACAACGGTATGCATTGGTTTTGCTTATGGATCTTACTTTCATACTGAATTTCCCCAAAATAAGAGTTGTGTCTGTCTTTTGCCCTCCCCTGTCAGCACAGTGCCATTATTTTGTAGTGTAGTACCAAGGCACACTTCCATCAATTAAAGCCTTTAAAAAAAAAAAAAAAAAAAAAAAAGAGAGAAGTTAAAAGGAAGGGTAGTTGCCAAGCAGGTTGCACAAATACCTTCAGGGTATTGATGACATGAAGATGAGAGCTTTTTCCACCTGCCATCACTTCTAAAGTAGCTGATGTGAAAGGATGTCTTGCTTTTGTCAGAGGTGACATTGAGCATTTTTTTTAATTTCAGCTTGCTTACATCTTATACGTAGAGAAGTATAAGTAGATACAAATTCCTGGGCTAAAATAGTCGTCACTGATGTGTTTACTATAATTTAACATATTTCAGGACTGTGTGTTTTATTACCAAACTTCAGAAAAAAAATAATGGAGTCATTGTAAAAAGTGTTCCTGTGGGTAGAACACATTACAGATAGCTCTAAACCTGATACTCCTTTGCCTGTGTTTTCTAGGACTTTTTGCAAGAGGGAGAGCCAACATCTGCCCGATGCGATGACTTGGCAGCACTGAAGAGTAAAGGCTGCCCTATGGAAGATATAGAAAATCCCAGAGGTAGCAAGCAGGTGCTTGAAGACAGAGAAGTAACGAATCGTAAGATAGGAGCTGCAGAGAAGCTGAAACCAGAGGCCATTACACAGATTCAGCCACAAAAACTAGTACTAAAACTAAGAGTCGGTAAGGACAGTTTCATCCTAATCGTCAGATGATTTTTCTGTTGACACCACCTCTGCATTTTTTTGTTTTGGACATGTAACTGTTTTATTGAGGAAACTGGTATTGTTCTCATAACCTGAAAAAAGCAGAGCCTCTCAGGTCAGCCCCAAAGAGATAGTCCAAATATTGTTGGATTTTATTATTTTTTATGAAAGGTTAGATAACAATGTTTTTACCATTTGTTCCAAATATAACTTCTGAGAAAAATAGATACAGCATGGATTGATAGATATATCGGAAAGGTAAAATTGTTTTGTTAGCAGTATTTTGTAGTTGGTTTTTCACAGTGTGACTTCTTAGAATGAAAATAGAGCAGCGTGCAAAAGAAATTGAGAGCATTTCCTTGAAGTACTCCTGTCACCTAAAGTCTGCTTAGTCTGCTTGTCTGAGCCGAATGGTTTTGTAGTTACTCAGCAAGATTTTTGGATTGTTATGTAAAATACCTAGTGTCCAGAGGCTAACAATGTGGGCACAGGGCTACAAAAATGAGAACAAAGTAGTTGTGTACCACTTCCAGCCCCTGTAGAGAATTTTATTCAACTCAAGTGGTAGGGAAAAAACAGGGATAGTAGCTCATACAGTACTCTGAAGAAACTTAGCACAGTAAGGAGAGGGAAGGACAGGAAAATAATGGAAGTTATTTTGCAGTTTTGGTATTGCCTCTATTTATTTCTAATGAGACACTTTCAGCTTCAAACCAAATTTTACTGCCCTTTCTGGCACAAAAGTTTGTTCATCAGAGCATATGACAGACCTGGGCAGCCAGAACCTAACTACCGAAAAGATTAGTGCTTCTTGTGGTCACAAGTTCTCTGATAGGGGTATGTGTACTTGCAGAGGAGAACATTTGCTTTCTGTGCAGGCTTTTTTGAAAAGTAGGTAAGGAAAATATAAAGCTTTTAACTTTTTCTTTCTTTTTTTTTTTTGGTGAAAACCATGCTGCATAGCTACACAATCAATATGCTCTTCACTTTGCCAATCTAGTGGATTGCCCAGTTTGCTATTTTTTCTCATATTAAGCAAATATTTGCTAATTTTTAAGCAGCAGTAATACGGCCATTTAACTTCAGTGACTGAGGGGGCTGGGGGAAAAACCTACTAATTCTATTCTTTACTTCATATATAATGGGCAGAAGAATACCTTTCCACTTTTTTATGGGGTGGGTAGTTGTTATGCAGTGTCTTTCAACGTCAGAGTGAAACCAGATGCTGCTGTTAGCAAAACTTAGGGTTTGGGCTTAGAATTTTAACAGATAGTAACTTGCCGCTACCTTACTGCCGTTTCTCTGATCTTAGCCTGTGTTTAGTGCAAAGTATCTTGAAATATTCTATCTAGGACTGATTTTTCTTTTATAAACCTATTTAGACAATGGGGTTCTTTTAAACTAACCCCATAAAATTTGTGAAGTCATCTTGGATGCTGACAGATATGGAAAATTTGTGCTATTAGATTTTATAGGAGCCTTGTTAAAATTGTTGCAAGTATCAAGATTTGAAATAGCAGCAGCTAAGAGAGGCTCAATTGGCAAGCTGGTATTTTCTACAGGAAGAAAAAATACTTTAGAAATATTGGTTGGACATCTGAAAGAAATACTTCTGGTTTTGGGTTTTTTTGCATCGTGATTTGCTGTGAAGCATTTCAGTTAACAGGGGAATAAAACGACTGGCCTTGTGTTCAGAACCTTCATCAGTATTTCAAAGACTTCCCTTAAAAAGGTATGTTCTTGTTGGTGCAGTTACAGAATTTATAATGACTTCTGTTGGTTTAATCTCTGAAACAGGGGAACCCCAAACAATTTCGTTAAAATTTAAGAGAGCTGAAGACTATCCCATTGACCTGTATTATCTTATGGACCTCTCCTATTCTATGAAAGATGATTTAGAGAATGTGAAAAGTCTTGGAACAGCACTGATGTTAGAAATGGGAAAAATAACTTCAGACTTTCGAATTGGTAAGAAAGATTTACCTATTCTAAAAAAAATGTTTCCTTCCTTATGTTTTTTTGTTTGGTTTTTTTTTTTAAATTAGCAGTATTTTGGGAATTGTTCTAATACACAATATTTTGAGGAATATAAAAGTACTTGGTGTTGATGGACAAAGTGGAATGTAAACAAGTATGAGAGCTATTTCTGATGTACATTCTATTGTATCATGATATAAATAAGAGAATTCAATTTTCAACTTACTGGGCTTTTTTGTTCTGTCTTAGGCTTTGGCTCCTTTGTGGAGAAAACCGTGATGCCATATATAAGTACAACACCAGCCAAACTCAGAAACCCTTGTACAGGTGACCAGAACTGTACAAGTCCATTTAGCTATAAAAATGTGCTCAGCCTTACAAGTGAAGGGAATAAATTCAATGAACTTGTAGGTAAACAGCACATTTCTGGGAATTTAGATTCTCCTGAAGGTGGATTTGATGCAATAATGCAGGTTGCGGTTTGTGGGGTAAGTTGTGTATTGGTTTTCTTTACCATTCAATAAAACTGTTTGAATAAAGCCTTAGTGTTTTATGATGGCTGATGTTTGAACACATCATCTCATGCTAGGCACACAAGGTAGACTAGGCAGACAGCGTGGATACGTGCATTTGTCTTTTGTAGAGACCTAGTGACAAATGAAACCGGGAAATGTGAAACTGCTGACTGGAGGTCATGTTCACAGCAGCTAGACGATGTTTTTAAGGGTTGCTGTGAAAAAAGAATTAAATTCCATTGACAGATGTATGAAATACTAAATAAGCACCTATTCTTCAAATACTTCAAAGCTTTATATGGTGCTTCTAGCTGCTGTTTCAGAACAGTTTGGTGAAGTGTAATTTCTACTAGCTTCTCAGAAAGAAATAGATGGAAACCTGATTTTTTGTTTGGTTTTGAAGATCTGATGTAGATACTGCACTCTTCTTTGTTTCTGTAGTCTGACTATGCACTTGTATGACATGAACTCCCAAAAAAGTTACCTCCAAGTTCCCTGCTTTGTGACCTTATTATTGTGCCATTGGATCAGTTGAGTCAGGACTTGCTGATACAATCTGGAGTATTAGTTTAGAAGTTCAGTGTCAGCCTTTTTATATGGTCTTCTCCCCATAAATTAACTGGGGCTTTAACTCTGGAATAATAACAACAATAATAAAAAAGAAATAGGAAAGGACAGGTTACAGAAATAGGCCCTGCAGTTGTGGCTCAGGATGCTCATGGTACAGCAAAAAAGGGCAGTCCTCTGGGAAGCTCTGTGTTGAGTACAAATCTGAACTAGATTGGCAAAGCCTGATGATTCTTCAGAGCCTAACACCAGGCACAGCGTAATCTTCTGATTCAAGATTGCAGCACTGCTCTACACACGTTGTCCTCTGTGCTCAGACTGCGTGGTAGTGACATAGAACAGGCTTGAGAGCATTAAAGAGCTGGACTGTCGTGCCCGTGCCCAACTGCTAAAAACCCTGTTACTCTTTAGATGCTCTAATGAGAACTGAACAGACCAAAGTACACTTCAGAAAGAATGATTCTTGTCTCTGGCAAAAGTCCTGCAGCAGATGTTTAGAGCAGACACTTCACTAAGTGAATTACATGATCTCCAGGGTGACACTTTCGTGGTACAGCTTCTCCTGTCTACCTTTTCTCTCTCAAGTGTTGGTCTCCGTTGCTATGACGTGACTTGGTCCAAAATACCAAAAATTTGTTTTTGTTTCCCAAGGAACAAATTGGCTGGAGAAATGTTACAAGACTACTAGTGTTTTCCACAGATGCTGGCTTTCACTTTGCAGGAGATGGTAAACTTGGTGGAATTGTTTTACCAAATGATGGGAAATGTCATCTGGAAAACAATATGTACACAATGAGCCACTATTATGTAAGTCTTTAATCATCTTATAGGGAAATTTTTATTTTGTGGTGCTTAAGCTCAAAAAACCTCATCTGATACAGTTTCAGACCGCTGCATCTTTTGAACTTTACCCATTTATCTCTGTATTATATTAAGTGACTTTAGCTTAACTAAAGCGAATCTGCAGTAATTAATCCAGTCTTGATTGGAAAAAACGAAGAAATGGCAACTCTTACACTATGATTTTTGGTGTTGGATTTAAACCATTTTACTAATCAGTAATCCTGCATGTCCACTGGCAAACTGGTGCCTTTGTGTGAGAAGTATTTTGCTACTGTAAAGAATAATGTAAAATAGGGAGCCCCCTGTCAGTTTTTTTTAATGACTGCTTGAAATCTTACGATGCAAGGTTTATGATAAAAGTATGCTTAGGAAAAAAAAACCAGAAAAAATCACATTTACTGGGTGGAGTAAACACAGTAAGCTTTACAAATTTTATGTGTTCATATATTCCTAAAGTTCAGTGGGTATTGCTCAATAAAAACCCAGAATTAATTCAATTCTGCACTGTTACTTGAAGAAAAGATGAAGTAAAAGGTAGTGATTTTCACTGAGATAAATCATAAGGAAAACTACCAAAGTTAATTTTCTGACAACATTGAGATTAGGGATTTAAGCTGGGGACTTTAAATGGCAGTGCAGTAATATTGTGGAAAACCCACCAACCTTCCTGGGGCATGTATGAAATCTTTCCAATGTGTGTTTGTTTTCTCAGGTTTTTTGTTAAATCTGTGGCATAAGCTGGCTAGTTAGAAGTCTTGTGTATGCTTCTAAAGGTGTTTTGTATTTATGATATCAGAGTCCTTCTGATTATTTTCTAGCATGTGTTCCAGACTTAAATTGCATTTTATGCTTGATTTTTTTATAGGATTATCCCTCTATTGCTCATCTGGTACAGAAGCTTAGTGAGAACAATATTCAGACAATCTTTGCTGTTACCGAAGAGTTTCAGGCAGTTTATAAGGTAAAAGTAAATAACATAAATTTCTGCTGTCTGTATTTTTTTTCAAACACAAAGACTGACTCAGGTTTGCTCTGAAATCATTACAGTTGCTTCATTTGAAATTAAAGTAAGCATGGAAGTAAGATGGTGAGAGTAATATTTTGCTACTCACGTTTTTATTAAACCCTTTTTGACTTGTTCAAATCGATACCGAGTGTGTTTGTGTAACTTCTGAAGAGAAAGTGCCCCTCCTGCTCCTCTTTAGGTAGGAGGGGGTGGAGAACGTATTTGCAGTGCTACTTCTTATGAACATTTTTACAGCAAAATAGCAGAGGGAACGTGTGGACACTGAATCAAGAGACACACTTATCAAAGAGCGTATTTTGTTCTTTGTGGTCTATTTATGTTCCTGATGTTTAAAATGAACTAAACTGCTGGATGTGATTTTGAAATAGGAAATGACTGTGTAAAGGACATACATATTTTTCCACATCTTAATCTAACAATGTATTTTTCTTTTTTAGCTATATTCAAATTGTAAAGCTTTTTCTCTTTGGTTGGAAATCATCTTTTATTTGTCTCAGTGTTCTAGAAGTGAGGTGCCACTTCTTTAAGATCTTGAAGATATACTCTGTGGGGTTAACTTGTATGAGAGAAGGTCTTAGTATTCTGTTACCAAATTTAATATGAAAATGCAGAGGAAGAGGTCAAATATTTGCTTATACTGGTAGTGCTGTGTATAACATCAGAAAATCATGCAGATCTCTGGCAACACTTTAGCCTTGTTTTTTGAAGTACTTGATATTGCCTCGTTAATCCACTAAAGTATAATATCACCATACAGATATTTATAGTACAAACTGCAAGTTGTTTGTTAGTAAAACTTTAATTTTCCTTTTGCTTTTGTAAATATTGAAAGGAATTGAAAAACCTGATACCAAAATCAGCAGTGGGAACATTGTCTTCAAACTCCAGCAATGTGATTCAGCTGATCATTGATGCATACAATGTAAGTTAAGATTTGGGTTGTATTTATTTTTATCACTTCTCAGTTTTGAGTTTTTCAGATACTCAAAAGGTGGATTTTTTTTTCCCTACAAATTAGGAATTTAGTGCACTAAACCATAAATGTACTGCCATTGTAGTAAAACCTCATTAGACAGATAGGCAACAGGGCAATAAGAGGTTAGATGATTAGAAAGAGGTACTCTTAAAGCCACTTAAAACAGAACTACAAAGAAAAAGTTATCATCTGTGTTTTCTCTTCTAAAAAAAGTAAAACCCACAACCAGAAACCCCAGTGTTTCTTCAGCACCTTCAGTTCTCATCTTCTTTCCACATGGAATAGAGCCATTTTGCGTCCTCTTGACCCAAGAAAATGTCTAACTCAACCTTAGACTCCTGGGTTTGACCCCAAAATATTTTCTTCGTGGCTGTTGTGTAGAGGAGCCACACTTCTTTGGAGTACATGGGTCAAAGAAGTGCCTCCAGTGTCCGTGGAGGCCTGCCCTGACCCTGCATAACAGGGTTCAGCTGTGAGACAGGGTCACCATGGCGTGATTCTGGGCAGCCCTGGGCTGGTGTTTCTCAGCATATTAGAACTTGGCTAATTCCAGTGTGCCTATGGGATTCGCACTGAGACTGTGCATAGTTGTGTGATGTCTTTTCTTCAGTGACAGGCTTATGCAACTGAATTTGAAGTTAGCTAACAACTGTTATTTTAGTCCCTTTCTTCAGAGGTTATCCTGGAAAACAGCAAGCTACCAAAAGGAGTGACAATCAGTTACAAGTCTTTCTGCAAGAATGGAGTGAATGACACACAAGAAGATGGAAGGAAATGTTCTAACATTTCAATCGGAGATGAGGTAACTTATAGGATACATGCTGCTCTTCAAATACAATATTCATTTAAAATATCCAACATTAAGTATTATTTTTAATAGTACAGGCAAAACTCCTTTCAGTAATGTGGCACTTCATTTATTTTTCTCTGCAGGTTAAATTTGAGATTAATGTAACAGCTAATGAATGTCCAAAGAAAGGACAAAATGAGACAATTAAAATTAAACCACTGGGATTCACTGAAGAAGTGGAAATTAATCTCCAGTTCATCTGTGAATGTCAGTGTCAAAGTGAAGGAGAACCTAATAGCCCAGCCTGCCACGAAGGAAACGGAACATTTGAATGTGGTGCATGCAGGTAAACAAATAGACATTTCACTTAGTTTTGTGAGAGAGATGAGCAAGACCTTTGTTTCCTTAATGAACATTGGGTTTGGATTTTTTTTTTTTTTTAGTGAAAGGACAAGAATTGCTGTTACAGGCAGACCTGTTTCTTTTAGGATCTTTTGACATACTGCCTTATCTCTGCAAAAAATCCCAGTGCTACAATTCATAGTACTGATAATTAGAGTGACAGTATTGTACAAGTTAGAATTTGGCCTGGAGTCAGTCCTTCTAAAGGATGTAGGTCTTACTGCTTTTTCTGGTTAGGGGCCATACCTCAGTCTTTCAACCACCCCATTAATTACTTCCACCAGCTTCAGCGGGCAGATGTTAGTCCATCGTACCCAAAGGAGTAGCATCTGTAAGCTGAGGAATAAGCCACTTTGTATCCAGTATTCGTGATCCATTGCTCCATTTTGCTGCCAGTTTCAATGTACCCTTTAAATAACGAGAACAGATTTTCCTATCTCTGTGTAAGAAGACTTCTTAAACTTGGTGTACTGTCACCAATGTCCCCATGATTTTAGATGGGAGAGAACAGGCCTCTGGGTAAGAACAGCCTTTTGATGTAACAGTAGCAGTTTCCTGATGGGAACCGTTTTCCCTGATGCCCCACAACAGTTTGTCAGTCACTGCTGGGAACAAGAACAGCCTCCATTTATTCATCAATATTTTAACCTTGATAATGAGAAGTGGTGCAGCTCTGAAGATCATCTAGTCTCCTGCCTAATTGATGTTCATGGGACATCTTTTCATTGAAGCATGACAGCAGCCACAGTGAACTATCACTAAACAATTATTGTTCTGTCACATGAGAGAGGGATTGTGGTTATGTGGCAATTTAGTTAGGAACAGTTTGCTGTGGTGGCTTCAGGAATGGCTACATAGATAATCAGCCAGAAGCCTCATTTTAACTTGGAATATTCCTTGGGAGAATAGTCACTTGTACTCCTGTTCTTTGTGCTATTTTTGCAGTCTATTGTCTGACTTTTTCAGTTGTGTTTTTACCTTGCAGGTGTAACGAAGGACGTATTGGAAGACTGTGTGAATGTAGCACAGATGAAGTAAATAGTGAGGATATGGATGCTTACTGCAGGCGGGAGAACAGTACAGAAATATGCAGTAACAATGGAGAATGCATTTGTGGACAATGTGTATGCAAGAAAAGAGAAAACACCAATGAAGTGTATTCTGGCAAATACTGTGAATGTGATAACTTCAACTGTGATCGATCGAATGGTTTGATTTGTGGAGGTGAGAAACAACTTCTGCAAGCGAGGCTGACCAGCAGTTTACAAGTCTGTCATTTCTAGCCTGTGGAGCAGTGTTACGTAGCTTCTAGATCATAGCTACTTGATAAGAGATGAGAATATCCACAGATTTAGTGATTTATGGCTTCTATTAGTAAAATAGCCCTCTGATCATGAGCCTAATAGTGTGTTAGTATACATACCACCTTCCCTGAGTCATGGCTCCAAGAACGATGTAAAGTGAACTTGACTTCTGCTGTTTATAATAGAATTACCCTTGGGTATTAAAGAATGCTGAGACAACTGGCCTGAGATTATAATGTTCTACTGGCTCAGTGTAGCCATTGTGTCAATAAAAAGAGATGGTGACCTCAGCTTACTTGTAATAGGGAGTGCTTGACTCAGTACTTGACAAGATACCAGTGAGATGCTATCTTGATACTGTTCTAAAAGCCAAGTGAAGATTAGAACATGCAAGATCCAGAAAAACCTTAATTGCTTGAAAGAAGCCTTTCTCTGATGGCAGTTAACTCCAAAAGCAATGTAGAAAATCATCCAGAAGCCAGTGCCTAGTTTGCTGTGTGTATTTTTGTCCTGTAGCTTTCCTAGGCTGCTTTGCTTGTGGAAATACATAGTAGGAGTGTAACTACTGCCTCAATTTTTGCCATAACACGAAAAATAAAATGGAGAAGCCACTGAGCTTTAACTGAATTATTAGAATACATTATGGTTTACTCAAAATACCCTATTGCTCACCAGCTCCACAAAGCAAAGGTGGTTGTGTCCAACATACATGGTGACAGATAAGTATTGACCTAAACACTTTTATCCTCAGCAGAGGAGGAGGAGTGTAGCCAGAAATCTTTCCATTTCTTCCAAATCACCCTTCTGGAGATAATGGTATCTTGTTTCCTGTGTGGGCAGTGTAAGGAGTATGAAGTTTGGTTGGGTGGATGAGGTCAGAAGTGGAGCAGCTGGAAGGTGTTGTTCTAGGGAGCCAAAGCTGTTTCATTTTTCTGTGTAGTTAGTGTCTTGCTTATCTTTTAGGTCTATGAATTTACATAGTATAGCTATGAAGAGAGCAGCGGTCGATGCATCTGCATACATATAAAATTGTGAAGTGAAGCAGTGCTGTAATGCTCTCCACCCAGCTGATATGGCCATCACATACAGTTCTTGATGAACTTTCCTTAGTCTTATTTTGTTTAAAAGGAAAGGCAAATGCAGGAGAGTGCTTAAAAGGGGAGAAATGCCTGTAAGTAGTTTTTTGAGGAGGTAAATTTTCTTTTGTAGCTTAGTTCATCGGTGTCTTCATAATCTCACGACCAGGATTTTCTTTACCCTGTATCAGTCCTGAGATGGCAAATAGTTATTTCTTACAGTCACAAATGTCATATTTTACATTAGACTTCATTTCGCTGTCATATCTTTTCAATGCACAGGAAATGGTATCTGCAAATGCAGAGTGTGTGAGTGTTTCCCCAACTTCACTGGCAGCGCCTGCGACTGTTCCTTGGATACTTTTCCATGTATGGCATCTAACGGGCAGATCTGCAATGGAAGAGGAACCTGCGAATGTGGGACCTGTAACTGTACAGATCCCAAATTCCAAGGCCCCACGTGTGAAACGTGTCAGACCTGCCTCGGTGTCTGTGCAGAGCACAAGTGAGTACCTAGAAAACCAAGTCCCAGCTTCTGTAAGTTTGTGGTATTTTTGTGCCAGTTTTTTTAAATGAGACTTTTGATAGTGTGCTTTATTCTGCCCTGTTATGTGGAGGCATTGTATTGTCCCTTTAGACAGTAAAAGTTGTTGGGTGAGAATCAAGAATTACAAACAACACATTATTAATACATTATTTAGATTACTTCCAGGAAGACGTAAATATTTAAATACTTGCCCTGCCTTTTTTTATTAGGAATAGAAAAGTGTACATTATGGCAAAACAGTTTTAACCATGCATGTTGACTTGGGCAGGTTACAGCTATCCCCTGTTTCATGTACGATTACTGACAGCCAACCTTCCACAGAGCTGGAGGGAACGTGGGTCAGTAGTGGGACAGGCTGTGAAGTCCCATCATCTGTCATCATGACCTTTTGAAATTAATGGCACTATAGTACAGATATACTATGCGATTTCTAGAATATTTAAAACTTCAGCTAAGCTTTTTACTTAAAACTTCTATCTGAAGCACTATTAAAATGTCAAAATATCCTGACAGTCACAGGATTTGTGTGGTCCAGTGAACTTTTTATCCCTGTCTTTGGAAATCCCTGGTTTTGGAATCCAAGCATTTTTTGCATGGCAACTTTGAGAGTTTATGATTAGTGGCTGGGCTGATTCCTGGCTTTGTGCAGCTGACTTTAAGGTTTTCTCTCAGCACAGGCTTTTTAGTATAAAAATCCTGCTCAGTCTGTTTTTTTCAGTGAGTTACTCAGAGCAATACCCTACTGTAAAGCTGAGAGTACTCGTTTTCCGGGTGGAGGTGTTGCAAAAGTTTTAACCTTATTTCCTTTTAGACATTTAGGTCAATTTTTTCTTTTTTTTTTTTTCTTTTTTTTTTTTCCTCTCCTGTCGTTGGAGCCTGTGGGTCCTCTGAGGAAAAGAGGAGTTTATTAAAGGGAGCTTTTGTTAATAGCGAGGTACATAAATGTTCTGACTGGTAAAAAGCTGTGTCTTGCTTTATTTTCCCTGGCTCTTATGGCGTGAGGGTTGGTTTTGTTGAGAGTTTTTCCCACATTTTCTCCTTTACATTCCTTTAGATTAGAAATCTTTGATGAATGTGCTAAAAAAGCATTGCTTCTGATTTGTATTCCTGCAGGGACTGCGTTCAGTGCAGAGCTTTCAATAAGGGAGAAAAGAAGGAGACGTGTTCTCAGGAATGTATGCACTTTAACGTGACACAGGTAGAAAGTCGAGACAAGCTGCCGCAGCCCGGGCAGCCCGATCCTTTGTCTCATTGCAAGGAGAAGGATGTTGATGACTGCTGGTTCTACTTCACATATTCTGTTAATTCAAATGGTGAAGCCAGTGTCCACGTGGTAGAGACCCCAGGTATGAATGTGATGTTGCCTACTCTCCCTTTCTTAATTTGCACCGTTGTTACATACTGTGAAGTACATCTGGCTGATTTGCACAATTTAGATGCATTTGGAAATAGGTACCTATTCCCTGAGTGAGAGTTGTGGATGTCTGGAACTTGACTGGCATTAGAAAAACATCTGTCTCTCTAGAGCTTTTGTTTCCAAATGTTCGGGCTGACAGAAACAGGTTTTGTGCTTTAAAAATGAAGTTAATCAGATATTTATTTTTGTTAAAGCATTTCGTGTTTCCACTTGACCTACTTTGCTGCCTTGTTTTATGTGTCCTATAGCCAATCCTAGATATCTAAATTTTCATGTTTATTTTTTTAGTGGATTCGTGCTACAGGTTAGAAACAATGGCGCCTGTGGGATTTTGATGCTTTTTTCCTTTTTCTAATAATATGAGACTAGTCTCTCACCAGAAAAAAACAAAACAAAAAAAGACCCCCACAAACACCACAAAATTGTGTACTGTGCTGAAAACCACTTAAATTGTTTCATGCTGGCAGCCTTTGCTTTTTAAGTAGAAGGTACTTTCAGGAACTGAGGTACTTTCAAGAATATGTCTGAAAAGCATTTTGCGTTGTTAATCCTTGATAGGCAACCATTTTTTACTTTGTTCAATCACTTGATACAAAAAAAGAAAGAACAATTCTATAGCTCCATCAGTAATTTACAGTAATTTACACTAAGTATTGCGAGCTTCAATCACTGGACTGTGCATCTAACAGTGCAAAACCTCTGGTTTTGTACATTAGCAGTGTCTGGTCTTGTGATTTTGTTTATAAGCCTGATAGAAAATACATACCTTAACTTGTGTGTCAGAAGGTTTAGCAGTGATGTCTGCTGAAGGCACTTTCAGAATTGGTCATTTGGGCCATCATCTCTTAATGTAGATCAGTTGTTAGTGGCTCATAGAAATAAATGCCGCTTCCATTCAGAACGTTTTAAATTCTTCAAAAGTGTAGTCTGAAATACAGAGGAGGACCTTGAGCCCCAGCTTCTCATTGGACAACTCAACACATGCCCTACACTTTTGGGGTCTGACCTGTTCCCCATGGATACACTTCTCTTGACCTAGTTAAGAGCCGAATCAAGCCTTCATGCAGCAGGAGGCACCTTAAATTTTGTCATACAAGTACTAAAGGAACAAGTTCTGGTTCAGGAGAGCTGTATTCAGTGTTCCTTACTGATTCCCAGGGAATTCCTGCATCGTCCTTTCTCTCTTCCCTCACTCCTGTGGAGAAAGCTACCAAGATGAAGAGTCTGCAGTTTGAGGGGAAGCAGTATTCCTACTGACATCACAGGAGTTGCATTTTTTTGCTTCCAACCCCTTCAGTCTGTGCATTGAGCTCTTTGAAAGGCTTTGTTCTGTTTGTGACTTTTCTACTAATTAAAAATTCTATAAGAATTGGATCTTATTTTGGAGGATTATTATTTCTGTGTAAGTCACCTTAAGTAATTTTGCATCCGGATTGCTCTTTTTAAACACATTTCCCTTACTTTGAAAGTATGTGATATCTTTATCCAAAGTAGATGTGCCTGTTTAGAATAATTTATTCCAACAGAGATCAATTCCCCAGGTGAGGAAAAACCCTAAAAAAAAAGAAATCAGTCTCAAAAGCACAGTCATTGCTCATCTCTATGTATTAGCTGCTAACAGTAACAGCCATTTGAGGTAAAATGAGGAACACTCTTTTTTCTGTAACGCTGTTGATAAGTGTGTGGAGGCTGTTTTTCCAGCTGGTTTATCCCTCCAGCACCACCTTTGACTTGGAGCTCTTGCATGTTTAAAACACAACTGCTAGTTGTTTTACTCCAGTTCTCTAGCTTAATAGCTTTAAGGGGTTAGCAGTGTGTAGACTTTATCATCTGATCATGAATTGTTCTATTGCTAAGATTAAACACAAATTAGAAGGATAAAAATAAGGTGGAATGTTACAGGATGTTACAGGATTCCAAAACTTCCATTATTTGAAGGGAAAACAGTATTGGCATATCTCTGATATTCAAAATACTGGCTTCAGTACAAAATAAAGCTGTCAAAGCATCTGGATATGCATTGCCTTTAGCATTTCGTAAACTCCTGCTTCCCTTGCTTTGTTCCCTAGAATGCCCCAGCGGCCCTGACATCATTCCCATCGTAGCTGGTGTGGTTGCTGGAATTGTTCTTATTGGACTCGCGTTATTATTGATTTGGAAGCTACTAATGATCATTCATGACAGAAGGGAATTTGCTAAATTTGAAAAGGAAAAGATGAATGCCAAGTGGGATACGGTAAGTCAGGAGCCTTTTTTCTGCATAAAAGCTACAGTAGTTGAGGAAGAATGTAAGATTTTTGTTCATGTGCCCCAAATATTTCAGACTCTGTTCTTGTCTTTTGACCTATCGAGGGACAGTAATGTCCTTATTTTCAGTCAACTTTAGAAGATGGGGTGGTTGTGTGTAACCATGAGCAGGGGGAGAAACCAACCAACAGCCCCTCTTTCAGAAGTACCTCGATTCAGAAAAGCAAGTAATAACTTCAGCTGAAATAAAATTTCAGATAGAAAATGTGATGGTGACAGACTATTTCAGTTTTGCGGTTCTACCACACTTCACAACATATTATTGAAATGCTTATTAGAAGATGAGAGTCGCTTTTGTATAAAATGAAGAAGGAAATTTTGCACTCCTGAAAGAGGCCTCGTAAAATACTTCTGCAGGTTTAGTTGGAGATCTCAATAACTGGTCACAAAATCATGGCTGGTACTGGTTTGTGGAACCCCTTGACAATGAAAAAGCATGCAAGAAAACAAGCCTGTGGTCTGTAGGCTTACACAGGGCTGCTGCCTCGGGAAATGTGAAGAGTCATAGAATCATCAAGGTTGGAAAAGACCTTTAAGATAATAAAATTCAACTGTCAGCCCCACACCACCATAACCTCTAAACCGTCTCCTGAAGCTCCTCATCTACCTGTTTTTTAAATACCCCAGGGACGGTGACTCCACCACCTCCCTGGACAGCCTGTTCCAGTGCTTCACCACTCTTTCGGTGAAGACATTTTTCCTAATCACCTCATCAAAACCCTTTGCTACAGTTCCATAGAAGTCATCACCCAAGTATGCTTGATGAGAGAGTAATTTTTTTTAAATCTCCTAGGAAGCTTTTTGATTTTATTGAAGAAAATTGATTCTATGTTGGAAAAAAAATTATTGCTGACTTTTCTTTACATACAGCGTGATAGTTTTCAGTGATAGATGAGAGTAATACTTTCTTTTTTTTCCTGTTGAATTATTCGCCATTGACCATTTCTTTTACTTCAGCAAGAAAATCCAATATACAAGAGCCCTATTAACAATTTCAAGAATCCAAACTATGGACGTAAAGCTGGTCTCTAAGTCTCAGTTTGTATCTTCTTTCATTTTCTTCCTTTTTTTTTTCCCCTTTGCATGTCACTTCGAACTCACTGTGTGTCACAGTTAATTAATCATAGATTGAGTCTTGCTCAGTTTCTCTACTGCTGCTTTGATTCTGGGCTTTTAAAGAATGCAGCTTGAACATTTTTAACTTGTTTTGACAGCAAGATTGCTTGCTTACTAATAGCACCAGGACTGGCTTAAACTATTCTGTAACTGAATTCGGGGAGGGCAGGGGAGATAAATCTGTGGCAATATGCTGGAACAGCTGTTAGGTTTGAAGAGGCTCTTTGGATGGATGGTGGAGAGAGACAGTGTTCAAGGGAGAGTTTGTCCTTCTGTTTCCTCAAATCAGCAGTCAGTTTGCTTAAAGTTGATATGTTTGCAGAGCTCATTTAGATATTCCTCAGATATCCCAGCCTATAAATATCACTGAGTTTACGAGAATAACTCTGGGAACATTTAGAGTAGCCTTACAGATTTGTTTATTTTTTTAACTGCTTTGGCTTCTTAATCTAGTATAGAACTAGCTTGTATTTAAAGTGTGACAGGCATCTACTCTAGTGATTCGATAACTAAATACAAATCTTAATTTTTCCATCACGATTTCTGTTGAAAGTGGCAATATCAAAGGGTCCATGTATACAGCCCAACAAGCTTTAGGGCCTATATGGGGAGGGGGATGGTGGCAGAGAAAGAAGTGTTCTTGTCCCCTCCAGATGCATTTCACCCCCCAGTTTCTTAGTCCCTCCTACACACCTCCTGAACACCTCATTTCTGTTTGGAAATGCTAGCTTCAGAAAGAGCGGTATCCAGAATAGCACGTAAACCAGAAGTGATGGCTATCTTCTGCAGGCTTGGAGGTTACATTTTTTTTGAATGCTTTAGGTGTTTTCCTCCTCTTCTCAGATCCCTAGCTGCTGGGAAAGGAGTGAAAAAGGGAGCGTGAGATGGGGAATGGGTGTCAGAGGAGCGTTGAGAGATAAGAAGTACAGAGATCAGATTAAAGGGAGCACATCCCTTTAAATACCCCAGAGCTTTTTTTCAGGAGCCTGTGGAAGGGAGGCATCTGTGTATCTAATTTCATTCTGTCTGCTGCCCCCCTTTTCAGTGTTGCACTCAAAAGATTTTGTGAAGGAGAAATGAGGGGAGAAGGCAGGAATTAAGGGTACTTACGCTTTTATCTGCCCTTGCTTTGACAACATTTTCAAATACTTTGTCTAGCATTCTGAGCCCTTCCTTGATGAAACGTGCTTTCCTTTTCTCTTTGCAATCATTTCACTTTCCAGCGTGTCCAAAATTGATTGTGGAAACGTTCATATTGATTGCCACACTGACCACATTCACCTCCTTCCCATTTTTCTTCTCAAGAGTTGATTATTCAGGGGAGGAAATGGGTTTCTGGTTCCTTTCTAACATTTCACATCATCGGTCTAGTTAAGTCTCTTACCTTCTCTTCTGCTATTGATTGTGTACTCTCTGTTGCATGCAGGACCAGTACCTGGCAAACCATAGGGTGTGTAACTGCCATTCTGTGCTCTCGTTCTCTGCCCCACGGCTCTCAGGAGCTAACATCCTCAGTGCTGCTGTTTCTCCTCAGAATGTACTTCTGGCAGAAAGCTTTCCTCTTGTGTAGATGGAAGGATTGACTTCTGCCTTTTTCTTTCTCTCACTATGAAGATTGAGTGTGGTGGTTTTTTTAAACTTTACTTTATCCTCTTTGGCATTCATAGAAATTTCAGAACTTTGGGGAGAGAGAGATGGATTTAGCTTTATTGGCCACCAGAAAGGAGGGATTGGTGTTGCAGAATAGGTGGCACCCAAGAAGTAAAAGAAGAAAAATTGTCCTAATCTAATAACTAAGATTTTCTGGGGGTTTTAGACTGAAGTAACCTTTCATTTAGGTGAAGAAAGAGTTGTCTTGTAATGCCAAGGCAAGAAAGCAATCAGAATTCTGAAATAGAAGACTCTGCTGCAGTAGGTTCCCTCGAGGTGTATAGCTGCACGATAAACTGTGTGCAGTGTGTCACCCTTCCCCTCTCCCACAGCAGCCAGACACACACGTGGCTTGGTTACGGCAGCGCCACAAAGCTGCTCACGGACCAGGCGCACAGACACCTCACTGGTCCTGCGCTGTGATGTGGTGAATGATGTGTCACCACAGCATCCTTGCAGTCAATGCTCAAGCCAGCTGGGTTGAGCTGAATTCAATTAGTCCTTGGCCTGTGGCAGAGCTCCTTGCCGTCCTTTCACAGCTGCCGGGCCTTTCTGTCTTTGCTGCCTGGTTTGGATTGGTGCCATTAAGAAAGTATTTAATGACTCGCAGGCTTGCTGCCCTCCTGTAGCCTTCCAGCCATGGTAGATGATGCCCTCTGTCGCCCGCCTTGCCTTTGCTTCGTCCTCTGGCACAACGGCTGTATTTACAGGCTGACAGATGACTCCTTTTATATCACTGCAAAGTAATGACGGGTATTAATGAGAGCTGAAAATAGTGAGACCCAGCACGCAGAGGAGTTCCGATATTCCAGAGTGCAGTTTCTTTCAGTGACTTAAGGCTTAAGCACACTATAAAGGAGTGACTGTTGAAACAGTAAGTCCATGGAGAAAAAAGGAATGAGGAGGTTAATCAGACATCCTGTGTAACAGGTTCCTCTTTATGCAACGCTAGACTGAGCTGTAACCTCCGAACAGCCCAGTCTAGTTGAAAATGAATACTGTTGCAAGACCATAGCTCTTTATTCTGTGCTGAAAGTATTTTTTAAGAATGCCTCCATCTTTATTTAATGTACCTCACTCAATCCTGTGTGTAGTTGTTGTTTGCTGATTTTTTGGTTTAAGTGTGGATGGTGTTTTCATTTGTAGGGGCATGTGGCAAATGTGTTTTCCCTAACTTTGCGTGCTTAAACCAGTGTATTCTCTGCGGTGGCTTAAAGAAAATGGGTTTATTTAAAAACAGGAGTGTTTGGCTAAGGCAGCAAGTTTGGAACACCGTGTTTCAGTGGGCAGTTAAAAATCAGGAGTGCTGCTGATATCCAGAAGTTCATACCACATGCCAGCTGTGAGGGGCTGTATGCAAGGCGAGGGTTGTCTTGGGCTAGCGGACACTTATTCACCACCTCCACATTAGTTTCAGTAATAAGCTATCTGTGGAAGACCTGGAAAGGCCAGGGCTGCGCCACAGTGATGGAGTGTGGCTGGAAGGGCCAGGGCTGTGGCTGCCTGTCTGACAGAAGGTGGCAAGGGAAGAATTGCAAATCTGTTGGGTGCCTGTGGTGCAGCTATATAGGCAGTGGAGCCTCAGGAGCCATTTGGCTGATAAAGGCGAGGTTGGGTTAAAGCTAATAGTTCTCTGTTTTGACTGAATCTCCATCATTTGTCATGGGAACTGACATTCGACTGACCAGGGGAGACACCTAGTCAAATGCTTCCTTTAGTGACCTAAATCCCACCGAGTGCTTCTAAGCAGAGTTCTTGGGAACATGAAGTGCAAGTACAGGGGAAGGCAGTACAGTGTTTTAATTTCTCTGTAAATAGGACTTATGCTGAATAAAGAGCATGGGAAGCTCAAATTCTGACTTCTCTTGAAAAAACATAGTAGAAAATTTACAATCATATTGTGCAAATTGTATTTTAAACCTGGTTCCAAATTCACATTAATTGTATGAGCAGCACCCTGCAAATTTTAAAGATTTAGTTCTGACCTTTTGGCTAATTCCTACACTTCCTGATAGCAGAGGTCTCTGTTTCACACACAAGATGTAAACACGTACCTCTTGTGTGTGCTGGGGCACTCAGTTCTGTAAAATGCTGAAGGTTTGAAAGAACAGTACAAGAAGTGTTAGATAATGCCTTCTCAGTGAAAAACTCTGCAGTATTTTCTAGGCTGCATGTGACAAAGCCTGTGAAGCTTCCAGACTTTCCCTGCATCACAAACTTTACTGATTTATAGTTACATTTTTTAAGAATTCTCAATTAAGACTTGCCAATGTTAGTACTTTGTTTCTTCAACAAGAACTTTGAGGCATAATGAGGTACTTCAGTTAGAGATTACATCCCTCATCTCTGGATGTTTTTCCACTTAATACCTTTCTATTGCAAAGCTTTTTGATGGGGAGGGATTTGGCATTGATTAATTTGTCTGACTGAGAAACAGCAGTCCCATGATGTTAAATAAATAAAAATCTTTACTGCCCATCCCTTTCCAAACCAGTAGCTGAGACACTTGTCATCAAGACAGAGTTGGCTGAGGGATTGATAGAAGGGTCACTGTGCATTTGCGAAGCGCAGCCAGCACTGGACACCCAGTTCCTCCCTTCAGCTCAAGCCAGATAACGTTGACTCAGATAGAAGAGTGAACAGAGAACCCTGGCTTCCACTGTCCGGCAATCCTGGTTTTGGCTGGATTTGGGAGGTTGGAATGGAGTCTCTCAGGTCTAGGCAGGATTAGATGTGCTTCGTTGCTCTTTGCATGTAGAGAAGCTGGCTTTGAGAAGAAACACCCTCTTTCTGTGAGAGGAACCATGGCAGGAAGGCAGTACGCCTGCCAAGAGGTCTTCCTTAGCATCAGCTACTGCTGTTGGAGTAGGTCGGTTACTTGCCCCCTACCACATCTTGCAAATAGAAGGCAACAAACTTCCCAGAAACTGGTAGGGGAATTTCACCCCACTCTGGTTTCCTGCTTGCCTTGTCACCATTTGGCACGTCCCGTGGTATTCCCAGGTTTATGACCCTGGGGAAAACAGACACACCTGGTGTTTGTGTGTCTAGGGGGAGGACTTTCTTTCATTGACTGCAGGAAAAATGGTTTTAGCTTGAAATACTTTAAATGCTGTGTAATTTAAAGGAGTAGAATTGAATTAATATGGGTATATAGGCCATCTCGGGCTGGGGGACGTCGGAGGGAGAGAGGTTCCCCTACTGCCAGTGAAGGCCAGGTACAGCTCTGGCCAGAACGCCGCTCTGGCTCACATCTGCGCAGCGCTGCATTTCCCTGGAATTATTTGTTTAAGCACAAAAGAGCTTCATGGTGGTAAACAACATTCATTTCAGTTGCAGTTCAGGCTGTGATAAGAGCACCATCCTGCAGATCCAGGCTCTTATCAGTAGAGGCACAGCAGCAGCCCGTTCTTCTTCTGAGATTTATCTATTAATATGGAGTTCAAGCTGTTCATCTGAGGTGTGCGAGGATGCTGTAAATGGAGTACGGTTTGCTGAGATAAAAGGAAACCTGGGAACAAAGGAAATCTTAAAATAAGCTTAATTTAGGGGTTTTCCCATCTCGGCAAGAGAGATCCAAGCAGTTGTTCTGTAGGGATTTCTCCTATTGGCAGAAATAATGGGTTTTTACAGCATTTGCGGCAGTGCAGGGCGTTCTTAGTTTTAACTGCATCTTGCACACCTGAGAGTTCAGAGAACCTGCAGGAATAAAACAAGAATGGCCAGTACTAAATGTTTGATGCATTTATTGGAGGTGTATTATCAACATAGTACAGGCCTTGCTGCTTTGTTTCTGGAATTGAACAATAATACAAGATAAGCTATTTGAATGTTGATTGTAGCAGAACGTGGTCTGTCGTGGTTTCAAACAACGTTGTTTACAATTCTGTTCTTTAACAACACATCATGGGCTGCAGGCCCCGGAGAGCTGATGGCTCAGCCCTGAGATGACGGTAGGAGGCTCAGCAGCTTTGAAGGAAATCTGTGGTGCGAACTGAGCAGGACCATGCCCTAACCCTTTGCTTTATTAGCCCGGCATGCCTTGGTTCCAGTTGCTAGAGGGAAAACTAGTTTGTCTCCAACTGTTTGTGTGTACAAATAAAACATGAGTGGGTAATTTCTTAGGCTAATTTTTACACTTCTCACAAACACAGTGCTTTTTTCATCTCTTTAATATAAGGTGTTTTTTTCTTTTTCTAGGGTGAAAATCCTATTTACAAGAGTGCAGTGACGACTGTGGTCAATCCTAAATATGAGGGAAAATGAACACTGCTTGTATAACTTCACAACACTGTATGCAACATAGCAATTTTTGTAGTCACAGTAAGATAGATTAGGGCAAACTGCAGTGATTTTACTAATTCATTACATATAGGTTTGTTTTCCTGTGCAGGTTTTGAGAAATGTACTATATGTAATTTTAATTCTTTTTTTTTTCCTTTTTTTTTTTAATTTTTTTGCAAATGAAATAATCAGTGCCAGGGGTATGACAAAAAAAACTTGAGACTGTGTAGCCTAGTCAGCTAAGGTCACATGGTGCCTTTTGGACCTTTTCCGCTCCTGTGCTGTGAATCCGGGTCTTCTGCTGTGGGCGGTATCAACACGGCATAACTGGGAGGGAGGTGGTTCCAGCACTCAGCATGAGGACTCTGCCTAGCCATGTAGTATTAAACATTTTTAGCTTTACAGGGAAATCAGGGCTTGAGTTTGCAGATATAATTAAACTCATGTAGCATGGAGCTGGTGGTTAATTGATCTTCGGCTTGCTAGACGTATGATTAAGTAAATGGTAAGTTGAGAGAGTTGGAAGTGAGCAGTGTAAAAGACTGAAAAGCGTGTGCAAACTTATTTTTAACTTTTAAGTTGCTTATAGCCAGGTTCTGGTTAAGATGAAAGAAGGTTGAGAATGATAAGAAGGAAAAAATAGCTTTAAAATATGTGCCATTACTGAAAAAGTTGCTGAGCGGTGACTTGCTTAGTTTTCCTTTGTAAATTCAAGCCCTGGGTGGCAGTATCATGAAGTACCTTACCGAGACATCCTCAAAACACATAAGGGCCTTAAATCATACTGTGTCTTCATTCTGTAACATTTCCTTGGTTTAAAGCCTGGTGCTTTGTCACCTGTCTAATCTTTTTAACGTATTTGGTTGTGATTCTTTTTGTAATATTTTTGTATCGACACAAGGTATTTTTTTCCTTTCCTTCTTTCTGGGCAGTCTTAGCTGTAAATTTGCCTTTACCCTGTAGCTAAGATTGCGTAGTTTGTCATGTGACATGAGTCACGCTTCATCCTTGACATGTGCCATGTATATTTGCTTTTGACCATTCAAACTGCATCATAGTCATATTCTTGTTTTAAGTGCCTTTTTATTTTAACAGATGTTCACTTTTTACAGTGCTATTACTGAAGTTATTTATTAAATAAAAGTACCTTAAAATACTTATGTCTTGTCTCTTTATTTTACAGAAGTTGATTATGTCCAAAAAACCTGGGAACTGTGTCTGTTTGGGGAAGGGGTAATAGAGGTGGCAGTAAGAGGTAATAGAGGTGGCAGTAAGAGGTAATTAATAGGGGTGGTAATAATACCGGATACGTCCTGTAGCTCAGATCTGAGGCAAGGTAAGCAGGAGTGATCTTGGGTGACAAGGGTTCGCTGTGCTGTAAAATGCACGAAGGCTGGGTCACTGCCCAGCGCCCCGTGTTCCTGCAGCGGCCGCCGGTGTGAAGCCCCAGGCTTCCCTTTGCTAGAGAAGTTCTGGGGGTTAGTAACTGGTGGTTATCTGGTTCATGTTGTTTCACAACCCATGACAACTGAGAGTACATTTTTAGGAAAAGTCTGTCTTCCACAGTTGTTTTTGAAAAGGCTATAATGTGCCAGATTAGTCACAAAGGGGGGGTGATAATTTAAGAGAGTCCTAAACCATGTGATTCCGTTTTTTGTCTTTTCACTGTTGGTACTTCAGGTTCCCCTGAGTAGCTATGGGTGGGCATCTGTTCTAAAAGTCCCCTTTAGCCTCCATCTGAGGGCACAAGTAGCCCATGAAAGGAGGCAGGGGTGGCATGGATGGAGAGCGCAGCCCCTGTGTGTGTCTGTCTCTATCCCACCCAAGCTAGAGGAGCCAGTTCTGAAGCAGATGTCGTTGTCCAAGGCCAGTTACTGGAGGGATCTGCAGTGTGGTGGAATGGGTGGACGCGTGTGGGGATGGGTGTGCAAGGGGGCGTGTTCCAGCAGCTGCTGCACAAGGCAGGTATGGGCAGAGTGCAATTCGGGGGCAGCTGCTGGACTGAGCAAATGTCTGTGCCTGGCTGCAGGGGTGATTTGGTCACTCCCCTGACAAAACTGGGTTCTCAATAGCTCCATAAGATGCAGAAATTTCTCCTAAACACATTCTGCGTTACCTGTCCATGAAAAAGGTCTTTGTTGGAGACGAGGCAGCTAAACAGGGTCATTTCTGACTTTTACAGATGTTGGTTTTTCAATATTCTAGAAAGATTAATCCCAAATTTCTGTGTCAGACAATCAAAACCCCCTTCAGCTCACTCTCCTTCTCTCTCAGTCTTTCCCAGACTGCACACAGCACTGGCATCCTGAACCAAGCAGAATTTGTGTCACACGGAGAGTGGGATGCTGACCTTTAGTGTGTGTGCTTTAACCTGCCCACTCACTTAGGTTACTTGTGCAGTTTCCTTCACAAGTCTGGCTTCAAAGTGCTGGTGTGGATTGTTAGACAACTCTCTTGTAGAGCTGCCCCTGAAGGGTTTGAATTCAAGTGGCCTGTTAGGGGGGGGCTTTTTATAAATCTATGTTTAAACTGCGTTCATATTAGCCACTTCCAGCCAGATGGAAGCTGCTTAGGATCTCCAAGTGAACAGCTGCTTAAGGGGGAGGTCAGCTGCCACCTCTCAGCACCAGAGTCAAGACACTGTTGGTGTCACCAAGGTCTGGTTTGCTTTAAAGCAGGACTGGATGTTTGAGCTGAGGGAGGTGGTGCAGTCCAGGTATGATAAATTTTAGGTGCTGGAACACAGATGTAGTTGTGGATCCTTCCTGGCTTGTAAATACTGACCTTGGCTACATACGCTCAGTTCCACAAGCTGGCAAAGCAGGGAACTAACATCCCAACAGAAGCGCAGACTGCGAGGTTTGTGTGATCCCACACCAGCCGGCTGTAAGATACCTGCTGTTTGAAAAGCACAGCACCCCTACAGGTATAACTGCTGTCCTGCTGTCCTTGAGCCATCCATTTCCCCAACTCCTGACCAAAGGAGCTAAGCTAGCATTGCTTTATGGTGCTTGTTAGTAAAACAAAGCTGCTTCGCCTGGATTGAAACCGTAACAGCTGAAGTACAGGCGAGCTAAAGAAACCAGCACTCTGATCACACAGTGCAGTGAGTACCAGCTCTGGACTAACCTTGCCGCGGCATGTTGTGCCTCTTGCCTTAGCTGCCTGTGGCCGGACGGAAGGGTTGCAGTTTGTGTTCTGGCACAAACTTTGCAACAGCTCTTTTCAGCCTTGAGCATCTTTATGTGGGGGAATCTGGACTGGTAGAGACATCCTTCCTTTGGGGTTCTGCTGGTTTCCTTTTCTGCACAACTGCTCTACTGTGCAACAGAACCACTTTTTTCCATAAAAAGCAGAAATTAATTCTCAGAGGAGCACAGCATGAAAGGAAAAATAAAATGAAAAACCAAAAACCCCACACTTTTACTTTAAAAAACTTACTTGCTAAAGCTTTGGTATTGATGAAGTAAGGAGCAGTGAAAGAGCACTCTCTGCTATTTAGAGGGTGCAACTGTTTAGAGGGTTTTACTGTTTAGAAGTCCAAGCGCTTCTGTTCCATGCCTGATTTTGCATAGAAGAGGAGGACTGCCAAAGCAGACATTACCACACACTTAAAATTTAACGAGCAAGACTTCTGTTACTGGTGCTTTGCACAGCAATCTTGAATATTCTTTTACATGAGTGGCATTTTTTCCGTGCTCTCTGGAAGTTCCAAGCTGCATCTTCTTACCCAGATACTCATTTCCAGCTGGAGAGACCTCACTGGGAAGAATGAGCAGCAGATGAAGGTGTAGATTATTCTTCCTCTATCCCAGGTATTGTTGATCCATCTGTTGACTACAGCCTGCTTTTCCTGGCGTGCTCTGCTTCCCGAGGGCACAATGTACCCAAGGAGAGGAGGGAGCTCCCATGGGACACACAAGGCACGTTGGGTGGTGTTTGTAACAGAGCGGGTGTCATGAATGGGTTTTGGAGTGAGGAACGAACTGAGTGGCCTGGAGAATGCCAGAGGTGGGGAAAAGAAAGGGAAATCCACCTTTCTCCTTCATGAACCAAGTGCCAGCTACTGTAATCCTCAGCGCTGTAATCCTCTGTGCTCCTGTTCCAAGGGTTATCTGCGGGCAACAAATAAGCAATATTAAAGGTAAAACTTTTTGTCAGTTATTGCTCTTCGCAGCACTTCAGCAGCTTCTTCATCCATGTGGCATCTTCATCCATGCAGGATCCAGAGCACTGGGCCCTCCCCTGGGTGTGGGCAAGTACACTGCCGTGTAGCACTGGAGTACACCATTGAGCTTCACTGGACCCCATTCCTTGTTGAAACGGGATCGCTGAGCGAGCAGAAACCTAGAAATGTCTCAGGCAGGTGACAGCCAGGAAAGTGTAACGCTCTCTAGCAAAGTCATTCAACACATTCCGCTTCTGCCAAACTGGTCTCCTTGGTTTGGCCACCTCAGTTCTCCATGAAACATCCTGTCAAGTGCCAAAGGGAGGAACGGTCTGTCTTCTGCACGGACACAAGTCTCCCGCATGACACCACCCAGCAGATTTTCCTCAGCTAACTCCTTTTGAACTAAAACCAGTAAAATAACCCATTTTTATTTCACACATCACAAAGCTGCCAGGTGTGCGGTGACAGGGCAGTTAACTCCACCTTTACCTGGTTTCATAACACAAACATATTGCTGCAAAACTTGATTGATTTGCAGACCCAGCTTTGCCAGTGCTAGGATTGCTATTAATGAACGGGGTAAACAGCACTGCTGAAGACAAAAATCAAGTGGGTTTGCATGTCATCACCTTCCATAAAACAATACCAAGTGACATCAGTTATGTTTCCTTCCCATAGTTTTCTATTAATATAGTCCTGCTAAATTATTTTATCCAAGATCAATATCAAGCTGATATTGTCCCATAGACACTTTTAGAGCACTAGCACAGCAGCAGCTCCGTTACAGCTCTCTGGAAATCTTCCAGTGTTTCAAGAAGGACTATAAATTAATTTCAACTGTCCAGACAGCACCTCGATCAGCTCATTTATTCAGGACCTTTATGAAGCAATCTTCAGCTCAGAAGTATGTAATCAGCTAATGCATATGCTGCCTGGAACACTACCTATGCCCCTGTACAAAACTTTCCACCCAAGTTTAATACTAATTTCCCTTACATAGCACGTTTTCTGAAATATCCCATTAGAGTTTAATAAAACCTGACACAAATCAGTACAACAAACGTTCCCAACCCAAGTTTTTCCTGCTCTTGGAAAATCTTTCAAAGTTTAAATAACTTGGAAAGATACAATCAGAATTTAGAATCTCCCCATCGACAATGTTGTATCAGGATGGTTTCTTGCAACATGGGATCTTTACATTTCTGCATTAAGTTCATGTGTTAAAATCTCACCAGCCAGGTAACAACAGCAGATGGCTATTCAGTTACAATTTGTACTCAGGTATAAAACATACTGTAGCTGACACCTTAAAGCATCATACTGTTTTTTGGAGGTGACAGTCATACAGTACAAACAAGGTGACGGCAGCAGGAATAGAGGAGGCAAATGAGAGGCAAAATAGAGGAGGCCTGTGAGACCCACTCCACAGCTTCCACAGGACCACAGGGGCATAACTCAGCATTGGCTACAGGCAAAAGAACGCAAAGGAAAAGGCCACACAAATGAACTCTGCCTCCCATGCTTCGGAACACAGGGCTTCAAGGAACCTGGCTGCAACATCACAAAATCGTATTTTAAAACATACTGAGGACTTTAAGGTAAACTCCATTCATGTCAAACTTACTTAAATGTGCATTCAGGCCATTAGATATATTATTTTCCATTCTATTAAGTACAGAATTGGGAAGGAAAAGATTGAGAGTTCTATCAAAAAAAGAATTTACAGTCTTCTGAGTTGTCTGCCTGTCTTGATAGGGCAGAAGGCTCAAGGTTAACCATCTTTCATAGCGATCACTTCTACAAGGAAGAAATGTAATCACCTAACATATTCCAACTCAGAGACAAATGATGATAATGCGTATTTTCCATACTAAATGAGTCATTTAAGCATCCGGCCCCAGACTGGCTGCCAAAGCCACAATTTGTACTGATCGTAGATGAAGATGAACGTGATAAGAGGTCTTAACCTCAGACCCATGTTGGGCAAGCTGATCTGCTACGGAAGTCTCCACTTCCTGGAGGTCTTTCAGTTTTGTTGCCAGACTTGCAGCTAAAATCTTTTTTTAGCTCATATCATCTCTTGTCTATAGAGAATAACACATATATTAGTCGATTTAAAGTTTTACAAGCTCTTGTAATAGAAGACTTTAAGCTGCAGTGTTTAGTGTTGAGAAGTTGCCTTTGCATTTTCATGGTAAATGCCGTATACCAAATATTAGACACAGCAAACACTCAAAGTTTGGGGTTTGGTTTTTACATATTTAAATTGAAGAATGAAACCATTCTATAAACTGCTATGGACTATCCAGCAAGACATAATGCAGGTACCTAACACTCCCTGTACAGCTTAAAGAATAGAAGCAAATAATTCCTGTCGGGTGCAGCTTGTATCTTTGCTTACACTTTCCAATTTTAATGACAAAGTCCTGTGCTCTTACTCCTGGAAGACAGGAATGTCTCGGTGATTCTGCTCTGTGGCCACACAAAACTCTTAGTGAAGAACTATTGTGGTGTCAGACTTGTCAGCTGTGTCCTCACTGTCCCTGCTGCCTGTTTGGGCAGCTGCCTGAGCCAGCGCTTCCTGCAGGCCTTGCAGTTTCAATTCTGACGTTGCAGGAAGCCTCCTCTGGTTTGGAGGTTTATTTCATGTCATCTGCAGCGGGTGCAAAGTACCAGTCACTAGTTGAAAAACCACATTTATATATTTCCTTTTAAAACTGAAAACTATCAGGTGGATCTTGAACTTCAAATTTACTTTATATTGGAAACAACATCCATGATATAATAATTAGCCTATACTAAAGTAATGTTTAAAAGGAATTTCTAAGCCTTGGAAAGAAAGCATTGCCATTTGCTCATATTTAAGTAATCCTCAAGCTAGAAAGTGCATAAGGAATGAAAAAAATGGTGTTTTTATTCTCTGGTGAACCCTGCCCTCCTGAATGTGTAATATTCAGATTTAAGCCCTGCAAAACAAAGATGATCCTTTTCTTTGTATCACAACATAACTCTGATTCTCATTCTCGCCTCTGGATCGCAATATTTTATTTTTCCATGTTGCACATTACCATAGCAAGAAGGAATTACAGTCAGACATAGGACAGGGGATGAGTTCCTGACCCTAATTAAACCAATCATAAAATTCTCAGTGCCTGCACGGTAAGTGGCTAAACAGTGCGAATTACCTGGGCCCAGAGTGCAACCTGTTTGCCCCTCACAGGGCTCAGCTGCCTGTGGTCAAGGACAATTCTGGCATGATGCAACATGGTAACCTAGGGAGAAGACTGTTGTGAGAAAAAGTTGGGAGAGGAGGGTCTCCTCTCCTCAGCTGCAGTGAGCCTTCAGGCCCTTGCCTAACCTATGCTGTAGGCCTGCCCTTGCCCAGCCACGATTCTCACTGATCTTGACCTGCTCACTTGATTTCCTGGCTTGACTTTGGACTTGCCTTGTCATCATGGATTTGCCTGAACCTGGTTGCTGTCACCAGCCCAGATTCTGACCCTGACATGCTGACTTGTCCTCATGTTACGTCTTACCATTTTGGACTTGCCCTGTGATCTGGACTGTTAGATGATCCTGATCACCAGGCCCAGCCCAATGCTGCTTGCCTTGCCCAGCTACTGTGGGACTCTGCCCTTGCCAGAGAAGACATTTTCCCCCACTGTCTTCCTGTCATCAGCATCTCCCAGGTGGTCTTCTCCTGTGGAGCAGCCTATTTTCGCTGCTCCCTGGCATACATAATCTCACTGTCCTTCATCTCCCATCTTTTCTTTCTCTTGCCTTCTTCCTATTTTTGATGCCACTCATCATTTTGCCTTCCTGGCATTTTACACCCACTGGGCTTGAAGATAATTTTTTTTTTCGCTCCAGTTCTTTTCAAGACTGATCTTTTGTTCATCTTTTGATGAGCCTTTTCACCCTTTCATCACTCTCATTATTCCCCAGGGCAGGGTCTATAGCCTTTTGCTCATCTTATATTATGTTCTCTCTCCAAGCAGCTTCATCAGCTGACACATCTTCAGTTATCCTCTCCATGCTGATGACTAACAAATCAAGCTCAGCATCATTAATTGTTCTAGCAATGTTCTCCATCTGTCCTTCTCTCAAATTATGTCACTTCAAGGTTTTATCAGCTTTAACTAAACTTGGGGGAAAGAACTAATATCTTTCTTTCCAAAAAATTGCCATATATTTACTGTCCAAAACAAAATTTCTGGTCCTTAATCTCAGGAGACTTTCAAAGATTTCCCTCACATTGCTCTTAATTATAAAAAAAACCCAAAACACATGCCTTTTTGGGATCCTGCTCTTATTCAACATCCTCTTTCTTTCTTTGTCTAAACAGAGGTGGCTTCCTCTCAGTCCTTATAAAATGTTATAAAAACCCTGAAAAAAACCCCTTTCAGTGTGTTCATGTAATGCCTTTGCCTTAATACCATCCCATCTGAATTCTTCCACCAGCTCCCAGTTGTCTTCAACATCAAATTCGCATTTTTCAGTATTGTTTTCAAGTGTCCAGGTAACATATAAATCTACATCTTAAAAAAAATAGCAAACTAAAACTTGTATTCAGTAAACTCTACCTAGTTCCCAGGTTGAGCTAGTTTTAAATTAGGCAGGTATTGACAGAAGTCAGTTAGCACCAGTGAAATAACACCAGTAACGGCAATACTGAGCCTCTTGGCTGGATGCATTGGCTCACACACAACTTCATGCATCTGTGGACAAACATCCTTCCTGTTCCTCCATCTAGCTTTACCGTTCCCTCGTTACGCATCCTCTCGTTGAGCTTTCTGCTTATTTGCTTTTTCAGGTTCTGCCATTATTCCCAGTCTTGTTTCATTTGTTTGACATTCTGTCATCTAGATATCGAATAATGTAAAGTCTTTTAGCCTTTTTGCATTGAAGTTCCTCTTAAAATGTTTCTGTTTTCCAGTAACTTTCACTCAATGTCTGCTTCTTCACCTGGAGAACAGGAGCCACTAGAGAAGTTACACTTCTTGAATAAATGCATATGAGGTGTTAGAGTAAATTAGACAGGGACCTAAATAATTGAATACAGGTCTCTACATTTATTCTGCATTTACCAGTATTTCTGTCTGTTCTACTATCTTCAAAAGGTTCTTTGCCTTTCACATCTCCTACCCCTGGTGACAGCTTAGCAAGTGTGCTGTGCAAAAGCTCAAATGTTTTCTTCCCTACGTAAGGATAAAAGCTACTCAGAAAGATGTTCCATAGACAAAACATCTAAACAGCTTCTCATGTTTTTTCTCTAGAAGCTGGCAGATGGTATTTTCTAAAAAGAGTGAAGTGAACTTTCTAGAACTCTTAGGAATTAGAGTTTCTTGCATTTCTTGCTGCAGATATGTGCATTCCGTCCAGTTTCATCCAACGATGAAGACAATATATGTACCAGACCAGCTACTGGGATTTTGGCTCATTCTGGAAAGCACATGTGTAGCACAGATGTAGGTAGTTTCTTCCTCACATGAAGATTTTAGATTTTGCTGTAGAGCCTTTTTATATCATCCTTTGTTATCTCATCTTCATTAGCTGTTTTATACAGGTAGATGTGGAACTGGCACAAGTTTAAGATTTTATAGTGTTGCTCAATTTTTAATAACATTTGGAAAAAAGAAAGCCTTCACTGTGGGCAGACTGTTAACATCTTCAGGAAGTCTTTAATGTTCTCTTACCAGGTCCCAACATGATTAGCTTTCCACTTGCCAGTTTTCAGGCCAGCTTCTGCTGGTGAAAGTGTTGATGCTTGTTGCATTTTACTCACTTGATTTACTACTGGAAATCTTCCTCCAGTTAAGAGAAGTTCTATCTCCTTGGGAATGTGGCACAAGCAAAAAGTTACTTTAGGAGAACACAGAGGTCTTCATGTAGGACACAGAAACAGAGTAACATATTTTACTTTAAAACTATGTTCTATATTTACTGCTGTGATCTTTCTGTACTATAGTATTATATATCTAAATACATAATACATTACAGCCTTCCTTATCATTTATATTAAAGACACCGTTAACTCTCCTGCTAATGCAATGAAGCTTTAAAATGTCCCCACTGGTATGAAACACATTCAGGCTTATGTTTATTGTTAATCTAAAAATCAAGAAAGGATTAAGATGCATCAGATTTCTGTTGTTATGTGTTTACCTAAACCCAAGCCTTTATTACATTATACAAACTCATCTGCGAGGTAAGAGTACGTGCCTAACATGCAAAAGTATCTGAAGGTAAGAATCATTTTCTCTTTTTACAGAAGCAAAAACTGAAGGCTCAGGGGATAGGAATGAATCAGTTTGCAAATGGTGATGAAGTAAATTAATTGCCAGTATGGAAATACCTGTGCAGCATCTGAACAGCATCCTTTTCTATCTAAAAAGACTGTAAACACCAGTTCTCTTGGCTAAATATCAAACAAGATGATTTCATTAATTTGTAGAATTTTAAAAATGAGTTTATGTTGCCATACTTTTTAACACATAAACAATGAGCATGTAAGGCTGACAGTTGCTCCAGAAATGGCATCAGAAACATCAGCAGGGCCGTGTCTTTTTTCTTCATAACCCTGCAAGCTCAGGCATTTATCAATTAAGAAGACACGATGTAGTCGTTCGAGGAAGACTGAATGCCACAGAAAATAACCCATAATAATCTGTGGAGTCACTTTGGAAGTAATCATTTTCATTCTAGGGAACCTACATTATTGTTTGTCTGGATCTAATGAAATTATGGTTATTTTCTGCTTGTGGCATACGCTCCTCACTTGACAACTATTACAAAAACAAAAGCTTTACTTGTGTAAATATTCCCCATGCAGCGAAAATACTTTTTAATAGCAGAACACATCAATGCACATAAAGTTTCATCAAATATTATGCTTTACAATTATTTTAAATTCATCCTTTCTGCATGTCAACATGACAGAATGTGTTCCATGTATCATCAACTCAGAAATCCGTTCATTGGTGTAACAAATTCTCAGTATATCAGAGAGAAATGCTTCTCAGTACCATCAAAATACTGGGTTTGGGAAGCCTGTTCCAAGGGGTCTGGGAATCTTTGACATGATGGTACTAAGCTACAATCATATGCTTTTCTTTCAAAAGAAAAGATTTGTCTTTAACATCTAATATTTCTTCTTCAAGTCCATGGAAGATTTTCTTCTTTGGGTAAGATGATTTCCACATTTACATTATATAATGAAAAATAATAGCATTATGTTAGATCATTTGCTGTTATTACCACAGTAGACAACTGATAAATGTTCTCCAAATCGTGAATAAAGTCATCCAAACTACAAATTAATGAGTTATCTTTAAGAACTCAGAAGTAACTAGTCAGTTTACTAAAAATAATTTCTTAACAGGTAAATGGGGTAATTTTTCAGCCTTTGTTCTCATTTTGATTTACTCAACAAATTCACACACCCTTATGCAGAAAGGGAGCTCCATCATCACTTTTTTACATCAACTTGTTCAAGACTGAAAAATCTGATATCAAACCAGTGAAATCCTGGCTACTGATAGATAATTTAAAAGAAATTCTTCAATATTTGGAAAATGACAGCATAATATATTATCTTTGTGAGGGCTCTCAGAAGGTGCATATTTTGAACTGCTGAACTACAGGAACAGTGCTGGACAAAGAATAGATCTCTCACGCAGCAGTGCTGGAGAGACTTTGGCATCTGCCAGTGAACAAAGGAAAGTAGAGATGCTAGAGGTTTGCTGTAAATTATTGCTGCTGCCAGAAAACCCCTTAGAATCATACTAATCATTTCCATATGGCTAGCAACCATGAAAGTATTTTATTCCAAAATATGTTGTTGGTTATATCCTAGCACTTTTACAGGATAATCTTTTGTAGTCCAATTTCTGTGTTAGGTTTTTACCTCCTTATCTGATGGGATTCTTGCATCCCATTCTCAGATTAGAATACTGCAATGTAAGCATAATCTAACACTCAAACACATTCCACTACAGTCTCTGCTACTTCTGTCATGTAGAAGAGCTGATGAAGTCCCAGATAGAAAATCTTTTCATGCAAAAGTCCACAAAAGCCAAACATGCCGTGTTCAACTGCTGAACACTAATTTATCTGCTTCACTATCATCTGAGGAAGCAAAACTCATGAAGACATTTAAACAGGGAACTAAGAGTACCCAAGAGCCAATGGATTATTTTGGAAATATTAGGAAACACTCTCTTTCTCCTTTTAATCGTGATTCAGTTTCTTTGTGTTTGTATTTTCATCTCCCAAAACACGAGAAATAGTAAATTTTACAATGCTGCTATGTTTTGGACTTCACAAAACTGAAAAAACAATGGTACAGGGAAGAAAACAAAAGAATCCCTTCTCCTGCAACCCATTTCTCCTGCAACCCACTTCTCCAAGTTTAAACAGCTGCAGTTCAGGTTGCAAACACACGGTTTTCTCACTGAATGAAGCTGTGCATGTTGCTAACGTGTAGAGAGCACTAACACAGAAGTACTGTAGTAATAAAAAATTACTAAATTCACCTGTCCAGAGTTTAAGGGAATTGAATAAGCTCTGTCCTTGCTTGCCTCTGTCTTCTTCTGAAATATTTTACTACTATCTAAGTTCACAACGCAGATTGAAGGTTGGAACAGACCAAATACAATGTAAATTTGCAGGTACTATGGTGACCAACAGCTTGGAAAAGAAATATTTCAGAGTTTTTTTAGTTATTTTTGCCAAAAATCATCTATTGTTATTTGGACTGAAGTTCACTGGTTTATTTTATTTGGCATCAATACTGATTTTAGAAGTTTCTACCATACCTCGCTCCCAGGCAGTAACCCCTCCAGTGCACTACAGTTCGCTGCCTTCTCAGTTGTGCTGCTGCAATGATTTGTAAGGCTGCAGTCTGAAATGACCTACATTTTTAAAAAAAAAAAGGTTGCTGGTTCTGCTTTTTACTACTGCACTGAACTCTGCCTAATCTCCAAGGCCCACTGAAAACACTAGCATCCAGCTCCTTCTGACTAAAAAGCACCAGAAAAATACATCCTGCTTGCAGAAGCTGGAGATAACTAAGTAATTTGATCAAGTTTTGCTATATTAGCTTCCAGCTATTTACTGTAAAACAAAGGCAGTTATCATAGTTAATTCCTGATAGTACATTACTCAAAAAAAAAAAAGTCTTGGAAATGTATGACTCTTCTTCAGAAAATGACAAGCACCATCTATCCCATCCCCTCCTCCTTCAGAACTGCTCTTTTTCAAGAATATGAAGGAAACTTGCATGAAAACTGGATGCATTTAGAATTTACAAGGCTTTCCATTCAGATGGAGATGAAAGAAACAAAACAGCCGCTGAATGCTGGCATAACGCAGAACAATCATTAGAGATGCTGTAAATTATACTGACATCGTGTACTTTTGTGGAAGAACCTAATTTACTATCTATGAGATCCTGGCAAAACCATTACCTCCTTGTATCACAGATTTCATCTACAGCATGTGGATAACAATGTTTATCCATCTTTATAAATAATAATTTTAATAACTTAAGATTAAAATTATTGTATGACTCAGTCCTGTGAAGGCCAAAGGACTAGAGTGCAAATGCATCAGTTTTCTCTTATCTTTTGGAGATTGGTTGGGCTGAATCTTCTTGTATATTTCAAGACTTGGGTAATAATTGTGCTTGATGGTTTAAGGAGAGATGTGATGAAGTTGAGGAAGAAATCAGGTCTACTTTCAATATAAATGGCTTTAGCATTACTGAACAGTTTGGAAATAATACTTCTAAACTAGAGTATTGCCCAAAGTGAAGCCATGCTGCTAATGAAAGGGTTGGTAAGACCCTGGCCATAGTCATTTAGAGCACTTTGGTACTATCTTTATTCACAGTGAGGAAGAAACTGCAGTCCCTGGGCCAACTGAGACAAATCCATTTAAGACCAGAATCCACACTGGCTGTGTTGATGCCTCCTAGGAGAGGAGGTATGAAACCCCTGTTACCCCACACATAAATAAGCACCACTTTCAACATTCATCTGCCTCCTGCCTAACACATGAATGTGCCAGTAGTCTTAATATAAGGGTTTGTGCTTGACAGGTCGTTAGTAAATATTGCTTACCTGTGAGTTCATCCCAGTTCATCACCCCTTATCTATGGGCCACGCTCATCCTCCAGAAAGGAACAGCTAAGCCATTACTACGTGGACAGTTAGGGACACCCTGGAGGAAGAGCACCCCTGGAAGATCTAGTGCTACTAAAACTGCAGGAATAGGGAAATACTTTCTTAGCAGTGGCACATTCCAGCACCCTGAGTTTCTGGCATCAGGCTGAGTCATGAATGCTATGGTAAGCTTCCTTCTGCTCAGAGAAGGGTTTGAGTCCCAGGAGAATAGTGCCTCCTTGCCAACATTACGGCATGCTCAATCTCAAATGACTCAGCAGCAAGCGTAGTTTGGATAGAGTGAACACTTGCACACAGAGAAGAAAAATCCCATAGAGTTTCTGCAGCCCTTGACAAGCAGGCAACTTACAGGGGCAAGGCCATTGGTGATTTCCTGAACCATCAGAATGTCCAAATCTGCATGCATTAGCAACACCAGTGGGCTGCACGGTCCAATCCTCAGTGAGACTTGGGCCAAATGCAGAAGATAAAGCCAGATTCAGTCCTCCCCAAACTGAGTCACACCTCCCACTGAGAAGCATGCTCACTCTTCATTTGGATCCCAAATTTCCTCAGGGTCAAGGCTGAGATGGAATTTAATTAACTGACAGGCAAGTAGAAAAATGACTGAGTATAAACAGAGGTAAACAGGATGCAAGTGTGGAACACTTCAGCCTGCCTCACCTCCAGCAGGAGAAAGTGAGCCAGCACTTTCAGAATAAGGTCTCATGTGCAGTCCAGTACTGCTGTCATTATAAGCACGCCAGGCTTCTGCAGAAGCATGTAAGAACACACTGTCTCCCACACTCCTCCTCCAGCTCAGGGCTAGTTCTGCCCAACAAACAGCAGACAGTTCTCCAAGGTTAATGAGTATGCTTAATATCAACACTGCAATTCATGCTGATCATTCTTGGGAAAAAAAAAAAAAAACAACTATAAATGGTGTTGAATTTTAATCAATTCATCCTGTCTTAAAAAAAACAAACAGCAACACCATAAATGTAAACAAAAAGGAAAACATAAAAACTCTGCTTTCTGTTTGGTCTTGCTGCTGTTGACCATTGCTGGGTGTTACCAGATAAAACTGATGTTGGCTCCTCATCAGCATGCTTAGAAGAATACTGTACATTTTCATGTTCAGACGGGTAAGCAGCAAGTCTTGGAGTCTTCAAAGATTAAGAACTAGCTCTTTATGTTCATCCAGCTCTCCTTAATTCTGAACATCATATTTTCCTTTCAACTTGCTTGCTGAAAGCCCGTGATTGTTACACTTCTTTCTCTCCACTAATCCTTTTTTCATAGTTTAACATCTTTTTTTTTTTTTTTTTTGAGATGGTGCTGCAACTCATTCAGTTTCTTCCATTTCTGCAGGATTTTGTTTATTGCTTGTTTCCCTTGTCTCTATGCTGCTGTACTGATGAATTCTGTACTAATTCATCAGCTTCAGTAATGGACTTGGATGGTAATACTGTATGGTCTTCTTCATCACTTTAACTTTATTTCTTGGCCTTTGCTAGATGTATCTTCAGCATTTTTTTCATAGCAGTGTCAGAAACATCAATGTTATCCTCTTCTGCATTTTTGTAACTGATCTGTATACCTCCTGTCTTGAATAAGAATAGATTCTGCTAGGTTTGTGAGTTCCTTGTTACCATTTTCAGCTCCTGTTAAAGTATACATTGTAAACATTAAAATGATGTTGCTGTGTAGGTTACTTCAATGCATTTAAAAGCTTCCTTAAGCCCTTTTCAACTCAAGCATATTCTCAAATACTTCAAATTTTAAAATTGTTTAAGCTTCAAGTCAAATATACACTTAAATAGTATTTGCATCACAGCTACAGGGAAGCACTTTTAAATATGAAAGTAATATGTAACAAGTGGTCAAACCATTACTTAAAGTTTTTCAAATAGTAATGAACTGAAAATAGAAGAGCTTAATTATGTTTTTATAAGAAATTACTGAAAAATTTCCCCAAGTGTTTAAAGTTCCCCTACCTTTAATTTAAAATTTGTTCAAGACATTAAAATGTAACACCTTTCCTAATAAGAATTACACAAGTTACAAAATGGAAGTTTAAAATAAAAGCTAGGAAAGACAAATTAATGTTCCAGTAGATACATAATTTCTCCATTCTTTCTACATTTGTATATTTTTAAATTTAAAGCACTTACTACAGCGGATGCAGGCTGATCAAACTTCCATTTCCTGTTGTTTCTAAGCTTCCATCAGTGTTTTCAGTATGTAGGAGGTGTTTTCCAATGTTCCAACTAAAAATCCAGACAAGTTGTAATCTGCTATAATATTGCAGAGAAAGTCTAAGATTCATCTCATTTAGTTTCCATGTCCATATTTGAATTAGACTCTAATTAAACTTGTTTGTCCTTCTAGTATGTGGAAAGAAATGGATATTTCTAGAACACAATTAATCTTATCCCAAAATAAACACTTAAAACAGGTCAGATAAATTGTTCATTAGAAATGCCTGATTATCTCTGTTAACTGTATAAACAGTTTAGTAGATCAGCTCTGATAGAAATGTCCATGTGACAGACCTCTAACGTTAAGTGAAATTAATCTGATGCTCGGGTTTCCCTTTTCTTTGAAAGAGGACTAAAAAAGTCCACTACAGAAATTTTGTCACCCTCTAGGAATTTCTCCTTTCATTTCCCAAATTTAAAAAATGTTATTCCTTGTAAGAAAGGCATTAAAAATAAATACAAACCAAAACCACAACAAATTAAAGGGAAAATAAAGGAGGTTGTTCTCCTTTCCTCAACTACTTCTTCCCAAAACCCAGATCTTTCTTCCATTACCTTATTCCAGACACACTCATATCCAGCTGCAGGATATTTTGGGGAAAATAGACTATTTTTCTTTCCTGAAAATATCTGGTATTATTACAATTTTTTAAGGATACCAAATGAACAGAGGAGTGATCTAAACTAAAATGGCAGTCATTAAGTTTCTTTTAGAAGCTGTTAGCAAATGCTCTTCAAACGAAATAAATAAATTGTATTTCATACTACTGAGGATAGTGAACTGCACAGAAAAGGGCTTTTGAGATAGAAATTTATAACTATTTTTTCTTCTAAAATTGACATTACAAACCAATTATTTTCCCAAAATAATAGGAAAGCAAAAAACTACATATATCCACACAAATACACTCCCAAAATCAGAACTGGCACTGCTCTTTCAACTTTTCCTCCAGGATTTTTTTCTTTCTTAGTTGCAAACATTCATTGCTGGATGAAGACAGACTATCAGATACTGTGACTCTTTCATGTTTATCTTTTGAATCTAAGCCACCTTCCTGCACTTCTCTCAGAGATGGCAAATGTCAGTTTAAAGGAAAAAAAAAATATATGATTTCAATCTGATATGATGCTCTTTTGGTAAGTGAAAATCCTGCTGTAGATGTACCAATTACAGCAAGGCCTTGATAAACAAATTTGTTCTGAAACACCTAGGTTAGGTTTTACAGGAAGGCAAGCAAGAGACAGTTCTGTCTGAACTACAGACATATTTTAATGTGACTTGAAATCGTTTTGTGGGTAAATGGATTGGTAGAGATGAATATTTGAACATACACTAACACTAATCTGTACCTGCCCTCATATAAATATAACAGCTATGCTGTTGCAGAGATTAGAAATGATCCTAAATCAAAGACCTGTACTGTCTCAGAGCTTCTAAGTGACCTTAGGTAATTCATATAAGCAATCTATGCCTCGGTGTCCTGGTCTGTCAAATGAATATAACAGTCTCCTACTTCACAGAGACATGCCACCATTTAATTAATATTCATCAGGTACTCGAGTACTACATAAGCCATAAATAAAATACAGAATCACAGAATCACAAGGTTGGAAAAGACCTTTGAAGATCCTCAAGTCCAACCATTCTCATCCTAAGTTAAACCATATCCCTAAGTACCTCATCTACCCTTTTTTGAACACATCCAGGGAAGGTGACTCAACCACCTCCCTGGGCAGCCTGTTCCAGGCCCTGACAACTCTTTCAGTAAAAATTTTTTTTCTAACATCCAATCTAAACCTGCCCTGGCACAGCTTCATGCCATTCCCCCTTGTCCTATCACCTGTCACCTGGCTGAAGAGACCATCACCTACCTCTCTATAACCTCCCTTCAGGTAGTTGTAGGCGGTGATAAGGTCTCCCCTCAGCCTCCTCTTCTCCAAGCTAAACATTCCCAGCTCCCTCAGACACTCCTTATAGGATTTGCCCTCCAGCCCCTTCCCCAGCCTGGTTGCCCTTCTCTGGACTCGCTCCAGGACCTCCATGTCCTTCTTGTGGTGAGGAGCCCAGAACTGGACACAGTACTCGAGGTGTGGCCTCACCAATGCCAAGTACAGGGGCACAATCACTTCCCTAGACCTACTGGCCACCCTGAATACACTATATTCTAGTTTAACATTATGATATCAATAAACTGATGATAAAGAAAAATGCATTCACAGAAAAACAAATTCACAGAAATAATAATTCACAGAAGCCTGACATGACCCGACAAGTTAAAAAATAGAATCATTACAGAAAATATGTATCATTGCTAATTAAGAGGCCACTGATTAATGGTTATGTCTAAAATACTTTATTTTGCTTAAAGGCAAATAGTTAATGTACTGTGAAAATTAATTTGCACGTGACATTCAACATACCTGCCTGTTGATCTAGCAATAAGCATATTATGATGCTCTAGTAGATCATTTGCTCTTCTAGTAAAAAGCTACAAGAACATGAAGCTGTCAGTGAAGAATTCTAAAAGCGATACATGGACCAACATGCAATAATTGCTTTTAGAGCCATTGTGATAAAAGGTGCTGACAAAACACTGCTCAAAACTGGTTATTAATCAAAGGCTTGCATAACCTAAGTCATGATATTTTACTTGGGTCAACAGGCTCCAGAAATTCTTCTGAACTTCAGGGAATTTTCCCAAGAATAAAATTATTATTGTTGAATCAAATACCTTTTTTGTTTTCCAATATAACTTAGACACACAGTGTCTTTGATGGCATTGTTACAGTATGATTGTCCAGTGTGCAACTATTAACCAAAAAGCCTTTCCTAACTCCTTGCATTTGCACAATCAAAATGAAAGGAGACTTCTAGCTCAAAGTGAAAGATATAAATGGGAAAGCAATTTTTGTTGATCTGGCAATAAAAGGATAAGAAGTTTTTCAAAGGAGAAAGAAAAAACACAGCAGAATTTGAGTGTAAATTGTAAAGGCGGAATTTTTCACTATTGCCATTGAAATATTACCCTGAAAGTAGCCAATATCTATTGTCAGCTGCCTTTGATCCAAAAGACGATTACCACAGATTCAGTTTAAATTATAAATGTGTCAACTACGCTCTTTCACGTTCAAGGCACGAAATAATGAGGCCTCTATATCCTGAAACAACTTTAGATAGTTCTCAGGTACCATCTGAAGCACTAAAAATCACATGGTCAGGATTCAGACAAGTTACCCAACCTACCTGGAGAAGGTCTGGTTTTTTCCTCACTGAAAATGCAAGGGCTGGCATCAAGAGTTGTCCAAAGCAGATGTTTCAAACAAACCAACCAACCCTCATACCCACACAGCAGCTAATGAAAACTATGTAGAAAAGAAAGGAGAGCCAGGGATGGAAAGGTGTGACTAAAGTTACATTTCCCCAGTGACAGGAGCTGCCCTCTGCCATGGCCAAGGTGCATCACGAGTCTATAAGGGTAAATACTGGGACTGGCTGAAATGCTTAATGTGCCATCAACGTCTCACAGGAAAATGCAACAGAACTATTCCTAACCCACACTATTAAGGTAAGCCGCAGGTTATGTCAGTTTGGTCACAGACAAATGTCTTTGGTTTTATTTTGCTTTAAGCCCCACACCGCTGCTCACTCACCTCTCAAGGAGAACGGAAAAAAACCCATGGGTAGAGGTAAAGACAGTTTAGTAGGATAACAAAGGAAGGGAATAATAACAATGATAATGACAGTGATAAATAATAATAATAAAATAAGACAAGTGATGCACAAATGTAATTGCTCACCACATGCAGAACACCCCCCTCGCAGCTCGCTTCCTCGGTTATATATGGAGCATGGCATTCTATAGTCTTAATATTATTCTCATACTAAATCCAAACCACACCACTATACCGACTACTAGAAATCAGATTATCTCAGCTGAAACCAGGACACTGTCCAAGGACGTATGTATCCTCAGAGGTAACTGCGGGCTATGGAAAATCAAGAAACTTCCATTGCACACACACTGCTAAGACTGAGATGATAATGCAACTTTTCTTATTTCCCCCAATAATGTGATATCATCTATTACTGGTAACAAACATGAGTAACAGCAGCATGAGGCTGGACTAGTAGACCTAGTTAGTATTAGTACACCAGACCTATATAAAACTAGTGCATAGACACTGAAATTTTTTTGCAGGTAAATAACTACAGGTATCACCCTTTTCCTTCTGTGTCACTGCCAGTATGAGGAAGATGGGCAAAATAGCTTACTGCATTTCCCAAAGCTTTTCCTGTCTGGCTAAGACAGACAATAACATTACTCCTGATGTGCAGTTTCTCACTAGAATAAAACAACCTGTGAAAAGCCACAGGCCGTTACCGTTAAAACTGCTTCTTATGTACAATTTACTCAGACTACAAATGGCCAATACAGTAAATATCAGTGAAAATGAGGTAAGAATTCAGATGAGAGTAGAAATTGAAGAGGTTAAAATGAACCTACATAGATGATTTTAAATCAACTGAGCTGGCCAAAAGGAGATTGAACTGCTATACTGTATGTAATCACAGCTGTGCTAGGTCTTTAGTAGCAGATAGCAGCAAACAACTGAGGAAGAGTGGAAAACCGGTATGTATAGAATTTATTCTGACTCATATCTCCACCCCCTAGCAAACCTAAGCAAAAAATCATACCAAGACCACTGTGTTCTACAGTAGCTCATGGAACTGTCTTCCAACACATGCAACACCCTCTAACTACTCATACACCATATAAACAACTAAACACGGCTGCTTAAGTGTGGGTGTCAACATGGGAAGGGGACATCTGAGCTGGTAACACTGGGCTTCCATTTCAGTCAACAGAAATTCAGTCAGACTCCACCAGAAAAGACACCTAAACTTCATCATGTGAATTAACTTTGAAGGCTTCCTATAAAGTTAATGCAAAGAGAGATGTTTGGTACATGTCCTTACTTGGCTGGCACATAGAACCATAGCATTGTAGATTAGCCAGAGAAGCTGTGGCTGCCCCCTCCCTGGCACTGTTCAAGGCCAGGATGGATGGGGCTTTGGGCAACCTGGGCTAGTGGAGGGCGTCCCTGCCCATGTCAGGGGGGTGAGACTAGATGAGCTCTGAGCTCCCTTCTAACCCAAACCATTCTGGGATCTTGGGATTCCAAACCCAGTCTCTAATCCAGTATTAAAGAAATCAAATCACTGTGAGCGATGGAACATTTTGGTATTATTTTTAAACCACACAAAATTATAAAGAAAACAGATAAGCAAGAAAATGTTGTGTTTACTTTTAAGACTATGGATTATTGCTTTTGTAGTAACAGTATATCTGCAATGATTGAATACAAAAGACAAAATAAAACATAAAACTTTTATACATTAAGAAAGCACAGAACACAGAATATTATGCACTTTTATATAGGTTCACAATAACTTCTAATACATTTCAAAGCAAAATGTACAGCACCACATAAAAAAAGTAATGCTAAAATGATAATAAAAAGCCTTTGGTACATTTCAGGATACACAGAAATCTTCACAGCCAAGTCAAAAATTAGAAGGCACTACACAGTTCCACAATGATCAGAGACAAAATGCTGCAGCATGATCATATTTCCTTAAGTGTTAAATCTGAAAGAGCTCTCAGGCTTTGCTAATTCAGTTGGAAAACACATGCTGCCTCTGAGCACCATCAAAACCACAGCATAAAAACACCTTTGAGCTTCCAACCCTTGAGTTCAGCATGCAAATCAGAGAGCATTTATCTTTTTTATCCCTATTATTTTTCTTCTTAAGTAGATTTTTTTTCTACTTACACATTATTCCTAATTCTAATTTTATGTATATATTGATTTTTAAACTAAAAATCAAAGTTTAGGTTAAAGAAACCAGAGGAATATGATAGAAAAGGAGTAGGTCCTAATCCAGCATGAATCAAGGTCTTTAGTCTGACTATAATTGCCACTACTGCATTCACAGTTTCTGTACTTGCAGAAAACCTCCCTATAGCTGCAAACATTCATGAATTTCAAAAGACAGTTTTATTAGTGCAAAGTTAGAGACACCTTGACATTACAATATAACAAATACGTACCAAAAAAAAAGAAGAAATATTCTAAGAATTGTCTGTTTCTCAGCAGATAGAAACTTTTTCCCACTCCAAAAAAAAAATAAACAGAAATATCCAAGTAAGAAGTCCATTTGAGTTTTAAGTAAAGATAGTGGTCAAATTAAGTAAATCCGTATCTATTTGCATCCTGCCTAAACACCCTTTTCTTACCAAATTTAACTGTCTCAGCAGATAAAGCTGGGGTGGGAGGAGGAAGAAGAAAGAGGGGGATGTTCAGAATGATGGTGTCTGTCTTCCCAAGTCACTGTTACATATGATGGAGCCTGCTTCCCTTGGGATGGCTGGACACCTGGCCTGCCCTTGGGAAGTAGGGAATTAATTCCTTGGTTTGCTTTATATGTCTGAGTAGCTTTTGCTTTACCTATTAAACTGTCTGTATCTCAACTGATGAGTTTTCTCACCTTTACACTTCCAGTTGTTTCCCCTATCCCACCTTCGGGAGTGAGCCAGAGGCTGGGAGTGGCTTAGTCACAGGCGGGAGTTAAACAAAAAAAGTTCAATTGTTTGAAGAGATGTCAGTAATACAACCAGAAATCAGTAAAAGCGATATTGATGCCCATCTCACTTGAAAAGGCCTCTTTTACTATTTTTTGGTGTAGTCAAGATAAAACAAAACTATTTTCTGATCTTTCACAAAGCAGATTCCAGAACAGACACCCAACATGTACCTATTCAGGGAATTATATTCCCTGGGTAATCAGCAACATGCCCCCTAACAGCTTCACCTTACCCATTTCAAGGAACAGGTCAGGACCCAGAGAGGTTTCTGCTCCCTCTCACAGCAGCACCTGGGTCCAGGAGTTTTCTGGAGCATTTCAGTGGCTTCTCGGACAGTATGTGATCCAGACCCAAAAAGCGAAGAAATGCAGATCTGCACAACACTTTTTGTTTGGGATGCCTGACAGGGGATGGGTTCTGGGCATGGGCATGAGAGCCACAGGTGCAGCCATCAGCCTTCCAGCAATTTCCTTCCCAGTTCTCCTGGTCAGAGAATCCCACATCTATTTCTGTCATTTGCTGGTGGGGACCATATTGTCCCAGTGTCTGCTCCACACCAAAAGCCCCACAGACCCCCATCATGAGTATGAGGGAGTCTAATTATATTATCTGCATAATAGTTAATGATCATTGTTGAGAAAGCTCTTCCATGTCTGAAGATATCACCAGGTAGGCCAGCAGGACAATTCTGGCTGTGTGGGACTACCAGAGGAAGGCAAGAAGAGGAAGGGAGGCGGTGGATAGGGGCACTGCAAGCAGTCACAGGCAGTGCCCCGAGATCTTCATGCAGCGCTGCAGCCCTGACAGGGGCTCAGAGCAGGACTGCCAGCGGCTGAGGTGGGGGGCAGCAGGCCCTATGCCCTGCCTGGCCCACCACTGTGCCTGGCTTTGGGCGGGAAGCAGCAGCCATCCCTTGCAGCTACCCGCAGGTAGTTCAAACTGGCACACACTATCACCTCACCTGGTGTGCCTCAGCAAGGCCGCGTTCGTTGTCTGTCATGGCTAAAAGGCAAGCGTCACTGAAAAATTAGCTACAACACAGGCAAGTCAACCTGAAAAAGGGATTTCCGTTCCAGAGGATGCACCTGTTTATTTAGTACAATAAAACTGCTTTGAAAGAAGGACAGCTAAAATAATGACATTTGATGTGTGTGGCGCTGTATGTCTCGTTGGCATAGCCTCACAAAATGCAGCAAACACAGGCCCTGTGGTGTAGCTCTGGTTGGGCCATTAGTGCCGTGGCTGTGTGCAGGCAGTCACTCGGCAATGGGACCCTGGGTGCTTCAGGCAGCCCCGTTGGGACCATGCAACCAGAAAGGAGTGCTGTGGGTGTCGAACAGTTAATGAGTAATTTAGAGTGCTTAGTGTTATTGGGGATTTAGGGTTTAATTAAGATAATCCACGATCAAAGCGCAACTGTATGTTGCTTCTAACATCAATACTGGCCGATTCCACGCATCGCATACAAACAAGAACCCCAAGTGGCCCTCTCGGGCAGCAGAAAGGGGAAAGGAGTTTTTTCTATACAGCAGCCTTAATAAATACATAAACCCCTAAAGGAAATTCTCTTTTAAAATGTGGAGGAGAGGGGGGGTGCTAAGCACACAATGGAACTTGATTAACAGAAAATCCTCCAATTACAACCAACCTACCTCCATCAAATATAAATTCAAGGCAAAGCTTAAGATGCAACAATATCGTGCAATAAATATATTAACTGAAAATATAAATAGCACTCCTGGACATGTGCATGTCATTTTAATTCAGAATTCCCAGGTTCAGTGAGACAGAAATAATTTCTGAATAAGCAAAGAGAAACCCCATCCTAAGTCACAATGCCCATAATAAAACAGAGTAAAGTTTACACAATAAATTGGATAAAACAAGAATCATAGTATCATAGAATGCTTTGGGTTTGAAGGGACCTCAAAGATAAATAAGAGCAACTAATAATTTTAAAATACAAAAATACGCAAATTCTGCAACTGCATGTTTATTTATCCATTCTCTATCCATTATACTGTAACGTTTCTAAGACACAAATCATACAACCAAACAGATGAATGTGGTGGCTCACTTTAAAAAGGTAGATCCTGAACAGCTTGTAAAACCATATGAACTATGTGTTCATATTTCATAATCAATACAATCAGGAGCATAGTCCTGAGCAGATTACCAGACTAGACTATCAGTATTGAATTTGCATATAAACTGTATTTAAATATTTATTGTTGCACAGTCAAGTACTTGCAATTTAATAAATGCCATAACTAAGTTTGCATATATAACTTCAGTTGCCATCTCTGTGCTTTAGACATCTTAAGGTCTCATGGAAAAATTGACATATTTTGATGTACCTAAAACAACTTCATCTTACAAGGTGAGAATCCCTAAACCAGCAGCTATTGATAATTTCATTCTTGTCAAATTATTGATATGTATTACACAGTTTTCAATTCGTGCTTTGGAAACGGGTTATTATGTCCTGGTGGTTTTACAATGCAGGTTACCACTGAAAGTACAAACATTAACTCATGCATTTACAAAGACACTTCACATGGCGGATGAGGTTGTGGTGTAATTTACTTGCAACTGTGGCATGTCTTTAAAATTGAGCTTTGTGTGGTGCTTTTTCTTTTGCTTTAATATAAATATATTTTCTCAAACATTTAAAAAAATAAAAAATAAAGGAGAGAGATACAATACTGAACCATTCAGATTGGCAGCATAGACAACAGCCCAGTAGTAACTTGTTGCTGTCTTCTACACAGAGAATTCAGATGAGGTTAATTCCAGGCTCTCAGAGGAGTTTATCAATTCTGCTTTTGTTTTCTCCTCCTAATCAAGTTCCCATTGTCTTCTTTAATACGCAGCTGTCCAGCAGGCTTGTTTTCCAGTCAGACTGCATTCGCAAGCTCTCCACGCATTAGTGGTTGGACAAGGAAAATCTCAGACATTACTCACAGTCTTAGTTTTAGCACCACAGTAACTTTCAGTGCAGTAACAGAAATGTTAGAGGTTCTGTTGAGCTCTGGAGTCCTCAGATGAAGTTACCTCTTTGTTAGCCAGCAGGGAGGCAGAGCTATAGCAACAGCTGTAAGGATCCGATGACCACACTACTTCCAAGATGCAGCAGAGCAAGAGTTCAGTTCATATATAGGAGCTGCGTGGCAACGGAGAACTATATATATAGATACAATCTTTCTAAAAATTACAAGCCATGCAAGGTTTGCGTGTAGAAGCGAAAACAATAAAATCAGACAGTTTATAGGTAAGAGAAAACTATTAGTATTTACTGAACAGATGGGAATTGTTTTTCTGGGGCTTATTTGGCCAAAAATTGATGACAGTCGTAAAAATAGCAAATTCACATCACTAGTATCAGAGTGGTTCTGCTGCCAAATTCCAAGTCCCTGTTCCAAAATGTGGCAATACTAGACCTGATAGTTTTAAATTCTCAGTACCAGGGAAATAAAATGTGAGAAACATGATCCTTTCATAAGGGTTCCCAGGATGATCCTGGAAATTCTACACCACTATATATACTTGGGGAGGAGTCACCATCTCTTCCTTAAATATAAAATAAAGCACAGTGGGTAAAATAAAATGCAATTACTTTTATATAAAAATGGATTCCAAGTTGATATTAATTCCTCCTCCCTCTCCTGAAAAGAATGGAGATTGTCAAGGTTAGTTCTCCAAAGGGAACTAACACTTACTTAGTATTGAGCAAATAATGTTAAAAGCTATTGGAATATGAAAATAAAAATCAGCAGAGGATAATAATCAAAGAAAACTAAACTTCAGAAGAAACATAATTTCCTGCTGTGTATATGCCCACACCTTGACTAATACATCTACCTCTGGCATTCCTACCTTGGAGTAATTAGTAGAAAAAATGCAGAGAAGGTGTCAAAGATAACAAGAAGCATTGAACGGTTTCACTTCAAGTCTAGAACTCGCTTTCATTGAATCAAGTCTCCCCCATAATACAACCGGGTCCTTCTTATCCCACAGACACAGTAACAGTATAGAATTAGGATTGATTGGAAAATGTGAGTTGGAAATCATTATGTGCCATTTATAAAATTAAAGAAATGGGGCATTATGTTAGAAAATAATCAGCCATTTAAAATTTAAGTGAAACTGGACATCATTGGATGATATGGAAACTAAAAATATTAATGGCTTTTAAAAATTTTGAAAAAAATATGAGTGTATGTCCCTTGGTAGCTAATGAGCACTGTGAACCAGATACACAAATGAGCTCAAGCAGTCCCTAACTCACGACCTGTCAGAAGCTCAGCGTGTTTACCAATGCAAGGATCACTCTATACCTGACCTGTTTCCTATAATCCTCCCTAGGTATCTGCTATCATTAGCAGCAGCAGCCTGACATTTCATTTTGGTCTCTGGCTGTTCTCACTTTCTTACATTACTGCGCAATATTAGCACAGCAAGCCTATGCCAGACAAACAAGCAAAAGCATTCACTGATCTGCATGTGGCCTAGATTCCCGTGCTTTTTTCAGTTTCTGCTAATTGTGTATTTGCTCTGTTTTCACACCAAAGAAAATATTTCATTAATACCATGAAAGGTCTCCTCTTCCCAATCACCCAGAGCTACCCGTTTATGGAGGCACCTTGTTCTCCTACATGTGTTTACATTCTAGTTTGTTATTCTATGGTATTTAAAATTATAATTAGCTGAAACAGTAAGATGAGCTTTGTCAGAAAAAACATTTCACTTCTTAAAGTCATGCAGCTAGGCTTCTCACTGATTTCTCTAATTCCACAAATGGGGTCGATGCATATGAGAAAGCATCCATTTCATACATACCCTCTGGTAGCTCAGGATATGATCCTAAATGAACTCTTAACACAGCGATGTGATGCAAAAAAACAAAAGATGTCACTCAAAACTGATGGCACTTTATTGAAAAACAAGTAATAAGAACTTTAAATTCTGAAAGCAGTGGAATGACAGGAGCAGAGTCTCCATAGTAGAACTTCTTTTTGCATTTTTATTTAAGATTTTCTTCAGCTGGGTTATTAATCTAGTGTCTCTCTGTTTTAATTAAATTAGCAAGAGATTAATATATTTCAATACATATCACACTAGGAGCCCCCCAAACTCTGATTGTCATTGGACATTCGAATTTTGCACACAAAAATAGACTGAATTTCTTCCTGCCAAATATGATTGGCCAGCAGGTTAAGAAATTATGAGAGACAGACTGCAATACATGACAATGCAACCCTAATTTCCCCAAGAAACCTGCTACAAAGCCCTCTGAGAAATTTAAGGGGAGAGCTGGAGAGGAGGAAGGGAATTCTTTACCCTACTATAATGGAGACAAGTTGATGTAAAAGGAATAAAAAGACAGTGTTTAACCAAGTAAAGAAAAAGGCCAGAGAAGCATTTAAAGAAACTATAAACTCCAAGGGACATCTCACAGTGGCGTTACTCTGAATGGGAAGGAAATCTTTGCTGAAATAACACATTTCTGGAAGCCTGAAGTATTGGATACAGTCACTCAGCAGCAAGCAACACGTACAAAGAATCAATGGTTCAAAGTATACATCAGATGCTGTCCAAATATCCATCAGCTTCAAGACAGAAGGCATATGTAAGTACAGATATTTGAGAAATATTAGAAAAGATTCATCTTGAATTTACCTGTAGCCATTCAGTAATCATACTTTAACACATCCATACACTGCATTAGAACTCTGAAGTTTCACGTTGATCTTCTTGATAAGTTTATTGGAAAATAATGAGGCCCTTCATGTCAGTACTAGTCTGGATAACTGCAAAAGGGACAACTAATTGTTCTTTACTTCTGAATTGAATTTTTTTTTTCTTTTGCATTGTATCCTTCAAGAAAAATAATATTCTTACAACTTTTACATCCACATATATCAATAAAGTAAATGAATGAGAAAACAGGTGCAAATGAATGTACAATTGTGCCAATTTGATGTGCAGGTTCTAGATTTTCCTAATTATTCACTGAACTTTTTGCTGCAAAGAACTTGAGCTGAATAAAAATGTTGAATGAGGGTACTGAAATAGTAAACAATTAGGATGCTGTATAACATTCATTTGAGTACTTTTAGTTTAAACATAGCCACTATTTCATGGATTGCATAAGTATATAATTTATGTATCACTAGGATCTAATAATATACTTACACAAAAGGACTCTACCCAAAATATCTATGGCAGGTACAGGAATAAAAGTGTTAGCACACTGTTGAACATTATTCATATGAAGTGTTAGGAAAGTGGGGAACAACTTTGTTTACAGGCAAATTCACAAATAAAAAGAGCTCCAGTAGTAAAACTATATAAAAAAAGATCATGTTTTTTAGACTAATCTTATCTAATACCTCCAAAGAAGCATTAACAGGTTTAGTATGGGTTTTAATGCCCATAAAAAAGAATATTCTTAAGATTTCTAGAAAGCAAACCAACCTTTATTACTCCCAGCCTTTTTAAAGTATCTGATTCTTCTTCCATTTTTATTTAACCCCAGGTGAATTATTGCTACAAAACTTACATGTGTTATTTCTTTTCTTCCTTTCTTTTCAAGATGTTAAGCTATTAATATTATAGTAATAAAATCAATTTGATTTTATGTTGGCTCAATAGTCTCCCAAGTCTATTTGGTGGTTTGTTTGATAAATGAGGAAATTCAATGAAGTGTGAGTAGGTTAACTAGTGATTGATCAAATGATATCCAGCAAGTAATGAGAAAAACCTGTAAACAGTGGGGAGAAGGCCTTTTGGCTCAGAAAAGTGAATGAGACTAAAACCAAGTAAACCCAGGTAAAGTGCGGCTTGGTTATTTTTTTTTTCACTGTGGCAGAGACATTTATAACAATCCTCTCTGACAAATGTCTACCTGATATAAAGGTCTATGCTAAGCTTTACAAAAAACAACCAAGAAGAGCATGTGGGAGCTCAGCTCTATCATGTGTAAAATAATTGAGTTTAACTCAGTCGCGAGTTCAGAGTGCTTGTGAAGTCCTGTGCACAGAAGTATTATTAGTCCTATAAAGTACTTCCAAGCAATATGAACTATCTGAGCTCATAGTTCATTTTAATACTTCACAACTGGCATGAAGAGATAGAAATGATGGTGAAACTAACAAACATTTTTGTGCACAGCTTCATCATCATTATTTCTTCATGTCTAAACAAAAACTGCTGCCTCTCTACTTGCAATAATTCATGGAACTTATTGACTAACAGTAGATGGTAAAGCTCTACTGCTGATTCTCACAGAAGTTATCAAGCCATATGTAAGTGTTCTGGCATTAGTTAGTCCTAGGCATCCCATTTGGCAAATACACAGAAGGTACTTCGCTGTTACTTAACATTGTGTTTTCAGGTCAAGTAACTATGGTATGCTCCTGGGTACCATCAACCACTTCCACACAGCTGCAGGGCTCTCATCTGGAAGTTTTCTTTAGCATTCACATTTGAAATAACACTAGCATGTGCTGCTAAATACAGGAGAGTGGACATCAGGGCTCATGTTAGAATCAGAGGGGATGAAAAAGCTCTGGTCCAGTTAAAACTTAAGGGTCAATACTTTGGTGCAGGTGTTAAAGCAACCGCTGTGGAAAAAGGGGTGGAGAATGGAAGCTTCAAGGCTGTTACCCATCATCAAGGTGTGTGGTTCACAGGAGGATATTTACATAGGAGGTGGGCTGCAGCACTCTTAGTACTTTTAATAAATCTCCAGTTACTGTGACGTATTTCAAGAGTACAGGAATTAGCTCAGAAGAACTAATCAATAGTGGAATTAAAAGGTCTGGTATGTGATTTCATTACAGTCTGAGTCAGAAAATGAAGGTATTTTAAATAATTCCATCCAGGGTGTTTTACTCTGTGAAACCTATTAATTATATGAAACATGCATTAGGGCAAAAAAACTCCCTGTATTACAGGCTAGAAAACGTGCACAGCAATCATGGGTTTCACTGGGGGTCTGGGTTAGTAAGACGTGATAGAAGTAGAGTAAGGTGGATGCTATTTGCATATTTTTTTCACAAGCCATATATTAAAAAGACTTTATACCAGATATTACTCTACTAGATCCAGTCCTGGCAATATGAAAATACACGTAGAACTGAATAATGACTTTAGGGCAACAAAATAGTCTAAAACCATGTAACATTTTACTTACCATTTAGAAAGTATCATTGGGTTAAATCCAAACATTACTGAGACATGCTTTGGGAAAAATTCTCCAGGTAGACTCCAAAGATTGCATTCTGCATGCCTACAGACATGGGAGGGCTTTTAGCTTATTTTCAAGACTATTGATTTAAAGACTCTGTAGCAGAATGAACAGATAAGACATACAGTGTGGACTCCATTTTCAGGGATATTTTTCAATCTCCTGTGGTCAGATGACCAAGACTTAGATGTGGACTTTTGAAAACAAAATAAACCACAAAGGCTAGTGCTGCAAAATTCATTTTATTTTTAGTTTTATCTTGTTATTTTAGAAGCTGCTGGTTTTGGGCCCTTCCTACATTGCCAGCACTATTCCTCACCTCTCCGATTACAGTTGCACAAAAAGCTTTATAAAGCTTGATTTGGTGTTCCTGTCCATTAAAACTAGTAGTCGCAAAGGGACAATTTGTATCTCAGGTAAGGTCATTTTCCTTCAAGTTTTGGTGCAGCTATGAAAAACCAGCACCTAAAGGAGTTGTAAGACTTGGCCTCTTAAACAATGAATTCAGAGGAAACCTGGAACATGTAAAATAGTAGGAAGAAGTTCCAAACTGAAGACATCCAAATTAAGTTCTTTCTCAGCTGCTTTCAGAGCAAAATTCAAGGTGAAGGGGGAATTTGACTGGTATGGCCCAGTTGAGACAGAGTAGGTTAAAGCAGGTTCAGGGCTGCTCTAGCTGCTTGATGAGGGTTGCTATTATGCTGTTGTGCCATCTAGGGATCACAAGTGCAATACCCGGGGGCATACTCCATCTAAGTCAGAGCCTGGTAAACTATGGTTCTATATCTCAACCTCAACTACTTCCAGTTAAAGGATAATTCTATTCAGCAGTCACATCTGCATTTCTTTCTCTTATTCTTGTGTAAGTCAAAGGAGGAGATGGAACCAAGACTGACCCAAAAAAGTGTTACTTTAGGCGACATTAGTTACTGTTTGAGAGCTTTAATCTCTGTACTCAGGAACAAGTAAGAATCCCTCAGACTGAAACGGTGCACTACTTTGATCATCTTTGGGGACATCCTTTGGACCCTCTCTACTCCATCTGCAACTTTCTTGAATTGTGGGGACCAAAACTTGATGGGGTACTCCAGCTGTGGCCTGACAAGTGGGGAGTGGGGTGATTACGTCTCCATCTCTGCCAGTAACATCCCTGTGGATGCAGCCCAGGATCCAATTTTATCTTTCTTGCTGCTGTGGCACACTGATGACTTGGATCAGGATAAACAGACCTGTCCAGGAGCAGAAATAAAAATTTTGGGGTGTATGATGGCCCAGAAGTACATTGAGCAGTGATGGACAGATAATACCTAACATTAACTTGGCAAAAATGTTAAATCACTGCCCAGTTCCCAGTCAATGGGGCTTGCTTGGCCCTCTGGCACTGAAGAGACAGACTGCAGGTAGACTCTTACAGGTTTTGCCAGCTGCATGACTGTCCTGGTTTTGGCTGAGACAGCGTTTCTAGTAGCTGGTAGAGTGCTGTGGTTTGGATTTAATATGAGAATAATGTTGATAACACACTGACTTTTTAGGTGTTGCTGGGCAGTGGGACTGTATACACAAAGTCAAAAACTTCTCAGCTTCTCACGCCCTGGCAGGTGCACAAGAAGCTGGGAGAGCACAGCCAGGACAGCTGACCCTGGCTGGCCAAAGGGATATTCCCTGCTATGAAGTGTCATGTTCTGGATAGAAATGGGGAAGCGAGCTAGGATCACTGCTCAGAAACAGAAGGCATCAGGTTGGTTTTTTCTGCATGTGGTGAGCAATTGTATTGTGTGTTGGGTTTTCTATTATTATTACTACTAATGTTGTTGTTTGTTGTTGTTGTTATTATTATTATTATCATTCTCTTCCTTGGTTATCCTATTAAACTGTCTTTACCTCAACCCATGAGGGTTTTCTCCACCCTCCTCCCCATCCCCCTGGGGGGAGGAGAAGTGAACGTGTGGCTGTGTGGTGCTCAGCTGCTGGCTAGGGCTAAACCATGACAATGAATCAATACTTTCTCATGGTATATATTTCAGTGTATGCTCAGGTCTCATCTATAAAAGATTCAGTGGCAGCGGGGACCTACTTGCATTTTACATTTCAATGTTTTAGTTTAAGGGTTGAATGACAAGAGTAGGAATGTTTTTCATACAAGGAACTTGAGTTCCTAATGAACATGTACTAGAACAGACACCTATGCTGACAATAAATATCTTGTCATGTGCTCCCCTTAAAAGTTCTAGTCGTAAAGCAAAAAGTACAGATGAAAACAAATTTTAAACTAACAAAAAATTAAGACTAATACAGATTTTTTCAAACTGAACTACTAGTTCTTCCAGGTTTCAATCTTATTCAATCACAACTAGTTAGCCTCTGTTTTCAGAAAATATGTATTCTTAAAAATACATATTTTGATTCTCAAACATTAATCAATTGCTAAGTAATTTTAGAGACAGTTATATCAGGAGAAATGTTAGTGGTAAAAAGAAAATGTTAGGTAAAAGCTAAAGTTCTATCATCACAAAATAAATTTGATGCTATTTTTTAAAATTAAGAGGAACCTGAGATGAAATAAGCTGCTATGAACATAAAGAATGTATTCACAAACAGCTGAATTCCCCTTTCTTCCATTTGTGGACTGATATACCTATTTTAAGTCAGCTTATGTGGGTAAAGCGGAAGTAAAGGCTTTTTTCTGCCTCATACCAGGCTGTGAAGCACATCTCTGTGAAGTCTGAATGTCAGTGTTACAAGCACAGCTCTTTGCTTGCAGGTGTGCCGTTTACAAGCCACTCAGAAACATTTACGTGAAGATTTCTGTGCAGCCTCGCATGCTGTGCATAATCTTTCATTGCTAAGACCGAAAGGGCTCTGGCAATGCTTCTTGGAAATTTCCTGTGCAAGTAAAACGTTGTGATGCAGCTGGCAATCTGTGCACTACATCTAGCCTGTAGACTTTGGGCCTGATGGTTCTTTGCTTTGTGGAAACTACGGAGCATTTTTTGACAGAAGAGAAAGACTCTTCTTGCCCCTTGCTAGGAGATGCTGCTATGATTAGGTCCATGTGAGTGGAAACAGCAGAACAAGGAGCGCATTCCTTACTGACATGGGCAGAGCAGGAATCAATGTTATTATTGTCTCTGCAGCACATCAAGGGAGGGCAAAATTTAGACCAGTGTGACATAAAATATACAAGATACTACATGAAAAGACTGCACCCCTGCAACATGGTATGTCTACTAATATAGACCACCTCTTGCTGATAGATTACATTTCTAATCAACAAGATAATTAAATTTGGTCAACTTAGTCTTCAGAGCTTTTTCTAACATTAATAAAAAGGCTAATAGTAAACACATTGTTTAAACTAAAAAATAGGAAAACTGCCAATAAATATATGCTGTAAGTCAGAATATCTAGAAAATCAACAAGGATGTGAAAAAGCAAAGAATATTTGATCAGCAAAATTAGGGATATGAGAAGGAATTTAAGAAAATTCAGGTTAAAAATAGGTCATAAGTATTGTATTTGTCTCTGAAGGGTTTGAAATGTTACAGCTGATATTTAATAATGCAGAAGAGCAGATATGTCAAATAGGCAATTTCATATTTGATAATATGATGGAAAATGTATAAAACCAGATGATGTATATGAACTACTGTGTTTTGCAACAGCAACCAGTAATGGCAAGAAAAAAGAGTCATTGTCTTCTGATATCTTAAAATAATGAATGCTTTATTATTTGCATCGTGGAAATTCTGATGAGCTGACCAATGAATGCATTGAGCTTGCCAACCAGAGTTTGTGCTGCCTGATTCTAGTTCCTCAGTGAAAAGTACCCACATTGAATTAGTATTATCTATAAAAAGCTAAACTTTATAACAAACAAAAAGAAATGTTATGATTGCAGTTCACAGACTTGCTGAATTTTGAATTGTAAAGGACTTTGATTTGATCACCTCAGACCTTATACATAACCTCAAAGTTATATGCAACTGTAGGCTCTTCTTAAATTCCCTTGATATCCTCTTCCGATGCTCATCAAGCTTTTGCTGACTATACTGGCTTCCATTCAGTATGTCACGAGCATCAGAACATTTCAAAAAGGAAAACTGAATTGTGACAGCACTGCCTTCACCATACAGATGGTGCATTTTGTTTGCAGCAGCAGTAAAAGTGAACACCATGAGTGACTCTGAACAGTTCTGAGATGTTTTCAACAGTAGCCTTTTATTCTGAATGACAAACATGAGTTCAGAAAAGAACAGATAAAATCTGCTGAACACATAAACCAGTCAACAGGCAAGTCAGCGGAACACAGATGGACTGCAGCCATTATTCACCTTATCTGAATCCGTGGCATTTCTGCTGAAATTTCCTAGGTATAATAAATCACATGGAAAAATGGTCTTCAATAGTAGCTCATCTAATAAAATCCATATGGGATCCCCTTAACTGTCAGAAGATGAAAATGTGAGAGAACAACAGAATGTATTTACTAAAGCAGAGGCATCAATTGCATGTTCCCTTGTTTTGGCACAACACACTGTAAACAATCCAACAGCAGTAGCAACAGCTGTATCTTACAGTCTGGGAACAATGCTTGCACAAGAACCACTGTGGACATAAAAAAGGAAAGCAAGCATGTGAAAAAGATGCCTTAGCAGTTACCTCTGCTTACAGACATCTCAGTGAGTATTCAGCATCAATTTTAATACAATGAGGATCCAATGATTAGATTCAAAAGCACTAATAACCTCCCACCTGGACCAAAGCTGATGTGATTCTCTTTCAAATATGAGCACATAATAAGGAAAGTATGCAGAACAATCCCAATCAAGCAGTTGCCAAAGTTAAGAGAAAGGTTTCACAGTGAACTTTTTTTCCTTTGGAATTTATTGTAACTTTTTTTTCTGAAATCACACCCAGTATTTCCCCACCAGCTTAATCCAATTAAATACAGCCAAGAGTTTTAAAAATGTATCTGTGCCAACATGGTGTGGCAAAAGTATTCTTTTAATAAGTATACTACCATATAGGACTTTTAATTCTGAAAGGATGACACATTTTAATTCCTACAACAATTCAACAGAAGATAACCTTCCAAAACTCATGAGGATTGTTAAATGCATAGAAAGATGTAGGTTATGAGCTGACCAATCTGTACAGTGGATCTGAGTAGCTACTTTCAGACCATCATACAAGGATGAAACACGGGGAGTAAAGCTATCCTGAGAGACGTGTGGCATACCTTGGCAACCAACCGCAAGGGATGTTTCAGAGGTTTATTTCTGGTTTTTTATTTTCATAGGACTCTCGTGCATGCTTGTAACAAATCACTTTTCCTCCTGTATTGACTTGGCTCTTTTTCCACAGCTTTTTCCATTGAACATCATCCTAAAACCATCTGAACTGTCACTGGCAGGACTTCTGATGTGAAAAGGATGAATGACATATCGATCTGTGACAATACTGTCATTTAAATCTATTTGGTCTAATCATAAAGTATTTCAGGTCCCTGTACAAGGAAAGAAATTCAGCAGTGCAACTTCAGTGTCTGAAACAAAGAAAAACATCCCTAGAAGTAAGATTAATGAGATAAGAAATCCTTTCTGATGCTCAAGTACTGCAGAGTTTGGATGAGAGGAAAACAGTGGTAAATGGGTTTCTGGCAAAAGGCGTCTTGGATCAGGTTATTAAGGTGGGCAGGAGTACAGCAGTTTGTGTATCTGTGTACAGGCAAAAGCAGAATTCTGAGAGCAGTTCTAAGTCTGTTGACAGAAGAATTGAGAAGGTATGATTGAGAAGGGATTACTGCAAAGGATACAGAAATTAAGAGGATGAAATTAACGAAATTGTAGGATATACAGAAAAAAATACTAGGAGTTCCCTTACTTTATTATGGGGCAAGTAGTGTGACTGTTGTTGGCATATTGCATTTGTTTCTGATGTCCATGACTCGTGAAGCGTTAAGATTGCTAATAAACTGCAGAAGCATGACGATCACTTCACACACATAACAGAGAGAAACATTTTCTGCATCTTATATACTCAAACAAAACCAGAAGTTAGGCAGAGAGATGTAAAGAGGAGGTTTAGTAAGGGAGGTTTAGTAAGTTACAAAGCTTTTAAAAAATATCTGACCTGGGTCAAACAAGAATTAATCTCAGAAAGTCTATGTCCTCCTTTATAATACAGTCAGGCATCAATGATCCATTCTTATGCTATAATTTATGAATTTTCCAAATTACAGCAAATCAGGTTCAAGAGCAATTATGCAGCTATGTGAACGTTGTGCATTGAAAAAAAATGCGAAATATTTATGCATTTTGTGATCTTTCAACTGAAAATCATTCAGTGCCATTTTCATGAAAAGGAAACAAATTATCATTTACATACCAGTTGCAAAATCACTTTGATATTCTTCAGCTATTGCTATCTACCTACTGATTTACTGACTAAACAGGACAGATAATTCACTTCCTAAAGACATCAATAAAAGATTGTCAAAAGAAGATCAGTGTAATTTGTTTATTACAACTGTAGAGGCAGAGACCTATTTGGAAAATATAGCAGCAAAGTTAAATCTTTATGGGCAAGATAAAGATTAATGAAAATGAAAGTAAAAAAGAACAATAAAAGCAATTATACAACAAGCAAAATATAAGAAGTGGTTTCACTAATTTGTGTAAGACGACATTATTTGAATGCTGTCAGGTTTTAGCTAGTGTTGGCCTGAATCCTCAAACACAGCTAGTTTGTTTCTTTGCTCCCATACCAATATTCTATTACCCTGTGTTTGGAGTAAAACCTTGAGATGAACATTCATACCGAGCACTGGACAAAGCTTTAAAAAAGGAAGCGTACAGAATGGGTGGTGGTGCTCTTTGGAGTTACTCTGCACAACAAGAAATTTGGGGAAACGACATCAAGTCAAGAGAGGGTTGTTCTTAAAGCAGAGGAACACACATTCTTCAGCTTTTCTGGGAACACTTATTCAGATTTTTTTTAAAAAGCCACAATGTGCATGTCAATCACTATTTCAATTCTCAACATTTAGCCCCTGCTACACACTGGTTTCAGTTAAAACCGATGATGAGATCAAATACGACAGAAAATGACCCTGGCTTAAACAGTTACCAAGCATCGGCTCATCTGCAGAACTAGCAAGCTTTAAGTCAGAAGAAAATCTGGGGAAGTTCAGTTTAGTTTAGCCTATCACAAAAGAATCCAGTGACATTCTTTCACATTTGCCACACCATAACACTTCTGCAGACACTCATCAAGGCCCATCTCATTTGAGGTTATTGACTTCACAGTGTTTAGCCCTATGTTGCATCATGGCTAGCTTGTCACATTTTTGCTGTAGTAAATGCAATTTTGTCTAAGGTATTTTCATGCAAAATAATGACAAAGAATTGTCAAATATGTGCCTGCTACTACTGCAATGCCACTAATAAATGTCGGGGGGAGAGAGAAGGAAGGGAGGAAATTTAAAAGCCTACATGAACATAACATAAAGAACATACTAAGAGGTGTATGAGCTCATGGCTTGCTCTCCTGGATATAGCTATGACCTAAAAGAGCCTCATGGCCCTTCCTGCCCCTCCACTCTGTGGTGAGGGCTGTGTCAGGGCATTTACTCTCTGGAGGATGCAGAGATGAAGGCTTCTCAAAAAACAGGTAAGAAGAGAAGGCACTTTCGCAGTGTGCATGGTTGCTTTGGTCCCAACCCTCCTCTGTGCTTATCTACTTGCATTAGCAAGTTTGAGGTGACCCTTTAGTAAGCAGGTGTTAGTATAAAGAGCACTACCACCAGGATCAGTGCTTATGAATTCCCCAAATATGAGTTAGGACACTATCAACACATAGTTCTCAAACTAGCAGTAACAACACTTTCATTCCTATAAAAAGCATGCTGTGTATTTTAAAAAAAATAATTAAATCTCAGCAGCTACATCTCTTCAGGCCCATGTAACTTGAACTGCTCTCTCTTTTTTTTCTAGGACTTGTTAACTTCTAGCAGGCCTGGTTTAGGATTTTTCCATGTCACCCTGCCTTTTGGTTCCTTTCACTGCCTCTCCTGTATCAAACATAAGCTTTGCATCTGCATGTCCAATGCTCACACGGCCTGCTACTCCCCTTCTCTAGATATTTTCTATCATTATAAAAAAAAGATGACAATTTGATTAGACTTCTGTAGTTCGCCTGCTGCTTCTTCAAACAAACATCTCTGTGGTTTCTTCCTTGCTGCCCTTCTTGTTGGAGAAGTTTTCTTTCCACAGCCACAAACCCAAATGATTTTCTTCATCAAATCCCACCTTATGTCTTCTTCGCCCCAATGTATACACAGAAACAAGAGTTGAGCTGATGGTGTGTCGCAAACTGTGCCTTCCCAGCTGATCAATACAGTTTCATTGTTTCTCTCATCTGTCTGTAGCCATCTGCTCTCTTTTGTCTTATACTTATGAGCTCTTCAAGGCAGGAATTATCTTTTTGCCCTATATTTCTATACAGTATATCATCATAATCATAGTCCAGGATTAAGGCCGCTAGATAGCAGGATAATACAAGCCAATAATAATGATAACGTAAAAATTTGCTCTAAATTCTTTGCAATTTTTTATTTTTTTAAATCTAAGGCCTAGAAATAGGAGGTGGTTCTGGAAAAAACCCCACTGATTTCACCGGTGTTTTCAGTGCCTCTGAAAAGGGTTTAGAATAGCAGTGGATGGGAATATTAATTCAGGTCTTCTAACACAGCACTGGATCAGGCTCAGCAGGTCTGACAGCCCGTCTCCATTGTAACTCCTACTAAAGGCAGGAAAAGGACTCTCATGGGAAATGAATCAGGCCCTGCGGAGCCGGTGAGGCAGTGTGCTAGAGGAGCTATGCTAGTACCTGGCAAGACAGGTGGGTGGCTCGGCCTGAGGACCACGTATCAGCATTTTATGATGGGCTCTAATTTAAATATGCCATATATTGCTGGGGCTTCTTTTTCTTTTGAAGGCGAATGTCCACAAAGTTAAAGGGCTGCAACACAATATGAGGTCATAATATGAGACAATCCAAGGTTATTTCCGCAGAGACTGTAACTGAGGTGGGCTACTCTGAACCCCAAATGCCAAACCAGAAGCATTACAACGCGTGTGCTTCCCTGCGACAGGCCTGAATGTCAGTAACCGCCGAGAATCCCCATTCCCGCGTCCTCTCCGCGCCCACACGCTCGCTCAGGAGACTGGATGATGTCAGGGGGATCATTTTCCCTTGCGCTGGACACTGGGAGCGTGCGAAGGCACCCATCTTCTGGGAGCACGTTTCCAGCAGGGACTACCTGACTCAGCTCGCAAACTAGAGCCACAGCATCAAATTTCCCAGCCCACTTAATTTGAAAACCTGCCAAGATAGGTGAAAGCCCTTATAAATATGTAAAGCAGGAAGTTCAAATTACACAGTGATGTAAATTCCCAGTGATTGATGCCCTTTTAAAAAACAATAAAAATCCTCGAGAAAAGTACAACGTTGGTAAATCTGCTTTGCTCCCCGCGGTGTCTGGTGGGGCCGTACGGAGTTTGGATGATGTATTGTACTTTTCGTGCGGATTTTATTTCGGATTTCTACCACTTCCTGGAGGCCAGGGGGAGGCACGGTGGGAGGAACCAAAAAACTCGGTGCCACAGCCATTTTGTTTGTGGGCAGCATGGTAGAATTCTGTCAGTCAGTATAAGGAGGGGTTTTTAAAACAGTATTTATGGAAAAACTATTCCTGCCATAGCGGATGTATCTGTTGAATTTAGTGTTAATTTAGTTCTTTCGTAAGGTAGGTATTTATATTTGTTAGCAAACGGAGTATTTGTTGGGATCCAAGCCTCCCCACTTTCCAGGAATCATGGATTTTGTTTCAGGCATGACTGGCTTTTTTAGATGCTGCGAGGTTGCTGGAGTACGGCAGGGCTGGGGTGCGGGCTGCGGGCTCGCCCGATGCCCTGGGGGAGGGCGGAGGGATGCGCTTATCGGCAGAAACTTGCTCCAGGGTGAGGAGTGGGGGCTGGGGCGGGGGGAGGGAGAGAGGGAGGCAAAACGGCAAAGTCTCCGAATTATTTTCTCCAGCTGTCTTGCTTTATTAATTCTCGAGAGGCGGCTGTTCTCATTGAAAGGAGGGACAAGGGGGGGTTGCGTGGAGCGAGCCGTAGTTTTGCAGTGTCACTGGAAAACCAGCGCTAGACTTTGGTCCTGTGTGTTTCAAAGGCGGGTGTAAAATGGCACACTGCATTTTTCCAGGCGGCGGTAGCGGCGGCAGGGGGGGCGGCGGGGCCGCTGCCCGCGGAGCCCATCGAGCCGCCGCCGGCCCTGGCAAAGTTGTGACCCCGGAGGCGCCCGGCTCCCCCGCCCCGGTTCCCGGCCGCCCGCCGGCATCGCCCGCAGACCCTCGGGGAAGCCGCCTCCGTCCTTAGCCGGCGATGCCGGTGGGGGTGAGGAGGGGGGGAGCTGGAAGGAAGCAAGGAAGGAAGAAGGAGAAAAAGAGGAGGAAAAAAAAAAGTCTCACTTTTTGTATTTGCGAAATATTTTAAGGATGTTCGGGGAGCCCTTTGCAGCATGGAGGTGGCTGGTTGTAGGAGAGCGAGTATGCAGTCCATATTGTTACAGCCGTCTTGCGAGGACTGCCTTTTCCGACGGTAAGTTTGCGTTTTTAACCAAAAATATTAATTGCTGCGGGTTTTGGGGGGGATTTTTTGGTTTTTGTTGGTGTGGGTGTTTTGTTGGTTTGGTTTTGTTGGGGTTTTTTTTATGGCGCGTGTCAGTGGTGTGGAAGGTTTTCGTTGTGTTGCTGAAGAAAACGTAGCCTTGTATTTCTCTTAGCTTTGATCTCGTGTATCCCACCCAGCGATGTCTCTTTAATATCGACAATTACTGAAGTCAGTTTGGTTTCCTCTTTAAAATTTTATACACGCGAAGCTGAACAGCAACTTAGGTTCCATTTAAGAGTGTAACAACTCAGATATTTTCCAGATGGACTTGGTCTTGGGTTTTTTTTATTCTGGCTTTTTGTTTGGGGGGTTTCTTTACCGAGTAATAAACGGATCCAGGACCAAATATGTGATTGTCTTTATAAATGTAACGCAGCTCTAATATACGAAGCAGCATATTATGTTGCTGCTATATAGTCTGTTCGTGGCTAAAAGAGTTTACAATGCCATTTGTGATGGCTCTTGATGGATTACTTTGGTCTAAAGTACGGGGGGAAACTGCCCTTGGTGTGGTGAAGATGGAGATTGACATAAGAGGGTTTATATTAAGTTATGTCTCTTACTAAACAGTGACCTTTTTATTTGCAAATTAGCGCTCTTGTGGCAATTAGCTTAGAGCATTAGTTATATAAAGGTTCTTATTTCACCGCACTTCATTTAGATGTCGCGGTGGTTTGTTGTTTGGTTTGGATTTTTTTTTTTGGGGGGGGGAGTGGTTTGTTTGTTTCTTCTTTTTCCTCCAAGAAGGTACATTTGGGAGACATTTTGTAATTTTTGGCATTTTTCTAGGCTTTTTTTTTTTTTTTTTCTCACGGTGGGAGCCCTTTTTTGTTTTGCGTTACTCGGTGCTGGTGGCGCTGCGGAGCCCCGAAACAATTCGTGTCCCTGGCTGTGACGGGGGAGGGGGCCGGGGAGCGCAAAAGGTGGGGCACAGCTTCAGCTATTGTATCTTTGCCTTTTCTCTCCATCAAAAGTCACCGCGGATCACTTAGAAAGACGATTAAATTGTATCTCTGGAGAAAAAAAAAAAAATGGAAGTGTTGCTTGAACTGTGGCCCGGAGCAGGCATGACCTCCCCCTTTCCCTCGTTTGTGTAACGAAGCAGATTTTTATTATTAATTTTTTCCCCCAATCCTGTACCTAGAGACCAGTTTTCTTCAGCAATGAGATTTTTTTTTTTTCTTTGCGGCCCCACCCCCTAAATGATTCTACAGCGGCTGGAGAGGAAAGGCTTTCTAATGATTCTTACACACAATATGGAAGGCTTTGGTACACACTTATTGTGCAACTAGTCCATTGTTTGCGAGTGGGGAAGTTAAAGGTTGTGTTGGACGCTCGTTTCTAAACCCCCAGGTCCCTCTTGCTTGCCTATGCAGATTCCTGGTTGAGTGTGGATTGTGTACAAAGGTGGGATTGTAAAGAAGGGAAAACCTAATGTAGTCCTTCAGGTTGTAGCAGGAGTCACCTGAAGTGGGTGGGTTTTTTCTTCCCGGTTGCTAACCAGAGCATGCGTTTTACATGTATTTATAAATAGATATATATTAATGTGTCTTGGTTTTTCTTTTGTTAAAACCTACAGATCACCATGCAAGTGCTTTAGGAGGCTTTCTGCTAAAATCCATGTTGTGTGTTTAAGAAAACAGAAGTGATTAATGTTCTAAGGTGGCGGGTGGGAAGACATAGTCAAGCCTATGATCAGAGCATATATTAGAAAAATCAACAGGTTCAAGAATAAATCTAACAATAAATTCAACACATTTTTAAAGAATCAATGTGTCTTATTATTTTGGAGTGATATGAAGCTGACAGTTTTCAAGAGCTTTGCATCTATTTTGCATATTAATGTCTTCATTATTTTCAAAGAACAAATTTGATAAATACTGTACTGTTTGAAACAGTCTCTAAATTTCTCATGAGCATTTCAGTCTTCAAAAATGCATTTAGATTTTGTTTTTAAAGAGAAAGTTTGCTCATTAAGTTATTTTTATGGAAACTGATACACAATTGCAAGTAGGTCTCTATAATGGTGTCCTTTTTTATTTTAAAGGAAGGTAAAATTTGCTTCTATGTTGCATAAATATATCCTGTAACCTTCTTTCAGTTAGACACAACTATATCCAAGAGAGCAGTCAGCTTTCATCTCTCCTCTGTCAGACATCATCTGCTTTTATGAAGCCTTGGCTGGAGCACAGGGTCCTGCTGGTCAATGATGGTGCGATGTGACCATGACAACTCCAGTGTCCTGGGTACAACTCAGGTCTTAAAGACAAGTATCAAGATATGGACCCTCTGGGAAAGTGTGGATTTTGGGCATCTTCCACCTCTGAGACCTGGTCACTGGGTCACAAAGTTGGCATTTTGGGTCATGCCAATGGAAGTAGAACCAATTGTTCTTGAATCTACTCCAGTAATTATAAATCTGGGCTACCTACATCTGAGTAATTCTGATACTTTCATTCTCTTCTTTACATTGTGTAGACCAATATGCAGTTTGTTCATCCATGGACAACAGTCCAAATGATAAACTACTGAAGGTAGTTTCATGCCTCTGCTCCTCATGTCATCCTGGACTACGGAAGTGGTGATTCCTTGTGACTGCAGCCTCTGCACGCAGGCCATGAAGGAACTGATTGACAGTGATCTTGCTGCTCAGGGGCAGCTTCTAGCTCAGTGAAGTCAGGAAGGACATGATTGCTGAAGAGAAACTTCCTTCACACTTGCTCTTCTTTCTCCCATTCAGTTGGGGTTACCCATAACGTTGGTTATGGTTTTGCAACCCTGATGCTGCATCTGGTGAAAGTGTCTGTTCTCACCCCTACCAAGAAGTCATAATGGGAGGAGTGAAGTGCTGATGTTTTGCAACACAGCAACTTCCTTGCTTCTCTCCTCCTTCCTTTTTGAGCCATTGTTGAAGTAGAAATAGTTCCCAGCAGATGCTGCAAATGAAGAGTAAGAATTTATTCAGATGTGAGAGAATTTATTCTCTCAAAGTTAAATGACAACTAATTAATCTCCAGCAGAAATGCCTGGAAGAGTCATTACTGAGCAGGGACTCTGTCTTCCTTGGGTGTTTTTCCCAACCCTGCTCCTGAAATGCCTGTCTGTGGAATACCAACATGAAAACCATAATACATTATTTATTTTTTAGTTTCTTCATTTTGTTCCCTATGTGTTCTTCCCCTTCTAAGATAGCAAAACTAATATATTTTTCTCCCAATACAGTTTCCTTTTTACCTAGGAATTCTATATGGTCTCCAGACAACTTTCAAAGGTATTTGGCTCTCCTGGCTTAAAACTATTAGAAGTATAGCATGCTACTGTAAACCAAATCATCATCTTTATGATCTTAATTCATCCTGACTGACCAAAAGGTTCTGTGTGCCCTCACAGAATCATAGAATTCATTAGGTTGGAAGGGACCTTTAAAGGTCATCTAGTCCAACCCTCCTGCAGTAAGCAGGGGTGTCTTCACTAGATCAGGTTGCTCAGAGCCCCTTCAAGTCTGACCTTGAATATCTCCAGGGATGGGGCCTCCACTGCCTCATGACATTCCTCCTACCAGTATTGCAGTTGTTGTATACTCAAGTAAGAGGTGCAGGGTAAAGATGGCTGTCTGTCTACAGTTGTCACAGAAGTGCAGATGTGTAGATCCCAGGCAAATTTAACCAGCTTCCAAAGTTAACCAATTATACTGTGAATACAGTTTCCTAGCTGTGTGCTAGTCGTATAAAAGAACTCTGTTCAAATGAAAGCTGTAACTCTGGCTTCATTCATTCCATAGCAGCGTTCTCCATTTTCCTATGGGTGATAACACCTTGGCACTCCTGGCTCTTCGCTTTCAAGAACTCTACACTATTCATTGTTTCCTTGATTCAACACTCAACAAGGTTGCAGGACTGGGGGGGGAAGGTATCTTTATGTTCTAAACCTTGTGATGTAAAGTCCCACCTCTCTGATTTCATTCCTTTTACTGTAGTACTCCACATCATACATGTCAGCATCAAGTTACAGCCAGGAATAATTTTTTAAAAACCTGCCTCAAGGATCACCCATCTCCCAGCTGTGAAAAAAGGCTGATGTACTTACTGCTTGCTTCAGATTCTTGTATTCTAGAATGTTGGGTTCCCCTACACCTCTTCCAGAGTGGCATTTGCATGGCTTTTCAGGGCTAAGAAATAATGCGCTCCATCTCTTACATGCCAGAGAAAACCACTATGGCTAGTGCATCCTTCCACATTTTAGCATTCGGCATATTTTTCCTCTTACTAAACAGCTCAAAAAGTTAATAAATTAATTCATGTTGTAGCAAAGAGGTCCAAGTCTTTGAGACAATCCTAGATTTCAGATGCATTAGTAAATATGGACTTGTTTCTCCCAGAGTAGTCTTGTCTCTTTTGTTTGTTTTTTTTTTTTTTTTTTGTGCGTGTGTGTGAGGTTCCATTCTGGTTTTCCTCTGGGCCCTGTGCTCACAAGTGAGTGGTTAGATACCTGGGTTATGACCCTGTAAGGTGGTGTTAACTCATTCTTCAATGGATTAATGGTAAACTATGCTTCTGGGAACTGGAACCACTGCATCATAAACAACTGATGTAGAACTTGCTTCATCTGACTCTAGATGGGTATTCCAAAATCTGTCAATTCACTTCCGTTTAGGTTTTTTTCAAAGACCAAACAACAAAAAAGACCCAGAAAGAAAAAATAAAAAAAAGAATTTCTGCTGCGATATGAACAATATTATAAATTTCACTTATCCTGACTAGACCTCCATTTGCCTAGCATGATTAGCTTGGATGTGAATGTCCTCACTTAATCAGATAGATCCTTTGATCATGTCCTCAAGAGTTCACATGCACAGTGTAAGTACTAAGTTGTGTATGACTTAGGTAATGAAAAGCTAGGTCCCAATCTTCTCTCCCCTTCAGAGCTTTAAGAAACTTACTAAACAGAAGCAAGACCTCCCTGGCCTCACAGGTGTGTGAATCTTGACTGTTCATTGACACAAATAAGAGAGACTTGTGTGTTCAAACAGGCTAAAAAAACAAAAGAGGTCACTCTGATCTGGGCTTTTCTGCATTATAGGAATCCATTAGATCCTTTATCTGTTTACTAGGAATCTTGGTGCTGCAATAAACTAATGACTTAAAGGATAACTTCTTTACCTGACCAGATTTTCATCTATAATGCCAGGCATAAACAGGGCATGTTATCTGGATGAATTGGGTCAGAGTTTTTTCTTAAGAAAATTTAAAATTTAATTTCAAATGTTACAATGAGGAGCAGTTGTTATTTCAGATGGTCTTAAAGGTATCTATACAGGACAGAATATGTTGATACCTTTAGACAGTGTGATTGTGTATTCACAATTCAAGAGAAGTGCCACAATCAGCATCTTATAAGGAGAAGCCATGCTAGATAACAGAAGGTGAAAATCTACATCTGATGACTCCGCATACAGGCATTCTGTTTGGCCCATATCCATTTAAAACTATGTAAGGAATGAAGAAAGTATTCTGATTTGTCATCTCTGAAGCAGTTTATAAGTTAAAAATTGGGTATTGTAGGAATCTGTGGAATGCAAGAGCTCTAGTCAAGCAGACTTTCACAAGAGCTACTTGAGTGTGAGAAACTGTTTTCATTCTATATTCTTTTTTTCTTTTTTGGCGGTTGTTTATTTCAAAAGGTCATGTCTTTTTGTGCTAACACCCTTCTTGAGTTCCTTATAATCAGATGAGGTTCAGCACACTTGGCGCTTGTGACCAGTACCTGGCTTGTGCACAGGCCCCTGTATCTGTCGTATTCTCTAGGACTGATAACCAGAGTGCCAGACAATGTAAAACTAACACATTATTTAATAAGAGAAATGAGAATGTAGTGTCTGTATTGGAGAGGAGTGAGAGGGTGAAAGCCTTAACTGCTTGTACTCTAACAGCTGTCCAACTCTCACAAGTTTTTTTTACATTCTTTAAGTCTTGAAAGACCCCTGAAAACGTATTTTCTTTAGGTGGGCCCTATCAGAGTCTATTTTTATGTTTCTGTTGGTGCTGTTTTAAAAAAAAAAAAATTAAAAAGCCACCCAAATACTCAGATCAGGTTTGTATTCAGAACTAGCCTCCTCTGCTGGAGATAGATATATTCAAACTTAATTCATTAGCTTTCTTCACTAAAACAGTGTTACTAGAGATTTCTGAAGTGTGTATATAAGTGTTCAGTTATAATGATTAATTTGTATCCCGTGATTAATTTGTATCCTGGAGGCCCACATGAACTGCATGAAATTGAACTAGGCCAAGTGCAAGGTCCTGTGCGTGGGTCAGTGCAATCCCAAGCACAACTACAGGCTGGGTGGAGAATGGATTGAGAGCAGCTCAGAGGAAAAGGACCTTAGGGGTGCTGATCAATGACAAGCTCAACACGAGCCAGCAGCATGTGGTAGCAGCTCAAGCAGCCAAACGTGTCTTGGACTGCATCAAGAACAGCGTGACCAGCAGTTCTAGGGAGGGGATTCGGCCCCTCTACTCAGCTCTCCAGGTAAGACCCCCACCTGGAGTACTGCGTCCAATTCTGGGGTCCTCGGTACAAGGACGTGGAGCTGTTGGAGCAAGTCCAGAGGAGGCCACAAAGATAATGAGAGGGCTGGAGCTCCTCTCCCATGAAGACAGACTGAGAGAGTTGGGCTTGTTCAGCCTGGAGAAGAGAAGGCTCTGGGGAGACTTAATTGGGGCCTACCAGTACTTTAAGGGAGCTACAGGAAAGTGGGAGAGGGGCTTTTCATCAGGGAATGTGGTGATACAACAAGAAGCAATGGCTTTAAGCTGAAGGGAAGGTAGGTTTAGATTAGATGTTAGGAAAAGCTTTTTCCTGTGTGAGGGTGGTGAGGCCCTGGCACAGGCTGTCCAGAGAAGCTGTGGCTGCCCCCTCCCTGGCAGTGTTCAAGGCCAGGCTGGGTGGGGCTTTGGGCAACCTGGGCTAGTGGAGGGTGTCCCTGCCCATGGCAGGGGGTTGGGACTAGAGCTTTAAGGTCCCTTCCAACTCAAACCATTCTGGGCTTCTATGATTCTAAGACAAATAATATCTCTCTAACATTCTCTTTTATGCTGTATAAATCAAACTACAATGTGTAGTGTAAAGGAATCCATATCTGAGGTTGAAAGATTATTTTGTGTGTGTGTGTGTTCTTGCACGCTAATAATGTCAGACTTTTGATCTTCAAAAATGGAGTTATTTGTGGGTTTTTTCATTCTTTGGAGAAATGTATTTATCTCAAGTAAAGACAGTATAATCTGTATTAAGTACTTAGTAATGCAGTCCTATTAATTTGGTCTGGAATTCATGAGCTGGGTAGGTAGATCCCACTAATGCTTTTTTTAAAAAAAACCCACAAAACTTCACCGCCCGCCCCAAATCTGAACATCAGGAAATGCTGCTTCATTCTAAGCATGCTTTCCGGCACCAAAAGACTTCCAAAACCTAGCTAATTCCTATCTAGGTATAAATCAGTGTTTTCCTGAATTGCCTCAGGCAAGCAGATATACTACTTTCTTTCTGATTCAGGAGCTGCAATTTAAAGTATTTGAAATTAGAGAGTAGATACCAGACTAGAAATCCACATTATTTAGCATCAGCAATATAATTCTGTAGTGATGCAAACACTTGATCATACTTTCCAGAACTTCTGAAGCACTTGAAACATATCTTCATAGATTGACATGGAAGATAAAAATCTTACCTTGGGAGTGTAAAGTAATACAGTACAATTTTTTTTTTTTTTTTAAATTTTAAAGTTAGAGCATATGGGCTTACCAGGATTTGATTTGCTATGTATTTGCACATACATAGAACCATGCAATTAACGGTGTAGTAGTAAGTGTTTTAGTTAAGCAGTGTAGCTTGTTCCCAGTATATTTTTTATTCTGGGTTAGTGTGTGGCAGTCTGGGGGTTGTGGTGGATTTTTTTGTTTATCTTAATGGACAGCTGAAGGATTCAGGACAGTATGCATCTCTGCCTGCCATCAGTCCCATGCACAATTACAACTCCTCTACATCTGTTCTACGTTTTTAGCCTTTCACCTTATCCTGTGCAGAATGTCAAAGTAAGCTGTATTTAGCTCTTTCATTAATGAATTAGCAGTTGTGTTGGCAGGAGCAGGTGGGGCTTTTTTATTTGGCTTGTGGTTTGGTGTTTAGCTGGTTGGGGTTTTGTTTGTGGTTTCTTGGGGTTTGGGTTTTTTTCCGGGGGGGGGGGGGGGTGGTGGGTGGGGATGTTTGGGGTTTTTAAGCCCAATTGCATTTCCAGCAAGAAGAGGATAAGATTTTTGCTCTTTTATGGCCCTTCTACTACAAATTCATAATTTCACTTGATTTCACTTGACTCAGAAATATGTTATAAACCAATGTTTACAGAAGCCCATGCCTAAGAAAGAGGTGACTTCCCTGTCTGCCCAGCTCATTTTATTTACTATAATATTTTAGAGTAATTAGCATGAAAGAAGAATAAATCATGATTTAAATACTATGATTGTTTTGAATTTCATAATACAAAATGGTTTAGATAAAGTTTAAAAAAACAAACAATAAAAAAACCCGCCAAAACCAGAGCATAGTCAGGCATTTAAAAAATATATTTGGTCCTCCATTTTCTTTTCTGTTTGGATTTTTTTTAACTTCACAAAAATCTAAATTTTAAAACTAACTTTATCATAGTCTTTGTTTCAGAAAATAAACTTTTAGGATTGAATTTCTGGAGATGACTAAAGCAGGAATTCAAGGTGTGACTAGCATAAAAATTTGGAGGGAATACATGTTGTGGAATGGAAGAGTGAAGGAGAAACTCCTACATCATGTATCTTTTAGCCCTTACAGTTCTTACTGAATTTAGAATAGTTACCATAAAACTTAACAGAGAAAAATATCTTTCAATACAGAAGAGTCTTAGCATAAACTCTTTTTACCACTGCCATATCTAGCACAATAACTGCTTCCAGTGTTGTTTTCCCTACACACTTAAAAACTCAAGTCTCCTGAAGGAGCCACATAAAAGAAGCGAATTCCTTCCTGACAGTGCAAGACTCCCACAACCCCTTTGTGCTTTCAGATACATTTTAGAGCCGGTTTTACCATTCTCTTGCCTATTTGTGCAGGTGATGTTGGGGCAAATGCTGAGTCTGTAAAATAATAATCCCCTTGCAGTCTTTCTGCGCCTCCTATGGAGGCTGTTGGCTCCACCATCCTTAAGAGCTTAGCTATAGTTGCACAAGTAGAAATGTGGTAATAGCTTTCGCTGCTCCTCTGTAACTTTGTTTCTTCTTGGTAAGAGAAATGCTGACTAGTGGCCTCCTTTCCAGATACAGTTTGGTGGCTGAATGCTCTTCAGGTTCGGACAGTTTCCCTGCCTGATGGATGCTGGACTCTACTGAACATATGTGTGGCTGACAACACATTCTCCAAATAAGATTACACTGTTAAATTGGCTTCTAACAGCTTTTGTTCACCTGGGAAAATTCTGTCTGTTATATATGTGCTTGAAACTGTAAAACCCCACCCATAACCTGTCTGAAAGGAAATAAGTCCTTCGCTTACAGACTTGTTCGGACACCAGACTGGTAGGCAAAGGTTTTCCAAGACAGCATGTGACAGGGTATTACTGTTCTGAGCACATACGAAATTGCATGGATAGTTGTATAACTTTCAAATCCTTTTGCACATCTCTCTCCTCATTCTGGACTACTGTATTCTGTAGCTTTTACAAATGGGATCATGTGAAGGAAGAGAGCAGTGACAGTAAGCTGCAGCTACTGGGGGATCTTTCAAGTGGCTTTTTTTCTGATCTATGTAGGTGGGGGGGGGGTTTCTGAGTTGCTGAAGTATCTGACACAAAGGAAGGGGCAGTGTGGCTACAGATGAGAAACTGTGAATGGCAGAGCAGAAAGTGGGAGCGTGGTGCCTTAAACCAATATTGTTAACAAAGGCAACACATTAGGAAGCGCTACTCTCACGGGGAAAGCCTGAGAAATGACAGCACTGTTGTTCATTCCGGGCTGTCTGCCCCTGTTAGCATTATTTTGCGTTAGGTAATGCTACCTTGTGATTTCCAGCATGTCATTTTAAGGTATGAAGCACATCGATCGCATGGTAATTCCTTATCGAGGTTTTTATGTGGCCACTTGCAACACAGTGTTAAAACTTCAGATTTTGTTGCAAGAAAGTCAGCAGGCCAGCCTCTGTGCTTGCTCTAAATGTTACAGGCACATCTACCTCAGTAGGGCTGCTTTACTGGCCTTTCCTAGTAACATAGTGCTCATGAGAGCAGCAATCCTTGGCTTTCTAGTGGAAAAAATCCCGTGCTTGTGTTGAACACTGCAGAGCTGCTCGTTTTACTAGGCTGTTATATCTCCAAATTTAAATTTATTTTTAGGCAGTTTGGGAATCTAAAAGATCACGTTTGCTTACTGGCTGTTGAACAGTCACAGAAATATGAGATGAAATGCGGTATTATCCCTTTTCATCTCTGGTATTCTGCAGTGTAAATTAGAAGTGCTTACAAAAAACAAAAGGTAATGAAAAGATTTGGATGTGTAGTACATGTACCTACCTGTTTACTACAGGAACAAAATTTAATATATATATATATATATATATATATATATATATATATAAAAAGGACTTTCCCCTCATGGAGATAAGAACAGAGGAAGAGATTTACTTGGTCACTGCTTCAAACTGTAATTCAGAAAGAACTTCAAACTTTGTACCTATTGCATTTCAACCATGAGCATGTAAAATAACAATGTTAATTTATCATACCATAGTGTTAGCTTTGTAACACTAAATTGTCTTTAAAAAAAAAAGCATTCTAGACCAGTTTTGTAATAGGGTTGTGTGAGCCCTTTCAATATGTGTGACAGTTCCATGATCTCTTTCAGAACAGGCAGCTGACACCAGAAAATAAGGTGAAATTCACTATGAATTATATCAGTGCATTTATGGTTGAAATCTTTGTGCTGTTCAGAAAATTTCTGTATGCATCTACTTACTACCATAATGTGACATTTTGTAAAATAATGAAGAACCTCCACTGCCATATTTGCCTACATTCATTTCATTAAAACTCCAGGTAGCTCACTGAGATGATCTAAAAGAACATAGCTGTCTGTAAGGACATAAAACATAAACAACAACAAAAAAAGCAGAGAAGTACATTTCAGCAGAAGCTTCACCAGCAAATGTAAAAAAGTAATATATATAGAGAATCTGTAATAGCATACTAGCTACAGAACAAAAGAGCCACCTATCACTTTCCAAATACCCCTAAGAGTAAGTCCTTCTGGAAAGAAACCTAAGTATGGTAACTTTATGTGTCACTTTTTAATACTTGATTATTGCAAGAAGCGGGGCGGGGGGAGAAGACCGGGGTAGTTTTTATCAGTTCAGAATAATATGCATTTATAGAGATAAAAGGCAAAAAAAGGACAACAAAACTGCTATATAAATAAATGATGAGTTAGTGAGCTCTACAGTAGTAGAAGTGGGGTGTAAAGTGGCCCCCTAGAAAAATAAACTGCAAACATTTGTGGATATACACTTAATGTGCAGTTTAGTGTGCTCTGCATATTCCTCAGCTTATGGAGGGGAAAAAACGTATTATCTCTGTATGCAACAACTATTTTTAAATGGTTGGCAAATGAGAAACGTTTACCTTTACCGTGTGCCACTTTTGTCATCTGCTACAGTTTTAACAGAAAAGTAGGACTACAGGAAACAAATGTACGTGGTTTCTAATCACAGTTTGACTCTGAATTTCAGTCTATCTGCTCGATTCCAGAAGACACCAAAAATGACCCAGAGCTTAACCTACATGAACTTTATGCATAGCCATGTTGTGACTAGAGACAGGATTGCTGCTAGAACAGGAGACAACAGAAGACTTCAGAGGACTGCAGCTCATGCTTAACTACTGCATTTGACTCAGAGGGAGTTTAAGTCCCAACACTATATAAATACTAGCATTTGGGAAAACTTGTCCAATGGTGCATAGAACTTGCACATCAAAATAGCAATTTAGTTTTTTGGGCTTCACAAACCAGAGTTAGATGATATCACAAGAGACCCCTTTGTGTAACTACGGACCAAGTTGTTGGATCTTTGCCCTTAATGTTTAGCCTGAATTTAGTGCCTTTGAATGTATATTGAAACGGTTACATTTACCCCCTATGCGCTGACGGACAAAGCTCTTTTGTTTTAGTAAAGCTTGTTCTTTTAAGTGTTTTGAGATCATAAAAAGATGGAGCCTCAAAGAAATGCCTCCAATGTTAAAGATCTAATTTCAGCAGTTTGTTCAAAAAAAGAACAGCAGTTCAAAATGCCACATTCGTTTTCAGCTACCTTACAGTTTGTTAAACTTCATTTTTTAAAAGACACATAGTGCTTTGATACAGCAAATGAGTTTACATTTACTGGTTCATTGGGGTTTTAGTTTTTGGGTTTTTTTTTTCTGATATCTAGCAAAGAGCATTTTGGTCATTATGCAAAACATACTAATTTTACATTTTCTACTGCCGTGGCAGCTCTTGATACGTACAACTGTAATGTGAACATTTTGGTAAATGTTACAAAATGTCAAAACTTAAAATATATCTGCATCTCATAACTGACAGGAGGATAAAATAGAAACTTCATTCTGTTCATGTTCTATACTTTTTCCCATTACCACCTTTGCAGAACAGAAATGAGGGCTGATGCTGCATTGTTTTCAAATATCACACATTTCCCCTTACTGGTAAATTAATTCAGGCAATTTTGAGGACTAATCAACTTCTGCTACAAAAAAATTATATCCCATCTATTTTATTGGCAAAACATTAAAAGCTGGTGTCCAAGAGTTTCAGGCCAAACCTCTTAATGCATCCTTGTCCTGTTTGTATCCAAATGTTATTGTCCATTCTGCTTGTTCTGCACTTCTCAAGCCTGTGGTAGGGTTAGAAATGCAAAGGTCAATTAAGGATAAGTTTAAACCAGAATATCCTTTCTTTATAGTTCAGGATGTTTTCTATACGTTGCTTTTTATTATGTATTGTTTTTCTTTCATCAGTGGGAGCAGAAAGTTACTTCTAAAGGCTTTTTTTTTTTTTTTTTTGCTTAGCTGCCAGGTATTTCATTTTCATTTAGTGTTTTAGGTCAAAGCCAATCTATGATAGCATATTGCTATTGCTACTTTTTTTACTCATTTGCTAGTTTGATAAACTAAATTATTCAGTATTTGTGGAAAACTCTGTAGATGTTTTATGTGCAATTTATTTTAGGATTACTATTTCTAGCCAGCCTGCACTTTAAGCTTTAAAATTCACATTAAAAGCAATATGAACTTTTTAACACCCAGTTCTGATGTAACTACTGAGATAAAATGAAAATTAAAACAATTATATTTCTTAGTTTATGCCATTATCAAAAATAAAGCAAACCCAAACCAACAACAAACCTCACTCTCCTTAGCAGCTGCTTTCCACCACGTTCCCCATTTGCAACACACAATTTCCCGTCCCAGAGAGGTCGTGAAGCCGGATGACTTGCAGGTAAAACAGTTTGAGGCACCTACAGGGAATTTAGACATGCAAATCTTTGGCTTGACACTGCTGCTAACAACCGCGTCTAGCAGTATTTCATCCGGTGGCTAGGTGCTGTTTAGGGACAAGGATGGTGGTATTACTATTCAAGATGTGATGTACTTTTAAAAAGTGGGGGTTGCTTCGGTTATAGCAGATTTTAAGTTACTAAGCAAAATTCAGCTTTTCCAGTGCTTACATCTAAGTCCTGTTTCTGAAAGCTCTGTTTTCCAGGAGGGATGTGTGATAAAGAACAAGCCCTGTCTACTGATTCTCATGTAACAGCACAAACTGCAGTTTTGCTTTAAAAGTGAGGAATACTTAAATTCAAAAACCCCGTTTTCTTTATTTTCATCAAAAAGATAACTTCAGGGAGGTGGATTTACTTACGATTTACCTCTAGCACTGGAATCGCGTTATCATCTAGCGCAGGACCATAACGAGCAAAGCAGGTGCCGCGTTCCTTAGCTCCAGCCAGGGCCTGGGAGAAACGGAGGGGTTGACGTTTTTATGGCCGGGCCGACCCGGGGCATGCAGAGACATCCCCGAGGCAAGTGAGGCTCTACATTCCCTATCCCTGGCTTGTAACAGGGGAATGCCGCATCAGTTTAATCAAATCATGGAGACGCAAACGAGCTTACCTAATGAGACGTGCTTAAATTAGTCTTAACCTCTGCCTGTAGCGAGCTCGCTTGAGCGAGTAACCGGTAACTTAAATCCAAGCAAGGGTTAAACTAGTTCACGCGTCTGCACTTCGCTTCTGGACCGGGCTTGCGAACGAACGCCTCAGAGAAACGGGATGGAAACGCTGTGGCGGAGGTGACCGGTTCTCAGAGTCCCCCTCGTTTCCAGGGAGGTCCCTGCGCTTCTCCTTCGTTTAGCACAAACGCGAACTCGGCGCCGCGACGCCTGGAGGGACGGAGCCCGGCAGGCAGGTGCTGCTGAGCGGGCGGGAGGTGCCGCGGGGCACCCGGACAGGCGCCGCTGCCACCCGCCGCGGAGCTCGAGCCGGGCCCTGAGCCGAGGAGCGCTTCCCCCTCGCCGGACAGCCCTTCAGCCGCCCCGCAGTCGGACCCACAGCCGCCGCTCCGGCCGCTGCTGCGGGGGGCGCCGCGCTCGAAGGGGACCGGGCTGCGGCGAGCCGAGCGCTCAGGGTAGTCTGTCCTGCGGTCCGGCGCCCAGCTGGACCCCGAGTGGCCGGAAAGGTGGGGGAGTGCGGCACTTCCCCGCTCTGCCCCCCTTCTGTTTCCTCGTGCTTCCCGTAGCTAGGAGGCTGTCGGGGAGCAGCGTCGCTCCTCGCAGGGCAGCGGGGGCTTCCCCTCGGGGCAGCTGGGGCCGGCCGAGCCGCCCTGCCCCCGCGGAGCGGAGCGCGCCTTCCCCGGCGCAGCCCAGAGGCAGGCGAGCGCGCGGCCCGGGCCGCACGCGGAGGGAGCGCTCTTCCGCGCACGCACACCCCAACGCGAGACGGGGGCCGGCTGCACCCGGCTCCCCCTCCCGCGAGCGGTGCCCCGCGCCCGCCGCCCGGCCGCCGCGAGGTCTCCCGCGCTCCCGAGCCCGCGCTCCCGTGCCCGCGCTGCGCGCGCTCTCCCCCGGGCGGCGCTGTGCCCGCGCCCCTGCGCGATGCAGTGTGGGAATGGCTGTGGCGCTGGGGTTGGCTGAAAGAGGCGGCCAGTCGAGGTTTAATGTCCGCCATGTTGGCCGTGGCGTATTGAGCGGAGCCGGAGCGGCGGAGGAGAGAAGCCAGCGCCCAGCCCAGCCGCGCCAGCCGGCGCCGCCGGGCCTCGTGTCGGAGTGCGCCCCGCCCTGCCGGGGGAGCTGCGGTCCCTCCATGAGAGCGCTCGGCGGGGTCCGGCTCTCAGCTCGGAGCGCGCTTGCTGTCGCCCCCCCCTCCCCAGCCGGAGCCGCCATCGCCGCCTAACATGAGCAAACTGTCGTTCCGGGCCCGGGCGCTGGACGCGTCCAAGCCGCTGCCCGTCTTCCGCTGCGAGGACCTGCCCGACTTGGCCGAATATGCCTCCATTAACCGGGCCGTGCCGCAGATGCCCACGGGCATGGAGAAGGAAGAGGAGTCGGTACGTGAGACCCCCCCCCCCCCCCCCCCTCGGCCGGGTCCCTCCATCCCCCCCGCACCCGGGGCCCCCACCTTCGCCTCTGCGCAAGCACAAAATGGCCGCCATCTTCTCCCCGCTCTCCCCGCCCGCCGGGGGGGGGGGGGGGGACACACGGGAAGGGAAGGTGCCGAGCCCGGCGGCCCCTTACCGCACCTTCCCTAGCGCTTCCCCGCGGCCCCCTCTCCCCTCAGCCCGCGCCCCGCGGTGGCTGGCGGCCCTTTCGGAAGGCCCCGAAAGGCACAAAGGGGGTCACGTGATACGGCGGACGGCCGCCATTTTGTCTCTTTTTTCTTGGGCCGGGCCTTGTGCGGCAGCGGCGGGGAGACGGGCCTCGGCGCCACCGCGCCCGCTCTACGCCGCCGGGTGGCGCTGCTGAGCCGGCCGCCGCCGCAGGAGGCGCTCGGCGGCGGGGTGGCGCTCGGAAGTTGTGGGTGCTAGCGCGGGAGCGCGCTCCCGCCCGCCCGGGCCGCCCTCGGGCGGGAAGCAGCGGCCGGGGCCGGGCGTGGGTGGGGAGCGGGCTTGGGGGCTCCGGGCGCGGGGAGCTGAGCGGAGCTCGCCACTGGCTGCTGCGTTGTTGTCTTTACCGGCATAGCCGCGCACGTGTTGTGGCGGCGTGCCTCCTGACGGGCGGTACCGCTCGGGCTGCCGCTAGTCAGCGCAGAGCCGGCGGGAGCTCGGGGCCGCCGCCGCGCTGCCCTAGCAGGAGCTTAGCTCTGTGCTGCTGTACGACTTTCTGTGCTGCCAGAAATAGAAAGTGGAAGCGTCTCTGTTCAGGTTTATTTGAAGACGCCAAGCAGGGCTTTTAAGGGCAGGCGTGATGCGATGTAAACCAAATTGTGATGTTCGTTGTGTGGAAATGCAGAAGTCGGTGCTACTCCGAGTAACAGAACCCGAGGTCTGAAGCGAAAAGTCTGTCACTTCCTTCTCGGTTCTTCTGTCTCAATGGAGAATGAAACTTAAACCCTTTTGAATTTCCAGATCGCTTAATCACTTAATTCGCTCAGTGCCTCCCAGGATGGGTATGGCATTCAATAGCTGTTACTGCTGCAGACCCCTGCTGAAGAGGGTTGTTTGTTATTTTCGGTGTTTGCATCTTGTAATATTTCCTTAGTATAGCCTTTTCCTCATTCGCACATGAAGCACGGCAAATAAGAGAGAACCATAGAAATACGGTTATGTCAACAGGTTTTGAAATTTAGTGGTAAGAACAGACGTGTTGATTTCATGAGCTGTCAGGCTGCTGTTGTTCTTTGAAGGTGGCAGGCTGTAAAGTTCCTTTTTGTATTTCTAGTTGTGGCAAACTTTGATTTACTTCTCTGAAACTTAAAATACACATATCTTCTTTAAATTTAGCCTTGTTTTTATTGGCACTATTGCTCTAACTTCACTGGTATTGTCCGCAGAGTAGTACTCTGCGTGTTGATTTCTCCATTCAGTAACTGTTCTCTGAGGCTTTTCTAGTGTATCTGCCTACTGCTTTAACATAATTCAATGTTTCTAACTCCTGTGCAGGTCATAAGTTGCTTTAAACATCCACTAAAATGTATGTTGTGAAGTGGGATTGGGGAGGGGGTTATGGGTTTGTTTTGGTGGCTGGGTTTTTTGTGAAGGTTCTCAAAACTTCGACATGATATCCGTTTAGTAGTAGCATTTAAGCAGTAGGTGGCTATGCACAGGTGCTCATGCTTTAATACAGATGTCTTCAGAATTGATACCTGTAGTTTTTGAGTATGAGAGGGAGCGCCCTTCATTTCCACTTATATCAGAATTTTAAAGTTCTGTTTGCTGTGATGCTTGCCAAGTTTATTTCTCAGTTAAAGTGAGGAAATGTGTATGCATGCATTTGTTTATGTAGAGATGTCAGGCTGCTCTCCTCTCTTACTGCTTGCCTGGCAGATACAAGTTTTCAGGCTGCAAAATTAATGTGGTAACTATATAGCTTTCATAAACTCATATATTTCCTAGCTAAGGAAAAGTAGTTGTGGGCAAGGGAGGATTTTTTTGTTAATGTTAATTATAAGAGTTGTTTCTGTGATTAATTTGTTGGTTTTGTTTACTAAATCTAGCTCTGAGGGTTAAACTTCAGAGCTGCAGGTGTAAGTAGTTTTCCACAGTTCGCTCATGCCTCTGTTTTACATATGTATGCATATGCACCCAAACACACACGCCCAAGAGAAAGTCCTTTGTCATCAGTAAATGCAGGTGTCTTCCTGAATTCTTTCTGGATCTTCTTACATAAAATAGTTGATGTTAAACTCTTTCCCCTTCTTGTTTCTGCAGACTTTCTCAATTTCCTTCCTTCCCTCTTGTTGCCCCCCAGAAACTTTCAGGTTTTGTTGGTGTTGACAGCAGAGTGACATAGTAATTGACTGAAGTTATGGCAAGCCTCTTGGGTTTGATACCCTGCTGTATTGTTTCCCAGACTTACCATGCAGGATTTAGGAAACTTGGGAGTTGCTTATGTTATATAGCAGTTGAAGCCTCGAGCTACAGGATTTTTTTTATCATACTTACGAGAATAATAGATACTTTCTGTTACCCATTTCTGTAGAAATAAATGGCAAAGGGCCCATGAGAATCTGGGGGAGTGGGCATCTTCAACTAGTGTGACAGATGTTTATAACTTTTATAAACAGAATTCTAACATTGCTTTGAGTTTTGCATAAATCTTAAATGAACACACATTTGGAGTAAAGAACTCTCCTCCTGACTAAATACCTTTCCCTAGGGAAAAGTGTAATCAAAGAGATTTAATATTCAAGCATCAAGTCACAAGATATTTAAATAACTAATTAGTGTTTTGATGCACAAAAAGGAATCTGTTTTGCTTCCCTTTCATCTTATCTTTCTCCCATCCCATTCCTACAAGGAATAAATATGGAAAATAGCATATGTTCGTTATGACAACTGGAAGCCTCAATTGAGCAGTGATGTTCTGTAAGTCTTCTGAAGGAAAACCAACTTTGTTAAGTTGGTCAGAGTTCATAAATACGCAGCTGGTAAGAGGGATAGTGACTCTTTAAAAAGTTTGTAACTAAGGGCCTTAAAGTCATGTTAATTCTGTTAACGAGTTTTAGCTTAGTAAGCGGTAGCTTTGGTTAGTGGTTTTGTTTGGAGGTAAAATAGTAAAAAGCTGTTTGGAACACGGACAGTGGTACTTGGAGTTACCAACTGATGCTGTGTTCTGACAGCTGGTTTAGCTCCCAAGTTTCTATGGTAAACGCGTTGTGGCTGGTGCCATGTCTGTTGCTAAATCGAATAAACTAAAAACTATCAGGAGACATACACATGTCTCAATAAGAAAAGAAAAAGCCTTCAAAATGTAATGACATGTCTTACACAACACTAAACATTCCCTGTGTTACCTCAAAATCCTGCATTTGAGCAAGACACATCCTTAATGCCTTATTTTGAGAACCAGACAATAGATCACTGTTCATAATATAGTAATGCTGATTTGGCTAATGAGTCTATTTTAATTCATAGCTGCCTGAATAAAAAAGTAGATGATTGGATTTGCTTATCCTTTGTGACAGACTTTTTTTTTTTTTAAAAAGGTGTTAATTTGTATGGCTTGTTTTGTGTTTTCTGAGAGGGGGTGTTGCTTTTCTTTAACTGGAAATTCAGCTCCTAGACTGTAAGGAGAACACACCTGAAAAGCAGAGCTAACTTGAGAGAGAATGCTTTAACAAGAAAATACAGACTGAAACTTTGTGAACATGTTCAGTAACTTGTTTCAGAAAGCAAGCATTCATAGCTTTACAGGCATCCCAGATTTGATGGCCTACAGTAAGCGAGGGAAAACTATACTTTTTTTCCCTGCCTTTTTCTGAAAGGAAAGGAGATGGGAGACATGCTGCATCCCCAGCCTCTAGATTTATTCTCTTGGATTTAAAAACCAAAAACTGATAATTTGGGAGGGGGTTGAGGGTTTGTAGAGAATTTAAAAATATGTGGAAAATTCATGTCAGTATAGATATTTGTTGGGTTTTTTATTGGGTTTTTTAAATGAGTTAAACACAACGTGTTTGAAGCGCCTCATATCAACATTTAAAGGTACACTTAAAATATCAGGAAGTGTGAACTTTTTTAGCTGAAGCAGTACTTCAACAAAGATTAGTGTGTGAGCAGAAATGCTTTTAACTAAATGCCCTAGCATACATCAGAGATGTGAATTACCTGCATAGGAAAACATGTCTATGTTGAAGACCTTTCCAGAGTATTAGCGGTCCTATCTGTATGGCAGTTATCATGGATCTGAAGTTCCTTTTATTTTTTCTTAAGTTTGTTACCCGTTTGTAAGTGCTGATATTATGATGGTCATACAAAGGTTTTGGAAGTTATGTTTCTATTTACTCCTTTGCATGTTCACATTCATATAGTTCAAATGCACATATTCCATCTGGTAAATTTTCTTAAATGCTGGTGTCTCTATCCTTGCTGTTGAGGCAGGGAAGTGGTGAGAAGTCCTGTTGCTTTATTGTATTGCTCTTAACTTCCTCTTCCTACTTGGATCATGGTCTGATGGTTAATCTTTGCCCTCATCTGAACTCTGGAGTAGCAGCTTTCTTGTCCCCCCTAGATTTCTGCCAGGTGGATGAACTATGTGTATCACTGTGTGCGGTGCACTGTTCTTAAGGTTCAGAGTTTAAAATTTGAGCTCGCTTTCTAATTTTAGTTGGTGTTGCTAGTAGTGGGTAGAAGAATTAAGCACCCAGAGTCTGAAATTAGAAGCTGTACAGCTGTTCATTCAGTGCTTACTGTTTTCCTTTGCGTATGTGTTATGATGTAACTAACGGGTTGCACAAAAGATGGAATTAAGTCTACATGTCCAATTGTCATGCTCAGTTATTTGGTGTTTGAGCAAACTCTTTAAATAGTTTAAAATGTGCCTTTGATACCTTTATATCAATAGTTGTTATTTTCCTAGCCATGGCTTTGGAGATGTTTAAGAAAAGGGGTTTTTTCTTCTTATGTGTGTACAAATTCATTATTAGACACAACTGTTTTTCCTCTAATATCAGCGCAACCTCTTAGTGTTGGCTAAATACTGCATCCTGACTGTATTGCTGCTGAAATACCTGGTTTTACCTTATGAAGGAAAAAAGCTGGTAAGGAACATACAAGAAGGGACTGATATGCCAGTGTTTAAGATGTGATTTCTGTGAAGTGAGTGTATAGCTGAGATGTATTGAGTCAGTATACCAGTGGTCTTGGAATTACTGTAGTGGTTTGATCCTGGCTGGAGGCCAGATGGCCACCAAAGCTGCTGTCACTCCCTTTCCTGCACAGGTGAGAGGAGATACAACAAAAGGCTTGGGAGTCAAGATAAGGACGGGGGAGATCATTCAGCAATTACTGTCATGGGCAAAACAGGCTTGACCAGGAAAAAAAATAACCCGTTCAAAACAGAGTAGGGTAATGAGAAATAAACCCAGATATTAAAACACCTCCCCCTGCCCTTCCTTTTTTCCTGGGCTCGACTTCACTCCCCGTTTCTTTCTGTCCTCCACCCAGCAGCACAAGGGAACTGGGAAGGGGGTTGGGGTCAGTTGATCACACATTGTCTGTGCCAGTCCTCCCTCCTAGCGGAGGCAGGGTCAGACAACGACTCCTCACATTCCACCCCTGCTACTCTGTGCCATCCCTCTTATGGGTGACAGTCCTCCATGAACTTCTCCGATGAGAGTCCTTCCCACGGGCTGCAGATCTTCATGAACTGCTCCATCCTGGGTCCCTTCCTTGGGAAGCAGACCTTCAGGAACAGACTGCTCCAGCATGTGGGGGGGTTGCAGGTCCTGACAGGAGCTTGCTCTAGCATGGGCTTCCCATTGTGTCAAAGCTGGCTTCAGGTGCATCCACCGGCTCCTGTGTGGGGTCCGCTATGGGCTGCAGCTGTGTATCTGCTCCACAGCCATCCTCCATGGACTTCAGGGGATATCTTTGTTCTGGCTCCTGAAGTACCTCCTCCCCCTCCTTCACTGACCTTGGTGTCTGCTTGTAGTAGGAGGTATTTATTTTATATACCAGTCTAATCTTTCTGTTTCCTAATTTTAAGCACAGTTAAGTCATAGATGGGATTCCTGAGAACATGTGTTCGACAATTTGGTAGGAGGGAAACGACACAAGGGTTTGCAATTATGTCTGAAGAGCTGGAAGAGATTTTTCTGTGAACTTGTATAATTGTCTTAATTTTACCTTTTAGCTTGCCATTGAACTTAGTAACTTCAGATATACTCACATGAAAAGATCCAAGATCTTTACCAGAGAATTTTGCAAAGAAAAATGATAGCTCACCACAAATGGCCAAATTTCAAGTGTAAGAAAACTCCCATACTGTGTCAAAATACTCAGGTGGTGAAAAGGGTTTGTTTCCCTCCCAACTTTTGAGTAATAGTAGCAGTTTAGTGGGTATTTCACCTTCAGTTGCACCAAAACTTGGTTTGTTGTGTTTAATGCTGGAGAGTCTTCTGTTCACCTGAGCATTCATGCAAGTTAAGAAGTCTGGCTGATGGTGAGGAGTAGCTGCTGTAGGGAGCAATGTGCGCACTGTTTCCATCTAAAGAAACTTGTTAAATCTGTGGTATGAAACCCACCTGTACCAACAGTGTTTTCCTTTTGAAGTCAGAGGCATAGTGGTGTTACGTACTTCTCTGTGACAGATTGATGGAATTTATTTGAGGCTGAATGAGATTGCCCGTCCCAGTTTGAAATCAGATGCAGCAAAAGTTACCAAGTTTTGGTAACAAGAATAGATTGCACCTATGGGATTGGGCAACTTTTTGGAAGCTAGCAACTCAATGTAAAAGGTTTAGGAAGCATGAGAGATGACCTGTTGTTGCACCATAGATATGTAGGGTGCTAACTTGAAGTTGCAAGCAGGGGACTGCCCTGGAAGTAGTTTGGTAATGGAATGTTAGTTTTGTGTATGGTGTAAAAATTGTGTAAGGATGTAATAATGGTGGTGTACGTGTCATACTCTAAAATAATGTTTGCAGTACTTAAAATTTCAGAAAACAATGGGAATAGCTGGTTGATTGTCAGTGCCTTATGCAGGTGAGAGGCTTCTTCAGGAGGTCCAAATTCTGTTTTGAAATGTTGAAGGATATGAATTGTCAAACTTGCTTTGGAAGAATTTCAAGTATAAGACACTTCTGCCCTAGGTTGAAGGATACAAATTTCCTAATTTATCATCAAAGTGAGTTTTATATATATATGCAATTCATTTCCTACTAAAAAACTGTTCCAAGGAATCCAAGTGTCAACCAGTCTAAAGGAGTTAGTATGATGTATGTATACTCAAAACTATTTTTAACCTTTTCTTGATTTCCCGGTTTTTGCACAAAGAGAAGGCGTGTAATGGTAGTGGCTCTATGCATAGCTGAATTAACTAGTGAGACTGATTGCCCATGTCCAGGCTTCAGCTATAAAAGGTTAGACTTACTAAGTACTCTTGTAGTGAGGATGGTTAACCACTGGAAGAGATTAAAAATGGCTTTCAAACTATTTATGTTAAGACTGGGGAAGAAACCCTGGAAGATAATTCTGTTAGTGTTAACAGCACAAGAAGGTATGCAACTGGCAGGGGGTTTGGAGTTAAAGGAGAGAAGCTTATGTCAGGGTAAACTATAAGTCATTTTAGGGCCATGTTTATATGGAAAGACTTTACTACTTGGGAATTTTCACAGCCTGTCTTGAGGAGCCTCATAAGGTTATTTTCCTGACTGTTCAGCAAGGATTAGATATTAATTACATACAGTAAAATATTAATAGAATTAGTAATAAGAAGGGGCAGTAATTCAGTAGTGTAAGGATCAGGGTGTTGTCACTTTATTTTCCTTTTCATAGCTAACATCCTGTATTATATTCTGGTAAAACATAAGTTGTTCATGGGAACCTGCTTAATAGTAATTTGTTTTGGGTAGGAGAAAGTGCAATGTGACAAGGCCTTACATCTGCTCTTGTCTTTGATTAGAGCACTTTGCTTGTCACTATAATTACATTATATTCATCAGAAATGTGTATCTTTTCGACAAGCCTTTGTTTTAAAGGAATGTGTGTGTCTGTGTAGGAGTCTGCTCTTACTAGAAAAGAACACTGTAATTTGCTGGCCTTAGGTATATGTAATAAGTTACTTGTTCTTTTTCCACTTAATTTTCACATTGTAAGAGGAACAGCTAGACTTAACATCAAGGAATGCATAAAATGACTAATGCATCAGAACAAAAAAATCTGGCTGTTGCTTTTGTATCTGTATATATCCTTTTCCTGTTTAATGAGCCTTTTTGTACACTGCTCTCCCTTCCACGAGTGTGTGTGTGTTTCTATGTATTCAGCTGTATGTGCTCTCAAGAACTAACCATGTTCTAACAGGATCTTTCTAGTAAAACAAAGAAGTGAAGGTCAATTGTGTTAATTAAGGATGGAACAAAAGTTTGAAAACTTCCTGTGCTTGAAGAGACTGACAGACCAGGAAGTTTGAATGAGAGAGGAAACACTTCTTAAGGTTTAAGTACCACATCTTCATGATTTGTTTCCTCTGTATTTAATCAGGAGTTAAATTTATGCTTTCTGATGTGGAAGCTTTCAAGAGGGTGATGTTGGAAAGCAGCCCTTTCCAAAATCCATTTACATTCATTTACTAATTTCATGCCTTGATGGTTGTTTCTTCCTAATTGTAAATACAAATTAGAGAACTTGTAACCTGCCTGGAAGACTTATCAAACTTACATTTGAGCAGAGAGATTTTTAGCAAAGGCTGCCCTGTGTACATATTTTGTGCTCTTGCTCCTTCTGTGTTACAATTTTGAAGGGCTGTAGTAGAAGAGGTAGAATAGAACAGCCTATTTCAGTCAGAAGGGATCTACAACAATCACCTAGTCCAACTGCCTGACCAAGTCAGGGCTGTCCAAGTTAAAGCATGTTGTCCAACTGTGTCTTAAATAATGACAGGCTTGGGGCATCCATCATCTCTCTACAAAGCCTGTCTCAGTGTTTGACCAGTCTCTCAATAAAGTCTTTAGATTCTTCACTGATCAAATGTCCATCTCAAAGCTTGGTTGTTGGGGTTAGCATGAGAAGTAGAATTCTGCATAGGCTTCTCTCTGCAGATTTTCCTTTTCAAAACTTGAGGATTTTTTTACAAGGTTGATGGTGTTCTGAAAGTGTAATAATTGTGGGCTAAAGATGCAAAACTCTTTTTGGAAAAGGAAGAAAGGTTTAAGTTGCTTTGCCAAACTATTGATCTGTAATGAGTATCACCCAGAATGCCCCAAAGGGGTATGGAAACATTTGGCATAACTTTTTTACTCTGCCTGCCATTACCAGTTCCCTATGTTAGTCTGTCTGTGTAGTACATGACGTATTCCAGGCATTTCCCAAGATTTAGTTATTTGTAATGTGGTTTTAAATTCTCCAATTCTGTTATCCTTAGTTTCTTTAAACACTGGTGATAAAATTGTATCCTGGTTTCCTCTGTGCCTTTATGTTTTTGCCTAAGAAACACAGCTCTTAACTGTGTGGAAAATACACCCCCCCAATCCTGTATTGGTATTTCAGCAGGACGTGTCCTGTGTGCGTCTTAGATACTTGATTTGTCTCAGTAATGGAAGTACAAGAAAAAGAGTTCTGAAGGGAATTCCTATTTTCTACACACCTTTCAGAAGATCTTAACAGTATTTTGATATGGTTTATAGTATTTACAACTTGGTAACCCAGACATATCTCACATCAGAGCTGAGTTTAAAAAAAACCCAGGTGGTTTTATTTGAGATTTAAGGGGTGAGATTAGAGGCAAGAGCCAACTGCAGAACTTCTGTATTTCGAATAGTTACTGGAATCCTTTAAGAGGATTAATTCCACAAAACTGTTGGATCCTTTGGATGCTTAAGGATAAACTTGTGCACATTCTTCAGTATCCTAACAATTTTTTTTCTGCACTATCATGTTCTTTGCCAAACATGATGACCTTGTTTCCCTTTTTATTGCTATTTTGTTTTGTAATGTCATGAATATTTGTGTACTAGCTCTGCTCTCTGATAAAGGTGCTGTGGCCTTGAAGTAGACCAAAAACTGTATGAGACTGTTTGAAATGTTAGAAATAAAGGTAGTTTAATATTCACAGTCCATCTTGGGCAGCTAACGTATTTATCAAGTTTAAATTTCAAATCAGTAGGTATGACTCTTTGTTTGCAGTTTGTGCAGGGAAGGAATTTGAGCTACCAAAACGGGAGTAAGCCAACTTCCCTGTTTTTGTTGGTGATGCAAGGTTCAATGTGGAAAAAAGTATCCGACTTTGTGTTGCATTTTCATTCTCTTGGCCTTCCTCTGAAGGAGAGGCATTTCCTCTGAGATAGCTTGTCTCAAAGATGTTTAGAAATTTGCTTAATGATAGCTAAATACCAAAACCAAAGTTGACATGTCTTGGGCTGGAATAGAAAGCAGTGAAGAGGAGGGTTTTTTTATGATCTTAAGGGGTTTATTGGAGGAAGCTTTTGCAGTTCATGCGTGAACCCTTATATCTGGCCCTCTTTTTCATAGCATCTGTATTATTACTATAGAAAGACCTTGAGCTGGTAGATTGTAGTTGTTAAATGTTGTCTTTGGGAGCTTTAGCTGGCTTTTAGGTAGTTGGACTATTGAATGTCCTGGAAATAAAGCCAAAAACTATAGAACTGATAAAATCTTGAGAAGCTTGTGTAGGAAGAGCAGCAATGAAGTACTCCTAGTAAGTTTTTGTTATTGAGGGAAGTGTACCACAAACTGTCTACTATCTGCAGTTGTCGAAGTGTTAAGGTCATGGGTCTGTTGTGTGACGAGTCCAGTAAGAAAGTATGCAAGACAATAGGAAGTACAGAAGCCATCTGCAACCAGTAGGAAAAAAATGAATGTATGTTCCTGTTGGTAAATGGCAACCTATCAAAAAAATCAAACCTGTAAAACTTAAGCTATTAATTATGATTGGTTATTTCAGCAGGTAAAGAAGGTCCCTGTGCATGATTTTGTAACCTGCTGGTTTTAAATGTGTCCAGGAATGACTTAACTATGTAATTTGAGGAAAAAAAAGTGAGGTAGCCGGTGGGTTGTTTTGGCTTGTATTAAATTGTAATTTTGCTGGTCTAATTTGGGGGGGCATGAAGAATGTTTTTCCATGTAAAGTGTCTTATGAATATAATTGTCCTGTGTCTCAGCAATGTAAATTTGAGTTCTTATTTGACCTGTGCTCAGGAGAACTCTGGATAAGAAGCGTCTTTTAAGTTAAGTGTAGAAGGGGAAAACTGCAGTAAACTTGATGGAGAGAGTCTCTTATGCCAGCCAGTGTTGCACTATGGTCAGAACTGTATGAACAGTTCTGTGTTTATACAGATGTTTGTCTTGTTTTTGTTATTTATTCCCACCATTAACAAGGAGAGTGAGTATTCATGTATGATAAACTGCAGCATAACTTCTTTTTAAGATGGTCTTAGGGCGAAAGGGTAGCTGAGAAGTGTACTCTGTGGATTGTTTCAGTACTCCGCGCTTTCACCCTGCTAAATATGAATTACACATTGACATTACCTGAGGATGTTAGCATTTATATATCAAACCACCACTTTAGCAGTTGGCACTGTCTGCACAGGTGGTATTGGAATTTGAGATCCTAAGACAGCCTTTGACAGCAGTGTAATTTCCAGGGATGGGGACATTGTCATCGTACTTTGGCTTACTGTTACTGAATTGAAAGTATTTGGTCAAATCTTTGTCATAATACTGAAATGATGGAGGAAGCGGGAACATCTTGTCTTGTGGATAGCTTAGTACTTTACAGGCTAGTTCCCTTTAACTGAGCAAGTGGGAAAGGAATAAAACCTACATAAAGAAAAAGCCATACAGTACTGTGTATTTGAGAACTTCAGGTAGTATCAGTGCAAGTGTGCTACCAGAAATACTCAAAGCTTCAAAATAAAGATTTGAAAAACCTAGGTCTTCAGGCTGCTATTACAAAAAAAATTCTGAAGTACTAGTCCTGAAGACTTCTCTTTCCCTATTCAGTAATGTTGTATTGATTGATCTAAGGGAAACAGCCTACCCCAAAACATGGTGGCTTAAGTGTTAGGGTCCTAAGTACCATGGAGACTTCTTTGTGATAGCAGACTGTGGCAAATACTATGTCATCTCTTAGAATTTTTGGTTAACAACACAATTAGTGTTATTCCTAACTTTTCTCACTTTGCATTATACCATTGATTTTGCTTTCTCTTGATCAGTTAGTCTTTGGTCCTTTGTTTCCAGCATGGTGTGGAAGGAGGAAATTCAGGAATTTTAGGATGATCAAACCATTTCATGTGAGCTGCATGAAACTGAGATTCTTAATTGGTAATTTAAAAGCATGACATAATAGGCCATTCTGAGTTTTGTTCTATGAGGATGTATGCAGTGTCAAGTTGATGGCTTTTCAAGATACGATGTGCTAAATAATCTTTTAAATACACTTGTTAATGGCAATATAGATTAAATGGCCGTTGCACTGAAGGGATGTGATCAATTCATGCAAACCTCTGGTAGTTTATATGCCACTAAATGGTAAGATGGGGGAGGTAGGATGTCTATTGCAACAGGGTATTTTCTGAAGTCCTATAAATGAGTTTCTCGGCTAATATGTGGGCTATATTGGACTCAGTATTTGAGAAGGACATAAAGCAGTATCTAAAATGTCTGTTACGCTTAAGTATATTAATATACATAGGCACATTTAATCATGGGTATTCATATGACTAACACATATCTGTTCTTTGAGAGATCAAGCATAGTTAATTTGTGTTGTGGGTAGAGGCCATTACTAATCAGTAGACAAGAGAGAGTGAAGGCCTAAGTTGAAGGGGGGGGGTTGTGTTGCTTTTTGTTGGTGGTATTGGGTTGGGAGGGGTGTTAATAAATAAAGGATACAAACTGACATGAATGCTGGGTAAGAAAAAGGTAATAAAATGCCACTTCATTGGAAGGGGGGACAAACAAAAAGGCCTTGGCTGGGCTAAAATTGACTGAACTAATTGATTGATGCTGACTGCTGGTAAATCGCATTCAGTGATGTAGTCCTGTTTTGTCCCAGTCAGATGCTGAACTCTCAGTGTATATACAGAGAGAATTACAATTCATTGAGCTTAGGAGTGTTAAAGAAGTGCTTATCCTTGTCCATCCACTTCTCTTCTTCCTTTCTCTGTATGGCTTTACTGTCTTCTACCTGTCCTAGATGTTCAGTGGTTTATACCAGCCTTAAAAACAGGTTTGATCATAATTGCACGTAAAAGGTCATAAATTTGAAATGCTAGTCAGTCTTGTATTTTTAAAGGCAATCTAAATAAACATGGAGATTACAAGACACCAAGAATAGCTGACCTATAAAGCATAATGATTTGGCACCTGACTCATAGTGCATGTAGTAGTTTATCATTCAAAACACATTTTTACTGATCCAGGAAACTTTTCAGTTGGTATTTAGTCTGAGCTTTTCAGCCCAATACAGATCTCTGTTCTAGGTAGCATCCCTGCATTCAAATGCAAATGTAACAGTGTTCATTCTAAGCGGAGAAAAGCATCTAAATGTGTAGATTTGTAAGCTGAATACTGACATCTGCAGCAGGAAATAATACATAGATAAGCTCATCGCAGTGGTGTAATCATTGGAAGATCTATTTGAAGTTATTCAGTATTGCACCTGTTCCTGTCACTGTTGAAGGAAGCACTTTTTCACCTTTGTCAGATTTCGACAAAAGCTGGTTCTACACTAACTGCTAAATAAACACTGTCTTTACTAGATGCTTATGCAGTATAACCCTTGAGTGTGTGTCTCTTCCAGTGTTTATGCTTTGAGGGGGGGCACTTTATTTTTTCTCAAATGTCTTAGCAACTCTCTTGATAGTTTGCTGTCTTGGTACATGAAAAAGCCTCCCACTAAGTTAAACTGAAATGCCAGGTTTTTTTTTCATAGAAGAATATGGAGAATGTGAGATGGGGACTTTGGTATTGTGTACAATGTGACAGTTAATAAAGGGCAAGGTTGCCAGCCTGTGCATATTTATGCAGCCCACATTTCTGCTCATCACTCTGTGACAGTTTATTTCCATTGTGTGTTATGCAGAGGAATATAAAGTATTTAAAATACAGATACTGTCAAGTCTATAAAAGTGTGTTTTGAAAGTCAGGCTTTTTTAGTCATTACTGTGACTGCAGCGTGTGCAGTGCTGCAGGGAAGAAATAGTCTGTGGAAAAATAAACGGGTAATGCTAAAAGGTTTTGTTTGGTTTTGAAATCGGGAATAAGCTTGATAATTTAAAGTGATGCTCTGGAAGCTATAGTATGAATTTTTTAAATTGAGCTGTTTGTATATGAGTTGTCTTTATGGAATGCACATTTGACTTCTTAAAAGGGCCTTTGATTGTTTGGGTTGTTGCTGCAAACTTTTTTTGGCTTCTGACATGAACTCCTGAGCCTTAACTGTGAGTGAAAAAATTTACACAAATGTTGATACTTTGTTTTCTTAATAGTGGTTTTGATGTTTTGCTGTCCCCACATAAATAGTGTATATTGTTCAGTGTACATGTAGATCAAGTTCCATTGATATTTAAGCATGAATGACTGCCTGAGATAATGAAACTCTACTTCACCGAAGAGGTGGTTAAACCTGACAAGAATGTTGTCAACAAAGCAGTCTTAAGGGAAAGTACAGTTGTTCCCAACCAACCAAAAATAAATTTGTGCATGTGTTGGGTAACTCTCAAGCCTCTGTATTAATGCTAAAGTTGCATAGTACATACTGGAAGAGGTTCATGGAAGAAGAAACGCAGACTAAAAGAAATGGGACTTGACATCAAAAGCTGGGAATGCCTGTGGCTCATGGAGACAACAGCTCTGGAAGTATGGCTGGGGGTTTTTTTACTGTTCATTGGTACTGTGTGCCCACAGGCTCCTTTTTGAGATTGTGTTAGCAAAGTGGCACGATTAAAATCCACACTTGTCTTGCAGTTCGTTTCCAAACATGCTTCTGCCTTATTCGAAGAGTTTGGTTACTAGTAATGTCTAGCACTTAGATTAGCCTCATCAGCCAGGTTGGATGCTTGTTTATTTAAAGTCCTTGGGTAGTTGTGGAATTTGGTGTTTAGAGATCTGACCTTTAGGCTGCATGTAATGTTTTAGTGTCTTACTGCAACTTCTGAGGTGAAAAATAGTTCTATGATCTGTTTTTAAATGCTTTTTAACAAAAGAAACCAAATCCTGTTTTTACTGATCTTTTCTTTTAGCACATATAGATCTGGGAGCCCATTGAACTCATCAGTTTGTACAGTCTGGCCTGTGGAAGGGAATCCTTAAGCCTTCAGTGGACGAATACTGGGGACATAAGTACTCCTCAGGCTATATGGTAGAGCTTTATTCCTTTGCCTGATGTTTCTCCCTGGCTTGATTCTGTACTCCTGATAAGTTGATTAGTGGATCTGCATTAAAATAAGCCTTAATGAGGGTCATTTGAAACCTGAGGAACAACTCCTATGCAAGGAGGGGTAGATTTTTTTTCTATAGCTGACAAAAACCCTGAGAGAAATGTATAAAATTTTACCCAACTCATTGACTTCTTTTTAAGGCCTGTTACCTATATAAATGTGGACTTACAGTGTAACTTTAACTTCACCCAGTGCTGTGGATGGTATTTCTACTATGATAGGTAACTGGAATATTTGAGGCACCCTGTCTGTGTTGGGAACACACAGCCTTGTGTGCATCTGCTTATTATTAGAATTGTTCAGAAGAATAGTGAAACAGGACAGAAACTTGTTTGCTGTGAAGTTGGGCCACTGTGTTACTCATTATTCAAATGACACCTTTTTTAATCAGTCCTCAGTACTGCTAAGAGTAGTGAGAAGTCCCTGTAACCAGTAAAAGTGTTGGAATCCAAGCATACAGCCTTTGCCGTATAAAATTGAATCTAATTGACTAACAGTAATGTTTTGCTGCATTTAAGTTTGATTCAACTGTAAAATGATCTTGAAGTTCTGTTTCCATTCTCCCCATGCAAGGGGAGAATAATTTTTGCTATAAAGATCTTACTGAGGCTTTCCTACATGTCTCTACAGCTGAAACCTTAGGTAAGGAAAGACTAAATTCCAAGGGCTGTCCTCATTACAGTGTAGACTATGCTGAAATCTGTATTCTTGCCAACTATATCAAATCTTAGTTCATATTGTATTGCAGTCTGATGTCAGCATTGAGGTCATGCCCTGGACTAATTAAAAGTATCATATATTCTTTAGAATCCTTTATTTAAGGAGGATTTATTTATTTAGTAAGCTACATTCTGTTTAATATAGATCACTGAAACACTTCTGATGCATTGCAGTCTCTCAGATTACATCAGTACAGTAAGCTGCGGTAAGCAAAGGGTCTTCAGCAGGTTTGCAGCTAGGTCTGGAATCTTGTGAAGTGTGTCTGTGTGGCAGAGTCACATCAGGTGGGTTGAGCTGGTTTAACTGTGCTGATATTGAAAAGAGGCAATTCCACTGTTTTCCTGGGGCTTGCCATGATCTTTATATTACAACCTGTGAACTGATGTAGCTCACAGTAGAAGACTGGCCTAAGAATAACTCTCCTCCATGGATCTACAGGGCTGAGGAGTTCCATGAAAGCCCAAGTGACTGCAGAGGGAAAAGATGGAGAGCTTTTACCATTGGGACCAACACTGAGATGGGATAACTCCTCCTGCTAGTATTAGGCTGCTAGCAGTTGCTGAACTAAAGTATTTCAGACTGATGGCTCTGAGTGCCTGTAGTGCTTGGCACGCAGCGGAGTTTGCAGAGCTTAGGTAGTCTGAACAAAACCCGTGCCTGCAAAGACGGAGGTGTTAAATTCCATTTGTGGACTATACTGTGTAATTAATGTATGTGTTAAATACTAAAGTGTTGCAGATCCCCAAGGCTCCTAGATTGTCTACATTTCCCTCTGTAGCATGTCTCAAGCCAATTTAATTCATGTCTTCATCTCTGCCTGTCTTTCACGGTAATTTAAAATAAGAAATTAATTTCAGTCTCCTGGTTGCAGGACAGCAAAATCACCCTATTTCTTCTAGCATTATCGTGATCTCTCTTACTAATGTTGTTAGACTTCTGGGTCAGATGTGCTCTGTATCTTCTACCTCCCACCATTCACTGAACAAGCACAACAGTTGAAAATTGCCCGGAAGTTGTAAGAATTTGCCTCTGGAAATCCACAAATAGAGAAGCAAGATTTTTAGAAGAAAAGGATGGACTTCTTGCATACTCTTAAGTGCCTGATTTGAACACAGGGAAAGCAGTCAACTATGATGCTCAAGGTGGTGTGCCTCACCTCGTTTCTTGTGTTCCAGATAAAAAAGCTAGTAATTAGTTAGGTTTCTTGAAAGTCTGTTAATTACAAACCCACATTTTTAAAAGTATATTAGGTCGCATTTGCAATATAATCCTGTGCAGCTATTTTAAGTTGGCATTTGTAGCAGAGATCTAATTATTATAGTAATTACAATGGAATCCTTCTTAATTGACTACTCATGAGACTGACATTGGTTGATTAACAGAAGTGATCTCTATAGTGATTTTTTTTTGCTCAGTGTTTGAATATGAAGGGACAGTTTTAAGCTCTGCTACAATAACAATAAAATATCTCTACTACATAGAAAGATTTAGGTTGTTGAGAGATCTTGGCAGCCTCAGAAGGGAAGATATACAGCCATGTGGTTGGGGAGAATCTTCAGGCAGTCTAAATTCATGTGAGAAAGTGCTTACCCTGTGTATGTATCTACTAGTAGTCAGAAAGATGGCTTACAGTTGCTTCTGGGTGAGACTGGGGCATGGGGATTTATCTGCTGTCTTCCTCTGGATAGGGTGAAAACAAGGAGTGACATAATGCTGCTGCTCTGTGACCCACCATCTCTGTCCTGTTTCAGTCGTGTTTGCTGTCACCAGATTTAAACTATTGCTAGCACATTATATGGTGTAGATTGTGCTTGGGGTCAAGAGGGTGGAAGCTGCGTGTATTCTTACCAACAAAACCGCTGCTTTGTCATTATCAAAGGTCAGATCTGTAAGCTGGTATCCAGGAGTTGGAGTTTGCTGTCTCACAGTCAAGGATCAGTGTAAGTCAGGGACTGATCTTGTGCCAGAGTACCTGTTGAAGACACTTGTGCTCTGCAAGGCAAGCTGAGATTGCTCTTGTCACTATGACTTGTCAGGTTTGAAGCTCTTCACTGGCAGTTGCTTGAAAACAAATACTGTAACAAACTTGTTGGAATGTTTTGCATGTAGTAATGTGTGATTGGATATGCATGTGAGGTAGTAAAAGGAAAAGTGTGTGGTATAACTTCTGTAACAAGCTGCAAAGCCTGTTCAGGATGAACTGAGCGTTTTCTGCTTTCAGTCATACTAGAAGCCACTAGACCCACTGCTGCCCTAAGGATAAGAAAAATGCAAAGGAAACTTGGCGTATCTGTAGGCAGTTCATATTGATCTAAGGTGGTACTATGTTCTTGCTTGCAGCATCAGTGGCACTTGCCTGTTCCTGGGTGAACCCTTTCTATTGCAGTAGCAGATAATTACGCAGCCCATGACCAACCCCAGAGTCCCACAGAAAAAGATTTCTGATGCCTGGAAGGGTTCTAGGGAGGCAGAAAGCATAATGGGAGTGGAGTGAAGAATAAAGGGAGGCATAAGCCCCCCTGTATTATCTTAAATTTTTTTGCATATAATTGAGACCACTACCCATGATGCTGCTAATCTTGGGTATAAATTGTGTCTGGTTGCAGAATAAGTAAGATTATCATGCAGGTTACTGAGATCCTTGTATGGCTGAGGCAGATGTGAACAAAGGAAGGGGGTAAGTTTGGAAGTGATGTGTATGCAGTAGGTCATAGAAGTGCTTCAGCAGTCTCTGACATACGTTATATGGGGTGAGTTAGTCTGAATGGCCTCGATGTGCAGCTCTGTTGTCTGTGTGAATGTAGCAGCCAAAAGTCTTATAGCCTGGAATCACATTGCTCTTGTACCAGTTCATTACCTCTGGATGACACAGTGAACAACTGATTTTTCCAGTTCCTGATTTCTTATTTCATCATCATTATAATGTGTTGTGTTAAAGATGAGCTGCAACTTTGTTGGATTCTTCTCGTGTTTTTTTTCTAAAAGTTTTGGATCACAAGTTGCTAGAAGGTAGTGTGTATAAAAAAGACAAGTCTAAGTTTGTATGCCTGTGTGTTCTTGATTCTGTCACAATTGTGATGTTTTAGTCAGCTGTTGTGAAACCCTTCTTGACAACCACCTCTTGAAACGTGTATCTTTTTTTAGTTCTTGTACCTTAAATGTTATAGTGTGAGCTGTGAGATGGTCACCTTGGAAAGCACTTCTGTCAGGCGAGGAGTGGATTTGAAGAGTATGATTTACATCAGTATGATTGAGGATAATAAGGCCTGTGGAGATGAATGGGTGGGCAGGGGCTTGATGTGGAGACCAGTAATGACAGAATCAGTTATGTCCTCTTGTATAATTTTTGTATTTCAGAGACAAATGTGTGATTGATTGAGCATAGATGTAAACTGCTCTGTGTCCTTTTTATAAGTACAAGTTGTTTTAAAAACTCCTTCTGCTTGCTGTGTGTGGCTTCCTCCATGATCTCATACTTTGGTGCCCCCAGCAAAGAGCACGCCTTTCCTTAGGTTAAGTTTTGAGAATTTGGAGACTTTTTGCTCTGCTCTGTGCACTGGACTTGAGTTGGCTTTTTTGGTAATTTCCATAAATGATTATTTTAATTTAGAGTTCTGGAATAATTTGAAGAAATTATATGAAGAAACATGCAGTGAAGAGTTTCTTTCTACTCTTAAGATGATGGCACTCATTGCTACTGGTGTAATGTGTTTCTCAGTTTACTTTCTAACATGATAATAAGCATTCAGTCCCTTTGTTTTGTTCAGCTGTTAATGACAGGGTTATGTCACTTAACCACAACACAAGGCATTGAAAGACTATCTTGCTTGGATATCTCACACCTTAGTCTCCAAGATGTGCTGCATAGTAAATATTTTGTCAAACCTTGCTGCTCTGTAAGGGTCATATCTCTTTGAGAAGCTGTAACTAACTTAAAAACCATCAGTCCTGTTGCCAGGGCTTTACCAAGCATTAGCAAAGCGTGAAAGGTGGCAAATGGTGCTTTCAGTTGCTATGCACTTCTGCTTGGAGGCAAGAGTGCCTACTTTTTAGGTTGAACCACAGTTACACTATCCTTTCTTTTGTGTTCTTATCTCTCTGATCTATTGAACATGTATGACAATAACTGATGCAGTAAGAGCAAATAAGAATCAAAATGCTTGTCTAGACAGGAGTATAGTGGGGTGAATAAGGTGTAGTTCTGTATTACTGGCTGGATGTTGCAAAAAGCAATGAGGGCTGGTCTCCTCAGACGCCTTTTGTCTGGGCAGAGTGCTGCTGCTGTATCACTCTGACTCTGGGATTGTTTGACCATATGATGAGTCAGTGTAGGAAGCTAATCTGATGGAGAGTTAACTGGGGCAGGGGGAACAATCAGATTTTCAGGTTTTGGAATAACTCAATAGTTTTAAACACACATTTGGATGAGTATTTGTACAAAGTAGAAGGAAATGAGATTTGAGGAATAGTGCCATCATTCTGAGAGTTACTGGATCAGATTGCATTGCAGCACAAGTAGCTCCCAGAGTTGTGTTTAATACCTTTTCTGTTGTGCAGAGAGAGCAATGGAAGAGGGAAACTTTTCTGAATATAAGCCTTACTATTGATTTGGAAGTAGTCCATTATAAAAGTGGAAAGCTATTTCAGTGAGAACAACTACAAGTTGAGAAGCAGGGTATGTGCAAAACATCCAGGACAGGCAAGCTGAGAGAGGGAAGAAACTGGTAAGACTCCTGTGTTCTTCAGTAGCTCAGAATGAGTTTTTGTAAGACATCTGCAGGTATTCCAATGTAGTTTTAATAAGGAGCATACCTTAACACAGAAATCTGAAGAATGCGGTGAAGGTGGAAGCTGATAAATGGGAACAAATAATATATGAACAATTGATTTTTACATGAAAGGCTTACCTTCAAAGGAGAAACAGTATCTTTCATCTACCAGTGAAAGTGCAGAATAACACAGTAGTCTGTAAATATTTGTAGTAAAAGGAAACTTTTTATTTGATATTGAGATGGTTGAAATGTTTATCTGCGACAGCTTTTCATGAGTCTCTATCTTTTTTTTTTCCTTGATACTCATTTTTAAATGTGGTTTGTCGGGTCTTTTTTAAGTGATGCAGCTAAGCCAGTTTAATGGCTAGCTGCTACCAAAGGGAATCGTCTTTCTCTTTCTGTCCTTCCTTTCCTCACTACCTCCCCCCACCTGCTCCAGCAGTTCAGGGAGCTAATTAGTGAGAAGACTAATTGTTTCTAATTATTTTCAGGGGAAGTAACAGGAGTGAAATTGCTTTCTGTGGGTTTGGTTTCCCTAAGTTGTCATCATAAGTTCAGTCTGGCATAAGGCAGTGGTAATATGGAGAATGATGGCAAGGGGCACAATGCTGCTCCTTAAGATGGTAACTGTAAAGATGAGTTTCTTTCTAACATGACAGACTACAGCCCTTGAGCCTGAATAACCCACCTAAATTCATACTTGGAATTTAAAGAAACACCTTGAAATAAATTCATAGTTATTTGAGAGCTTCTAAGGGCAGATGTTGTTCCCCAAGCAAGTAGGAAAAGGCACGGTAACTGTGCTGCTTTAATGAACAAAAAAAACCCAAACCCAACAACAAACATCATAAAACCCACAAAAATCCGTAAACTCCCTAAGCCAAAACCCCATGACCCCTATTGTAAAGGTAGGAGCTAGAGGGTTACAAACAGGTTATCTGAACAGCAGTTCCTGAAGGAATATGAATAATGTAATTACTTGGGCCCAGTAATCATGTGAAATGTACTAATCTTTTTGTGAACAATTAACACAAAGTTTTTTCAATAACAAACCCTAGTTTGTTATAGACCTATAATCCAGTCTAACTTCTTTCTGTGACAGGACAAGGGTCCTAGTGGAGTTAGGTCTTGGCTTTCTTAAAGTCTCTTTGATACTGCTCTGTTCTGCAATAAATGGGAACAGTATTGTAGAAACTGTGGTATAGTGCAAATGTATCTGGTTGGAAAACCCCACCTGGAAAAGCTCTGTTACATTTCTGAAGAGGTCTGTCTTTTAAATAATGTTGGTGTTATGGGAGTGACTTATATCACAGTATTTACATATTAAATCAAGGTTATGTGAAGGTTAGCCAGCATGCTTGCTTAAGATTTGGAATTCAAAATAAATATGACAAACTGAGAAAAAACACTGCATTTTTAAATGGAATTCTGGCGTTTCACATGAATTGAGGTATTGCTTTGTGTGTGGGAGTGATCAGCTGTGCGATCACAGAGAAGAATGACTGCAGAATAAAAACTGGAAGCTGTAGTAGGCTAGTTAACTGTAGTTATTTAACATGTTTTCAGGTTTAAAAATTAGTGCTTCCAGAGTTACCGATCACATTATATGTATTACCAGGGTAGAGGTGTGCTGAGCCACCAGGTATGTTGAAGTTGGAGGTGATGTCACTGTTGTTGATTTCTGTCCGATAAGTGAGAACGTGGTGTGTGAGGGTGTACAGAGTAGTTGCCTTATCTGTTTATCTTCTATTTAGTGGAGTGTCTTTGTGATGAATTGAAATACAAACAGCAGATTAGTTTACCTGTTTCAGTAGAGCAACTTTTATTCAGCTGCTTTCATGATATGTGGCTCTACAAGCACTCTGTGCTCCAGTACTGAGTATTTCTGTAATTGCGATGAACCTCGGGCAACATTATGATTTGTGCTTCTGTTTCAAGAATACTGTTAAGATTTCTCCAGCTACCAGCTACTTGTTACTGAAGCCTAAGAAATTCATACAGGCTGCTGACAGTAACCAGCAGTACTCATTTCCATATCAGAGAAATTGAAATACTAATTTAGTGTCCAGCCCCCTTTTCTTCCCTGAAACAAAGCATTTTTGTGTGCTTAAAAGCATACTGGGATAAATGCACCAGGAATCCTTCATTTGATTATAACACCAATAAGCCTTTGCTGTTACTCAAAAACCATTGGCTATTACTATGTATTTGACACAGACTCCTACTGTGCTATTTGACAGTTAAGCTTAATACTCTGTTCTGCAACTGTTGAGAAAAATATCCTGAAGAATTGTTATCCCTTACCAAATTTGAGGGGTCTAGCAGTGGGGCTTCACTAAAAAGTAGGAAAGAAATGTTGTACCATACCCAATAAATAATTTTACCTGCCACGTCTCCTAGATGATGTGTCTGGCTTAACAAATGCCAGAGGATCAAAATTGGTCCTGTGAATTTTACTTCTGACTAACTATATATCTCTTATTCTCAAAATTAGTCTCTTTTTGTGAAGAAACTTTTTAAAACAGGGAAAATGCACAGGAAGAAAAATCTCTGCAGCTTGTTTGGAGAGAAAGATAGGCTTAATTCCTGTGAATTCTTGTAGCAGAATTATACTTTAGAAGAGATGGCAGTTTGAGACTGCATTAACTGCAGTTTACAGTGAAGACAGATATTGATTGCCTTTGTACTGAAGAGGGTGTAAATTTAAGTCAGACAAGAATATGAGATCATACAGATGAACACTGGTATGTTTTTATTTCAGTATTATACCTGTTTATCCCTGCTGCCCTTTTTCTGCAGTTCCCATTTCAAGTATTTCTATAATCTGTTTTACAGTATCAGTGATAGCTGTTTTGACACAACTGATGCAACACTGATTTACTGAGCACCTAGTCAGGGATAGTATAGAAACTTAAGAAACCAGCTTTGGTTCTAGGGGGGGAAATACCATGTTACATCATCAGTAAACCATACACATACACATCTTGCTATGTGCATTTTTGTGGTAACTCTTTATGTATGAACTGTGCAGATACTTGACAGCACCACAGGAAGAATGAAATGAATTTGAATAGTAGCATTAAAACGAATTCATGATGTTACCATTACTTCTGTTCTAGTAATGAGTAGTGTAATTTAAGCTTGAGAAACAATTGCAGATGTCCAAAAGTTATTTATTCTTGCCTGCATGGTTTAGTTCAATAATAAACTTTATTTGATGGATTATGGGGGGAGAAAGGATAATGATAGTGGTGGGAAGTGTTGGAATAAATGTGGATGTCTAATAGTTGCTTCTCATCTTAATAGGAGATGATGGCAGGCCTCCTTTCTGGTTTTCTAACATCACTGGCAATAAATGGCTGTAGCAAATACTGAATAATACCAGAGTTAATATCTGTCTGCAGCTACTTGTTATAATCTGTATGCCTGATCAATCTTAAGTGTCTCTCCAGAAATATGTAAAGATGGATTTATGTAGCTCAGTGTGCCAAGAACATGCAACTTGGCTTACTAAGTTTAGTAACTGAAGTGTTGTGTGTCTTTGTGTAAGAGGGAGAGCTCCACCTCCTGGAAAAACCTTCCAGTTTATGGAATGCACTTTAAGTCAAGAGTGCAATAGTGATTTCTTAGGTCTGGTTGGGGTTATTTGGGATGAGAGCGTTTGCAAAAAAGTAAACTTCCTTCAACTTTGGGAAGTTTGAACTCCTGAAAACATTACCTCAGATTTTTGTCTTAGTTTTTTTGTTTGTTTGCTTATAGGAACATCACCTCCAGCGGGCTATCTCAGCACAACAAGTATATGGAGAGAAGAGGGATAACATGGTTATACCAGTTCCAGAAGCAGAAAGTAATATTGCATACTATGAATCTATATATCCTGGAGAATTTAAAATGCCAAAGCAGCTGATTCACATACAGCGTAAGTAAAGTAACTCTTTCACTGCATTGAAGCCTACACTGAAAACTTGTGTTTTGCTAGTAGTTCAAGAGATTGCCCTTAAATGTTGATTGAGCTTGCATCAAGACTGACTTCTGAGAATTAATTTTTTCCAACACGTAAAGGAATGCTACTTCTTACTGAAGATATGTGTGTATATATCAGTTCTCTATCAAGATGTAGATAGATGTACTTGAGTCTGTGCCTCTGTGTTAACACTTTGAGATTGCTAGATTTAAAGGCCTGTTTCTGCTCTCTGTAAAACTCGGTAGATACCATTTGCAGAGAAATAAAGGTTTGCTAGCAAGAACAGACACAAACCTACTTGAGATGAGAATGTGTAATGCATAGTTAAGTAACAGAGTACCTGCTTCTTGAAGCTTAACCAGGATGAAATGACAGTAGAACAGATCAGGAAGCCAAGAAGAAATGGCAATTGTAGTAGTAGTGTTTGCCTATGCCAGGATGGAAGTACTCCACATCTAAAAATAGGTGTGTTTTGGTATCACCGATGACTTGCAAATGCATTGGGAATTTGTTTTGTTGGAACACAGCAGCTGTTTTGTATGGATACGGCCCTTGATGTGAGCACTGCATTACTTTGGATAATTTTTGAAAACATTTATAAAAACACAAACTATTGCAGAATTCTGTTACACAGTGTAATTAGTGGTATTTAAAAAGCAGTATCTCTGCTATGTAAATAGATTTCATGTATAATTAACTTTGGTTAAATGTTAGCCCTTTATATCAGTCTAAGTTTTTGTGAAGGCTTAAAGTACTAAATCATAAAATAGTTTATGTTGGAAGGGACCTTTGAAGGCCAGGTAGTCCAAACTTCCCCCCCGCAGTGAACAGGGACAATTTCCACTCGATTGGGTAGATATAGCATGTTGGTCTGTTCCTAAGCAAATGAAGAGTCTAATAGTAGCAGTCTTCCATGCTGATATTAAGGTTATGCTTTTTCATTCTTCTTTTCTGTATCTGCTGGTCTAACAGCTAGAATGGTGGTTTTCATCTGTAATGTACTTTGTTTATTAAAAGGAAGTGATTTTTTTTTTTTTTTTTTTTCTCCCCACTGTGTCTTTCCAAGTGTGCATTTGGGGAAAAGAATTGTGTGTCATGAACTGGAACAACTGGAATGAGGCATGAGTACTAGGGAGATCTTGTTATGAATGCAGAATGCTGCATTTTCATAGGGTATTTTGGCAAACAAAATAGTTGTGTTGTACAGAACATTTGAAGATGCCTTGCTGCATGAGGTAGACAGTGCTCAGCTAGTTCAGTCTGACTTGTATACATCACAGAAATTATTGATGAGATCATGCATATGGCCATTGTAATACAGCCTGCACTTAAGTGTGTTTGGGCGGAAGTCTGAACTATTGATAATATATAAAACTGCAGAATACTAGACAGCACTGAAAAATTTGACCAATCTAAAAACTTCTTAGGGAAAGCAGTAAGTAGAAGGCTGCTAGCTGATTTAACCACTAGTAAGCTTCTATTGGTTAATAAAAGCACAGTCCAATAAATACCAACATTTATCACTAATTTTTAATGGTGTGATTTTTTTTTTTTAAAGGAAAATCTAGATACAACTTGAGTAGCATTACTGCTATATTCAGATAATTTTTTTCTTCAAAAGAATCTGGTGTGTACTCCAGACATTGCTATTTAGAACAAAGCACTTCTGTAGTAAAACTAACTTTAATTTTCACTGTATTATTCAGCTTTTAGTTTGGATGCTGAGCAACCGGATTATGACTTGGATTCAGAAGATGAGATCTTTGTGAATAAGTTGAAGAAAAGAATGGACATCTCTCCTTTGCAGTTTGAGGAGATGATAGACAGACTAGAAAAGGGCAGCGGTCAGCAGGTACAATGGTACTTTGAATAAAGAATTTGAAATACACACTCTGTATGTTGCTATATGAAAGTGACATGCTGGGTTTTACATTTAGCCAGTCAGCCTGCAAGAGGCCAAGCTGTTGCTGAAGGAAGATGATGAATTGATCAGAGAAGTGTATGAGTACTGGATTAAAAAGAGGAAAAACTGTCGAGGTCCTTCTCTTATCCCAGCAGTGAAACAAGAGAAGCGAGATGGTTCCAGCACAAATGATCCTTATGTTGCTTTTAGAAGACGAACAGAAAAGATGCAGACACGAAAAGTAAGTAGATCAACACTACCTTCTGTTTTCTCTGTCTTCTTCTCCCTCAAAAAGTAGCTAATATAAACAATTCTGCTACGTAGTATGAAACAGTAAAAGTTGGTGCATTCTTTACTTTTAATCTGCAAGGGTAAAAACTTAAAAGAAGCTACTTTAGAGCAGCTCTTGAATGAAAATTTGTGTTTTTTAATAAATCTACTGCTAAATTTACCGTGTTGGTAAACTGTAGTTCATTGATAACATGCACGTGCTTCTCTTTGTATTATATGAGATTTTTAAAATACATAATATGCATTTAGAATTTAATTCAAATTACTTAATTTAAATGATGTGGGGAAACATATACACTGTATATCTACAGAATCGAAAAAATGATGAAGCATCTTATGAGAAGATGCTTAAGCTGCGTCGAGATCTGAGTCGTGCAGTAACCATCCTGGAGATGATAAAGAGGAGGGAAAAAAGCAAGAGAGAGTTGCTGCATTTAACACTGGAAATTATGGAAAAGAGGTAATATTTATTGAAAATTTGCTGCAGAAAGCTTTGGAAACTACTTTGTATTCCAGTTCCTACCAGTACGCAAAACAGTGGGGGATTTTTAGAATAAGTAGATGCCTTCACCTTTGTAAGAGAGTATTTTTTCATATATGGCTATGGAGAGCAAAGCAAAATGTTAGGAAGTTGCTTATTATAGGAAAGTAGCCTGTCACACAAATCTACATTGCCTTGTTCACATGTGCACATGTATTCAATGTATCTATATATATATATCCCATATGTTATACAAGAAGAGACATCACAGTTTCAGGTAAACTCATTTGTGAATTTGTCAAACTGAAATACATAGTTTAAAGAACTCCCAGCTAATTTTGAAGCCATTTCCAGTTGTTACCATTCTTGTTTCTTTCATTATCACTATTTGTTTTAGCAAAGCTTAATCTAATGCCCTCTTGAGGAAAACAAATATACACCTCGTACAGTGTAAAATGTTGTTCTGAGTCATCTTCAACCAGTGGTGCTTTTGAGATTGTGTTTCAGCTGTGCTGAAACCCAAGTGCTCTGCTCTGTCAACTGTCACTTTCCCAATCAGCTGAGGATCACATTTGCAGTGTGGAGTTGTTCTTAGGTTGATACTTAATCTGAATAGACTTGTCTAGCTTAGGTGTTGGTTTATGAAAACAAATGTTTTGAGTCAGTAGTTTAAAGCTCTAAAACTAGCTGCTTAGCCTGGCTTCTTAGGGAGACAAATTGAATGTCTCTAGTGAGGGCACTGAGCATTCTCAGTAGAACTAGAGAGGGGAGAAATCTCAAATATCTTTTCCAGAAAAATAAGCTGTTGAATAGAGGAAAGACTCTTAATGCCCCCTCAGAATGGAAAACTGCATTTCATCTCCACACTTTCCACAGGACTTAAAATGCAGTGTTTTGTGATTCTGTTGGTTGTGAAAATACTCCATAACACACAGGAGGGAAGTTGATGATGAATAAGGCACTCTGCTTCACTGTTTGGGGGTCAGTCGTCTGGCTCTTTTTAATGGTACCTGCCCTCAGGAGAAATGCGGGGGAGGAACCCTCTTTCTAGTTTCTGTTCCTTTCCTTTGCATTGTATCTTTTGGAGGTGTTTTATAGGCTTTACAGGGTACTTACCCTTTTATCTGTAAGTATTAGTAACATGGAAGCTTCATTGCAACTAGTCCCTTCTCTGGAACAATGTTTTCTGTACTTCTTGCTGTTGTCATCCGGGATACCCATTTACTCCAAGTTGCAAGTGTTAATCTGTTTCTCTGTCACTCAGGTTTTTATTGGATATACGTTGTAAAAGTTGCAACAAATTAAAACACATTTTGATTTCAGGTATAATTTGGGTGACTACAGTGGAGAGATCATGTCTGAGGTCATGGCACAGCGGCAGCCAATGAAACCTACCTATGCTATTCCCATCATTCCTGTCTCTAACAGCAGTCCTTTTAAACATCAAGAAGCTATGGAACTGAAAGAATTTAAAGTTAAGGTAATGTCAACCACACAGTTACTAGTTCATGCTGCTAGATGTGCAAAATATACAGCATTTTAGGATGGGAGGAGAGAGGAAGCTTGTTGAAACTGGAAATAAGACAAGCAAAGCTGCAGTTGGAGTAATAATACTTTGTCTGGTAATATTATAGACTACTGGCTCTCCTCAAGACAGAAATAAATGTACTATAGATGAACAGCAGACAAGGACATAGGCACTTACATTCTTATTCTGGGGGATGTGAATGTTTTTTTTCAGTACTGTCCATAGAACAAAACTGGGTTTTATTGCCTAGATACTTTACAAAGATCAAGTATCTAGGCAATATCAAGTATCAAACATTAGATAGGACTAACAAGGTAAACTCTATATCTTGTTATAAATTCATGTAATTACTTTAATCTGGAGGGTTGTGGGTTTTGTGTGGTGTTTGGGGTTTTTTTTTTTAATATGATCCACTGATATTCCCATTGTGCTCTATATCTTTGCCTGGCGTTATATTTAAGCTACCAATCTTGCTTGATTTAGAAAGCTGACCAGCTTTTTTCCTGCAGGCTTGAATTTTGTGTCATACAAAGTATAGCTACAGTGCCAACAACTGAGCATATTAAATAGGTCAGGTAACACAAGAGAAATGCTGAGGTATAATTTCAATTTTAAACAAAGGCTTACTATAACTGAGGGATGTCCAAAGGCTGTTCTGAATCCAACACGGTGCCTTGAATCGGTGAATAACTTCCATTGATAGCAAAGCATTGTAACTGAGGTTGCCAGAGTGTACTTAACCTACTTGTGCAATATTGTGCAGTGTGGAAGAAATCTTTCTTGGAAACTTGGGAAATGGACTTAAATTTAAATTTCCATAGTATGGGAAGATGGGTTTAGTTTTTAGAGGTTTTTCTGAGATTCTGGGTATCTTTAAAAAGTCTAACTTCTATTTTTGCCTTTAAAGCATTGCTTGGTGCTTGTTAATTCTTCTTGTGGCATAAATGCCTATCAATTAAAAATGCTAGAAAATTGAAGTGGCGTCTCATGTCGTCACTGTATATGTTCTAGTCTGCTTCTCCAAAGTAGTAGTTACCTTAAACACTAGTGTTTTATCTGGCCTGGATTGAGCAATCAGTGCTTGGTTTTTACCTTGTCTGTTGAGCATTTCAATTACTGGAAATGATACGTCATTAAATGACTGCTTGTACTGCTATCAAGGTGGTGGAGAGTTGAGTTCACTTTTTAGCTTGCTTACTACACATGGGCTTTCTAAAACTCCAGTTTTAATCTGATTTGCTCATGTGTGTGACTTTTACACTGCTGCCTTTTTTTTTCTTGCAGCAAGATAAACCTGATGTTATTAGACCCAAAAGAAAGTATGAGAAGAAGCCAAAAGTCTTACCTTCATCTGCTGCTGCTACTCCTCAACAGACAAGTCCTGCTGCACTGCCAGTCTTTAATGCTAAAGATTTGAATCAGTATGATTTTCCTAGTTCAGATGAAGAACCACTCTCCCAGGTAGGGCCTGTAGAGTTCTGTGCTGCTCTTGGGGACAGGATAGAAGTAAAACTCATTAATTTACTAATATCTCTCTTCATATACCCCTTTGTCTCCTCTTTAAAGGTTTTGTCTGGTTCTTCGGAGGCTGAGGAAGAAAACGATCCCGATGGTCCCTTTGCCTTCCGTAGGAAAGCAGGCTGTCAGTACTATGCTGTAAGTGGAATTTCCTTGTGTATCATAAGAGAGAATGTAACTGGGAAAGTATCTTGTGTTTAATTGGTAAAATTATTTTAAGCCTCATTTAGACCAACCGGGCAACTGGCCATGGAGTAGCCCTAAAGAGGGAAGACTAGGAGATGTGCGTTACAGATACTGCTTAACCACCCTCACTGTACCCCAGAGGTGTATTGGGTTTGCACGAAGACGGGTCGGCCGTGGCGGAAGGTAAGTGCCACGTAATTGATGCTGGCTTTAAAAACAGAGTTTAACAAAAACAAGCAGATGAAAAATCAGTAAGACATCTTCTAAACAAAAGTTTAAAAAAACACACCAAAACCCCACCCACAAAATGAATCTCTCAATTTGAGACATTAGAGGGCTTGACTTTTTAAATGCTTTGCATTTCATACAGATTCTCGTAGCTGATTGTGTTGATTTTTCAGTAGTAGAAGCCACTTTAACACTATTTTCTTAAGTGTTTCTAAAGGGGTGGGATTTTATGGCTGGCACTCCTAAGTTCTGAGGTGAAGATACATACATGTTTTCCATTGTAATTGGTTTGTATTCAAATGATCTGCATAGTTGTCTTCAAATAGTAATATTTAAAAATAGCAAAAGTCACATTTTTCAGGAAATGCTTTTATGAGTATGGACAGGGTTTGGTGATTTGCCGGTTGTAGAGGAGAATTTCGAAGGAATTCTTAAAAGTGACAATAACTCTTAAATTTCAAACCTTGTCGAACATACCAAGGAACTAAGGACTGGTTTCAGACACTTTGCTTCTAAGCATCTTTATTAAAAAAAATTATAAATTCTTCAATGTAGAATTGCTATTTCTTAAATACTTACGATGTCTTTTAAGAAAACGGTGGATTAGGGTTTTAATTGTAAAAAAAGTCAGAACATGATTTGGCTTTCAGGCTAATGCTTAAAACCTCTTCGCATACTAGTAAATCGGACTGACAAACTGGCAAAATTAGAATGAGGGCTGAAGGTGCTTACTGGGATTTTGCAAGGGGATTTGGAAGTTAGTGTGGCATCCTCCTTTCTTGGGATGGATGTAGGTGCGTTCAGTATTTATGGGAGTAAGGCTTTTGAACAGAAGTTACTTTACGAAGGCATTTGAATTGTTTTTTAATTACTTAAGCGATTTTATTCTGTGTTTTTTTTCTTTGCATTGTGGAATACTATCTTTGGCCTGATTGTAAAAAAGAAAGGAAAAAACCCAAAAACCAACAAGAAGAAAAAAAGCAAAGTTGTTGCAGTGTGTCAGTATATACATGATGATGTACATCAGCTGTACAAACAGAAAAGCTAGAATATACATGTGAAGAGAAACCTAAACGTCCTGTAAAATAGGTCATGCATTCTGTGTCTGCTTTGGGGAGAGCTGGCTTGTTCCAGGACAGTTTTGTGTAGTTTGTTCTGTTCCTTTGTCACCCCTGAGCACACGTGGCAAGCGGGTGACTGTCTTGGTATTCTCTTGCCACTGTATAATTCTGCATTGTTTCCTTGTTTTTAGGGTGCTACTAGACAGAGCGCATTCGGACTACGATAATACATTTCATCAGCTGGATGTAGAAATGCTTTCCTCATCGCAACACTCTTCAATCAGTCAATTTGCCAATACCTCAGAAACAAATACCTCGGACAAATCTTTCTCAAAAGACCTCAGTCAGATACTAGTCAATATCAAATCATGTAGATGGCGGCATTTTAGGCCTCGGACACCATCCCTACGTGACAGTGACAATGACGAACTCTCCTGTAGGAAATTATACAGGAGTATAAATCGAACAGGCACAGCACAACCCGGGACCCAGACATGCAGTACCTCTATACAAAGTAAAAGTAGCAGTGGTTCAGCACACTTTGGTATGTTTATTTTGACAAACTCGCTTCTAGAAATTTTAAACTTGGCTTGGAAAATCTGCAATATCATTAGGTCATCCATACTTGACATTGTGGTCTGTTTTGATGGTTAACAGTCCATCTTCACTTTTATCTCTTTATATGCTACATAGAATGTTTATTTCTATTTATTGCTAGCAGTAGTGTACTGCATCTCAAATCTAAGCAAATGCTACCTTGGTATGTAATTATGATTTTATAAATATGAAAGTTTAGAAACCAGGATTGGATAGGGTTTAACTTGACTCTGAAGATCTGCATTTTTATAATTAAAAATATATTGATTGAAATGTTGATATAAACACTATGTTCTAATTTTTTTCTAGTATAAGGTGCGGTGGTGGGAAATGGTTAGTTAAGATGCTTGCATTTAAATTCCCAGCATTGTTACTATTTCATATACGAACTTCCAGTGAATGCCATTTCCCATGTAAAAAATACCCACCCCACCCCCACTGATGTACCTGCTCATGCTTGGCAAACTTCTCAGACTAATCACCTGTACATTTTGTCAGCAAGTGGCAGATCACATTTTACAGAACCTGAATTACAGAATTGAGGAGCTGACTGTTAAAACCTGGTATAGTGATACTTGGTTTTTAATAGGAATACCATTGTATAGGATCTCTCTTTACTCTGGAAGACTGGATGGTTATGTGGTTAAAGTGTAACTTAAATTCTAATTTTTTAATTTTAGTAAGTCAGTACATTGAATGTCATCTATTTAATAGGAAGCAACATCGTTTTTTTCTAAAGAACTAAGTAAAAGTTATTTGGTAAGGAGTCTCTAGAATCTTCCTTTCCTTGTCATGGTGAATTACAGCTGTGGAAATAAATCAGAAAACTTGGATACTGTAGGAATTGTGTGGGGATAGCTGTAGAAACCTAGTAAACTCTCCAGTCTGGGATGTTTTGGAGATTTGCTGAAAGTAAGTTACCCAGGTGTCGGATGACTTTAACCTTCTGGTTTCCCGATACATTTTGTACCTTTTGTTCCTGTACCACCTGTTTTTTTTGAAACTTTTTCCTCCTTGCATACTTAGACTTAATAGGCAGCTTTGTTCAGTTGCTGCTTGTGTGTGTCATCTTAGTGCAGGTCCTTATCCTCATGCCCCCATTCTTTTCACTTCTGTGACTCTTCTTCCTGGTAATGTATTAGGGCTAAAACCGATGGTGGTTCTGCTTTGTGATTGAAGTGTGACTTTTGATAATTAAATTCTGCCTCTCCGATGGTTCACATCAGTAAACAAAGTCCAGAGGGGAGCATGACCTGTCTAGTGGTCAGTCTGAACTGTGATAAAATGGAAGTGTGAAAACAAAGCTAATATGTGATGGGTAAATTATAAATACACTATGAAGTAGCAGTGGACAATACGTTACATCTGAAAATCATGTAGACTTGACAGATTGGCTCTATAAATTGAGTTTTAAGCATACGTGTGTGTGTATAAACACACACACCCCTATAGGATCTTTTTTCCTTAAAGAGGTGATTAAGATACTTATCTACATCCATTTAGGAATGAAATGTAGTTGTTACTTATGGTGATGCATTCAGTATAAAGTTTTAACTGTGTAGTTGTATTTTGAAGCCTGTGGGAAAGTAATACCTAAATGTAAATGCTTAGCATATTATATTCATTTGTGCTTGGAATTCTGTGCAGGTAGCTTCTTGTCTGTGTGAAGTATTTGTTAGCTTTTTTCAAATTTAAATGTGAAGTTTAGATTTATATTTGTATTGTTTGATACAGGAATTAAATACAAAATATCACTGTCTGAATTCATAGGTACACATTAGTTACCACAGTCTTTGGTGGGGGAGGGGTGTCACTTGTTATTGTTATAATCAGGTACATTGTACATAACCTTAATTGGGATTCTTGTAGCGTTGGAGGTGTATATGAGTTTCTGTGTATGTGGTGGTGACTGTTGAGGGGTAGGTGTTTGCAAGGAATATGTAATTTAGGTCACCTCAGTACCAGGATTCTTTAACATGCACTGTCTGCACAGATCACAGGTGGTTTATGTATGCGTTTGACTTCCTAAAAGTGCGTGCCAGTCAGGGCTGCAGCTACTGTGTTGATGTCATCTTACCTGATTACAGTATTTGCTACAGAAAGTATCTAACATTCCTACTCAAGTCTTTTCTAATACTGCTGCAGATTACAATCTTGTAGAGTGTTCCTGTATCTTTTTCTTAGTTGTCTTTAAAGGTGAGAGTTTGTTGTGGACAAGGATTTTTTTTTTTTAGGTTTGTTCTCTTTGCCTTTTAGCTTTTTGAAGTGGCAGTAGGTCTTTTTACCAGAAAATATTAGTGCATCTTACTTTAAGAATCCTCTTATCCTTCTGTTGCCACTCTGAGTTGTAGTCAAACTATATTGCTTGTCTTTTCAGTGGAGCTCATCCTGAGATTAAGTAGTGAACAGCAGAGGTGGTCGTGTTGCTGTGTCTGTTGTGCACCGTGTTGTGTTTTTGTCTCTTTCTGTATTGAAGTTCTGAAGTCTTAACTCTTTTCAACCTTGAATGATCCGGACAACATGCTGCTGACATGGAAAAACAGCTGTGAAAAACCTTACTGTACAAGTCTGTTGCACATGAGTGAAGTTGAGAATGGTATCTTGGATCTTCACTTAATCAGAGGACAGGTGATAAAAGCTGTGCTGTCATGTACCGTTCTCTGTCTACCTGAAACATTGGCTTTTGTCCTGAAGATTGGAGAGAGAGATTTCCCCAGTGTCAGGTGTTTTATAAACATTAAGTGCCTTTAACCCTGAAGAATTGCAAGTTCTAGTTCTGGCTTTCAGAGTGGAAGATGAAGTAGTTTCTTTGAGAGATGTTGTGTAAACTCAGAATGGATGTATTAAAAAAATCCCATACAGGCTACTTGAAATAGGGCTTATACTGGACTTGTGTGTGAGTTTGGCAGCAGGATCAAGTGGCCAAGAAAATTAGCGTCACTTTTGAAGAAGGTGGTTCCCTTGCATCTTACTGAAGAATTACGAAAAAGCATCCTCTGCACTCTTGCAAAAGAGCTGATTCAGGGATCTTCAGGCATATGTTACACAGAACACCACAGAAGCAGCCAAGAGCATAAAAGCATGATTCTTGTGGAAGAACAACAACTTGTTCAGTGGGGCAGCTATTTGCTGAACAAAACACAACACACTTATTTCAGAAAAGGAGCCTGTATTGTCGACAGTCTCAAGTTTTTGAATCATAATCTTCATAGACAGAACCTTGTGTCTTATATCTGGCGTCTACAGCAGTCATGAATGTTCATCGGAATGAAGCACTTGTGTCCCAGGAATTTAGTCTTCCTTGTTAGATTGATCTAGCTCTGCCAAGCAAACAGTAGTCTTCAAACTGCATCACGTTTTGGAGACTGTGTGTTCTGCTGGAGACTTGCTGTTAAATGTGACATTCCTATCTGTGAATGCTTGTATCTAACAGTCAAAAGCTTGATACACCACAGTGCAACTTTAAGTAATTTTGTTGCAGCCGTGTGTTTAGGAGGCAGACCAGAGATACCAATCACTAGTGAAAGATCTGAACACTGGTTCCCAGGCCCCACAGTAAGACCAGAGAACTGCCTTGTGTTCTGTTCTTATTTGTATCCTTTATACAGAAGCAGGGTCACTTCGGAAAGTCTTCAGGCTGGCAAGACAAGAGAAACGAGCAGTTCACTAGAGTCTGCTCGCGAAGTTTGTAACTGTGTGAGAAGAAGCTTAAGTAATCCAGCAGAAACTTTACTGAAAAGTCTTAAGAGTTGACACGTTTGGTATTGTGGACCTTACTGTGTATAAAAAAACTGCAGGCATTTGGAGTATAGTTAGAGAATCCAGAGTAGCTTAACTTGCACTTTCATGTAAAGTACAGACTTAGGTGATGTGCTGCAAGTTGTGCTTTACTATTCAGTAACTCTTTCTGGGAATTCAATAGAAATAATATTTTTCCCAGTGAACTTGGGTGCTTTTTTTGCATCTCCTACTCTGCTTTTTAAAGAAAGTTGCATGCTTGGGTGTCTGGTAGGGTGGTAAGCTATGCTTCCATTTCCCAAATGTGTGTTTGGCATTTCCATCTCCAAATTTGTAGTGTTGGTGGTTCTCATTAAGGATACCGTAACCAGTCTTCAGACATCCCATTCCTAGAAAGAAGCAGGAAGAAGCTCCTCAGTCCTTACTGCAGTTTCTTTTGCCATAATAGTTCTTATCCTATCTCTTCCCATTGTCTTTCTGCCATCACTGGCTGTATTTAGATCTTTTTATTTAACCCTTGTACCTGTAATAGTTTCAAAACACATTGCTGGTTTACTATGTTCCCTTTTTGAAATGCTTGTTTATACATTGTGGGATAAACCTGGTCGGAAAAAAAAAAGATGTTTGTAGTGGCTGTTTTCCTGTTTTGGAACTTGACAGGTTTGGCCCATCTGTGGCTGAGAGATTGAGATCCTGGTTGAAGAAGTAATAGCTTTGAGAGTAACAGGTTTATAGCCACCTTAGGCTTAGTTAAAGTAAGAAATCTTGAAAAGTGCCTTTGGTCTGGGAGATGTGACAGGAAGGGGGAGGAGTGAACACTGACTGAAATCTGAGAACTTGTGCAGACTTTGAGACTTGGTAGTTACGCTGCATCTTCTCTGGCGGTGTCAGTCCACTTGGAGTAATACTTTGCTCCGAAGTGTTGGATCTTTTGGGCTTATGGGAACTGTTACACTTGGCATCCTGTGCAAGGACAGTTGTGTTTATAACTGCAGAGTAAGCTCTGTGTGACAGCTGGCCTGTGACATTTTAGCACAAACTGAGTGATGGGCAGACAAATATAAATGCAGAGTGAGCATTTCTAGCTTTCATTTATTGGCTAGTAAAAATTCATTCATTATTATCAATTTTTCTTGGACTTGCCAGGTAGCCAGTTCACATACAGATCTTGTATCTACTTTTTCATTTCTGTATCTCTAGTTCTGATGTTAGACATTTCATGCTTAAGTTCTGTTTGGGCTGAAATAAGGATGCTGTCGTAATAATCAAGGGCATAATGATTCATGTTCTCATAGTGTCTAATAATGCCATGTTTAAGTAAAATCAATCTTGAACTTCTTTTCAGAAAGTGAAACATCTTTGGGCCTGGTGCATCAAATACTAAATCACACTGATGGCTCTAAGTCTCTCCAATCTTCCGAATTCACTGGTGAGAACTTGCTATATAGTAGAAAATCTTTAACCAGGCAATGTAAACCAGATAAATCTCTGTCTTACAAAAGAAGTAAGAAATGTGATGTTCTGGATTACTTAGTATTGTGAATGATGTTTGCTTTGCATGCACTTTGGCATTAGTAACCACTAATTGTTCTCTTGCACAGCAGGGATGCAATGCTTTCATGTATTTCCCTTAAGCAAACACTGTAACATGATATATCATCTTTCCACACGCTTCAGCCATTCTGTAGTTCATGAGATTTTCATGTTAGCTACATGATCTTTCTTATGTTACCTGATCAAAACTGCTTTTTTAATGGCTATTAGCTCAGCTGGGAGGATTAGGGAATCCTGAATGGCTTTTGAGAGAGGCTCTTTGAACCCAGTATAATCTTAATACTTCACTTTCCTTACTGAAGTAATATTTCAGCTCATGAGCATAGATACTTGGTGTTATGAGCCAAATGCTTTTTTAAGTTACTTATTTAAATAGCTAGATCTTTAGATGTTTAACAGGACTGAAGCATTTGCTGAAACATTTAATTAAGCTGTTTTAGTATCTCAGTATTTAACTGGTTTAAAACTTTTTTAAAAAGAAATAGGCTTACCTGGATAGGTTGTTGTGTTTATTCCACAAAGCTTGCTTGGTTCCCAGGAGTTCACACGTGCATTTTCTGCTCTCCAGGATATGCTTTCCTGGTTTTTAAGAAACTGGTACTTGTGGTCAGTTGTTTTGTAAGGCTGTTCTCCTACTTCAGGGAAGCAGAGTGATGGCTAATGAGTCACCTCACAGAAGACCATGCATCAGCAGTTGAGAAGGGAGGCTGTGACTGTTAACTGTACAAAGACCAATCTGCCTATACATGCTTCACAGCCAGACCCCTGCCCCCACTAGTTTCAGCCACTTCTGGGAAGAACTTGCATTTTCAGAGGAGCTAAGTGTTAGCTATAGCACTGTAAGGCTAGTACGTGTTAAATGCTGTGGTAATGCTACTTAGCACTGTAAAAATAATTTTAGATAGCAGTATAAAACTACTGCGAACTGTGGATCTTTAAGTCCATTGACAGCATCGCTATTGCTCTCTGCTCCAGAAAACACGAGCTGTTGAGTATCAGCGTCCCAAAGAATTTTATAGATACATAAACAGCATCATCCAGTTGAAAGATATTACTCCATAGGTTAATTTGAAGCGGGGGGGTGGGTGAGGGTGTGTGTAATCATCCCAAAGATTAGAAACATCTTGCTTATAGTCATGTAACCGACTGTAGGAAGACATTCATAGTGTAGTGTGGTGTTAAAAAATTATATTGCATAAGGTTTGTGGCTGTTGCTGAGGAGATACTAAGCAGTCATTTATCCTGTCAGTCTCAGTAACATACAGTGTTTCTTGTATTCATAGCTGCAAGCTCCTGAAGCTTTTTCTTCTACTTCCTGTTCCTTTTTGCAGTCTGTAAGCCAGAAAACATTTCTCATTTGGTGCCAAAGTGTAGCGCTAGTACAGATGCAAAACAGATGTGTATGTTGTCCTGAGATGTTAGATAAAGGGGGTAACAGCATAAAATGATGTACTGACTTAAAATCCTGAAGGTTGTTTCAACTGAAATATTATAAGTTGTTTCTGGGAGAATTCCAAATTATTTCAGAAGCACACTGAATTTTAATTGTTCCAGTTCAGATAAGTAAGAAGCATTCATATAGCTTCATTGCAGTAAAACTTGTGCTACGCGTCTTCTGACAACCATCTCAAGACGTAGATAACTCCATGTAGAGCTGTGCCTTAAGGTCAGGAAAGCATTCGGGTTAGGTTAATTTAAGGAGTCAGGTGACTTGCATAATGTACTCAAAGTGTCTTGGAAAGTTGTGGAAGTTATGGGGGAAGGTACAGTTGTTAGCTATGACAGTTGAGAGATTCTGAAATAACATTCTTGTCAGTAGTGTGGTTGAGATGCTCCCACCTCCATCCCTTCCTGGATTCTGTGTAGTGAACGAAACTGGATGGTTTGTCACTGTCCAATTCAGTAAATTCTATACTAGTAAATAGTCATTACTGTATGATGGAATGACGATCACTGTGACCCCAGCATGCTGTTTGAGAAGAGTCTGTAAATGCTGCACTCCTGTCTAGCACTGCTGAAGCAAGAATCTTAATCTCATGTGTTGTCTTTAACCATTGAACACTATGTTTTGTCCCTTTTTTAACTTGAAGCTGTTGTCTGTTGCTTTATTAATTTTGTTAAAGCTTGATGGTCTCCAGTAATACTAGGAGTATAGAACTCTGTGTAGTGATAAACTTCTGAGTTACTAGAAATCTGGCTGCTGATATAAGTGTACAGAAAAGGTCAGGGACTGCTTCTTGCATGCCTAGGGGTTTTTTTCAGGCAGATAAAGACCAGTGTATGACACAAAATAAAGTTACATTTGTTTTTGCTACTTCTACATTTTCTTCTATATTTTGCTGCTTCTACCATTTTTCTCTGGCACAGAAGATAGATGTTCAGCTGTGCCCTTTCTCCTCTTCAGAATAAAAATGAGAAGAGGTAATAACATTTCTGGAAGAAAGTTATTAGGGATGCTGTTACAGTTCTCCCAGAGAAAGTGTTGTTAACCAGATACCAAGTTCAGCATCTGCAGTTACATCTATGCTAGCTTTGCAGGCAAGAAAAAATATTAATGTAATCTAATAACCCATTGATAATTCATACATTTTTATGGTCTGTGGTGCATTCTACTTGAATTGCTTTTTTAAATAGTTGAAATTAGACTAGCTCTTGCAGAGAAGTTCAGGACTGTGCCTACAGGCATAGAGACACAGTCAGTACCTGTGTTTTCACTGTGCTTAGCATATGGGACTTCCCCAGAAAGCCTTCCTCAATTCGAGTCATAGTTGTGTGGCACAGAAAAAGAATATGTGAGGTTAAATAGGTGGAAGTAATTTCATGTACAGTATATCCAAAGGTGGTTGGGTTTTTTTTTACATGGGAATTAGAGTTTTCAGAAGCAACTTCTCTCTCGCAATCACTAGGCTTATTTTTTCAATCAAAGTAATACGGACTGTACACTGCGAGCAGGAGGTGACGGTGCAATACATGGTGGCCTCTAACAAAAGAGGAATGAAATGAGCTGTGTTACCTTGGTTTGTAGAAATAGCTTCTTGCAATGGTGACCTATAGCCTTCTGGTACATGAGTGTATCTGAATGTGCTGTGGAATGGAAGAGGAATATTCATCAGGTCATTTTAGGAGGCCTTAGCTTGCAGCAGCCCTTTATGGGCAGTGTTGCGTATCTAAACGGGATGCACTGATTCCCTCAGAATCTGGCAGTAAATACCTGATAGCATTGTAAGTAGCACTTTGAAATGTCTGGTAGTCTTTTACCTTTAAAAAGGGAAATGGGAAAAATGTTGCTGAATTAATGTTTTAAACTAAACTGAAAAACCTGAATTAAACCTCTTGAGTATACTTTCAAATGTGACAGGTAAATAGCTGTTTCCATTGAGCTTTCAGGGTGGTACCTGTGTGTTTGGATATTTGAGCAGAAGTAAGAGAAGCAATTGGAGCATAGGTGAGGGTGGTAATTTCGTGGGGTGGTTCTGTTGCTTGTTTACTTTGACATGACAGCTGCCTAACTTTTTACAGTGGTGGTAAACAGAGCTGTCAGGGTCAGAGATTACTTGAAATATATAGGTGCACAATTTGAAAAATGTAGTCATTTTCAGTGTTGCTTCCAGAAAGAATGGGGAGCACTTAAAGACTGTACTTAATAATGGCTATCTTAAACAAGCACAACATGTCTCAATAAAGGTTATTTACTGGGGTTTTTTCCAAAATAAAACAATATTTTGTAGTTGGTTAAACCAACATAGAGTGTATACTACAACTCATGTTTTAGATTTTAACTATAAAATAGCGTACGACTTGAAAGCTCTAAGTGGGATGGTCATGATGGTGAAAATTTTAACCTTAATTCAGTCAAAGATGGTGTTATAACGTGTCAGCCTGGAAGTTTTCTTTTTTTACATTACTTAGGTAACCTGTTCCTAAGCAATATATTTAGTGTCATCCTGTAGAATAAAACACACTAGTAATACATGGAACTTTCAATGTCATTGGCACAATGTTGGGTAAATTTTAGGATTTAAAAAAAAAATTAGTAAGTCACTACTAGCTGATCGATATAAACGCAGTATCTATCAGTACCATAACAGTACATCCACTTTTCTCCCTCTGCTGCTCAGCTTTCTACATGCTAATCTTTGTGTGCTAAAGCTTTCTTGCTCTAACTTCTGTGTTTGGTGACAGGTTAAAAAAAAGCTAAAGAACTTTTAGTTAACATAAAGTAGAATTAAAATTTAAGCAGCTAACTCCTAAATACTTGATCAGTTAATTCTAGTGGGGGGAGGTTGTGAAGGTGGGTTTTTTAGGTGATCGGTTTTGTGGTTGGTTGTGTTGGTTTGGTTTTTTTATAGTAAGGGTGTTTGAGTGGTGCTTCTACTAAGCTGTTTACCAATGAATAACTAGAAGGTGTTGAAGAAATGAAGCAAATTGAAGTGAGATTTAACTGCTGAAGAGTATTGGGAAGTAATTTGTCACATATGGAAGTCCCTACTTGCTGAAGAATGTTACTTTAAAAAAAAAAAGCACTTGAATATAACAGCTGAATAAAAATTTATAATTTCAAGTGCTCAGATGGCAAATTATGGTGGTAATTTAATGCTGTTTCCAGTGCATAATAGAAGGACTTGGAACATTAAAAAAGATAAGTACACTGGAAAAGTGCATGCTCAGCAGTGTTAGCTCTTTTTCTAAATATAAATTCTTCGGTTAGCCATTTGTATTGACTTGTTATCCACGTTTATATGTAGGATATAGCTGCTCTTCAGAATTCTTCAAGCAGGGCGTGATTCTAATTTTGATAGAAACAGATTTTCTTCAGGCAAGCAAGCCTTCTGAAGGAGTAGATTAACAACAACAAAAAATTGCAATTTGTGAACAGGATTTAAGTGTGGTGGTGATTTGTTGCCAAACAGTAGTGAACGTCCCCAAAAGTCAACTTCTTCTGGATTCTAGAACTATGAATGCTATTTGCAACACTTAATTGGGAGCATCTATGCAATCTGAAGACAAAATTGAAGGGAAAATCTGAATGGTGTGTCCTAGATTTAATTTTCAAGTGGGCTGGAAACTTCAGCCTCGATTCACTTTTAAATTGCAAACTGAGAATTCATTTAATTTTGGAAATGTAAATAATAATTTTTAAAATCCTTGTCTTTTACAAAGCTAATGACCACACACACACATACCAACGTGCATCTATTGTGAATAAGTACAACTAATGTTTATCAATTATATGCTTGTGGGCTAGCTGGATAAAATCTATTTGACTTAGGTCACCAGTATTCAGTGTGTCCTTTCTAACATTTTAGAGAGCAGTGTATCAGATTCTGTATTTATGGAGTTGCTTGTGCATGTTGGATTTAAACCGACAAAAACACTGTCCTACAATAGCCTGCACAGTTGTAGGCATGCCCAATTTACTGGTTTCAGCTAAACTTAAACATAAATTTCGGTAGGCACTCACTGCCTTCAGTACACTGAGGACTGAAAGCATGCAGTTCTCATGTTTTGCATAGAAACTTACTCTACTAAAAATACTGTGGTCTCAGTAGGAGAAAACAGTGATGCCATTTCTACCTGTAATTCCTTTTTAAGCAGCTATTAGTTTTTGGTGGGTTTGATTGTGGTTTGGTTTCTTCTGCATTGCTGTTGGCATCCTGAGCAGCAGGATCCTTTAATTGCAGCAGAGCAATTAAAGCCTATATACTAAACACCAGCTTAAAAAGGGCAGCCTTAATTTGAAGAGAAAGTTCTAGCAGTATGTTTGCCTTTTGTCATAAAGGTGCATTAAGGCTCTTAAGAACTTGCTGTGGTGTATTATTATTATTTATTTTTAGGATTATAAAATAGATGTGTTTATATACACAACACCTACATATTTTGATATAGTATTTTCTCGTTTTATATTTTGTTCAGCATTTACAGCCGAACAATACCAGCAACATCAACAGCAACTGGCACTAATGCAGAAACAGCAGCTTGCACAAATTCATCAACAGCAAGCAAATAGTAATTCCTCTGCCAACACATCACAGGTGAGGGATTTGTCTGTGCTATGATTTATCCCTCATTGTTTCCCACCAGGGTTCATCTCTAATTGTCAACTGTTGCCATAGAACCTTGAAACTAACCAACAGGAAAGTGGCTTTCGCCTGAACCTACATCATAGCCATTCTGTAAAGTGTTTAGAAGGGACACTGCAGGTGAGTGTGGCAGGCATTGCCTCTGCTCCCTCTTAACAAAAAAAAAAGATGGGTCAGTCAATTAATGAAATTTTCAAAGCCTTAGGAACATGAATTGCAGAGATCTCCAGCCATGTCGTCATCCTCTTGATAGTGGGGGATTTTTAGAGCAGAATTTCTAGCTAATGACTAAAGCATACTCCTACATATGTTCTCCATACAGCTGTGGAAGTGTCTAATATTCATAAATCTGTAGTGATTGCGGTGGTGACAGCCACATAAAAAGGTTCAGAAGTTGGTTGTACTCTGAACCTCGGAGTCTCTGAATTGGGTTTGCAATTTCATGAAAACAAGCTGACCTGTGAAACAATTGTCATTCCGTAGAACTTTGGAAATAAGTTTGTTTGTATTTTAAATAGTTGTGGGGCTTGTCTTCTTCATTGTTACAATGGAGCTAACAGTGCATGGTAAAAAAAGTCACAGTTCAGATTTTAACTAGTTGTAGCAAATGCTGGAAGTTTGGTCTGAGAGAATGACTGAGCCACAGTTCTGATGGACATGTCTTGATTTTTTTGCTTTATTAGTTTCTGTGTAGCTTTAAAATGGGGAGAGTACTGAATTTTGGAAGCCTCAATCACATCTATTTGCCACCATTGTTCTTTTAGGGTTTTGTTTCCAAGACACTGGATTCTGTTAGTGCTCAATTTGCTGCTTCAGCTTTGGTTACATCAGAACAACTGATGGGATTCAAAATGAAGGATGATGTGGTGCTTGGAATTGGGGTGAATGGCATTCTTCAAGCCTCAGGTATGCAGCTCTTTGAC